>CM064331.1:107051329-107651329 GCA_032595735.1 Pelochelys cantorii | reverse complement strand
GGGGGAGAGGCCAGGAGTATCTCTATTTCAGTGGTCCTCAACTTTTTTGGCCCATGGACCACCTGGCTCAATGTAAACCTTTCCACGGACCACCAGTTGCTAATGGAAACTCACTATTAATTACATAATTATGCCTGAGCCTTTTTTCTAGTGCTGCAGCTGGGGAGAACGGTTTAATTTAAATTATTAAACAGAGTAAGCATTTTAACTTTCTCATGTTAGTTTATCAAACTTCATTTTAAATAAAATAAAATATTAATTTATGTCCAGCACAAAAGGTTTCAATGTTTTTCTTATTTATGGCAGAGATGGGGAACCTTTTTTGGGTCAGGGCCATTGATCCACAGAAAAATCAGTTGGGGAACCACACAAGTGAGAAGCAAATAAAAAATCCTCCCAAAAACCCCAGCCCTCACTGAGGTGGCCCCCAATTGAGACACCTCACTCCTCTGATGCTCCAGCCCCGAAGGGCTAGGGGGAGGGACAGGAAGGACTAAGGTTCAGGTCTTCTTATAGGTCAGATTTATTTTTCCGGTGAATTTTATGGACCTTCCCCCCTTGGGTTCTGGGGTGGGAATAAAAATGAGGGGTTCAGTGTATGTGACAGGGCTACCAGTGAGTGGGATAGGAATGAGCTGTAGGATCTAGGAGGGAAGTGGGGGCAAAATGGGGGAAGTTGTGAGGTGGGGGAGGTAGGGTGCAGAAGCAGGCTGGGAGTAGGGTATCTGGCCAGGGGAGGGAGCAAGAGCAAGGGAGGGTGCAGTGTGTGGCCAGGAGGGAGGGTGCAGGAGCAACAGTGGATGCAGGAGCAGACTAGGGGTAAGGTGCCTGGCTAGGAGGGAAGGTGCAGGAGCAGACTCGGGGTAGGGTGTCTGGCCAGGAGGGAGGATGCAGAAGAGGACTGGGGGTAGGGTGTCTGGCCAAGAGGGAGAGTCCAGGAGGCGACTTGGGGTGGGGATTGGACCTTCCTGGTCCCACACCCTATGGACCTGACTGGTCCCAGATGAGGGATTTTTCTGGATCAGGGGAGATCACTTCTGGCCCCCTGCTGTCTCCCCCTCCCCCCCCCGCCCTTCACACTGGGCTTCCTGGCTCCCTCCTCCCCCGAAGCCCAGCTGAGGAGCGTGTTGGTTCCCTGCGCCCCCAGCCCAGCCATGCACCGCTTTTCCACACCCGCCAGCCCAGACAAGCCATGCACCGCTTTTCTGCTCCCCCAGCCCAGCTGAGCTATGTGCTGCTTTTCCACCACCCCCCCATCCCCAGCCCCGTATTTGCTTTTGCGTGCTCGCAACAGGCAACGCCTCCCGCTGCTGCTATTGACTGGATTCCCCAGCAGCAGGGAAAGCCTGGGAACCATCCCTGACTCTAGACTGGCTGCGTCTAGACTGGCATGATTTTCCGCAAATGCTTTTAACGGAAAAGTTTTCCGTTAAAAGCATTTGCGGAAAAGAGCGTCTAGATTGGCACGGACGCTTTTCCGCAAAAGCACTTTTTGCGGAAAAGCATCCCTGGCCAATCTAGACACGCTTTTGCGCAAGAAAGCCCCGATCGCCATTTTAGCCATCGGGGCTTTTTTGCGCAAAACAATACCACGTTGTCTACACTGGCCCTTTTGTGCAAAAGCTTTGCGCAAAAAGGACTTTTGCCCGAACGGGAGCAGCATAGTATTTCCTCAAGAACACTGACGGTCATACATGAGATCGTCAGTGTTCTTGCGGAAATTCAAGCGGCCAGTGTAGACAGCTGGCAAGTTTTTCCAGAAAAGCAGCTGATTTTCTGGAAAAACTGGCCAGTCTAGACACAGCCCTATTGTATTCCCCCAGCTGAGGAAGGGGGAGGAGAATCAGCTGCGTGCAGCCACTTCTAGCTTCGTTTAGAGCCTGGGGACTTTTCGGGACATTTCAGTGCTGCGCGGGGCACTGGAACAGGACATTAAAAATTGGGACTGTCCTGGGAAATCTGGGACTGATGGTTCATGTAGCTTCAAGCACATGCCCTGACTCCAGAGACAGTTCTTAAATGCATTTGGGCAGCTTGCAGTTTTGCCTTTGGGACAGGGAGTTTGCTATAAAAAGAGGGAAGGGCAGGATGATTAAGAATAACAAAAGGCTGGTTATTCAGGTAACTGAAGGGTCGTTACAGCACTTAAAAGATGGGAGAAAATACAGGAATCAATGTTGTGCTGCAGGGATCTGCATTTGGATCACTGCTGTTAAACTACTCATAAATGTTCATGAAAAAGGGGTAAACAATGACTAATCCAAAACTGACTGCAAAGGGATCTCACAAAACTGGGTGATTGGGCAACACAAAGGCAGATGGAATTCAATGTTGATAAGTGCAAAGCAATGCACATGGGAAAATATAATCCTAACTATAGATACAAAAATGATAGGGGGCTAAAATAGCTGTTACCAGTCAAGAAAGAAATCTTGGGATCCATGTGGATAGTTCCCTGAAAACATCTGCTCATTGTGCAGTGGCAGTTTAAAAACTAAAAAGCTAACTGAATATTAGGAATCAGTAGGAAAATGAATATATAATAAGACAAAATACCATATTGCCTCTATATAAAATCATTGTGTGCTCACATCTTGAGTACTGTACACAGATCTGGTCACCCCATCTAAAAATATATATATTGGATTTGGAAAAGGTATAGTAAGGGCAACAGAAATGATTAGGGGGAGGAACAGCTTTCACACGAGGAGAGATTAACAAGACTGGGACTTTTCATCTTGGAAAAGAAATGATTAAAGAGGAGGGGATATGTTAGAGGTCTAGAAAATCATGAAAGGTATGGAAAAAGAGAATAAGGAAATGTTATTCATTCCTTCACTAACATATCACAAGAAGCTCACCCAATTAAATTTATAGGCAGCAGATGTAAAACAAACAAACTACATTATTTTTTCACAGTCAACTTGTGGAACTGTTTGCCAGAAGATGGTGGAAAGGCCCAAACTATAATAGGATTCCAATAAGAACAAAGTAAGTTCAAGGAGGATAGGTTCCTCAAGGGCTACTAGCCATAATGGGCAGGGATGGTGTCCCTAGATTCTATTTGCCAGAAGCTGGGCATGGGAGACAAAGGATGGAACATGATGATTGCCTCTTCTGCTTATTCCTCCTGAAACATCTGGCATTGGCCACTATTGGAAGACAGGATATTGGGCTAGAAGGACCTTTGGTCTGACCCAGTATGGCCATTCTGATTTTCTTATATAGAGCTGAAATGTATCTATATAAGATACATGTAACCCACTTGACCCCACTCCCCTTCCAGAGCTAAGAGGGAGCCCAGGAGTCCTGACATGGTCTCTCTTTCTCTCCCCAGAGTTAGTAACAATGTGAGAATATACATTAAAATTTTAAGGCTAACTAGTGTCCCTTAAATGCCTTTCTACAAGATGTCAGAATACATTAGAGTTAGAGCTGAGTGGGTCTAATACTTATTTAATTTTCTTTTATATAGGAATTAGATACAGTGCTCCTGCTAAGTGCTAAGTTGTCTGACAAAAAAAGCAGAGTTTTCCAGTGCCTTAGTAGCCCTGGGATAGAGATGATGTGGGACTTGGGGGGGCGGAAGGAATTGCTTCCCCCTATTTGGTGCATGGTTTGTAGTGAGCATGCTCAGTAACACCGCTGAAGCTGCTGTCCTCAGTCTGCCTCCCATGCTCTCACTCTTCTCCCCCATCACGGCATGCACAGGTCGCCCTCCCCATCAAAATCTGAAATGGTGTCCCTGAGGACTGGCGATACTCAATTTATTTACAGAGCACCTAGAAGAGTATAAATGTTGAGAGAATAAAATTTGTGGCTGACACAAAATTATTTAAATTAATCAAGACTAGGGAGGATTGTGTGCAATTTCAGGAGGACTTAACACAATTAAGTAATTGAGCTACCCAATGTTAAATAGAATTCAGTATGGACAAGGGAAGTAATGCATATTAGAGGGAACTTTGCATGTTCAATTATTTGAATTGTTTGTTTTTGAATTGTTATCACAGGAAGAATCATTGAAAGCAGCTCACTGAAGAGGTGCAACAAAGGAAAAGATGTTAGCCCCATTAAGGAGAGTCAAAGACAGAAAATATTATTATACCATCAAAACCAGATGGAATGTCTTTTGAGTAACTCATTTATTTTTGCCTATTACATTAAAAAGACACATGGTAGCTACAATAGCAAAAATCCAAAAAAATCATTGCATGGGAGCTGAGAAGTATTCCATTCAAGGAGAGCAGATATAAATACAACAGAGTTACATAAATGAACAGAACAGAGAGTGTCATTACAGTACATCTATCTATTTATATAACACAAAAATAGGATGGTAGGATACTTGAGATAAGGAAATTTAAAATGCAACAATAAGTAATAAATTTACCTGTTGAAACTACATTTTAACATATAACAGCTGTAGTATGTTATTAAGGGAATATTACCAACTCTCAGAGAATTTGATCATTAGTATGGCAATGCTTAGTGTTTTCCTTAAACCCTCAACTGCTAAAATCAAGAAATTACATGAACCACTTCAAAGAAGTTTCTAGCCCACGGCTGCAGAGTAACAGTTGAAAATAAGAATCAAATGCACATTACAAGGTCAAACATCAGAAGACAAAAATAACCAAAAAAAAAATTGTTTTTTAAATCTCATGATACCAAAGTAGATTATTGGTCTGTTGTTGTATGGTAATTTCTGTATTCCTAACTGAAATATTGTTCAACGAGAACAAATGATATTTGGCATGTATATTTTAATGAACATTTTTCCATGCATGGCAGTTAAGGTTTTTTTATTCAGCAATAAATGTTTCCACATTATTGAAGCCATGCATCTGGCTAGGAAAGGTGGGGAAGAACCATAACCTCATCTTCTGTTTGTTCCTCCAAGTCCTTTTGTGGCATTGTGCACCCCAAGGAATAACATACCCCAGCTTGCCCTCAACTGACCACAGGGGCTGCAATTCTTCCTAGCTCTTATATAGACTACAGGGATATTGGGCACCTTCTTAACCTTCCCCTCCCCACCACCAATTATGCAACCATGTAAGTACCAGGCAAAATCTGGCTCATGGTACATTTTATGATTACAGCATGCTGGAGAATGTGTGTGGAGGAGGGAACAAAGAGATAAAAGGAATCCAATGCATCAGGGAAGGGCAGACAAATAAGCAGTGGCAAATTTTTAAAGTGCTTCTACACAAATGCTAGGAGTCTGACTAATAAGATGGGTGAACTAGAGTACCTAGTATTAAATGAGGAGGTTGACATAATAGGCATCACTGAAACCTGGTGGAATGAGGAAAATCTGTGGGACACAATCATACCGGGATATAAAATATATCGAAAGGATAGAGCAGGCCGGGTGGGTGGCGGAGTGGCACTGTATGTGAAAGATAATGTAGAATCAAATGAAATAAAAATATTAAATGAATCAACATGTTCAATAGAATCGCTATGGATAGTAATTCCATGCTCCAAATATAAGAAATTAGCAGTAGGGATATATTACCGACCACCTGACCAGGACAGGGATACTGACATTGAAATGCTGAGGGAGATTAGAGAGGCTACCAAAACAAAGAACTCTATAATAATGGGGGATTTTAATTACCCCCATATTGACTGGATACATGTCACCTCAGGAAGAGAAGCGGAGATAAAATTTCTCAATGGCTTAAATGACTGCTTCTTGGAGCAGCTAGTGCAGGAACCCACAAGGGGAGAGGCAATTCTCGATTTAGTCCTGAGTGGAGCGCAGGAACAGGTCCAGGAAATAACCGTTACAGGACCGCTTGGGAATAGTGACCATAATATAATAACATTCAACATTCCTGTGGTGGGAAGAACACCTCAGCAGACCAGCACCCTGGCATTTAATTTCAAAAAGGGGAATTACACAAAAATGAGGAGGTTAGTTAAACAGAAATTAAAAGGCACAGTGACTAGAGCCAAATCCCTGCAAGCTGCATGGAAACTTCTTAAAGACACCATAATAGAGGCCCAACTTAAATGTATACCCCAAATTAAAAAACATAGCAAGAGACCTAAAAAAGAGTCACCGTGGCTTAACCACCATGTAAAAGAAGCAGTGAGGGACAAAAAGGCATCTTTTAAGAAGTGGAAGTCCAATCCTAGTGAGATAAATAGAAAGGAACATAAACACTGTCAAATCAAGTGTAAAAATGTAATAAGAAAAGCAAAAAAAGATTTTGAGGAACAGCTAGCCAAAAACTCAAAAAGAAATAACAAAATGTTTTTTAAGTACATTAGAAGCAGGAAGCCTGCTAAAAAACCTGTGGGTCCCCTAGACGATCGAACTATAAAAGGCGCAATCAAGAACGATAAAGCCATTGCGGAGAAACTAAATGATTTCTTTGCTTCAGTCTTCACGGCTGAGGACGTTGGGGAGATTCCCAAATCTGCACCGTCCTTTGTGGGTAATGAATCTGAGGAACTGTCCCGGATTGAAGTGTCATTAGAGGAGGTTTTGGAACAAATAGAAAAACTTAATGTTAACAAATCTCCGGGACCGGATGGCATTCATCCAAGGGTTCTAAAAGAACTCAAATGGGAAATTGCTGAACTATTATCTGTGGTTTGTAACCTATCCCTTAAATCGGCTTCCGTACCTAATGACTGGAAGGTAGCCAACGTGACACCAATATTTAAAAAGGGCTCTAGAGGCGATCCGGGCAATTACAGACCGGTAAGTCTAACTTCAGTACCGGGCAAATTAGTCGAAACAATAGTAAAGAATAAAATTGTGAAGCATGTAGAAGAACATAATTTGTTGGACAAAAGTCAACATGGGTTTTGTAAAGGGAAATCCTGTCTTACTAATCTATTAGAGTTCTTTGAAGGGGTTAACAAACATGCGGACAAGGGGGATCCAGTAGATATAGTATACTTAGATTTCCAGAAAGCCTTTGACAAGGTCCCTCACCAAAGGCTCTTGTGTAAATTACATGGCCATGGGATAAGAGGGAAGGTCCTTTCTTGGATTGAGAACTGGTTAAAAGACAGGAAACAAAGGGTAGGAATAAATGGTAAATTTTCAGAGTGGAGAGGGGTAACTAGTGGTGTCCCCCAAGGGTCAGTCCTAGGACCAATCCTGTTCAACTTATTCATAAATGATCTGGAGAAAGGGGTAAGCAGTGAGGTGGTAAAGTTTGCGGATGATACCAAACTGTTTAGGATAGTCAAGACAGAAGCAGACTGTAAGGGACTCCAAGAAGATCTCACCAAACTGAGTGATTGGGCAACAAAATGGCAAATGAAATTTAATGTGGATAAGTGTAAAGTAATGCACATTGGGAAAAATAACCCCAACTATACGTACAGTATGATGGGGGCTAATTTGGCTACGACAAATCAGGAAAGAGATCTTGGAGTTATCGTGGACAGTTCTCTGAAAACTTCCACACAGTGTGCAGCGGCGGTCAAAAAGGCAAATAGGATGCTAGGTATTATTAAGAAAGGGATAGAAAATAAGACCCGGAATATCTTACTGCCCCTGTATAAAACTATGGTACGCCCACATCTTGAATACTGTGTACAGATGTGGTCTCCTCACCTCAAAAAAGATATTTTGGCCTTGGAAAGGGTTCAGAAAAGGGCAACTAAATTGATTAGGGGTTTGGAACGGGTCCCATATGAGGAGAGGTTAAAGCGACTGGGACTTTTCAGTTTAGAAAAGAGGAGACTGAGGGGGGATATGATAGAGGTGTATAAAATCATGAGTGGTATGGAGAGGGCCGATAAAGAAAAGTTATTTATTAGTTCCCTAAATAGAAGAACTAGAGGACACCAAATGAAATTAATGGGTAGCAGGTTTAAAACTAATAAAAGAAAGTTCTTCTTCACACAGCGTGTAGTCAGCATGTGGAACTCCTTGCCAGAGGAGGCTGTGAAGGCTAGGACTATAACAGAGTTTAAAGAGAAGCTAGATAATTTCATGGAGGTTAGGTCCATAAAAGGCTATTAGCCAGGGGATAAAATGGTGTCCTTGGCCTCTGTTTGACAGAGGCTGGAGAGGGATGGCAGGAGACAAAGCGCTTGATCATTGTCTTCGGTCCACCCCCTCTGGGGCACCTGGTGCTGGCCACTGTCGGCAGACAGGATACTGGGCTAGATGGACCTTTGGTCTGACCCGGTACGGCCGTTCTTATGTTCTTATGTTCTTATGTAAAATATTAAAAGAGTGTTCCAAGGCCTTAAAAATAGATAAATTTTTTTGGTCAGAGTACATAGGCATGGGAAGCAGCCTACGCAACGGGTGCTGCACATAGGCGTGTGCGGCACATTTCATTAGGGTGTGCACCCAGGGATCTTCTTTTAAATTTTTTTTTAAAGGCGAACATTTATTGAATACTCAATCATAAAGGACATTATTTTTATTAATCAAACAAACTGAAGAAACTAAAACTTAGCTAAACTTAATTTTTTTAAAATTAACAACTAAACTTTACTTAAAAAATACAAACTTAAGTATGGGACATTGTACTTCTTTGTTTTTTACATGTGCAATTCGGCGCTTACTGCATAATACAGCAATCCATACTTTAAAACTAAAAGAGCGTATCATGATTAAATTAAAACCCAAAGCCACTTTTTTTTGAGACATTATAGGGTTACCAGGTAGTCTTAAAAAAAATACCAGACACACTTCATGGGGGGAGGGGGGGAAGGGACTGGCCAGGAGGGGAGCGGGGCTGGTCGGGAGGAAGGGGTGGGTGGGAAGCAGAGCAGACAGGGGTGGGGGTCGGGGGCTGGCCGGAGGAGATCGGGGGGTGCGGGGGTGGCCGACGGGAAGCAGAGCTGGTCGGTGTGGGGAGGGGGTTGGGCGGAGCAGGGCTGGCCAGGGGAGATTGGAGGGAAGGGGGGGGCAGCCAGCGGGAGCAGGGCTGGCTGGGGGAGCTCAGGAGGAGGAGGGGAGAACTGGCTGCCGGAAGCAGGGCTGGTGGCGGGTGCAGCAGGGCTGGCCGGGGAAGATTGGGAGGCGGAACCGGCCAGTGGGAGGTAGAGCTGGCGGCGGGAGCGGGGGTTGGGTACAGTGGAGCTGGCCGGGGGAGATCGGGAGAGGAGGGGAGAACTGGCTGCAGGAAGCAGGGCTGGCGGCGGGTGCAGCAGGGCTGGGGAAGATTGGGAGGATAAGTGGGGGAGAACCAACCGGCCGGCCAGGAGGGGGCAGGGGGGGAAGGAGCGTATCAGCCGGTGGGGAGTGGGACTGACCCGGGCAGTGCAGATCCCAGGGCATTCCCGCCCCTGCATGGTCCAGGCGAAGCGCGAGTCAGTACAGCTGCGGCTCCACCACGCGCTTGACCAGCGTGCAGGAGCACGGACCGGGCTGCCCCTCCTCCTCACACGCAACCAGGCCTCCCAGTGCCGATCGCGCCCCGCCTCCCAGCCACTCCCCCTGCCAGGTTTCCGGGTGCCCAGTCGGAAAACCAGAAAATACAGGACATTGCACGTGTCCAGTATTTTCTGGATTTTTTTACCGGACAGAGCCCCAAAAAACTGGACTGTCCGGTAGAAAACCAGACACCCTACGACATTAGGGTGTGCCTGGGCACACCCAGCACACCCCATACACACACCAGTGGTGCTGCAGCATCTCCAGGTTTTGAACCTAGCTTTCCCATTCACCCAGATGTCCCAGCCTCTCGCTAGCCCCTCCAGGGCTCTGCGGCCCCACTAGCTTTGGTACTCCTGTGGGTTATGCCGCCTGCCATCCCAAGGGCCCAGGCTGCCAGTCCTGCAGACTCTGTTGCCACGGGTCCCACTGCCAGCCCAAGGCTCTGCAACTGCCTCTGGCTGTGGCTTGGTTGCCAGCTATCCCAGACTGGATGAATTGGATGCCATTTGTGGCAATGGTGTCCAGTCCATCTGGTCTGGGAGAGTTGGCAACCCTACATGTGACTCTAGCCTGGAACGATGAGGGGTGGCAACAGGTGGTGGGGAGTGGCACAGCTCAGATCCCTCACTCTAAAAATAGTTCAGCACCACTATCAGAGGATCACTCTGGATGTGCAAAATTAAGAAAATCTTCAATGATTTGCAACCATGGAACCTTTTCTTTGTGGATGGAGTCATTAAGTATTACTATTTCATACTTGTTCTATATTTTAACAAATAG
The DNA here is from genome assembly GCA_032595735.1 of Pelochelys cantorii. Taxonomy (NCBI): domain Eukaryota; kingdom Metazoa; phylum Chordata; order Testudines; family Trionychidae; genus Pelochelys; species Pelochelys cantorii. The sequence continues at coordinate 107,641,179 of CM064331.1, read as the reverse complement.
CATATACTTTAAAAATGCCTTTCAACTGGTCTAATGAAGAGATGAATACTCTTTTGTATGTTTCACGACAATAAAGTAAATTCAAACATACGTTAAACTTCAGGAAAGTACATTTCAGTGAAGATTTTTAACTTTGTTAAATTTTGAGGCAAGAGATAAAACATACAAAAGAATATTATTAACAAAAAAAATCAAGTCAGTTTTCTAACTTACTTACTAATAAAACTACCCAGTGTGAATTACCAATTCATTTATACCTTTGTTTTAAGATAACTTTTTCATGAAGCGTAGTTTCAGATAAGAAATTGTAAGGAAAATTATTGTCATACATGCAAGAGCCACATGATTCTGCCACAGCCCCCAGGAAGTTGCCTCAATTCCTTGGTTTTTCAAATATTCTTCTCCAGTACAATACCTACAAACAAATATATAGATAGATTTTTAAAAGTGAATTCTTTGTTAGGTATCTGTTACTTAAATTGGAATACCACATGACAATGAAGGCATTTTTGCAACAGCCATGTCTTCAGAAAAAAATGCATGGAAACATTTCATGTGTCAGGAGAACCTGACCCCAAGGATTTAAATTCCATTTTTTTCTCTTTTGATTCACTTGAGATAAGATTATAGCACTTGACACACATTTCAACTACACAGAAAGGGTGGTCCAATGGAATGGATAGGGCGCTAGCCTGGGCCTGAGGAGTCAAGTTCAATTTTCAGTTGTACCATAGGGTACATCTGCAGTGCAGTGTTTTTCCAGAATAACGGCCGATGGCGGAAAGGTGTGTATAGACGTGGAAGAAGGAGTTATTTCGAAAAAAGAGGCCTCCAGAAAATAACACAGGTACCCTGCTGGCCACTCCGTCCATACTCATCAAAACTCTATAGTTCCTGTCTCCCAGCAGCTCTTAAAGCTGCAGACACAGGCAGGAAGCTGGCTTTGGGAGCTTCCAGACACCACACGGCTGCCAGTGCCTGATGTCTGGGCACCAATGTCTCAGCCACAAGCCCCTCAAGATTCCACTGGCCTTCCCAGGGAGCATGCATAGGGCTCCCAGGAGCCTGCAAGGGGCCAGAAAAGGCAAGGTCAAGGAGCTCTGGCAGGCTTACGCTAGGGTGAGGTAGTGCAACTCACGCTCTACGGCAGGACCCCACTCCTGCCCCATTATAATTACCTGCACCACATCCTGGGGGGCGGTGCAGCCCCTTCCCAACCCCTGGTGGTGGACTCAGGGCTGCAGATGCCCGTCATCACTTGCCTGGGGGTCCCAGCCCACAAGGAGGAGGAGGAGCTGGAAGAGGAGGAGGAAACGGCCAGCACCATCAGCCTGGAGCCGGTACCCCAAGGCCTGGATGTCTCCCAGGCATCCTCCGAGGCCAGGGAGGGATGATCAGGTGGGCGCTCTTAGTTTTTCACATACACAGGGTGGAGGTGGCAGGCACTGAGGGGCTGTGGTGCGATCGTCACTCGGCCTTCTCGGCCTGGCCATCACACTGCAGTCCATGCACATGGTTGCACTTGCAGTGCCAGTCTGCACCATGCAGCCCCAGGAAGCAGCCCCGGAGCACCCCTAGGCTCCTGCTCATAGGCTCTGGGGAGGCCAGACACACTTCTGAGCCCTAGGGGGGGATGCCCTCCCACCACCCACCACTGCTGGAAGAAGGCAGTGGACAAGGACATACACATGCACGCACACAGACTCTGGAGTGTTGTACACGACACACAGGCATGACTGCATGCTCGAGGCACCACCCACTCCCAGGGACAGCACTGCCAGGTACAGGTGTATGTGCAGCCCTTCTCCCGGGACATCACCATCCTCAGCCCCAAGAACTGTTGTTCTCTGCTCACAGATGAGGACAAGGCCTCAGGGACAGTGTCTGAGCACCTCTCTATTTTCTCCAGCCGGTCCAGCCGTGACTGTGGAGCAATCAGCAGCAGCCGAGCCAGCCGACCAACTCCGGGGAAGCTGCAAGCGTCAGAAGGTTCCAGGAGAACATCATGAGGGAGCATGTGTCTGTCCTCCGGGACATACAGCAGACGCTGGCCCAGAAGGTCCAGGATGATGCTCAGTGGCGGGTCCGGATGTGGAATGAGCTGCTGCAGCAGGGCTGCAACATGTGCGTGATTGTCTGACTTCTCATTGCAGGAGGAGTAACGGTAGTTCGAATTAGGAGCTTTAATTCGAACTACCTGGTCCGTGCCGCGTGTAGCCGCGGGCAGGGAGTTCGAACTACGGGGCATTTAAAAATGGCGGCGCCTGGGAACATGCAAATAAAGCCCGGGATATTTAAATCCCGGGCTTCATTTGCAAGTTCGAATGCCTACATTAGCCACCCTAGTTCGAACTAGGATGGCAGTGTAGACATACCCTGGGAGATGATGGCGTACCCGACCCCAGTCCCAGTCCCTGCTCCAGCTGCTGCCCCCCCCATGCCTGACCCCTCTCCAGCCCCCTCTCCTGCCTATCCCCCTATCCTCCCAGGAGCCCCCCACCCCCGAGGTCGCTGAGGTCCCCGGACATGAAATGGAATGAGCACCCAAATTACAAGCCAGTTTCAGCCCCAGCTCTGAGCCTCTCTTCCCCCTCCAAGGTTCTCACCCCGCCTCCCCATAGCCAGGGTCTCAGACCCCTTTCCTCCCCAGTTACATTTGTCTCAAATAAAACCACAGTTATGTTTTTGAAAACTAAACATGTCTGTTTATTGGGTCTGCAGGGAAGGCAGCTTGTAGGGGGAGAAGGGAGGGGTTGTTGTGGGAAAGGCAGAGAGGGGCAAGGCACAGGCACCTAGCGGGGAAGCCCTTGGGAGAGTTACTGGGGTCCTTGAGAGAAACTCTTCCCTCAGGATGTGCACCCCCCACCTGATGGGCCTGGAGGATGGCAGCTGTGCGCAGCTGCTCGAAAGCCCATCCCTCCCAGCTGGCTTCTGCCTCCCACCCCAAATGGAAAGCCTCCCCCTTCCTCTCTACAATGTTGTGGAGAACAGAACACAGATCACTTGGGGGATGTTGTGCTCCCCCACATCGAGACAAGTCAGGAGGCACCTGAACCTCGCCTTCAGGCACCCGAAGGTGCATTCAGACTGAATGCGGGCCCTTCCCAGGTGGCCATTGAACCAGTCCTTGGCCTGGTTCAGGTGGCCAGTATATGGCTTCATCAGCCATGGCATGAAGGGGTAGGCTGCGTCACCTGCGATGCACAGTGGCATCTCAACATCCCCGACCATGATATTGCACTGGGGGAAGAATGTGTCAGCCTCCAGCTTCTGGTAGAGTCTGGAGTTGTGGAATACACGAGCGTTGTGCACCTTCCCTGACCAGCTGATGAAAATGTCTGTTAAATGTCCATGGTGGTCAACCAAGGCCTGCAGGACCATAGAAAAGTATCCCTGTGGTTTATGTACTGCGCGGCCCAGTGATCGGGGGCACAGATGGGGATGTGGGTTCCATATATTGCCCCCCCATATTTGGGGAAGCCCAGAGTGGCAAATCCAACCACAATGGGGTCCAGGTCTCCCAGGCGGATGACCCTGTGCAGCAGGATGGTGTCTATGGCCCTCATCACCTGCAGAAGGAGACAAACAAAGAAACAAAACAGAGAATCAAAGGGGGTGCCTGAGCCCTTTGGAGGTCCCCAAGCCTCCCCTTCCCCCAAAAAAAACACCCCAACAGCCAGTCCCTATTAAGCCTACCCCCCATCCTGCCGCCCCCCCCCCAGGGCTATGTGAGGATGGGACTGCAGAACCCCCTGTGGATGGAACTTTCTCCCCCAACCCCAGGCCACTCCCCACACCTCAACCCCCCCTTTTCCTAGGGTCCCTTTTTCTAGTACTTCCCCCCCTTCCAGGGACTGCAGCCCGACAGTGCCTTACCTCCATGAGGAGGGCCCTGACAGTCAAATTTCCCATGCTGAACTGGTTGCCCATGGAAGACCAGTAACTGTCTGGTATTGCGAGCTTCCAGACGGTAGTGGCGATCTGCTTCTCCAAGGGGATGGTGGATCACATCTGGGTGTCCCATTATCGGAGGGCAGGGGTGAGCCAGGCACACAGCTCCATGAATGTCTCCTTCCTCATTCGGAACTTGTGGAGCTGCTGCTGGTTATCCCACCGCTCCATCACCAGCCAGTCCCACCAGTCGGAACTGGTGTCCAGCCTCCAGAAGCATCTCTCCACTGTGGGGTGCAGTTGCAAGAGCATTGCTCCTGAGCACAGGCAGAGGTTCTCAAAAATGAGCTTGGAGTTGAGCTCATGCAGGACCATGAAGACAGCCTGCAGAAACTGTGCAGCCATTGCGTGCCCACAGGCAGCTCCAGCTCCATGCCAAGGAGTGCTGTGGTGTCCAAAGGAAGGGCAACCAGAGCATGCAGAGGAATGCTTTTCTGTCCCTCAGAGAGGTAGGCAAGCAAGCAGAAGAACCTGAGAAACAGCTGTCCAAGGGGGCCCTTTAGGCACGTGTCTCAGATAGCCTCAGGCAGCAGCACACGGAAGCAACTGCTGACCTAATGCCCTGCCTGAACTGGTTCCAGGTGGCCTTAAATGCGAGATAGAATCCAATCAGTGTGGACACTATCTTTCAAAATAGCACATTGCTATTTCATTGTGCTTTTTGTGTGTGGATGCGCTATTTCAAAACAAGCTTTTCCAGAAGACCTCTTCCAGAAAAGCTTATTCTGAAAGAAGCTTGCAGTGTAGACGTACCCATAGACCTTTTATGTGCTTGAGGGCATGTCTACATTTAAAATATTGCAGAGATGTGACTGCACTATGGTACTGTTTAAGTGAAGACACTACAGAGTGAAGGTTCTCCTGTCAGCTTAAGTACCCCACATCCTGCACCTAAATCGACAGGAGAATTCTCGCATCAACCTAGAACTGCCTACACCACGGGCTAGGCTGGTTTAACTGCTTCACTCAGGGTGGATTTTACACATCTCTACGTGACATTGTTATACCGACCTAATTTCCTACTGTAGACCAGGCCTTAGTCTCACTGAATATGTCTACACTCCATCTGAGAATGAGCCCTTTAATCTGGATCCACAGACTTGTGTTAACAGGGCTTGCGCTAATCTTCTAAAACTAGCTGTATAGTCATGTAGACCTTGCTTTGACACTTTTGGGCTTTCAAGCCTCCTGCCCTATGCTTAGGAACCCAAGGTGCAAATGTGTACACAGCTAATTTTAGCATGCTATCACAAGATGCACTTGTTGAGAGGCTTGCTTCCAGATGCAATGTAAAAATAGACTATTAGAACTGGAAAGGACCTCAAGAGGTCTTCAAGTCCTGCACTCATAGCATACCCACTGTGCCTCCCCAATCTGCACATCCTTTCCCCAGCAATGTTGTTGTGAGGATAACTACATTAAAGAGTGTGAGATGAACCATATAAGTACCCAACCTATTCTTTTCAATGTTTACTTTTATTTTTCATGTAGTATGATTAATAGTTTAGTAGCAGTGAGCTTACCGGGTGAGTGGGTGAGTAGATATTGCAAGGTTGCCTGATACGCTGTTTTATGTGGGTTTTTTTAATAGACATGATGAATGCAAAATCACAAAGGTTTATCAATACTGCAATGCATATCTGTAGTGGGGTGGAATGGCCGCACACTGACCCCAAGGGGTAGAAGCCTCTCCCAGAGCATTGGAGGGCAGAACCTGGCCCTGCAACCCACCTGACCGGAAGCCATGACGTGGGGCCAGGGATATAAAAAGCTGGCCAGAGAGGCCAGTTAGGGCCCAGTAGCAGAAGGAGCCGGAAGCCTACCCTGCGTGCCCAAACGAGGAGCTGAACCCAGGGGAAGCCAAAGACTGGCCTAGGCCGCCGGGCTCACAACTGGGTGACTGCCTGGAAGGACTGCTCACCTGGCCAGAGGTTCCAAAGTGATGGAGCCCAGAGGACCTGCACAGGGCCCAGGTACAGCCCAAGGGGGAGTGTGGAAAGAGCCCTGGGGTAGTCGACCACTGTTTGGCTGGGCCAGAACCAGGTCAGTGTGTTGCAGTACAAATCTCCACTGACCCAGCAGCAGACTGCTCTGCTGCTACTAGGGCCCTAGGCTGGAACGCAGTGGAGTGGGTGGGCCTGTCCCCCCCCCCCGCCACCCAACTCTTGGGTGGCAGTTTCCCCCCTTGACTGTTCCTGAACAGCAGCCTGAACCTGCCAGATCCCTGCCTGAGCAAGGGGACCTACCTGGATTTGTAGTGACTAGGACTTGAGAACTGTTTATTTGTTTGTTTGCCGCCCCTCCCTGAATAAGGGACTGGGCTCAGAATTGTTTGTTTGCTGCGATACCCTGAATACAGGCCTGGGTTCTGAACTGTTTATTTGCCTGCTGCCCCGCCCTGAATCAGGGTTGGCCAGAGAACTGTTTGCCATTGACGGCTATCTGAGACTGTGGACTGTCCCAGAGCTGAAAAACCACAGCTAATTCCCCGAAGAGACTAAGCTGAGTGTAGTGGGGCAGAGTGGCTGCCCGCTGACCCAGAGGGGGAGGAGCCCCTTCCCAAGCTCTACTGCACTACAATACCTTTACTGTTTCTTTTTTTTAATGGCCTTTGCAGCATGCTATCTCAATACATACAATGCCAAATAAATAAATAAATAAACAAACCCTAAACCCAAATGCTTTTTTCTTAATCTTAAAGAAATATTACTGTAAAGAATCCTACTGTAGGCAGTGAATGCACCTCCAATTCTCTAACATTCAAAAAACCCTTGAAATCTCGTGGATGCCTTGTAGTGGGATTTATTTTAATGCAAAACATATACTTACGGTTGGCTAAGTTGTGTGCAGTTCATATCAGTCGGACTTGTATTAGTGCTATCATTGCAAAATTTCAGATCAGTAAATTCATTAACTTGCAAAGCCTTTTAAGATAAAAGAAGAAAACAATAACTGAATGACTATTTAAAGTGATTGTGAATATTCCGTATTTTGCCCAGGCCTGGCTTATGATCTCAGATAATTCCACCTTTTCTAATATAATGGCATAGCTTATTTTGGTTGTAGAAGTATAGTTGAATACATGATGTAAGAATATAGCTTATTCAGTACCCCATATACAGCAGCTGTCTATCCCAGCACTCTCAAAAGCAAGGGTGGGCAAAAGGGCCTTCACAGGCTGGATCCAGCCCGCCAAGTGGGTTGATCCGGCCCATGGAGGCCCTGCCACTCCCCCACCCCCAGACCAAATAGTGCCCGAGGGCAGGGGGGAAGCACATGAAGTTTTCTCCGCCCTACCCCTGCCCTGAAAGGAGGGCATGGCACTTAGAAGTGCAGCGTGCTCCTGGCAGGGCGGGAGGAGGCTTCATGTGCTCCCCTGCCCCTAGATCCTGATTGGCCTGGGGTGGGGGAGCACGAGAAGTCTCTTCCCACCGCCAGAGGCATGGGTGCTTAGTGGGAAGGGGGAGCAAAGTGTATCCCCCATCTCCAGACCAATCCTGGTCTGTGGATGAAGAAGCCTGAATCATCCTGGCCCCTCTCCTTCCTTTTGAGGTCCCGCTCCTTCCGGAACTGGCCCCCGACAAAAAATTATTGTCCACCCCTGCTCAAAAGACTCTATTTTCCATGATAACTGCATTACTAACTCAGCTTCCAAAAAATAATATTATTGGAGTTAGAGATGGAAAAGATCCAACTCTTATCAAGTCCACCTCCTGAAAATGCTCATATAATTCCACCTAATCACTTTCAGGGGTTTTTTTAAGATAAATATTTTGTGTGACTAAAGCAACTTTGTGAAAAACAGCGAATCTCTCTTGTTTTTAAATAATACAGTACTGTTTCATTTTATATAGTGTTTTTGCAAACTATAGCCCAATATAATTATAACTGAGATATAGTTATTTAAATACCCACACATCTCTGCACATTTGAACTGTCTGCAGATAGGAGACACTGACTCCTATACAGTAATCACTTTTAGCTGCTGTATCTATAACCCCCTCACGCCTTTTGACTAACGTGTGCCATGTCAAATTTTAATTTCAATATGTTTTAACAGCTTGCCCTTTGCTCACTAATCAATGGAACTTGGATTCATTTTTCCCATCAGATTTAGATGATCCCTCTTCATGAATGCTTCTAAACACAATGCACATGAAAACATAGCACTTACTGTCATGGCATATCGAGGAATGCTGAAATATTGCAACCAGGAGAGCCAAGACATGATGCTTGTGAGATTTACCAACAACCCAGAGAAAATCTGTAGACAGTAAAGACATAATAAAAAAAATCTAAGTTTCATTTCACAGAAACTGTTCTCCGTGCAAATCACTATTACTAACCAAATGTGCACAAGTAACTCCCATTAGATCTATGTGTTCTACAGAAGTCTGAACCATATTACACTGGGGAATAATAAGAGGTTTATGTCCTCCAGTCAGACCAAAAATAACTCCTATAGAGATTGGTTATGCCGGTTTACTTTAGAACCTCAAATCAAGGTTTTGCTGAGATATGGTTTTTAAAAATGAAATTGTATTTTCTATTCTCCAACCACACTGCCTTTGCTTCTTTATGGCAACTGGACAAAAACAAGGCAAACAGACACTTCTGAAGAGCCATACTGAGTGTGCTCAGGAAGAATTTCCCCAAAAGGTCCTGATATCGCTGTCTGACGCTATGTTTCTCTAGGTGGAACACTAGATATTCTCTTATCCACACTACATTGCAGCCAACATATACCTCTTTTGTCTGTGGTCTATTAATATAATGTCAAATTATAGTCTGTTAGGGCACTATGAGAGAAGACCACATCTATTCTGGGCGATTTCTGGGCACCCAATGTTGAGAAAATGCAGGGCCCTGTCCCCAATATGGGCAAGAATCAAATGTTGTCTGAGATAGCACGTCAGTATTTATGGACCCTACAGGTAATTCAGAGAGAAAGGAGGCACCGTGGAGAGCTTGGCAGTCCGACCTATGCTTCCGGTGTCCGCTGAGTCCAAAAATTGACAGTGATTGCTTATTAGGGATGTTAAATATCTGTTAATTGAATAGTCGAGTAACCTCATGAATTCTTATTGATTAGTCAACTATTCTATAGTTCCCGGGGGCAGGACCAGTAGCCAGTCCACTCTGGTTTCATCCCTGAGGAGCACCCTGCCACCCCGCCTGGAGTTTAAAACAAGCTCCCCCTGCGGACTGGCTGCCTGTTGCCTTGTGCTGCTGCCTCTGATAAAGAGGCAGATCCATCACAAGCCAGGATTGAGCCGGGCTGCTAAAAAATTTACTGGCAAGGCAGGGGGAGGGAAATGCTTGTAGTCTTTAGCATTAACCTATACGCTTTTGCTTATCAGTTAATTGGTTAATCGACTACACTGTTATAGTGTATACACTGCTTACAGGGGCTCGTGTCAGCTGTGACCCAGAAGGCATAAAGGAGCCACAGTGTGCACGTGTGTTTTTGCGCCCTGGTTGCTTGAGCAGACACCACAGCACTACGAGCATGGAGCCTGAGGTGCTGGACAGCATTGCCATGCTCATGTCTCTCGTGCTGCGTTTTATGGCACAGTACTTCAAGAGCACCCACATGTTGCTCCACCAGGAACAGGAGGAGGAGGAGGACAACAACAAACCTCAGCATGGCCCAGAAGCCCTGCTCAGGCAAGTCCTGGTGCTCATGCTACTGTGGCTGCCACTCACTCCCTTGGATACAGTGGAACACCGCTTTTGGCATCAGGAGACAAGCTCAGACTGGTGGGACTGCCTCATCGTATGCAGGGATGGGATGATAAGAAGTGGCTGAAGAACTTCCATATCCTCTGGAACGCTGCGAATGGCTCACCCCTGCTCTTAGGCAACAGGATACCTGCACAAGACCCGCTCTGACCTTGCAAAAGTGCATGGCCATTGCCCTTTGGATGCTTGCTACACCAGACAATTATCACTCAGTCGAAACCAGTTTGGGGTGCAGAAATCAACAGTCGGGGCTGTTCTTATACAAGTAGCCAAGGCCATCAATAACATCCTGCTATGGGGATGTGACTCTGGGGAACGTGGACAACATCATGGAGGGCTTTGCTGCCATGGGCTTCCCTAACTGCGGAGATGCCATAGATGGAACACACATCCCCATCCTGGCCCCTGACCACCATGCCTCAGAGTACATCACAATGCCTCAGAGTACATCAAGGGGTACTTGCTGAAGGAGTTCACAGATCTCAAGGGATGCTTCACTGACATCAGTGTGGGAGATCAGGAAAAGCCCATGATGCGCGCATTTTTCAGAACTTCTGCCTCTTCCGAAAGATGCATGCTGGAACTTTTTTCTCAGACCAGACCATCATAGTCAGAGAGTTGGACATGTTCATAGTGATCCTGGGCAACCCAGCCTACTCCTTGCTCCCCTGGCTCATGAAGCCCTACACAGTCTGCCTGGACCCCAGCAAGGAGGAGTTCAACAACAGGCTGAGCAGGTGCAGAATGGTAGTGGAATGTGCATTCGGATGTTTAAAGGGCAGGTATAGGAGGCTGAGGCTGCCCTGAGAGTTTGAGCAGTCGAACACCAGTGCCATAAGGAGAGCACAGCAAGGGGCAGTGCTAATCAGGGACACCTTGAAGGACAGTTTTATGCAAGGCCAGGGTTGAGACTTACCCTGGTGGCTCTCCACAAGGTGCCCCGGCATCCCCTGTGTTTGCCTTTCATCTCTCACTCCTCCCCTCCTTTGCCATGCTGTCCCTACCCCACCCTGCTCCTGCAGTTCAAGCAATAAAAAGACCATTGTTCAAAGACTGGAGTATTTATTTGGGGAAAAACCACAGGGAATGGAATGGATTGGGAACTAGAAGAGGGGAGGGGGGGCTCAGGAACGGGAGTGGGACTGCCGCCTTGCCTCCAGATGACCTGGAGGCTCCGGCTGCCGTTGAGGTCTCCCCCGTGTCCTGGGGCCTCGGCAGCCCCTTCCGACCCTGGCAGTGGAACCCAAGGGATGGGTGGGGTGCTGGCCAGTGGCCTGTTCTAGGCAGGTCGTCATTCACTCCATCACAGATGTCAGGATGGGGAACACTGTCTCATGCTAATGTATGAGCTGCTCCCTGGTGGCCTTCCTCTCCTGCTGCTCGGCCCTGCTCTCCTTCCGCTCAGTGACCCAGTCCTGCCCCTCTGCCTGGATCTCCTACATGAGCGAGTGCAAGCAATACATTTGCTCCCTGAACATGTTGTTCCTGGTGTGTTTTTGCCTGCTGATGTGAGCCAGGCAGGCAGCTGCAGTGGGAGGTTTAGGATGCACTGAGTTGGCAGCTGTCCCAGTTGTAAAGAAAAGCTACAAGGGCAGACATCACAATAGACGCTTTGTGTGAAGCCTACCCCAATCCCTTAGCCTATACTGAAGGTCTCAGTTCAGATAATGGCAATATGCTTCATGCAAGACCACATTTTTTGCTTTAAAAGGGGCACTTTACAGCAGGTGCACAGAGGTCTCAAGGGAGCAGTGGGACTTGAGAGGCAGGCAGCCATGGTAATGGGACAGCCAGACCATGAGCCTGCAGGCAGAAGGGGGGTGGCAGCAGAGGGTGGCTTCCTGCTGTGTCTGACACACGCAGCTTCTCAGATAGTGCAACTTTCCCAGCCATGCCAGGAGCCTGCAGGTGGGAGCGGGGTAGGAGTGGTTCGGCTTCCCACTGTGTCTGACACACGCCAGGTCTGGCATTGCAACTTGCCGGAGAGAGTGCTTCTTTTCCTGCTCATGGGAAGAGGGGAAGATATGTGAGAGGCACTCACAGCTTGTGGGAGAGAATCCTTCTTTTCCTGACTGTGGGAGAAGGGGGGATGTGTGAGCAGCACTCAAGGTTTGCTGGAGAAAGTGCTAATAGGTTCCCCTCTTCCTCCTTGTCCCTCCAGGTTCCCAAGCAAGATATCAGTCTTTTCCACATCACCACAACTGATCAGGAGCGAATGTGGCCATGAACTTGGTTTTTATGCTGCAGTGCTGTGTGGTTCCATGACACTAGACTATTTACTTGTGGCTTGGAGTGAGAAAGTATCTTAGGGCACATCTACACTAGCCCCCTAGATCGATCTAGGGAGGCTAATGAGGGCGACCGGAATTGCAAATCAAACCCGGGATTTAAATATCCCGTGCTTGATTTGCATGTTCCCAGCCGGTCGCCATTTTAGAAATTGACTAGCCTGAAGTAACTGCCCGCGTCTACACGCGGCAGTGAAACGGGATTCCAGAATAAAGCCCTAAATTGAATTAGGTGGTATTCCTCGTGGAATGAGGTTTACCACCTAATTCGATTTAGGAGCTTTATTCCGGAATCCCGTTTCACTGCCGCGTGTAGACGCGGGCAGTTACTTCGGGCTAGTCAATTTCTAAAATGGCAACTGGACGGGAACATGCAAATCAAGCGCGGGATATTTAAATCCCGGGCTTGATTTGCAATTCCGGTCGCCCTCATTAGCCTCCCTAGATCGATCTAGGGGGCTAGTGTAGACGTACCCGTACTGCAGAGGACAGTATAAGGCTAGCCTAGCCAGGAAACTTGTAAGAAGGATCGAGGTATTCCTTATGTGAGAGCTTCATGGAGCTCAAAACTCAAGACTGGTGCTCCATCTGCAGACACATGAAAGAGCTGTTCCACACCCCCCACGCTGAGCAGGCAGAGAGAGAGAACGCCACACACCCCCACCCTGTTGTCTGATCCTGCTTGTAGTAAGACAGTTAGAGAACTCACTGGAAGTGCCCTCCATAGGGTCATCAATGGCTTGGGAGATGTCCTGGGAGAAGGGGACTGGCTCCAACGTCAAGAGCAGCTCCTGGTTCTCAGACATTTTCATCTAGCTAGCCTCTTCCTCCCACTACTCGTGGCCCTCTGCCACCCTGCTCTCCTGCAGGCTGACACCAGGCATGTCTTGTCCTGACTCGATGAACATGGTGCGGGAGCTGTCTGCCCCCCCTCCAGAATGGCATCCAGCTGGTTGCAGAAGCAGCAGGTGTGAGGTGCCACCCCAGAGCAATCTGCACCACTCCTTGGCCTTCTGATAGGACTGCCACAGTTCCTTGATTTTCACCCTGCACTGCTCGAAGGTCCTGGCATGGCCTTTCACTGTGAGGCTGGCTGCAATCCTGCCATAGATATAGTCACTCTGTTTTTTGGTCCTGAGCTCTGTGAGGATGGCTTCATCCCCCTACACCTTGATGAGGTCCAGGATCTCCTGATCACTCCAGGCTGGAGTTTTCTGTGCCCCTGGGAAGTTGAGGTTGTGGAAGCACAAGAACTCACTGTCGTTGCAGTGTCAGACAGATTGGTGATGCGGAACATGTGGACATGAGTTCCAGTGTGCTGTTCGCTCGCAAAGGGCTCGCAAAGCTGGCCAGATGGGACAGGCCATTCTACAGTTCCAGGGGCTTTTTGAGCTCAGTGACAGAGCAGCAGAGACGCAAGGTATGGCCAAAGTAGTCATAGCAGCTACGGGAGGCTTCCCAGAGGCCAATCAGGTTGGATTTCTGGCAGTGCAGCATCTACACTAGCCTAACTTTGGCCATACATGGTCAGGAATAGCATTACTCCTCTTGAAAACTAGTACTACAGGATTCTACCTCAGTGCTCCCTAAACATGGCACAACAGGCTTAGTAGTGTGGATGAATTACTTAGCTAATCAACCGTGGAGGGTTATATTTGGTGTAAAGTCCTAGTGTAAACCAGAATGAGACCCACTCTGACAATGGAGAAGTGTGTGGCAATTGCCCTTAGACAGCTACTGGTTAGATGGGAATCAGTTTGGGAAAATCTACAGTGGGAGATGTAGTGATCTAAATGGCCAAGGCAATCAATCCCCTCCTGATGCATAGAGTAGTGACCCTTGGAAATGTGGAGGACATAATGAAAGGCTTTGCTGAGCTGGGGTTCTCCAACTGTGGTGGGGTGACAGACAGAACATACATTCCTATCTTGGCCCCTGACCACCTTGCCAAGGAGCACATAAACTGTAAAGGGTACTTTTCGATGGTGCTGCAGGCACTGGTGGATTACAACGACCAATTCACTGACATCAACATGGGATGGTTTGGAAAGGTGCATGATATGTGCATCTTTAGGAACTCTTGTCTGTCCACAAAGCTGCAAGCTGTACATGGGTAGCCTGGACCACAGTAAGGAGTAGTTCAGCTACAGGCTGAGCAGGTGCAAAATGGTGGTAGAACATACTTCTGGATGTTTAAAGGGAAGGTTCTGTAGTTTACTGACTGGGTTAGACCTCAGCAAAATAACATTCCCATTGTGGTGGCAGTCTGTTGTGTGCTCATGCTATGTGCTCCATAATATTTGTGAGGACAAGGGAGAAGTTTATGGTACAGGGTGAGGTCTTAAGGCAGAGTGCCTACCCACACATTATGAGCAGCCACACACCAGGGCAATAAGGAAAGCTCAGTGAGGGGCAATGATACAGAGATACATTGAAAGATGGCTTTATGAATGGTCAGATTTGAGAGTCATGCCTGTTGCTCTTAACAATATGCCCCAGCTTTCACTATGCTTGCTTCTTCTGTTCTCCTCCATCCTCAAAACAAGCAATAAAGAGACTGTTGTTTCAGACATCATGCATTTTTATTTAGGAAACACAAATGAAAAGAAAAGGAGTTCAGGTTGGGAGTGGGCTGGGGAGGAATCAGTGATGTGGGAAGGAAAGCCTTTTGCTCTGGGATACAGCATGGAGGATGCCCTTGACTTCACCCCTCCCCCCATGTTCTAGGGCCCCAGGAGAGAAGTCTATGGATCCCGGTAATGAGGGAATGTTACTCTGCAAAGGCTGGAGGGGGGCCTCTGCAGCAACACATCCTGGAAAGCCACCATGTGGTCCATCACATTCACCATGAATGACATCAGTCTCTTCTGGTTTCTTAGTTTCCAGTCCCTGAATGCTCGCCTGTACTCACATTCAGCATGTATCTCCTCCAGGAGCATGTTCTTCCGTTCCTCTAATACAGGGGTGGCCAACCAGTTCGAGATGAAGAGCCAAAATAGCGGTGGATAGAGTGTGAAGAGCCATGTACCAGGGGGTGAGGGGAAGAGCTGTTGAGCAAAGAAAAAAAAAAGCCACACCGGGGGAAAATAGGTGCCGGTATACCGTCCAGGAGCATACCATCACAAAAAAAGCACTGGGAAGGGGTGAGAGGTGCAAACTCTGGGAGGGAATTTGGGTGCAGGAGGAAGTAGAGAAGAGGATGCTGGCTCAGGGAGGGGGGGCTCCAGGCTGGAGAGTATTGGGGTCATAGAACCATAGAGCTGGAAGAGACCTCAGAAGGTCATCAAGTCCAGCCCCCTGCTCTAGGCAGGACCAATCCTAACTAAATCAACCCAGCCAGGGCTTGGTCAAGCCGAGACTTAAACACCTCTAGGGATGGAGACTCCACTACTTCCCTAGGTAACCCATTCCAGTGCTTCACTACCCTCCTAGTGAAATAGTTTTTCCTAATATCCAACCTGGACCTCTCCCACCACAACTTGAGACCATTGCTCCTTGTTCTGCCATCTGTAACTACTGAGAACAGCCTCTCTCCATCCTCTTTGGAACCTCCCTTCAGGAAGTTGAAGGCTGCTATCAAATCCCCCCTCACTCTTCACTTCTGCAGACTAAACAGACCCAACTCCCTCAGCCTCTCCTCATAGGTCATATGCTCCAGCCCCCTAATCATTTTAATTGCCCTCCGCTGGACCCTCTCCAATGTGTCCACATCCTTTTTGTAGTAGGGGGCCCAGAACTGGACACAATACTCCAGATGTGGCCTCACCAGAGCCGAATAAAGGGGAATAATCACTTCTCTGGATCTGCTGGCAATGCTCCTCTTAATGCAACCTAATATGCCATTAGCCTTCTTGGCTACAAGGGCACACTGTTGACTCATATCCAGCTTCTCATCCACTGTAACCCCCAGGTCCTTTTCTGCAGAACTACTACTTAACTGGTTGGTCCCCAGCTTGTAACTATGCTTGGGATTCTTCCGTCCCAAGTGCAGGACTCTGCACTTGTCCTTTTTGAACTTCATCAGATTTCTTGTGGCCCAATCCTCCAATTTGTCTAAGTCACTCTGGACCCTATCTCTGCCCTCAAGTGTATCTACCTCTCCCCCTAGCTTAGTGTCATCCGCAAACTTGCTGAGGGTGCAATCCATCCCCTCATCCAGGTCATTAACAAAGATATTGAACAAAACCGGTCCTAGAACCGAACCTTGGGGCACTCCGCTAGAAACCGACCGCCATCCTGACATCGAGCCAGTCGGTTCAGGGGGAGGGTTGGGGTGCTGGGAAGGCCGCAGGCATGTGGCTGTGAAGGTGCAAGAGTTTGGGCTGGGGTTCATGAAGGGCTCAGGGCAGGGAGGCTGGGAGTATGATGGGTTCAGGACACAGATTTGCAGTGTGTGGATGGTACAGGAGTGTTGTGGCAGAAGACTGGGGATGTGGGGGTGCAGGAGTTTGGGGATGTGAGAGGCTCAGGACAGGGCATTCCAGTGTATGATAGGCTCAGGTTTGGAGTATGGGGGGGGGGGTGCAGGTGTGTTATGATGCTGCGGCCAGATGGGGGGTTGGCCCCAATAGGCTAGGCTTCATTTTTAAATAAAATATTATGTCAAACACAAAATGTTTCGGCGTTGTCTTTATTTATGAGAGGGGCAGGGAACCTGTTTTGACTCAGGGGTCATTGACCCACAGAAAAGTCAGTTGGGGCCACACAAGTGAGATGCAAAAAAACAACCCCTCCAAAAACCCCCAAGCCTCACTAATGTGGCCCCAACTGTGTTGGTGGGAGCAGGGTGCTGGGGCAGGGTGTTTGTGGGTGCTGGGATAGGGGTCTGGGGCGGAGGGCAGGGTGCTAGAGGGTGCCGGGGCAGGGTACTTGTAGGGGTCTGGGTGGGGGGAAGGGACAGGGACCGGTACCTGGGGATCCTGCAGCTGCTCACCAAGGCCCAGGAAGTGCACAGGCTGCTCCCCCATCCCCCAAACAGCGGTGCGGTACTTGAAACGCTGGTCCATCGCGCACCTGATGCCTTCCTGCACGGAGGGGAGGGGGAGTCCCAGACCGCGCCAGCAACAAATGCTTGGGCAGCAAGCGCCTTGCCCCTCCGCTCCCCAGAGCAGCACACGCTGACCGAGCAACTGGAGCCAGCACGCTGGGGACTTCATTCTCCCCTGTTGCCTTTCTGCATAGGGGTAGAGGGGGAGTCCTGGACCGCGCCAGTTCCAACTGCTCAGGGAATGCACGCTGCCGTGGGGAGTGGAGGAGCAAGGTGCACTCTGCTTGAGCGGTTGGAGCAGGCGCAATCCAGGACTCCCCCTCTCCCCTCCCCATGCAGGAAGGCAGCAGGGGAACAAAGTCCACAGCGTGCGACGGACCGGTGTTTGAGGTACCGCGCCGGCTGTTGGGGGGGGTGCGGGAGAGCAGCCCGTGTACTTCCGGCACCTGGCACACAGCTGCAGAACTCCCCCCCCCACCCCACTGGAAGCCCATGCTACCTCCGTTGTCCCTGGAGGTAGCATCAGCGTAGCGTTCATCTTGGGGCAGCACCCGTGAGCACAGGGGAGCCAGGGGCCACTGGGGGGGGTGCAGGGGTGGCTTCATGAGCCACACTTTTGGGGGGGAAGAACCACATGTGCCTTGCGAGCTGCAGATTGGCCCCCCTGCCCTAAAAGCTCCATGTCCAAGAGGGCAGATTGCATCTGCTCCTTGAATATTTCGTCCCTTGTTGGTTTTTTCTTGCAGATTTGCATCAGAAGGACAGCTGGTGGAGCTGGGTGAGTGTGCACCAGCTCCCTGCTGTTCCTACTGTAAAGACTTTTCAGGAAATACATTGTGGAGCATAAAATCTAATCTGCTAACATACAGTGAAGGTCTTTCTAAAGACAACGGGGATGTGTTTTGTGCAAGGCCACAGTTATGCTTTTAAGCAGCCACTATGTAGCAAGTACACAACAGAGTTCTTAGGAGAGCAGCTGGATTTTGTTTGTTGTCAGGCATGGTAAGGGACATACTAGGGCACATTCCTGTGGACAGGAAGAGGGACAGGGTCTTGTGATGCCAGTCGGGCAGGACAGTGGCTCATGCAACTGCCCTCTGTGTCCAGCACATCCTGCTTCCTAGGGAGAATGCTACATTCCCATCGTGCAAGAGCCTGCGGGCAGAAGGGGAGGAGGGAGAGAGAGGGTGCCAGAGGCTGAAGCCATGCTTCACTGGGGATGGGCAAATGGAGGTTAGAAGCAGAGGCAGCAGTTTCCCCTCCTTCATCAAGGTTGCCATGCAAGATATCAGTCTTCTCCAAATCACACTCAGAGACAGGGAGCTTATGCTGACTGAATGTGACAAACTGGTCCTTATGCTGCAATGCTTTGTGATGCAATGACGCCAGACCACCTACTGCTGGTTTGGCAAGTGAAGGTGTCCTACTGTGGAGGATAGAATAGGGCAGGTCTCCCCAGAAACCTTGTGAGAAGAATGAAAGAATCCCTCTGTTGAGGGTATGTCTACACATCAAAGTTAATTCGAAATAACAGCCATTATTTCGAATTAACTTTACTGGTGTCTACACAGCCAAACCGCTATTTCGAAATAAATTTGAAATAGTGGAGCACTTATTTCGAATTTGGTAAACCTCATTCTACGAGGAATAACACCAAATCTGAAATAGCTAATTCGAAATAAGTGCTGTGTAGACACTTATTTCGAAATAGGGGGCCCCTGACCCAGTGGCCCCAAAACATGAGCCAGCAAGCCACTGGCGGCCAGCCCTCCACCGCTCCCCAGGAGCAGCCTGCCAGCTCCCAGGAGCCTGCCAGGACCTGGAGAAAGCGGGCGCCTTCCTGGTCCAGGGTGAAGATCAGAGTGGACCTTACTCAGGTTTGGGGGGGATGCCCCCAATGTCCATGATCTCTGCACTAGACGGAGGAACGCAGCCATCTATGGCAGGATAGCTGCCAGCCTGGCCACCAAAGGCCACATGCGAACCCAGGAGCAGGTTTGCATGAAAATCAAGTTGATCCGGCAAGACCCCCAACCCTGAGCTTCCCCTCCCCCTTCTTCCCCTTGCTTCCCCCTTCCACCTCCCTCCTCCCAGGTTTCCCCCTCCCCTCTACCACCTTCTATCCTCCCCTCTCCCACCTCCTTTCTCCAGTCTCACCAGAGTTTCATCCTCCCCACTGCAGTTTTGTGAAATAAAGACAGTTTGTGTTCATGAAAATACATGTATTTTATTTGACATCAGGAAGGGGGGCTGGGAGGGTAAGTGGAACGATGTGGGGGAGGAATGAAGCACAAGCCCCAGTGGGGCAGACCAGGGAGGCTCTTAGGGTATATCTACACTACAAAGTTAATTCGAACTAACAGCCGTTAGTTCGAATTAACTTTCATAGCATCTATACATACAAACCGCTAGTTCGAACTTAATTCAAACTAGCGGAGCGCTTAATTTGAACTAGGTAAACCTCATTCTACGAGGACTAATGCCTAGTTCGAATTAAGTAGTTCGAATTAAGGGCTGTGTAGCCACTTAATTCAAACTAGTTGGAGGCTAGCCCTTCCCAGCTTGCCCTGGTGGCCACTCTGGGCCAAACCAGGGAAACTTTTCTGCCCCCCTCCTGGGCCCGGAGCCCTTAAAGGGGGTAGGAATGGTGTCCCTGGCCTCTGTTTGTGGAAGGCTGGAGATGGATGGCACGAGACAAATCGCTTGGTCATTGTCTGGCTACAGTGCTTGTGCCAGTTGCAAGCCTGCCAGCACCCAGCCAGCAGACCCTGCACCTGGCACAGCATGAGCCAGCCACCCGCTGCCACCCAGCCCTCCGCCTCTTCCCAGGACCAGGCTGGCGGCTCCCAGGAGCCTGCCCGGGACTGCAAGAGGCGGGCGCCCGCCTGGTCTAGTGCGGAGATCGTGGACCTCATCCAGGTTTGGGGGGAGGCCTCCAACGTCCACGACCTCCGCACTAGGCACAGGAATGAGGCCGTCTAGGGCAGGATAGCTGCCAGCCTGGCCACCAAAGGCCACATGCGAACCCAGGAGCAGGTTTGCATGAAAATCAAGTTAGTCCAATGAGACCCCCGACCCTGAGCCCTGAGCTTAGAACATAAGAACATAAGAATGGCCGTACTGAG
Source organism: Pelochelys cantorii (assembly GCA_032595735.1). Classification (NCBI taxonomy): domain Eukaryota; kingdom Metazoa; phylum Chordata; order Testudines; family Trionychidae; genus Pelochelys; species Pelochelys cantorii. The sequence continues at coordinate 107,621,086 of CM064331.1, read as the reverse complement.
TCAGACCAAAGGTCCATCTAGCCCAGTAGCCTGTCTGCCAACAGCGGCCAACACCAGGTACCCCGGAGGGGATGGACCGAAGACAATGACCAAGCGATTTGTCTCGTGCCATCCATCTCCAGCCTTCCACAAACAGAGGCCAGGGACACCGTTCCTACCCCCTGGCTAATAGCACTCCATGGACCCAACCTGCATGAATTTATCTAACTTCTCTTTAAACTCTGTTATAGTTCTAGCCTTCACAGCCTCCTGTGTCAAGGAGTTCCACAGGTTGACGATGTTCTATTTTTGAACACGTGTCCTTTATTTACATCAGGAAGGGGGCTAGGGAAGGGTACGTGGAAGGAGGTGAGGGAGGAATGGGGCACGAGTCCCCGATGGGGAGGACTGGGGTGGCTCTGCGGGCTCCTCGGGGTGGAAGCTCTCCCGCAGGGCCTCCTGGATACTGACAGCCCCCTGATGGACTTCCTGGATGGCAGCCTGCAGAAAGTGCAGCCAAGCTCGCAGCAACGCATTCATGAGAAGCACCAGAGTGCCCAGAGGCCGCTCCGGCTCCATGTTGCAGAGTGCTGTGGTATCCCGAGTGAGGGCAATCAGAGCACACAGAGATACAAATGCTTTGCTGTCCCTCATCGAGGTAGGCAAGCAAGCAGTGAAAGCTGAGAACCGGCTGCCCGGGGTGGGGGTCCCTTTAAGCACAAGCCTCAGATAGCCTCAGGCAGTAGCCATACAAATAAACTCCTGGCCTGATGCCCTGCTGGACCTGGTTCCGGCCAGCCTTCAATGCAATTCAGTGTCCACTCAGTGTGGATGCGCTATTTCGAAATAGCAAAACGCTATTTCAAAATGCATTTTGTGTGTAGATGTGGTATTTCGAAATAAGCTATTTCGAATTAACTATTTCGAAATAACACTGTAGTGTAGACATACCCTGAGAATTTTATGGAGATGGGCAGGGAGAATTCCTGCTCCATCTCCAGACACGTTAACAAGCTGTTTCAGGGCCCCCCATGCAGAGTAAGCACAGAAAATACCACAGATCACCATCTCACCCATTTTCCTTAACCCACTTGTACCAAGATAAAAAATATTAACTCACCAGAATTGCCCTCCCCAGGAACAATGCCTGACTGATTTTACAGTCCTGGGAGGAGGGGATTGTCTCCAAAATGATGAAAAGTTCTTCGCTTTTGGCGAACTCGGTTGCCTTGGTCACCTGCTGAATATTCTTCCCCTCCTCCTCTTCCTCATCTATGTGTTCTCCACACTGCTGACTGAGGTAGCTGGAGTGTCTTGGGAAGGTGGTCAGGTCCCCCACCCCAGGACTGTATGCCCCAGGACTGTATGCAGCTGTTCATAGAAAGATCTCCTGCATGCTCCATGCTGGTGCTTGTCTGTGAACCTGGGCACTGAAGCTCATGGAACCTAAACTCATGGAACTCATGGCCAGTTGTGCTGCTCAGGTGTGCTGCCTGCTCTGAGGAATTGAAATTTAAATTTTCCCAGGGCTTTTCCTGTTCACCTGGAGAGCAGTACAGTTATTCCTCATTTAACACGTGCCCGCTTAACACGTTTTTGCGATAGCACAATTTTTTTTTTAGGGAACGTTTTTTTGAATTACACGACCGTCCCCAGAATAACACGATTTCCCCAGCCAACCCGTTGCCAGCAGCTGCGCGGGGCTTCCCCCGCCTCCCTGCAAAGCGGCGGAGGGTTCGCCACTCGCCGCGCCATTGCCCGGCGACCCCCCCTCGCCGGACGCAGTGCGGATCCTGGCAGACCCATCACAGGGGCATACTCCCAACCCAAATCCTCCTCCCCTTCCCTTCCCCAGAGCCAAACACCTCCCCTCCCTGCTGTAACCCAGTCCCCTTTCTCCCCCAACCTTATGTCCCGGTCCCAACAGACACCACCGCTTGAAACACAACCCCCACCTTTTCCATTATTTTCAATGGGAAAATTGACCCCGCATAACACGTTTTCACTTAACACGATCATTTTCTGAAACATATCTATAGTGTTAAATGAGGAATTACTGTAGAGTCGCAAGTCCTGGCCAGAGCCATCATAGCAGAGCACCGTGGTACACCTCCCGGAGGCCCAGAAAGTCGACTTTCACAATGCTGCATGTACACTACTATAAAGTCAATTTAGTTACTCCCCGTGAAAAGGAGGAGTACCAAAATCAACTTTAACAGCCTGTGAAGGTGACAGTAGTGTGAACTCACTGATTAGAAAATCAATCTAATGTAGGTAAATTCTACCTAAATGCATAGTATAGATCATGCCTAAGCCTCCTCTCTGCTCCCCCACCATGGATCAGCTCAGGTTCTCTCTAGATTATGCTGGTTGCAACAGTCCTACAGGAAACTATGCATTAATTGCAAATCATACAGCACACCACACCCACCCTTACCTCTGGCATGATCCATCCCCTCTTCTTCCCCATGATTCTTACCACTAAATCTTGACCCTAACTAGAACATCAAATACAAAATCCACCATAACCACACATTTCTGCAGAAGTTCAGAAACAAGCCTGAATTTTGTGATTTTCGTTAATGTATGCAGGTGAGCTGACAGACTCACTAGGCCCCTGGACGAGGGAGGGAGGGGCCAGCTCCATGCTCCCGAAAGGGGCGAGACCTTGGGTAGAAGGAGCAGGGCTGGGGTAGCAGGCCGTCATAGCCACTTGGACTGTGACGTCGGCCCTTCTTCCGGCACTGTCCTGAGGAGCTTTGGCAGCAAATTAAAGCGTCCGGGACTCTGGCTACTCCGCCACAGTAGTGGCAGCAGCAGCTGGGAGCCTTGGGCCCCTTTGAATTGCTGGATCCTGGGACAGTTGCTCCCTTTGCCCTGCCCTGCCCTGTTGGAGGGCCTGAATGTATGTATTAGGGAAAAGTGGAACACAAAAGCTCCAGATTCTTGATTTTTTTTTTTGCAGAATTCAAATTCAGATCTCAATCTGACTCTGAATTTCACAGCTGCTTTGGCTTATGTCTAAATAAATAAAAACATAATTATGCTACTCACAATCATAAAAACAAATGTGATGGTCATGAGTAGATTAGCAACAGCTACCACATCTTGTCCTGTTGCAATCGCTAGCGCCATAGAAGTGGCTGTGTAGGATACCATCATAAGAGTAAACATCATTATAAAGAAGGCATCTGCTCTTGGCTTCAAACCTTTGGGAGCAGAACAAGAAGGCTGTCAGTATATCCTAACATATGTTATTGACCTCACTTATTAGAACAAATTTTGTGAGAGGATTGATTCAAGAAATTTCTGCCTTCCCCCCCCCACCAAACCATGCATTTTGGATTACTAGCTGCAAGTCCCAAGGATCAGTATCCCAAATTCCTATGCCTTGCTGGTTCTGAGAAGGAGTTCACAGGCACAAAGACAAGGGAATTTGTCTAGAATCAGTGGTTCTCAAACTTCTTGGCCCGTGGCCCACGTGGCTCAATACAGACCTTTCGGTAGACCACCGGTTGCTAATGGAAACTCCATTAATTACATAATTACACCCAAGCCATTTTGCTAGTGCTACAGCTAGGGAGAACAGTTTAATTTAACCAGTAAGAAAGTAAATATTAATTTAAATTATTAAACAGATTAAGTGATTTAACTTTCTTATGTTAGTTTATCAAACTTCATTTTAAATAAAGTAAACTATTAATTTATGTCCAACGCAAAGAGTTCTCATGTTTTCTTTATTTATGACAGGGGTGGGGAAACTTTTTTGGGTCAGGAGCCACTGACCTACAGACAAATCAGTTGGAGACCACACAAGTGAGAAGCAAAAAACCCAAAACCAAAAACTCCTTCAAAAATCCCTAACCCTCCTTAATGTGGCCCCCAACTGAGACACTTCACTCCTCTGGCACTCCAACCTCACTGGGGAAGGTGGAGGGACAGGGAGGACAGGGCTTCTCATAGACCAGATTAACTCTTCTAGGGTTCCAGGGTTAGTGGATTTTGTGGATCCCCCTAGCTCTGGGGTTGGGACAACAATGAGGGAGGGGTTCAGTTTGTGGAAGACAGCTTTCAGAGAGAGATAAGGTGCAGGATCTGGGTAGGAGGTAGGGTGCAGGTGGGGGTGAATGTGCAAGATCTGGATGTGAGGTGGAGTGCAGAGTGGGCTGGAGATAGGGTGTCTGGCCAAGGGGGAGGGTGCAGAAGGAAAGGAGGATGCTGGAGCAGGCTGGATGTAGGGTGTCTGGCAAGGAGGGAGGAGGCAGGAGTGTGCTGGAGGTAGGTATCTGGCCAGGAGGGTGGGGACAGGAGCAAGCTGGAGATAGGGTGTCTGGCCAGGGGGGAGGGTGCAGGAGCAGGCTGGGGGGAGGGTGTCTGGCCAGGGCGGAGCAGGCTGGAGGTGCGGGGTCTCAGCGGGATGGGGTTGTGTGATGGGGCTGCAGGTGTTGGAGTCTGGACATGAGGGGGCACTTACTTGCTTTCATACACTGCGCTGATCCCAGACACTGCCTCCTGTTGCTCCCATTGGCCAGATTCTGGCCAATAGGAACAGCAGGGAAAGCCTCTAAGCATCGTGCCCGCGTGCTGCTATTTCCCCAGCCAGAGGAGAGTGAGCACTTGTTCCCTGCAAGCTGGATCACGCAGAGAGGCTTGGGGTCCCCCCCCCCCCCAGCAGGAAGCCAGCACTGGCACTCCAACCGTCCGGGGGAGGGAGGGAAAGGCTGCAGAGCCAGCGTGGGCTCTCTGCTGCAGGAGGAAGAGGGGGCTGAACTTGAACCACAAACCACCTGGGAGGCGGCGGCCGCGGACCAATAATGGTCCATGGATTTCAGTTTGAGAATCATTGATCTAGAACAGAATTGGTATGTGTATTTGTGGAAGCAGTTGAGGGATTGTAGATGGAATTTTTCAATTACATGGTGGGAGAAAAAGCTGTAATGTGTCTCAGCCAAGCCAAGGTAAAAGAGGCAACTTCTTGATTCACTAGCAGCTCAAGTTATCACCACAGAAAAACTGCATAGGGAGCAGCTCACACCTCACCCCATACAGCAGTTGAAATCAGCAATAAGCAATGCACATCAAATAGTATTTCACTTGTTTCCAGTGGGACAGGTCTCCCATGAGTATTGGAGTGCCAAAACTCCCAGGGGGTGCTTGGCAACTGTAGATTAGGCATTGGTTTCTGAATCACCTCTGTTTCATGTAAATATTCTTCTTACTGTATAGCCTAATAGTGCCCTGGTGGCTCATCTCTTTAAGGGAAAAACTCAGACTAGAGATGATTTTTGTTCTGTTCTTGCATTCTGCTAATAGGGATGCTTGAACAATTTGTATAGTGGGGGTGTGGAGAGCCATTGAACCAAGCTGTAAACTTGTATATGAAATTGCTTCAAGCCAAAGGGTGAGACAACACCATCAGCACTCTTGGTTCTAAGGCAATTTTCTTTTTAGTTTTAATACAACTTACCTAACATGAAATAAATTATACAGGTAAAGATGATGCTTGGTAAAGTCCTCATGGGTATTAGATCAGCCATTAGCTTTGAGATGAAGTATGAAGACACTCTGTAGTACCCACTGATATATTCATGTCTAAAACACAGAAATATATACAGCATATTTCATACTGCATCAATTATAAAGCAATCGAACCATTTTCACATATGGACAGGTTTTGATAAATCATGCATACAATTCCAAATGGATAAATAAGAATGCATTTCTGCACATACTGTAATTACACATACAAATGGCCAATGAGATGCATAATTACAATTTTGATCATTACAAATGCAAATATGCATGTATATTGTTGTACACTATTGTGTACACAGACCTCTCAGTATTACCCATAATCTTTAATGTACAGCTTGCATAATGAAAACACACAACTTACAGAAAGCCTGTAAAGTTCCCGGTACCCAATTAGTATCAACTCCATATGATTCTGGTTACAGAAGTAAGCAAACAACTCTCAATATGACTGTCTAAACTATGACGTTTTATGGACAAAACCAACCACACAAGTGATGATTTAATTTGCAAACAATCTACTAACAGGATTTAAAAATATGTTTGCAATGAAAACAACTTGCAATGAATAATTTGACCAGTTTGAATAACTAAATTGTCATATTTGGATGACAATTTAATAAGGTGACAAAAAGACTAGCAGTTGAATAAGCATTGTTAACAACAGAAAATGTAACCCATTACATCCAGCTTCACTTACATAAATATCTTTTTTTCCACGATAAAAAGTTCAATAGCTGAAATACTGCTGAAACATTGATTGGTAGTCATGAAGAACATTGCTCCAACTCTATGGTAAAACAAATATTTATACTTACAAAATCAGCTACATACATTCTTTATTAATTTATTTTGTGTATATTTTCAGTACTTTTATTACAGACCATGTCTAAACTTTTCTGAAAAACTACTGGCATTCACTATTATGTGCTTTTCTACTCCACATACTCCATAATTTATGCACAAATTGCCTGTCTTTCCTTATTTCTCAGCAGAGATTTAAAAATAGAGGCTGTAGGATGGATTTATATAACTAAGAATTCTTTACAAAATATAAATGAGCAAAGTATATTTTATTATGCTTTTCTGGTCATGTTGGCTTCCTTAACTAATTTATAACATTTAGTAACTCATCACCAGAGAAGCAAGGTATCATTAAGTGAATCCTGAATAATTGTGTCCCTAAAATAGACCTGGGAAAACAAGTTTTAAAGCATCTTCATTCAAACAGCTAAACCAATTATCTTCATACATGTATTAGGGATGTAAGCGAGTAGTAAAGTAGAATCATTAAATCATAGAACTGGAAGGGACCTCAATAGGTCATCGAGTCCAGTCCCCTGCCCTCAGGGCAGAACCAAGCACTGGCTAAGCTTATTGGATAGTTGAGGCGAGTACTTGATTGCTTCCTCCCCCCTTGATGCCTGTATCAGAGGCAGCAAGGGGGGTGGGAAAACAGGAGCCGATGCTGGGGAAAGTCAGCTTAAAAGCTGGGGGGTGCCACCTGCCGCCCCCAGTTGACTCTACCAGAGGTGGCGGGGGTGGGGGGGGAGAGGAGAAATGGAGGGGAGGCTGCTGCGAAGCAGTCTCTTTCCGCGGTGGGCCAAGGTTCGCTGTGGGCAGAAGCTGCTCTGGCAGCAGCCCCTATCTTTGGGGGTCCCAGTGGGGAGCAGCCCCAGCCCGTGGCCAGCCCATGGCCAGCCCAGGCCGCCACGAACAGGGGCTGCTGGATCTGGTGCGAGCCAGGACTGAGCAATCCCAGCTCACGCCAGTCCAGGACTGCTGTGCCTCTGCATTTTAAATGTAGTAAGAAACGGGCCCTTAACTGTAGTAAGGCTCGGCGGTCCTGGAGCTGGCACAAGCCAGGACTGCTTGGCTCACACCAGCTCCAGGAGCCACCTGCGCTGCGGCTCTGCATTTTAAATGTAGTAAGAGCCTGGTGGCACTTACTGCATTTAAAATGCAGAGCCACCATGGTCTGGAGCCAGCACCAGCTGGGACTGTTCAGTCATGGCTCATGCTGACTCTAGGAGTTACCGCTGTTGCGGCTCTGCAGAGCGGGACAGGCATAAGGACCTTGTGGGAAAAGGGGTTTTTGCACAAAATGGAAGCGGCTACACTGCTTCTTTTTGGGCAAAAACCCCTTGCGCAAAAAGAATCGGCAGAAAATATGCTAATGACATCGCGACTCATGCTAATGAGTCCCTCATTAGCATATTTTCTGCCGCAAAAAATTGTAGTGTAGACAAAACCTTAGTTAAGTTAATGGTGAAACTTTCATTCACTTAAACAGAAGCAGGTTTGGCCCTAAGACTTTAGCAATTCTTGTCAAAGCTGAGTTCAGTGCTTATTATTAGAATATCTGTGTAACAGTGTTGCTTGAAGTGTCAGAGTCAAATCAATGAAGAACTATTTGACTGACTTTATATCACCTTTGGACTGAGCCCAAACATAAGATCAAAAATTTAGTCTACAAGAAATGTGAGAAAATTATGAGCAATGAAAATGGAAGATGGGTTTTATCTGCTAAAATAAAAAGCCAGCATTTTAAAATGTGGATTCCAGACTGAAGCCCCTGGATTCTGAAGCACTTTAATAAAAATGGCCAGATTTTAAGAAGTGTTGATTACCAACAGGTGCAGATGCTCAACCCCTCTGGTAATCATGCCACTTTTATTTAGGTACCAAATATAAATTTAGGCTTCAGTCATACACACACTCCAGTAACTTCATTCACATGAGCATACTGTTTAGATTTACCTCTAAATTTAAGCATGTGTTTAAGTGCTTGCAGAATCAGGCCATTTAGCTGCCTAACTTCAGGCAGGAAGTCTGAAAAAGCTGACTATTGAAATTTTACTTCAGTCTTTCCAGATACGCTTTGTTTAATTGTTGAAGTGATTAATGTACAGTTATGCATTTTTAATATTTTGTATAATTTTCAGAAGTCTTTTACTGAAAGCTTAGTACCCAGAGTTAGCACACTTACTTCCAATGAAAACTTCCTTACAACACAAATAACCCCACTAATTTCACCAGGTAGTAGACAACATAAATAAGGATTACAGAAATGGGTCCTTACCATGGGCATCCAGTATCCTAGGTGGGGGAAGACGTTGCCTTCCCAAACCATCAGCCTGGCCCCGCCCACACTCTGCCCCCCAGAATGCCTACTGAAGGTGCTCTGGGGGAGGAGTGTTGCTGCCTCCCCAGCGCCCGCCCTCCCTGTGCTCCAGGGTCAGGGAGGCTGAGGCACGCGTGCGCGTGCCTACCCATCCTCCCCATAGTGGTGGGGGGCATGTGCATCGTGTGCTACCTCGCCTCCTGATGGTGGGAGGGGGGGAAGGTGGTTTGGCTCCCATGGGGGCCTCATCAGAAGGGGTGGGCTGGGGGTGGCAAGCCCCCAGACCTACCTTCACTGACTGCCCATGGTCCCTACAACTCAGCTCTGCAATGAACTCTACGTAGTTGGAGAGATCTAGCCAAATATTGCTCACAGCAGGACTAGAGATTATTTTGTAATTTATGTCTTATAGGTATGCATTTGCTTTAATGTGGTAGCTCACAAAAGATACAAAAAGCTCATTTTTAACCTCAATTTTTCATTATGGTGATAATACAAAGGTTTTATCAGTCCTATTGATATTTACTGCATGAGTTGACTAACCTGTTTTGCACACCGGTAAAATCATCTTTTATTCCAAAGAAAATGGCACCTACAACTAGACCCAGGAAAATTGTAACACACAGCTAAAATAAAATAAAATAAAATAATTTAAAAAGAGAAATACAATATACACTTGTAAGGAATATTTTTAAAAGTTCAAAATTGCAAAAACTACATAAATATTTAGGTGATGACTATAGTTTGAAAAGAAATATATGTATGCAAACTAGAGAGAGAGTGATAAGCGATGGGAGAAGGTCTAGAGCGTATAAAAAGTAGGAGTAGAATCCACAAATGCATAGAGGTGCCTACACCCTCAACTATGGTAGTTTAAGTATTTATACATATTGGGGCAGTCATTAGGCCAGAAAAGGGGTGGGGGAAATGACTCTATTGCCCAGTGATAGGGAAGCTACCTGAGTCCAGTTCCCCCGCTCTAATCACACTTCCATTTGTTATCCACTATAGAACAGCTTCAGCAGGAGAGACTGAGTTCTGTGGTTAGAGCATTCTTCTGAGAGGTAGAAGATTACCTGCTGAAATCCTTTCTCCCACTGTGGCAGAGAAGGGGAATTTGACATGTGTCTTCCACAACCCAGGTGAGTGCTCTAATCATTGGCTAAAAGTTTATAAAAAAGTAGTGCCATCCCCACCTCCTTCAGTGGCTGCTTTTGGGTGGTATGAAGCAGCTACCTAACTTATTCCCACAAGAAATGCCTTAAGTACTTAAACTGAATGACTCCAGGTAGTGGATTGCTGAGCAAAATTTGTGGATTGCTGAGCAAAGCTACTAGGCATCTCCCTACCACCTGGATTTAGGTGCCTAGCTCCCAGAGGGAGTTGACTCACCTCTCTGGTAAGAATTTCCTGTTGGCTAGCTGAGGCAAGTCCTCACCTCACATTCTGTTTCTTTAGACAGTTTTTTTAGAACTGCCTTTTCACTCTAAAGATGGGCAGGATTTAACCCTAAGGCTATGTCTACACTGGCAGCTTCTTGCGCAAGAACTCTTTTGCAGAAGAGTTCTTGTGCAAAAACTCTTCCAGAAGAGAGCATCTCTGCTGACATGTGCTTTTGTGCAAGAGATGTGCTTTTGCACAAGAGCATCCATGCCAGTGTAGACACTCTCTTGCGCAAGAACACTCTGATGGCCATTTTAACATAGGGCTTTCTTGCACAAGAAATTCATGTTGCCTGTCTACACTGGCCTCTTGCGCAAGAACAGTTGCACAAAAGGGCTTATTCCTGAGCGGGAGCGTCAGAGTTCTTGCGCAAGAAGCCCTGATTTCATACATTAGAACGTCAGTTTACTTGCGCAAGAACATGCAGCCAGTGTAGACAGGCAGCAAGTTTTTGCGCAAGAGCGGCTGTTTTTGCGCAAGATCGCGACAGTGTAGACACAGCCTAAGAGTAAGATTCTTACAGCTTTGCACTAAATAGCACTCTGCTCACGGAATAAGTGTTATTCAACATAAGTAAGGGTATCAGAATCTGACTCTGTGGAAATAGAAACATGCAACTTGGATTTTTTTTTAAAAATAGCAAAATTATCAGTGGATTCAGTGATATAATCAACATGATTATATCTGTGCGTCACAATTTCTTAACACTAAGTAGAAGTGAAGAAAATCTCAGCAAAAATAATGGTATTGGGCAGTTCAATCATGATTAAGTATGTGGGATGCATAAGTCTTAACACTGTAAAGCATTTGATACATGCTAAAAACCTGCTGAAAGGACCAAATGTCAGGGATAATTCAGTCACTAAGCCAACTATAGTGAGAAAAAAGGATCATATCAAAACCAATTTAGAGAGGATTAGCAAACATGGCTTAGTGAACTGTGTACCATTTATAGACTGGGTTTGAAATCCATTTTTAATTAGGTTTGGGAAATAGAAAAGATTGTGAGAAAAAAGCCAGAACCATTAACCCTCGAGTATTATAAAGCACTTGAGAGCATAATTCTTATCACAAGGTCAAACTTTTGCACAGCAATTATTTGAGTTATCCATACTTCAACATACAGAAATACACATACAAAGCTTTTTAACCCAAGGGACTCTGAACACATTTCCCTTTGCTATTGATTTTATTTTACTCAAGATGTTTTTTCTTAACCCAGACAACTTATAGAAACTTTTATTATAGGTTGGATTCCTTCTCGTATTCAAATGGGAGTGCTACTGGAGTAAGGATCTCCAGATCTAGCTAATTAATGTTATTTCCTAATTTCTTATCCCCCAGAAGAAATCAATAACAAATTGTTTATTTAAAGGCAAGTTGTAGATTTTAAAAATCCATGAATGTCATAATACTCTGCTGAATTTCCAAAAATACAATGTTAAGAAGGTCTTGACTCTTCACTATAAATATGCTTCCCCTACTTTAAGACCTGCTATAACCAAACTATGTTTATATTTTGCATTACACATTTTAAATAACACGTCATGTTCTTTAGGTGCAGCCATCAACTTTATATGTGAAGTTGCATATATATTAGAAGACCATGAAAATATCTCTGTCTTTGACTCAGCTCCTAGGACATAATTATGCTTTGAGAGCTAATTTACTATAACACTGGCTAATTTTCTTTCCTTTGGGAGAAAAAACAAAACACAGTGGGCCAGATCCTGGCATACAGATGTATTGCCTAGTGCGCAACTCAGAGGTAACAACCAAATTCTGAGCGCCAGCTTTTCCTGTAGTGTGGTGGTAGGGGTGCCAAGGACTACTTGCAGGGTAAGGTACTACTTATTGTGAATCAGTGTGGCAGAATTGTGTCCTTAATGATGTAATGTGAGGAGAATCAGTCTCCGTACATCTAAAATAATGGTAAATGTAAGCTAATGAATTATTGAATGTTCCTGTTATGCTCCTTATTTAGGATCATTTAGCTCTACATTTTATAGCTCAAAGGTTCAGATACAATTTTAGGTGCAAATTTATTATTTTTAGATTCTATTTTAGGTGCAAATTTTAGGCCCAATAATTTGCAGGTGCAAAATTGTGCTTAACCCATCTTCAGATTAAATGGTCTAAATCAAATTAGATTTACAACTGTTAACTATTATTACCTGAGCTACAGAGGCTTGAGGGTTGCCTATTAAGTTTTTCAATGTGCGTTTAGAAACCCACTTGAGCTGATGGAAGAAAGAAGTGGCATATGTAATTCGTCTGAAAATTGTCTTCACTTTCTTTTTATTCTCCAAAGAAATGTTCTCTAATACTGCTTCAGTTTCTCTGTAGTAGGTGGATCTGGAATAGTGCTCTGCTAACTTCTCTGCCAAAGTCTTATCACAGTTGATGTGTTCTTCAATGTTATCTTCAGGTTAAAGAGAAGAAAATACTTGGTTACCTTTTATTGAATTTACAGAAAAAAGTAATTCTCTAGCAATCAAGCCCATAAAGTTACACTGAAGTTTTTTGTTGCTAATCATAGACTCATAGACTCATAGACTTTAAGGTCAGAAGGGACCATTATGATCATCTAGTCTGACCCCCTGCACAATGCAGGCCACAGAATCTCACCCACCCACTCCTAGAATAATCCTCTCACCTATATCTCAGACATTGAAGTCCTTGAAACAATGGTTCAAAGACCCCAAGATGCAGAGAATCCTCCAGCTGTGATCTGTACCCCATGCTACAGAGGAAGGCGAAAAACCTCCAGGGCCTCTGCTAATCTACCCTGGAGGAAAATTCCTTCCCAACCCCAAATATGGCGATCAGCTAAACCCTGAGCATGTGGGCAAGACTCATCAGCCAGACACCCAGAAAGTTCTCTATAGTAACTCCTATCATCCCTCCATTGACCTATTTACCACTGATAATGAATGGTCAATTAGTTACCAAGATCATGTTATCTCATCAAACCATCCCCTTCATAAACCCATCTAGTTTAATCTTGAAGCCAGATAGATCTTTTGCCCCCACTACTTCCCTTGGAAGGCCGTTCCAGAACCTCACTCCTCTAATGGTTAGAAACCTTCGTCTAATCTCAAGTCTAAACTTCCTACTAGCCATCTTATATCCATTTGTTCTTGTGTCCACACTGGTATTAAACTTAAATAATTCCTCTCCCTCCCTGGTATTTATCCCTCTAATATATTTAAAGAATGCAATCATGTCCCCCCTTAGCCTTCTTTTGGTTAAGGTAAACAAGCCAAGCTCCTTGAGTCTCCTTTCATAAGACAGGTTTTCCATTCCTCGGATCATCCTAGTGGCCCTTCTTTGTACCTGTTCTAGTTTGAATTCATCCTTCTTAAACATGGGAGACCAGAACTGCACACAGTATTCCAAATGGGGTCTCACCAATGCTTTGTATAATGGCACTAACACCTCCTTATCTCTACTGGAAATACCTCACCTAATACATCCCAAGACTGTATTAGCCTTTTTCACGGCCATGTCACAATGGCGGCTCATAGTCATCCTATAATCAACCAGGACTCCGAGGTCCTTCTCCTCCTCCATTACTTCCAACTGATGTGTCCCCAGCTTATAATTAAAATCAATGAGATAGCAATTACAGTGGCTTATTTAGTTAAATTAATCCATTCCATTCAGTCTAGAACAGTGGTTCTCCATTTTTTTGGTCCACAGTTCATCTTACTCAATGCAGACCTTTCCAGGGACCTTCAGACAAACACCCATGTTCACAAAATGGGTGCAAGAAGGCTGGGGATATGGGGTCTAGCCAGGAGGTACGGTGTAGGAGAGGGCTAGGGATGGGGGATCTGGCTGGGAGGAAGTTGTATGCAGTAGTGGGAGGTTTGAGTGGGAGATAGGGCATTGGAGTGGACTAAGGATCAGGGTATGAGAAGAAGGGACAGAGTGGAGGAGCGGGGTGGAGATGCGGGGTCTCAGTGAGAGGGGTCCATGAGGGGGATGAGGTTGTGGGGCCTGGGTATGCCACTCCCAGGCACTGCCCCCCACTTTCATTGGCCATGATTCCAGCCAATAGGAGTAGCTGGGAATGACTCCAGGTAAGTGGTTTCCTGCAGTGCTGTTTCACCAGGAGGGAGGAGGAACAGCAGCACGTGGAGTCACTTCCTTCCCCCACAAGCTGGATCTGGCCCACCATGCTCCCCCATTCCACAGCGGGAAGCTAGAGTTGTCACTCCAACATCACAGGGGAATGGGGGGAGGCATGGGGATGAAGTGCCAGTCCAGACTTCCCGCTGAAGGGGGTGCCCCAAGCCCACAGCCCACCTGCAAGATTGTCAGGGACCACTAGTAAGAACAGCTGTATCTGCTTGATCACCCAACTCAGCTGATCTATGTCATTTTGAAAAGTATTGCATTAATGTTGGTTCTTCAAATCTGTCAAGTGTTGAAGATTCAATATGAAAATAAATCTTTTAAACAATTCATGGTTAGAATGGTGAACCATAAGAATTGCATGGAGGGCAGATTTCACTAGATCTTAGATGCTAAATTTAGCCCTTAAAGGTTTATATTTTACTTATATTGTGCAGCAGAAATTATACCTTAATAATGGTTTGTTTAAACCATTGTTAAATCAATTATAAAAGTAATTCAATATTGGCTAGGTATAGTATAGTTCGGAAATGTCATTAATGTGCCAGCACTGAGATTTATGGGCATTAAAAACACACCCAAGCCTTTATTATCCCTTCATTTCTATTTGTTTTCATGTTTGATTCAATTCTGGATTATTTACAGTATATGCCTTTGGTGTGGGAGGACTTGAGTTTCTCATCTGGGGCTTGATCCTGCGCTCATTTGAAGTCACTGATAAAGCTCTTAATTAATTTAATGGACCAGGATCAGGCACTTGTTTGTTATAGTATCTGAAAACTACAAATTTATTTTTTAATTTAGAGCAAAAAATACTAGCAATTACTTTAATTCAGTTGAAATCAAAAGAAAGTCCCTGAGAGGCATCTGATACTGTGTAGGGATCATTCTGCAACCTTGATTGAATCTCTTCATTCTTAAGGGGTATATTTTCCTCCTGCAGCGTGTGTGCATATAGCTCTTGATCCAAAACTCATTATACTCTATGGTCACTTCAGGATCAGGCTATAAAAGGGGAAAATAGACTCCCTCAAATGAGAGAAATTTTCCTCGGAATGAAGGGTCTCAAAGCCAATCATTCCTTAACTAACTTTTCATCACAAAAGTTAGGGGTTATCTGTGCACAAAAGTTGTGCTGCTTTTACCACAGTGGCATAGATCAGTGTTTTTCAACCAGTGGTACGAGTACTCTGCGGGGTACTTGAGAGAAGTCTGGGGGGGTACATCAACATAACTGAAATTTGGAGAAAACTGAATTTTTATTTTAAGTTTTACAACACTTTATTATTTTTGTACTTTTTACACCCAAACATTTCATTGCCTGCCCTGCTATGATTAAATTGTTTAAACAAATGTGTTGCAATGGTAGGAAAAAATGTTGTGTGTCTAAAAACTGTAGGTACTGGGAGTACTTATAATTTTTTTAAAAGGGGGTACTTATATACAGGGCTTGACAAACCGCAGTGAAATCTACTCGCCAGCCCCACACTGCGCATGCACAAGACCCGCATTGCACATGCGCGCGCCACCGGTGAACGGGACGACCGGCTGAAATCTACTCGCCACGGGCGAGTATATTCACTGATTTGTCAAGCCCTGCTTATATATATATATTTTTTAAAAGGGTACTTTATAAAAAAAAGGTTGAGAAACACTGGCATAGATTAAAGTGGGACAGTGCCCCCTACTGTGATTGTAGTTATAGCGGTATAAAAGGTGCTAATGCCTGTATATAGATTATTCTTATATGTTAAGATGAACAAAAGATGGACAAACTACACTAGTATAAATCACTTTTATACTAGAGTAACTGCATCCATACTAGGGATTGCACCAATATAGCTTTTTCATTTTTAAAGATCACATCCTAACAGTTATAGGTGTACATAGACTGTGTGTAGAGCAGACATATCTCTTTATAATTTCGTTGAGATTAAAAAAAATCAATCCCTATGTGGGGTTGTAGTAGAACAGTCCATAGCAGTGTTAATGTCATTATGATAATCATGTATGGTTCAGTTCCCGAAGAAATTGATATTAATGATAAATTATCTCAGTTGAATTTATGAGCAACAAACTACCATTGCCTAGATGGAAAAACAAAATCAATCCGATAACATGACAAATATTTTATGCATTAAGTACACATGCAAAGCTAATATTATGATTTACAGCACACAGTTAGAAAGCATCTCAGTATTTTTGATTTTGGTACTACTGTATCACAATTTGGCACTGAATGTGGCGTTCATGAAAGACAATGGGAGTTTTGCTATTTAATTCATTGGCAGAGCAGTCTTTACTGTTGGGGGGAAGGAGACACATGTAATTATTGCCTTTCATGGAACAGCAATGGATATTAAATGTTACACACAAAAGTTATTTAATGCTGTACATAATCATGAGATGGCTTCATAAAGGGAGATTTTGTGGTGAAGAAATATTATAGAAGATATTGTCCCTCTTGTGTGTATAATGTGGGTGTCCAAGTAACTCTTGAATTTATGTATGGAAGAAACTATTACTGTTAACTTAATGCACCTGAAAGTGATTTTTTTCATTCTAGAATTGATAAATCCAAAACACATTTTTGTCACCCTGCAAATCAGCTTCTAACTTTATGAAGAAATTCAGTTTCATACCTAGGTCAGCATCATCAGTCTTGCTTGATGCCACAGCAGTTGAGTCTCCATTAATGACATCCAGAAAAAAATCAGCAGGGTTGTTATATGGCTCACACTCATAACCTGCAAAGAAACACTCTACAATCATTCTACAGATGGTAAGATGTGTTGTAAAACACTTGAGGTAATATGCCACAGGCAAGACAATGATATCCTTACTTATGCTGCGTGGGAATCTGCACCACTATGTGGTCCAAATGGCATGAACTACTACTCAGCATGAGTAAGGATATTGCAAAGTAGCCTTATCAAAGCTGCCATAAAAAGAAAAGCAGTGAGAATTCAAAATAGCCAGAGGGATAACTAACAAATGAGTCCTAGAATCATAGAATCATAGAGCTGGAAGAGACCTCAGGAGGTCATCAAGTCCAGCCCCCTGCCCAAGGCAGGACCAATCCCAACTAAATCAAAGCAACCAGGGCTTTGTCAAACTTAGACTTAAAAACCTCTAGGGATGGAGATTCCACCACTTCCCTAGGTAACCCATTCCAGAGCTTCCCTACCCTCCTAGTGAAATAGTTTCTCCTAATATCCAACCTAGACCTCTCCCACCGTAACTTGAGACCATTGCTCCTCGTTCTGCCATCCGTCACTACTGTGAACTTTCTCCATCCTCTTTGGAACCTCCCTTCAGGAAGCTGAAGGCTGCTATCAAATCCCCCCTTACTCTTCTCTTCTGAAGACTAAACAAACCCAAATCCCTCAGTCTCTCCTCATAGGTCATGTGCTCCAGACTCCTAATCATTTTGGTCACTCTCCACTGGACCCTCTTCAATGCATCCACATCCTTTCTATAGTGGGGGCCCCAGAATTGGACACAATACTCCAGATGTGGCCTCACCAGAGCCAAATAAAGGAGAATAATCACTTCTCTAGATCTGCTGGCAGTGCTCCTCCTAATTCTAACTGCATATCTCTTATTGCTTGCATTTTGACCTTTAAGTCGGTACTAATAGACTTGAGAAGTCATTTTTCTGCTTCTTGTGGCAGTTTTAATTATTTGGATTTACCAAACTCACCTATTTATAGGTAAAGTGACTAAACACTAGGAAAAACACTTCAAAATTCAGAACCCAAGACTTCCCAATGTATTTTGTTTCCAACTTTAGGTAAATACCATTGGCATTTTGTTTTCAGTTGGTTTGGTAGTTGAGCATTATGAGTCTCATTCTACAACCAATACTTAGGAAAAAACAATATTGGCATCACTGGGAATTTTGCCCATGTAAACATTGTGAGATAGGGCTATACTATTAGAATGCTTTAGCTCAGGTTAGCAAACCATTAAACATGTGAAGTTCATGAGTAAGTCCATCCCCATTCAACAGAACTTGAACATATGCTTAAAGTTAGTCATGTGCTTAAGTATTTTACTGAATCAAAGTCTCTGTGTACAATTCTTATATCAGTTCAGAACTACATACTGTGATATAACATGCATTACTCTTTACTTTTAAAGTAATCACTAATAAGCACAAAGGGTAACAGTTAAGGGTCAGCCTTCACTCTCAATTCTGCATTTCTCGACTTCTGAGTGCTTGGTTTTTCAATTTTAACTTTGCATTCATATTACTGTTATATTAAAAAAGGAATTATTTAGTATGTTTTGTATGGGAAACAATGAGATACATTAACCATTGAATCCCGTGAGTCAAGAGTCATTTTTACTACGTCACTTTTTAAAGCAAAGACATATTTTAAGCATGTTTCGTTCAGTATCTATAGCTGTGACTACAGCCCCAGAAGAAAGCTCACCAATAGATTTGAAGTATTCGATGGCATTCTGAGCAGGGCCATGGTACAGCATTCGTCCTGCAGCCAATAATGTCAGTTTGTCAAACAATCTGAATATGGAGTAGCGGGGCTGATGAATGGAAAATATTATTGTTTTCCCCCGCCTTGACATCCTGAATGTAAGTGGAAAATAACAGAAGTATCAACTATCTGAGCTCTTTGTGGATTTCTCTTCTTTCAAATTCCTTCAAATACAAATCAGTAAAAAAACACAATTCAACCTGTTGGAGAATCCAATGCATGGTACAAAAAGAATCAAACAAGCCCAGCAATACAGTAACTGCACATTAACCATTCTAACCACATTTTAATTGCAGATGTATGGCGTACATCTGCGTCAAAACTGATTCTTTCCCAGGGATTCCATTGCAGTCACCTTTTCAGGAGCAGTAAGACAGCATTGGCAGTGCTGGCATCCAATCCAGTAGTTGGTTCATCTAAGAACAAGACTGCAGGGTCAGTAATGAGTTCCATTCCAATATTGGTCCTTTTTCTCTCTCCCCCAGAAATCCCACGAATGAATGGGGTGCCAACCTAGTGCAAAACAGATAGCTTGTGTCATTTTGTCTGACATGAAAGTATTCACGCAAAGAACATCCAACACATGTAACAACATATTAACATCTGGGAGAAATGAGTGATTACATTATCACCATGGATTCAGGGGTTCACATTCTAAAATTGAATAGTGTACATTGGAAAGTTGCAACAAAAAGGTCTGCCATAAAAGTTTTCACCCTCAAATCTAAGTTTCTTCATGACAGCCTTGCCATGCAAGTTACCTGCTTTCCGCCTTCTGGTAACCACTGTCCTGTGTCTGGTAATTTATGGATAGACACAGAAGTAATAAGCCTTTTCTTCATTTTTATAGGCAGCTGGGTTGGTGTTTATTAGCCTTTCTGCTATTAGACTAATTAATTAAATTAAAAAGCTGCTAAAGTACAGCCATTAAGTCATCTAAAATTACTTAATATTTGCTATTCGGTTTAGTAGAAGAAAGATCCTGAATCATGGGCCTGATGCAGGTGAGCAAAGAATAACAGGCAGGCCTTGTCAAAAGCAGATGTTTGCTTGCAAAACAGTGTCCCAGACATGAATTTGGCACTAATACTACTAGCACTGCTAAAAAAACATGGAATGTGTAAATACATTCTACCAGGACAGTATAAGGACACCCCAACCTAGCACACAATAAAATGGCTTGACAAAATTGATGAATAGTGATATTTTGTCTGAAACATCAGGGGTGAAAGTTCAACGACAGGTGGTGAATGGGAATGTTTTGTCTGAAATATCAGGAAGAAAGCACAAGGGGAGATAACAAGCATATCATAAAACACGTAAGATGATATATAAGGGGTGTATCAGATTGTCTGTCTCACTCTATAAATGTTGGGATACCTTTCTTTAACTCTTTGTCCAGCCAAGGGGGCAGTAGAAACTCCTGCTACTGACTGAGCTTAGTCCATTGCAATGGGAATACATATGTTAGTGCACCTGTAAGCATTGAGCAAGGACACTAGGAATATCTTTTATTGACAATAAACCTGGGCTGGTGCCTTCATACCTTATCTGATTCTGTGGTCTTTGGAGGTTCTCACAGAGTCTGCTGTGCTGGCTATCTGCGCAGAGCCAGTGCAACATATAGTGGAGCACACACATGCAGGTGAATGGTTATCATTGGACAGATCAAAATGCCTGTCAGGACACCACCTAGTGATATCTGGCCACATTAGGAACCATACTATGACAGTTCACACATCTATTTACCTTGGAATCTGCCACTTTGGTCAACCCCAGTTCCCTGATGATCTGATCAATTCGTTCCTTCTTTTCCCATTCTTTCACAGATGTGGGTAGCCTGAGTGCTGCAGAGAACTGAAAATTTTCTCTCACTGTCAAGGTTCCCATCACCACATCATCCTAAATAAACAAAATTATGTAGGTAATGTTCATTCCAGGCTTCATTTTTCCTCTTCTGGGACTTGCACATGCATCTTATTTGTGGACTTTACATGAAGAGAGTGCATTTATATTGCAATGACAGCTTCTAAACTCACGTAGGACGGCTCTTCAAAACCTGAACAGCACATCAAATGTTTGCTTCAGTTATAGTCTCTGCATGTTTGTACAATTTATGACAACAAGGGACTTGCCTACATGTATCAAATTCTAGAAATATCACTTATCAACACATATATTTACACCCTTCATATGCCTACCTGACAAGCGTGTTTTGCATAGCAGTTAAAGACTGGCAGCACAACAAAAATTCAAACTTGGATTTTCCTTTATACAGTTGAAAATTGTCAACAAACTGTATCTGGATTTGGTCCTTCCCAGGTGCTGCCCCCTCCTCTGGGAAGCTGAGTACCCTCACCTGCAACTGCCTTCCATGGAGGTTAAAGGTGCTCAGAACTCTGCAGAATCAGTATCTAGAATGTTAGTTTTTCAATTATAAGCAAAATCTTCCTTCAAATATCTGAGGACATGTTTTGGAAATGTGATCACTGCAGACCACAACTAAATAAAACTAAGAAGTGCAGAGAAATTATGAGGACAGCTCCATGGTGTACTGTGAAGCTGCTGATTTAAACTAAATGTTCTCTTGAGGTTACCTGAGCAAACGGTGGGCAGCCTGGTCAGGAGGAATGAGCTCAATCTGGAGAGAGAGGAGCTACTGAGTTTGAATGCACCAGAGCTAGATACTGCCTTATGCTGAGCACTGGCCCCAATGAAATTAGCCCACGTTTACTTCAAGTACAAGAGCAGTTTCATGAGAATGAACACATACATGCTTAAAAATAAAGTGTGTGTTTAATTGTTTTGCTGGCTCACAATGCTCAGCAGTTTGTGGGATTTAGCAATTCATGTTGGCTAAATGGTCTCAGACAAGTTCCCTGACATTCCTGTTTTAATTTGCCACTCAGTGAAATGGATATAATAATAATTATTTATTAGTAACTATTACGTGGGCAGGGAATATGTTGGGGGTAAGGAATATCAACATAGCAAATGAAAACCAGAACTCTATGTGAGTATATTCAGTCCTATTACCTCCCTTGGAGCAGCATTTGCATAACTAAATATATGCACCGTGGAAACAGTTCCTTGATACTGGGCTTTGTTTATAGTTTACTAGGGGGCTGTGCTCCCTGCTCGCTATGCTTGCCAACCCCCTTCTCTGGGAGAAGGTGGCTCCAGCTCTCGCTCCTCCCCCCCCCCACACACACACCCTGGCTGCTGGGGAGGGCCAGGCCGAGGCAGCCCGAGCTTTCCAGCAGCCAGGCTGAGGCCTCAGCAACTCCAGCTTCCCTGGCCAAGGCTACGGCAGCCCCGGCTCACCCCGCAGCCACAGGCGGCTTCCAGGCTGTGAGAAGCTTGCAGGTGGCTTTCCCTGCTGGCCCGGGGGCAGGAAGGAGGCAGCCCCTGTGAGCCGGGCTGGCTGTTGGGTTGGAAGCTGGGCTCAACATGGGTCGGTGCTGGCCGCAGTGTGGGTCACTTTTGGCTGGGGGAGGGTGAAATGAACGGCAGCATGCAGAGCTGGCCACCCAGATCCAGTGGCCTTCCCCCCATTTCACTCCGCAGGAAGCCGGTGCTGGAGCTCCAATCTTGCCGGGGGCTGACCTGGCGGGTGAGGGGTGTGGGGGAAGGGGCAGCAGGGAGTGAGGAAGCCACCAGCAGGGCAAGCATGGAGCTTGGTGTGTCCTGCCACTGTGGACCATGCTGCCCACAGGGCTCCTTCCAGTTCAGCTCCACCTACCCCTCTCCCCAACCTGTTGACGCTATCAGGCAGTCCAGGGTTTTATAAAGGAGTGAGTCAGTGACCAGGGAGCTTGTGAACAGGGACTGTTAACAGGGAAT
Source organism: Pelochelys cantorii (assembly GCA_032595735.1). Taxonomy (NCBI): domain Eukaryota; kingdom Metazoa; phylum Chordata; order Testudines; family Trionychidae; genus Pelochelys; species Pelochelys cantorii. The sequence goes on along the minus strand of CM064331.1, from coordinate 107,598,526 downwards.
TTGGAGAGGGAGTTCTTCAGGTGGAGAAGGAGCTAATACAGGACCCTTGAGGAAAGTGGCTGTCTGTAGTGTGTGTTTGTGTTTGTGTTTGTGGGTTTCTTGCTGTGTGCTGAGCTTGTGTTTAGCTGTCTGGGGTGGGTGGGGTTTTTTTTGTTGTTTTTTTTTCTCCTCTTCCCCGCCCCCTCCCCCCCATGGAGTGTGTGCTGTGGCTGGCAGGTGGAAGCTGTGAGCTTCTAATCAGGGTTTGAAATCTAGAAGCCTCTGCTCATTGGTTGAGCCTTAATCAGGGGGAGGGGCTATCAGGCAGTCCAGGGCTTTATAAAGGAGTGAGTCAGCGACCAGGGAGCTTGGAGAGGGAGTTGGGAATGGGGTGAGATACACTCACCATTCTTTAAAATCTTTCCCTATACTCCTGCCCTTCAAGGAGGCATTTAATAACAACTGAGGAATCCCTCAGAAGGAAGGCAAGTATGGATATTGATAGGTCTGTTGTTACCTGCACAGCATGTGCCATGTTTGTCTTCCTTCCCGGAAGAAAAAAGGGATTTCATCTGCACTAAGTGCAAGCTGGTTACCATTTTGGAAGAAAAAATTAGAGGACTTGAGGCCCAAGTATCGACCCTACGTTCCATCAGAGAGAATGAAGACTTCCTCGATAGAAGGCAGCCTTTATCCTGCAGGCACAGCAGGCTGAAGAGCCAGTCAGGGCAGTACAGGACAAGGAAGAAAACTGGCAGCATGTAACCTCTAGAAGAAGAAGAAGACCAATTCAGGTCTCCCCTATTCTTGTAGAGGTAAGTAACCACTTTCAGGCTGTCTCCACAAGCACTGCGGTGGAGAATGCAGTGGCAGAGACCTCTCAGGGAAGAAATCAGAAGGGAACACCATCTACCGGAAGGCATGAGATGCGTAGTCCTAGGGATGGGGGTTCCACAACCTCCAGCCCCCCAAAAGAAGAAGATGGGTGGGGCTGGTCGGGGACTCCCTCCTAAGAGGGACTGAGTCATCCATCTGCTATCTAGACCTGCAGTCTCAAGAAGTGTGCTGCTTACTGGGAGCTCGCAATCAGGATGTGACAGATAGTCTTCCAAAACTGATCAAACCTTCAGATCGCTACCCCTTCCTGCTTTTCCATGTGGGAGCTAACGATTCTGCCAAGAATGACCTTGATTGGGTCAATGCAGATTATGTAGTGCTGGGAAGAAGGATCAAGGAATTTGAAGCACAAGTGGTGTTCTCGTCCATCCTTCCGGTTGAAGGGAAAGGTCTGGGTAGGGATCGTCGAATTGAGGAAGTAAATGCATGGTTGCGCAGGTTGGTGTTGGAGAGAGGGCTTTAGTTTCTTTGACCACGGGACTCTGTTCTGGGCACAAGGTTTGTTAGGAAGAGATGGGATCCACCTAACCAAGAGAGGAAAGAGCATCTTCGCGGTCAGGCTTGCAAACCTAGTAAGGAGGGCTTTAAACTAGGTTCGTTGGGGGACGGTGACCAAAGCCCTGAGGTCAGTGAGGAAGTCGAAACACAAGGAGGAATGAGCAACAAAGAAGAACCCCTGACTCAAATGGAGAAGGTAGGGCGATCAACTGGCTATCTGAGGTGTTTGTACACAAATGCGAGAAGCCTGGGAAACAAACAGGAAGAATGAGAAGCCCTGGCCCAGTCAAAGAACTATGATTTGATTGGAATAACGGAGACTTGGTGGGATGACTCGCATGACTGGAGCGCTGTCATGGAAGGGTATAAACTGTTCAGGAAGAACAGGTGGGGGAGAAAAGGAGGCGGAGTTGCATTGTATGTAAGAGAGCAGTATGATTGCTCGGAGCTCCAGTATTTAGAGGGAGAAAAGACTGTTGAGAGTCTATGGGTTAAGTTTAGAGGTGGAAGCAACAGGGATGATGTTGTGGTTGGTATCTGCTATAGACCACCGGATTAGGTGGATGAGGTAGATGAGGCTTTCTTCGGACAACTGAGAGAAGCTTCCAGATCACAGGCCCTGGTTCTCATGGGCAACTTTAATCACCCTGACATCTGTTGGGAGACCAATACAGCAGTACACAGACAATCCAGGAAGTTTTTGGAGAACGTTGGGGATAACTTCTTGGTAGAAGTGTTGAAGGAACCGACCAGGAGCCATGCGCAGCTAGACCTGCTGCTCACAAACAGGAAGGACCTTGTAGGGGAAGTAGAAGTGGGTGACAACCTGGGAAGCAGTGATCATGAGATGGTAGATTTCAGTATCCTGAGCAAAGGAAGAAAGAAGAGTAGCAATATGCACACCCTAGATGTCAGAAAAGCAGACTTTGACTCCCTCAGAGAACCGATGGGCAGGATTCCCTGGGATGCTTACATGAAGGGGAAAGGAGTCCAGGAGAGCTGGCAGATTTTAAAGAAGCCTTATTAAAGCCACAGGAAGAAACCATCCCAATGCACAGCAAGAAAAGAAAATATGGTAGGCGACCGGATTGGCTTACCGGGGACATCCTTGGTGAGCTTAAACACAAAAAGGAAGCTTACAAAAAGTGGAAACTTGGACAGATGACTAGGGAGGAGTATAAATATATTGCTTGAGAATGCAGTGGAGTTATCAGGAAGGCAAAAGCGCAATTGGAATTGCAGCTAGCAAGGGATGTGAAGGGTAACAAGAAAGGTTTCTACAAGCATGTTAGTAATAAGAGGGTGATCAGAAAGAGTGAGGGGTCCTTACTGGATGACGGAGGTAACTTCATGACAGATGATGTGGGAAAAGCTGAAGTACTCAATGCTTTTTTTGCCTCTGTCTTCACACACAAGGTCAGCTCCCGGACTAATGCACTAGGCAACGCAGTTTGGGAAGGTGGGCAGCCCTTGGTAGAGACAGAACAGGTTAAGAACTATTTAGAAAAGCTTGACATATGCAATCCAGGGGCCAGATTTAATGCATCTGAGGGTACTGAGTGAGTTGGCAAATGTCATTGCAGAGCTTTTGGCCGTTATCTTTGAAAACTCATGGAGATCGGGAGAGATCCCGGATGATTGGAAAAAGGCAAATGTAGTGCCCATCTTTAAAAAAGGGAAGAAGGACTATCCAGGGAACTACAGACCTGTCAGCCTTACCTTAGTCCCCAGAAAAATCATGGAGGGATCCTCAAGGAATCCATTTTGAGGCACTTGGAAGAGGGAAAAGTGATCAGGAATAGTCAACATGGATTCACGAAGGGCAAGTCATGCCTGATCAATCTGATTAGCTTCTATGATGAGGTAACTGGCTCTGTGGATATGGGAAAGTCAGTGGATGTGATATACCTTGACTTTAGCAAAGCTTTTGATACGGTCTCCCACAATATTCTTGCCAGCAAGTTAAGGGAATATGGTTTGGATAAATGGACTGTAAGATGGATAGAAAGCTGGCTAGACTGTTGGGCCCAACGGGTAGTGATCAACGGCTCTATGTCAGGTTGGCGGTTGGTTTCTAGCAGAGTGTGTTTTGGACGGGTTTTGTTCAACATCTTTATTAATGACCTGGATGACGGGATGGATTGCACCTTCAGCAAGTTCGCAGATGACGCTAAGCTAGGGGGGAGAGGTAGATACGCTGGAGGGCAGGGATAGGGTCCAGAGTGACCTGGACAGATTAGAGGATTGGGCCAAAAGCAATCTGATGAAGTTCAACAAGGATAAGTGTAGAGTCCTGCACTTGGGACGGAAGAATCCCAAGCATTGTTACAGGCTGGGGACCGAATGGCTAAGTAGCAGTTCTGCAGAAAAGGACCTGGGGATTACAGTGGATGAGAAACTGGATATGAGTCAAATGTGCCCTTGTAACCAAGAAGGCGAATGGCATATTAGGGTGCATTAGGAGGAGCATTGCCAGCAGATCCAGAGTAGTGATTATTCCCCTTTATTCAGCTCTGGTGAGGCCACATCTGGAGTATTGAGAGAGAGATAATAAAGGGAATGACTTTTTTATTTAATATTTAATCAGACAAAAGTTTAGCTATCTCCCCAATATCTTTGTTTTAAGAGAATACTGCTCAGTGATGGGCTGACCATTTTTAGCAGGGGTCCGTTAAATGTTCTCTTCCTTAGCCTATAATAAACCATATGTATTACATTTAAGACAGACAAGAGAGTGGGTAATGCATTCATTTATTTTTCCACTGAAGCTATAACACTCTCTCACATTTAAGGAAGGACGCACCATCTAAGGGCAAACAAAATTACAAGCTGTACATTTGTACAAAACTTTATACTTTGAAAAATGTACTAAACATGTTGGTAGTGTAGAGCTATGTCCAACTTTTCTTTTTCTATGGATTGTCTATGGATTTGTCTTTGTATATGGATTCCTTGCAGAGGAAGCTCAGGGAACAAGTTTTGAAAATACTAACCCATTTGCAGTAATCTGGTTTATTATAAAGGGGGGAAATTGCCATGCTGACATTTTTTATGATCCCCAGTGGTAAAAGCAGTTCTGGGGTTCCATCAAGGGTACAGAAATAATCCCAAACTTCCATTTATTAACTATTTTAATCCCAAGAGTGACCCCAAAGGAGATCTCCAGCACATCAGAGGGTTGTCATGCCCTCTCTTTCCTTGTGGAACAGCAGCCAAGTAGCAAAGCACTACAATGATAATTGCAAAATTGAATTTCCTATGGTGTTTCTCAAGAACAAGGGTGGGCAAAATATGGCCTCCAGGGCAGATCCAGCTCGCCCAGCTACCAGATCTCAGCCAGGCTCATTGCCTGCCTGTCCCCGCTCAATGCTGGCTCCAGGACCATGTGCTTCTGTGAATGCTGTGAGTCTGGGGGGAGGGTGGAAAGGCCTCTCATACTGCCCCTGCCCTCCGCACACTCTTGCAGCTCGGATTGGCTGGTTTCTGTCCAATAGGAGTTTTAAGTTTGCAGGACAAGCAGCATGTGAAGTACCCCTCCCCCTCTTCCCCAGGCTCAGAGTGTTCAGAGCAGCACACATGGCGCCTGCAACTGCTCTGAGCACATGTGAGGGTATGAATTGCTGGGATCCTGGCTAAGGAATTTGCTGGCCTACTGGCCAGGAGCTGCCCAGGTAAGCGCCTCACAACCAGAACCTGTCTCTGGCATCCCATCCCCTCTCCCCTCCCCCCCCAAACCCTCTGCATCCCTGCACCCAAATCTCTTCCCAGACACTGAACCCTCTCCCACTCCCCTCCTCCAGATCACAACCTCTTCCCAGACCGTGCACGCCAATCCTCTACCCCCAGTCACGACCCAAATCTCTGCATCCACTCCTGTACTCCTGCACCAGGTCATAACCCCCTTTCAGACCCTGCACTCCCTCCTGCACCTTTCCTCCTGGTCAGAATCCTCTCCTGCACCCATACTCCCTCCAAGACCTTGCACCCCAATCACCTGACCTAGGTCACAACCCAAACCCCTGCATCCCCTCCTACCCTTCTCCTCCAGCTCAGAATCTTCTGTTACTCCCATACCCACTTCTGGACCCTGCATTCCAGTCCCCAACCCCAATCCTTCACCCAAACTCCCTCCCAGATCCCATACCCCAAACTCTTATCCCAAGCTCTCTTCTGTACCCAACCTCCATCCCAGATCTTGCACCTCCTCCATTAATCTCATGAACGAGTTTATCAAATTCTTCAAGTGCCCCCACATAAAAATTATCAAAAATTATTGCCAACCTACGTTCCTTCGAGGATGTGCACAGAGAATTTTAATCCCACCCACCTCCTTAGCAGAGCCACATACTCACCTTCCTTGCTGATGCAGTTGGGCTTGGGAGAGTGGGGGGGCCAGGGCCGCATGGTGGTTGCCCACCTGCTCCCAGGGTGGGGCCACATGGTGGGTGGCTGCCTCCTATGCCAGGGCTGGGACCCGAATCAGCTGCAGGCTGCGGCTACTCTGGGGGCCAGGTCCAGCCCTTCCCCAGGGCTGGAGCTGCAGCCAGCGCTGCATGGTGGCTGCCTGGCTTCTCCCTGGCCGGGCCACATGGCAGGCAGCTGCCAGAACCATATCTGGGCTGCGATGTGGCTGCTCCTGGGGTCAGGGCCCCCCACAATCCTCTGTCTCTCACCCCTCTTCCCCCCGCCCAGCTCTCTGGCTTTCAGAGCCTCCTGCCCCCTTCTGTCCCCTGCCAGCTCTCCACTTTGGCTCCCCATTTGTCACTGCCCCACCCCCAGCACTCCACTCCCTGCAAACTCTGGGTACTGGCAGCAGTTTCCCTCTTCCCCAGGCAGGGACTTACAGTGAGCCCCACAGGGAACAGCCTGGAGCAGTCCTTGACCTGCCCACAGCCTGTCCCAGGAGCAGCGTTCCCTAAGAGGCAGGTCTCACCTTCTCCTCCTGAGGTGGGGGGTGCTGCCTGGGAGCAGGGCTTGGGGTTCCACCAAAGCCCTCCAGGCTGGGGTCTCTGCACTGGAAGAGTCTCTTGGGGAGCAGCACCACTGTTGGGTGCCACAGTGGCACACATCCGAACAAGCACACATGACCTCATTGTTGGTGCACAAGACAAAACTCACTCCACTCATGGATGGAAAATCTTAGAGGGAACACTTCTGCCAATTCCTGCTCAAGAACCATCTCCACCCAGCTGAGAGGGCAGGGAACATTCCTAAAATTTTGAATGCATTTTTCTGATACCTTCTTGTAGGCTCAAAATTCTAGATGAATTAGAATTCTGACCTATTTTTCTGAGAGTAGTACTAAGCACAGGTCAACTCAGAATATTACACACACACACACACACACACACACACACACACCTGTCAAACCTTCAAAATTTGAGGTGTAGTTATATGCTATGATAGGAAAAAAATATATAATATAAGGCTAGATTACTCACTCTGACAACTACACCCACACGTGTAGGGGAGGGGGAGAAAACTCAGCATGGTTCATCTTGTAGAGTTTTTCTGGAGACATTTCCCCCATAGTGTCAGGGGCTTAGGGAGTGATAAGCCTTTTAGAGGCTGTGTCCCCTTCCTCCTCTATAGAGCCAAGGGATCCACAGGAATGAAGCCTCTTTCCATATGGAAACAGATGATGTCCTACAGGGATGGTTGCTATTCAAATGTCCTTGCTCACCTTTGGGAACTGTACACCATTAGGAACTGTGCTGTGTTCTCTGGGTCTTCTTGAAGATGCGCAGTAGCAGTCAGAGGGATATAATGTAGTTCCAAGCTGTCTAAACTTCTCCCTGGACTTCTGCAGGTACAGTATTCTGCAGGTGCTGTGGAGGCTACCAGCTCCAGCCCTCTTGACCTCTAGACTCAGTGGAGCTCTAGGGGAGGAGTGATGATGCTGCAGAAGCAACATTCTGAATAGATGGGGGAAGAGCCACATCCTCACTGCATGCTGAAGCTTGGGGTGTGTCTAGATGACATGGCTCCACCGACGGAGCCATGTAAACTAGTTTACCCAGCATAGGCAAAGAAGTGGGGATTTAAATATTCCCCGCTTCATTAAAATAAACATGGCCGCCGCGCTGTGCCGACGATCAGCTGATCCAGCACAGCGCAGCAGTCTAGACGCGGATCTGTCGGCTGGGGAAGCCTTTGCGAACAGGACAGCGAACAGGACAGCAGGGATGGATGGTGATAGGTCTGCTGTTGTTATCTGCACGGAGTGTGCCATGTTTGTCTTCCTCCCGGAAGAAAGAACGGATTTCATCTGCACTAAGTGCAAGCTGGTTGCCATTTTGGAAGAAAAAATTAGAGGACTGGAGGCCCAAGTGTCGACCCTACGCTCGATCAGAGAGGATGAAGACTTCCTCGATAGAAGGCAGCGTTTAATCCTTCAAGCACGGGAGGCAGAAGAGTCAGAGAGGGCAATACGTGACCAGGAAGAGAACTGGCAGGATGTAACTTCTAGAAGGGGAAAAAGGCCAGCATGGGAATCCCCCAATGCTATAGAGGTAAGGAATCGCTTTCAGGCTCTCTCCACAGGCTCTGAGGTGGTGAATGCTTTGGAAGGGACCTCACAAGGAAGAAACCGCAAGGGAACACTATCTACTGGAAGGCATGGGATGCGTAGTCCTAGGAATGGGGGTTCCACGGCCACCACCCCCAAAAGAAAACGACGGGTGGTGGTGGTCGGGGACTCCCTCCTAAGAGGGACTGAGCCATCCCTCTGCCGTCCGGACCTGGAATCTCGAGAGGTGTGCTGCTTACCGGGAGCTCGCATTCAGGATGTGACTGAGAGGCTTACCAAACTGATCAAACCTTCAGATCGCTACCCCTTCCGCTTCTCCACGTGGGAACTAACGATACAGCCACGAATGACCTTCAGCGGGTTACTACGGATTATGTAGCGCTGGGAAGAAGGATCCAAGAATTCGTAGCACAAGTGGTGTTCTCATCCATCCTCCCTGTTGAAGGGAAAGGACTGGGCAGGGATCGTCGAATTGAGGACGTAAATGCGTGGTTGCACAGGTGGTGTTGCAGAGAGGGCTTTGGTTTCTTCGACCATGGGACTCTGTTCCGGGCACAAGGATTGTTAGGAAGAGATGGGATCCACCTAACGAAGAGAGGAAGGAGCATCTTCGCGGGCAGGCTTGCAAACCTCGTGAGGAGGGCTTTAAACTAGGTTCGTCAGGGGACGGTGACCAAAACCCTGAGGGGAGTGGGTAAGTCGGATACCGGGAAGAAATGCAGAGAGGAACGAGCAAGAAAGGAGGACCCCTGTTTCGAATGGAGAAGATAGGGCGATCAGCTGGTTACCTGAAGTGTTTGTACACGAATGCGAGAAGCCTGGGCAACAAACAGGAAGAACTGGAGGCCCTGGCCCAGTCCAAGAAATATGATTTAATTGGGATAACAGAGACTTGGTGGGATGACTCGCATGACTGGAGCACTGTCATGGAAGGGTATAGACTGTTCAGGAAGAACAGGCAGGGGAGAAAAGGAGGAGTTGCACTATATGTAAGAGAGCACTACGATTGCTCTGAACTCCAGTATAAAGAGGGAGAAAAACCTGTTGAGAGTCTATGGGTTAAGTTTAAAGGAGCAAACAACAGCAGTGATGTTGTGGTTGCTGTCTGCTACAGGCCACCGAATCAGGTAGATGAGGTAGATGAGGCTTTCTTCAGACAACTGAGAGAAGCTTCCAGATCGCAGGCCCTGGTTCTTGTGGGGGACTTTAATCACCCTGACATCTGTTGGGAAACCAATACGGCAGTACACAGGCAATCCAGGAAGTTTTTGGAGAATGTCGGGGATAACTTCTTGGTACAAGTGCTGAAGGATCCGACCAGGGGCCATGCGCAGCTTGACCTTCTGCTCACAAACAGGGAGGAACTAATAGGGGAAGTAGAGGTGGGTGACAACCTGGGAAGCAGTGATCATGAGATGGTAGATTTCGGGATCTTGACCAAAGGAAGAAAAGAGAGTAGTAAAATACACGCCTTGGACTTCAAAAAAGCAGATTTTGACTCCCTCAGAGATCTGATGGGCAGAATCCCCTGGGATGCTAACATGAAGGGGAAAGGAGTCCAGGACATCTGGCAGTATTTTAAAGAAGCCTATTGAAGGCACAGAAAGAAACCATCCCGACGCGTAGCAAGAGAGGCAAAAATGGTAGGAGACTGGATTGGCTTACGGGGGAAATCCTTGGTGAACTTAAGCACAAAAAGGAAGCTTACAAAAAGTGGAAACTTGGACAAATGACCAGGGAGGGGTTTAAATGTATAGCTCAAGAATGCCGGGGGGTTATCAGGAAGGCGAAAGCGCAAATGGAATTGCGACTGGCTAAGGATGTGAAGGATAACAAGAAAGGTTTCTACAGGCATGTTAACAAGAAGAAGGTGATCAGAGAGGGTGTGCGGCCCCGACTAGATGAAGGAGGTAACCTAGTGACAGATGATGTGGGGAAAGCTGAAGTACTCAATGCTTTCTTTGCCTCTGTATTCACGGACAAGGTCAGCGCAGAAGTCCAGGAGCCAAGTGACGCAAGATGGGATGAAGATGGACAGCCCATGGTGGGTAAAGAACAGGTTAGGAACTATTTACAAAAGCTAAACGTACACAAATCCATGGGTCCGGACTTAATGCATCCGAGGGTACTGAGGGAGGTGGTAAATGTCATTGAGGAGCCTTTGGCCATTATCTTTGAAAAGTCGTGGAGATCGGGAGAGATCCCGGATGATTGGAAAAAGGCTAATGTAGTGCCCATCTTCAAAAAAGGGAAGAAGGACGATCCAGGGAACTATAGGCCGGTCAGTCTTACCTCGGTTCCTGGAAAAATCATGGAAGGGATCCTTAAGGAATCCATTTTGAGGCACTTGGAAGAGAGGAAAGTGATTAGGAATAGTCAGCATGGATTCACAAAGGGCAAGTCGTGCCTGACCAATTTGGTTAGCTTCTATGATGAGGTAACTGGCTCTGTGGACGTGGGAAAGTCAGTGGATGTGATCTACCTTGACTTTAGCAAGGCTTTTGATATGGTCTCCCACAATATTCTTGCCAGCAAGTTAAGGGAATGTGGATTGGATAAATGGACAGTAAGATGGATAGAAAGCTGGGTAGAAGGCCGGGCCCAGCGGGTAGCGATCAACGGCTCGATGTCAGGATGGCAGTCAGTTTCTAGTGGAGTGCCCCAAGGTTCGGTTCTGCGACCGGTTTTGTTCATATCTTTATTAATGACCTGGATGAGGGGATGGATTGCACCCTCAGCAAGTTTGCGGATGACACTAAGCTAGGGGGAGAGGTAGATACGCTGGAGGGCAGAGATAGGGTCCAGAGTGACTTAGACAAATTGGAGGATTGGGCCACAAGAAATCTGATGAAGTTCAAAAAGGACAAGTGCAGAGTCCTGCACTTGGGACGGAAGAATCCCAAGCATAGTTACAAGCTAGGGACCAACCAGTTAAGTAGTAGTTCTGCAGAAAAGGACCTGGGGGTTACAATGGATGAGAAGCTGGATATGAGTCAACAGTGTGCCCTTGTAGCCAAGAAGGCTAATGGCATATTAGGTTGCATTAAGAGGAGCATTGCCAGCAGATCCAGAGACATCATTATTCCCCTTTATTCGGCTCTGGTGAGGCCACATCTGGAGTATTGTGTCCAGTTCTGGGCCCCCCACTACAAAAAGGATGTGGATGCATTGGAGAGGGTCTAGTGGAGGGCAACCAAAATGATTAGGGGGCTGGAGCATATGACTTACGAGGAGAGGCTGAGGGAGTCGGGTCTGTTTAGTCTGCAGAAGTGAAGAGTGAGGGGGGATCTGACAGCAGCCTTCAACTTCCTGAAGGGAGGTTCCAAAGAGGATGGAGAGAGGCTGTTCTCAGTAGTGACAGATGGCAGAACAAGGAGCAATGGTCTCAAGCTGTGGTGGGAGAGGTCCAGGTTGGATATTAGGAAAAACTATTTCACTAGGAGGGTAGCGAAGCACTGGAATGGGTTATCTAGGGAAGTGGTGGAGTCTCCATCCCTAGAGGTGTTTAAGTCTCGGCTTGACCAAGCCCTGACTGGGTTGATCTAGTTGGGATTGGTCCTGCCTAGAGCAGGGGGCTGGACTTGATGACCTTCTGAGGTCTCTTCCAGCTCTATGGTTCTATGATTCTATGATTCTATGACCGATCCTGTAAACCTCGTTTCACAAGGCATAAGGGATCGGTCGGCAAAGGCTTCCCCAGCCGACAGATCCACATCTAGACTGCCGCGCTGTGTTGGATCAGCTGATCGTGGCGGCCATGTTTATTTTAATGAAGCGGGGATTATTTATTTATAGTTTACCCTATGCTGGGTAAACTAGTTTACATGGCTCCATCGACGGAGCCATGTCGTCTAGACATACCTTTGGAGAATAATTCTGAGGATGGAAATAATCTTATTCCATTTACATTTTAAAATAAAATGTATAATGTTTCTAAATTATATCCTAGGTCATTTTTGACAAGTCAGCTATTGCAGTTGACTCATACTGAACAATTTTGGTGCACTTTGGCCCTGAGGATGTTAAAATGACAAAGGCAGATTATAGTGACTGTAGGCTGATTTACCTGTACAACATATCCGGAGATGCATTTAAAATTGGCAGGCTGAGGAGCTCCATTTATCAAAACATCTCCAGACAGCCCATGAGGATCTTTCCTTGCAGCTAAAATATCCAGCAGCCTAGAAGAAGAAAATTCCATCACCTTAAAGAGCTCTGAAGTGTACATTTTCACCAAGCTGTAAGAGTTGGGGCTAGTGAAAGGCAAATCTGGCAGACAAATAACAGTGTATAGCCAATTGTGCACAAGCTTTCCCATGGTAAACATTTGCAATTATCGTTCATGTTTTTAAAATCCCCTCAAAGAACAGAACTGGCCTGTTTCAGTAAAATATGCCCCCTACTGTGATTGATCCATAAGGGAAGCATGTCAGAAAACTATTTACTAAAAATAAATGAATTGATTTATAAATGAAAATAAATAAATTAGTAAAATTGGCTCTCCTTTTCTTTTTTCTCTTTTTTGTTGCTGTTTTATAAAATTTCCACTTGGGATGAAATTCTGCTCTAAAATCTATGGAATTATTAGATCAAAATCTTGCATTTGGAGTGTTCACAAATATTTTAAATAAATACTAGGGGGTGGTTCCCCCTGCTTGCTGCACTTGCCAACCCCCCTCTCTGGGGGTAGGCAGCCCCAGCTCTCCCCCCGGCTGCCAGGGAGAACCAGGTCAAGGCAGAGCAGCCCTGGCCTGCCCCGGCTCTCCCCCCTCCAGCCACTGCGGGGAGGGAGGGAATTGGGTTGGACTGAGGCTGCGGCTGGGGAGGGGTTGGGCCAGACTGAGGCTGCCCCCAGTTCTCTCCCCTCTGGCTGCCAGGGGGTTCGGCTGGGTCGAGGCCACGGCTGGCCTGGCCCTATCTCTCTGGCCATGAAGGGGGAGGCCACACGGCTCCAGCCCCCTGCCAGCAAGGGACAAGGCCTCATGGCTCCCCTGTGCCCCCTCCCCCCGGATCACCAGTGATGCCGCACATGTCCTGCATGCCCCCTCCCCCCAACTGAGCCCCCATGAGGCTCTGTGGTTCCTGTGTGCCCCCCTGCCCCAGCCTCCACTTGGGATGTAATAGTGTAGTCAATTAACCAATTAACTGAGAAGCAAAAGCTTATAGGTTACTGCTATAGACTACATGCATTTTCCTCTCTCCCCCTTGCCAGCGTCCCGGCTCAGTCCTGGCTCATGCCAGGTCCGGGACCTATCCCTGCTATGACTCTGCATTTAACGTGTATTAAGAGTTGGCAGGTAGGCAGTCGGGCTCAGTTCCAGCTCGCGCTGAACTAGGAGCTCAGACCGCTCCTCTTATCAGGGGCTGCTGCCACCCTGCGCTGCTGCCTCTTTATCAGAAGCGGCAGCACATAGCAACAGGCAGCTGGTTCGTGAGAGGAGCTGGTTTTTAAACTGGCTCCCCTTGCTGACTAGCTCCCACCTGGCACCCTGCAGGTCACTCTGTTGTCCTGCAGGAAAAACCTTTTTAAAGCATAGTATAGTGCAAGGGTGGGCAAAAGGGCCTCCATGGGCCGGATGCAGCCCACCAAGCAGGTTGATCCAGCTCATGGAGGCCCTGCTGCTCCCCCGCCTCCAGGCCAATTAGGGCCTGGGTGTCGGAGAGCACGCAAACCTTCCTCCTGCCCTATGAGAAGCACGTGGCACTTCCTCGCAGGGTGGGAGGAGGCTTTGCGCACTCCCCCGCCCCCAGGCCTTGATTGGCTTGGGGTGGGGGAGTATGCGAAGCCTCTTCCTGCCCTGACAGGGGCAAGGGTGCCTAGTGAGAAGGGGGGGTCAAAGGGGCTCCCCCATCCCCAGACCAATCATGGTCTGTGGGTGGGGTAGCCCAGAAACATCCTGGCCTCACCCCTTCCAGTTTAGGCCCCACCCTTTCCAGGGTGCTCTGGGGCCACTTCAAAAATTTTTGGAAAGAAAGAAAGAAAGTTCTTTCATTGATTCAACACTTACGAAGATTTGCCACTGCCAGTAGGTCCCAGAATTGCATTCAGTCCTGAATTCATAACCCCACTGTAAGACAAAACCAATTCATTGTTTTATTCCTTGTTTTATTTATAGGCTAGTTCTATTAATTGTAGAAATGTGCTATGCATCAAATCCTTTTGGGTGTAGTGAAGCTAGTCGGTCACATAAAATAATGACAATTCCTGCTTAGTTAACATTGATAACTTAACATAAAAAGAGATATCCTACACTGTTAACTAAAAAGTACAACCCGGAAACTATAATGCTCAAACAATAGGAAGACATATGTTGATGTACAGCTGTATACTGAGCACAAGCTTACTACACAATACATACATGGTCTTAGCAAGAATAGTTCTCTGTCTGAACATCTGATCATCCAAATTAGACAAAAAGCAGATGGAGTGGAGTACAATATAATTAAAGTTATTGAGTAGTAGTGAATTGGACATGACTTCTCAGTGACAATATTTTTTGCCCATTCCAAATCCCAGATCAGATAGATCATCAGATAGATATTTGAAGATCCTCTCTGCTAGTCCAGTGTTTCTCAACCAGTGGTACGAGTACCCTTACAGGTACTCAAGAGAAGTCCGGGGGGTATGTCAACACAACTGAAATTTGGAGAAAACTGAATTTTTGTTTTAAGTTTTACAACGCTTTATTATTTTTGTACTTTTCACACCCAAACATTTCATCGCCCACCCGGCTACGATTAAGTTGTTTAAACAAATGTGTTGTACTGGTGGGGAAAAAATTGTGTGTGTGAAAACTGTAGGTACTGGGGGGTACTTATAATTTTTTAAAGGGGTACTTATAATTTTAAAAAAAGGTTGAGAAACACTGTGCTAGTCCACTGGTCTGATGCAGATTGATGCTGCTTGTCTGACAAGTGAGTTACCAAGTTTCTAATAATCACTCAGTCAGCTAGTTTTGATTTCTTTGTACTGGTATTTGTGAGTTCAGTGCCACCTTTCAAAAGTAGCTACATATACTCTCTATATGAATGGTCATTTGTACATCTCATTGTCCATTTCCATGGTCAAATTCCAACTTCAGTGAACCAAGCTTCATTTATATATGCACAGACATGTATTTGCATCTGCAACCTATATTTAAGTCCAAACCCCTGCCCAAAGCAGACCAGTCCCAAATAAATCAACCCAGCCAGGGCTTTGTCAAACCGAGATTAAAAAACCTCTAGGGATGGAGATTCCACCACCTCCCATTCCAGTGCTTCACCACCCTCCTAGTGAAATAGTTTTTCCTAATATCCAACCTAGACCTCCCCACTGCAACATGAGACCATTGCTCCTTGTTCTGCCATCCACCACTACTGAGAACAGCCTCTCTCCTTCTTTATTGGAACCTCCCTTCAGGCAGTTGAAAGCTGCTATCAAACACCCTTCTCTTTTGTAGACTAAATAAGCCCATAAGTCATGTGCTCCAGCCCCCTAATCATTTTTGTTGCCCTCCACTGGACTCTCTCCAATGCGTCCACATTCTTTCTGTAACGGGAGGGCCCAGAATTGGACGCAGTACTCCAGATGTGGCTTCACCAGTGCCGAATGAAAGGGAATAATCACTTCCTTAGAGATGCTGGCAATGCTCCTATTAATAGACCCAATATGCCAATTAGCCTTTTTGGCTACAAGGGCACACTGTTGACTCATATCCAGCTTCCCGTCCACTGTAATCCCCAGGTCCTTTTCTGCAGAACTGCTACTTAGCCAGTTGGTCCCCAGCCTGTAACAATGCTTGGAATTCTTCCATCCCAAGTGCAGGACTCTGCACTTGTCCTTATTGAACTTCATCAGATTTCTTTTCTTGTCTGCTCGTGCAATTTGGGGCTAATTATGAGAATTTGGCCCTGACCACTAAATCTTTCATCTTTAACAATTACTAAAAGAAGGGAAATGTTGATCATTATCTCGGAAACTACTGCCTACTGAGTCTACTGCCTACTATGTTTTATTGAAAGAGCTGTCTCCAAACCAAATGACTGCCAACTCAAATACATACTTAATATCATTTCCTTCTGGCTGTTGAGCTTGAAATAGTTCTTTGCATCTAATGAAGAGTCAATAAGTCAGGTTTCCAAGTATTTCTTTCAATATAGATGTCCTTCCTACATGACAAATGGCTCTCTAAGGATGCATCTACACAGCAGCGTTATTTTGGAATAACGGCATTTATTCCGAAATAACAATTAAGTGTCTACACAGCAATGCCATTATTTTGAAATAAATTAGAAATAACATACGGCTTATTCCAACTTCTGTAAACCTCATTCCACGAGGAATAACGCCTATTCCAAAATAGCTATTTTGGAATAACAGTAGTGTGAATGCTCCATGGCTGCTATTTCAAAATAGCTTCTTCCCAGGGCCATTCAAACTAATTACTCCACAGTGCCTCCTGGGGCTCTAACTCACGATAGCATGTCCACATTAGGGAAGCCTGCCTCAGACTAATTTTGAGGCTTCCCTGTAGTGTAGAATTGCTATTTTGAAATAAGCTATTTCAGAGTATTTCTTCCGGAATAGCATATTTCGAAATAAGCGTGCAGTGTAGATGAACCCTTACAGCAGGATGGCCAGAGAACAGTATGTTACATGTCTGCAAAATACCTATCACACGAGAGTTGCTACAATAAAAAATAAAAATAAAAAAATGTATCGCAGTTTTAGTTTCAGATCAGCTGGAATTTATGAGTTTTTCACATAAAATTTTGGGAGCATAGAAACTGGAGAGCAAAAATAGGCCCCTTCCCAGTTTGGATATGACCTGAAGGCAGAACTGCATGGATGGCTTTGAATATCAGAATCTTGGGAAGATTTAGTCTCTCTCAGGTTATCTCTAGACCCGTGGTCACCAACAGGTCAAGTGCGATCGACCAGTCGATCACGAGGCCTCAACCAGTTGCTCGCGAGGCGTCCTGTCTGCCCCGCCCCCATTTCCCTCCCACCCCCGAGAAGCCCCACTACCTACCTCAAGTGAAAATGGAGGTAGTGTTGGCTTCCCGGGATGGACAGAAGTCCCGCAGCTTAGCGCCACTTCCGGCGATTCCGGAAGTGCACTAGCTGCTCTGCCGGGTGTACTGCAGGAAGGAGCATCGGCTCCCTGCACCGCACAGGAGGGGTGTTGGCCCCGGGGCAGGTGCGCGCGCGGGGCTTCCCTGCGCCGGGGGGGGGGGCGGTGTCGGCCCCGGGGCAGGCGCATGTGTGGGGCTTCCCTGCGCGGGGGGGGGCGGTGTCGGCCCCAGCACAGGCACACGTGTGGGGCTTCCCTGCACTGGGGGGTGGTATTGGCCCCGGGGCAAGCGCACGTGTGGGGCTTCCCTGAGCCGGGGGGTGGGGGCGGTGTCGGCCCCGGGGCAAGCACGTGTGAGGGGCTTCCCTGCACGGGGGGGGGCGGTGTCAGCCCCGGGGCAGGCGCGCGCGGGGTTTCCCTGTGCTGGAGGGGTCGGCGGGGGGGGGGGGGGTCGGCTCCGGGGCAGGTGTGCGTGGGGCTTCCCTGCGCTGGGGGGGGGGTCAGCCCCAGGGCAGGTGCGCGCGCGGGGCGTCCCTGCACGGGGGGGGGGGTGTTGGCCCCGGGGCAGGTGTGCGCGGGGCTTCCCTGCGCTGCAGTGGGGATGGGGTCGGTCCCAGGGCAGGCATGCGCGGGGTTTCCCTGAGCCATGGGCGGGGGGGGGGAGTCGGGCCCGGAGGAGGCACGCGCTGGCTTCCCTCTGGGGGGGGATCCTGGGAGGAGGCAGATGCAGGGGATTCTCTGCCTCCACTGGCACCCCACTTCCCAGCCCCCACTCCCCAGCCACAGAACTCTGTCCCCATTCCTGTCCCCACTCCCCGAACTCTGTCCCCACTGGCACTCTGTCCCCTGCCGCAGAACCCTGTCCTCTGCCCTCCCAGCACGCTGTTCCCTCTCCCCTGCCCCCAGCCACAGAACTCTGTCCCCACAAAATGTATAATTATAAATGCTTCATTTTAGATTTAAATAGCATGAATAAAAAACAGACCATTTATTTCATAACTATAAACACGTGATTTTAATTTTATATATCGCATAATTTAAAAATAAACTGTTTATCAGAGTGTGTAAGTAATGGCTGGGGATAGCAAGTGATGGACAGGAGGAGAATAGAAAGGGCGGGGCTTCAATGAAGGGGCAGGGCTTCAGTGAAGGGGCAGGGTGGTAGACCTTTGCCTGTTCTGAGATTTAAAAAGTGATCTTGGGTGTAAAAAGGTTGGAGACCACTGCTCTAGACTACAAGCTTCTTTCGGAAGAAGCTTTTCTGGAAGAGATCTTCCGGAAAAACTTTTTTCGAAAGAGAGTGTCTGTAACCCAATACCTAATAGGGAGCTATCTCTTTAAGAGACCCCTGTGGGGGAGGTAAGAGTGTTACTGTTGCTGGGCAGATTTAGCACTCCACACTCAGAAGTTTCTGGAGTTGAGTACACTGTAGTTTGGGGTCAGACTCCATGAGCAATCAGTCAGGGAAGATGCTTTTCTAAGGCCTGTGTGAACTGGAAGAAGCTAAGCCAGGAGCAAAGAACTGGCTGCTGTTCCTCACTCTGCAGCGCTTTGCAGCAGGTAGTGATGTTGTTAACCTTCTACCAGGGATCATGGGCAATGCTACTTAGAGCTAGGAGAACCTAGGAGGGAAAATAACTTCTGTGTTAATTGTCTGCTTCAAATGCTGTTTTGATTTTAGCCAAACTGTTCTAGTTCACTTTTTCAGCTCCTCTGTAAATGTAGCAATGGGGAAGAGAATCATTTCTATTTTGTTATTCTGAGTTTTTGTAGTTTGTAACAGGGTTTTCTTAAAGGCTGTTCACTTGTGAGTTAACTGACTAGTTAATCAGTTAGCTGGCTGCCTAGCAGTGATCCACATCAAAGGAAGAGTCTGCCTGCACTCCAACTGAGGATTCCCTACAAGCAAGTGGAGAGATCATTCAGGGTATGTCTACACAGCAAAGTTATTTCGAAATAACAGCCCTTATTTCGAAATAACTTTCCTAGCGTCTACACAGCCAAACCACTATTTTGAAATAAATTTGAAATAGTGGAGCACTTATTTCGAATTTGGTAAACCTCATTCTACGAGGAATAACGCCAAATTTGAAATAGCTATTTTGAAATAAGTGCTGTGTAGACACTTCTGTCGAAATAGGGGGCCTCCAGCCTTCCCAGGGTGCCCTGGTCGCCACTCCAGCCTCAACCAAGAACACTCCTGTCCCTCCCCCGCCCCCCCCCCCCCGAGCCCTTAAAGGGGTAGACTCTGGCCACAGTGCCTGCCAGCCCAGAGCCAGCAATCACTGCCCCTGACCCAGTGGCCCCAAAACATGAGCCAGCAAGCCACTGGCAGCCAGCCCTCCACCACTCCCCAGGAGCAGTCTGCCAGCTCCCAGGAGCCTGCTACGGCCCAGAGAAGGCAGGCGCCTTCCTGGTCCAGGGCGGAGATCATGGACCTTATTCAGGTTTGGGGGGGATGCCCCCAACATCCATGATCTCCGCACTAGACCAAGGAATGCAGCTGTGTGTGGCAGGATAGCTGCCATCCTGGCCACCAAAGGCCACATGTGAACCCAGGAGCAGGTTCGTATGAACATCAAGTTGGTCTGGTGAGACCCCCCCAACCCTGAGCCCTGAACTTCCCCTCCCCCTTCTTCCCCTTGCTTCCCCCTTCCAGCTCCCTTCTCCTAGGTTTCCCCCTCCCCTCTCCTCCCCTCTCCCGCCTCCTTTCCCCAGTCTCACCAGAGTTTCATTCCCCTCCCCCCAGTTTTGTTAAATAAAGACAGTTTGTGTTTATGAAAAAATGTGTATTTTATTTTACATCAGGAAGGGGGCTGGCAGGGGTAAGTGGAAGGATGTGAGGGAGGAATGAGGCACAAGCCCCCAGTGGGGCAGACCAGGGAGACTGCTACTGCTCCTCAGGGTGGAAGCTCTCCCGCAGGGCCTCCTGGATACTGACAGCCCCCCAATGGACCTCCCAGATGGCAGCCTGCAGAAAGTGCAGCCAGGCTCGCAGCAACACATCCAAGAGAAGCACCAGAGTGCCCAGGGGCAGCTCCAGCTCCATGTTGCAGAGTGCTGTGGTGTCCCGAGTGAGGGCAGTCAGAGCACGCAGAGACAAAATGCTTTGCTGTCCCTCATCAAGGAAGGCAAGCAAGCAGGGAAACCTGAGAACTGGCTGTCGGGGGGGGGGGGTCCCTTTAAGCACAGGCCTCAGAGAGCCTCAGGCAGCAGCCACCCAAAGTAACTCCTGACCTGATGCCTTTGCAGACCTGGTTCCAGCCAGCCTTAAATACGATTCAGCATCCACTCAGTGTGGATGCGCTATTTCGAAATAGCAAAATGCTATTTCGAAATAGCAAAATGCTATTTCGAAATGCATTTTGCGTGTAGACACGTTATTTCTAAATAAGCTATTTCGAATTAACTATTTTGAAATAAGATATTTCAAAATAACACTGTAGCGTAGACAGACATACCCTCAGACTCAGCATATGGTGCAGATCTGATGATCAGAGGCACAAACTGAGACTTTGGTGAACTAAATCTAAGCTTTTGGGACCTTTCAGTCTTTTCTTATTGTGTTTGTGTGGACTGAACTGTTCAGATTTTACTTTTAGTTTTCTCTTATGTTTACTGTAACTATGAACATTACCTCTGGGTTATAAAATAGCTGTGTTATGGTGTAAGAATTAGATTATTTGTTTCTCCATAATATTTTATAAAGTTATTTAATTAAATTCATTTCTTCAGGCACTTGAATGTCGGGAGGCTGACACTGGGCAATCCTTGCTGAAATTCCTTATAGATGCTCTGGGTCTCCAGTACAGCCGTGAGAGTGGGGGTTTTTTTTAGACACTGGAGAAAGTCAGTGAAGACCCATGGTTACATGTCTACACAGCAAAAGCGCATCAAAAAAGCGACCTGCTTTTTCGAAAGATAGTGCCCACATTAATTGGACGCTATCTCACATTGAAGGCCACCCAGAACCAGTTCAGATAGGGCATTAGGTCAGCAGTTGCTTCCGGGTGCTGTTGCATAAGGCTAGTTGAGACACGTACTTAAAGAAACCCCCCTGTACAGCCATTTCTCTGCTTCTGCTGCTTGCTTGCCTACTTCTCAGAGTGACAGCAAAGCTTTATTAGTGCGTGCTCTGGTTGCCAAGCTTTTGGACGCCACAGCATTCTTCTTGCCATGGAGCCGGAGCTGCCCCTGGGCATGCAATGGCCCAACACTGCCATGCTGCAGTTTCAGCAGCACTTTGTACAGGCTGCCCTCATGGCCTTGCACAAGCTTGACATGGAGCTCATCCTTGAGACCCTCTCCTTGTGTGTGGGAGCAAGGCCCTGGAGGCTGGACACCAGTTCCGACTGGTGGGACTAGCTGGTTATGGAGCGGTGGGATGACCAGCAGTGGCTCCAAAACATCCGCATGTGGAAGGCCACCTTTTTGGAGCTGTGAGCCTGGCTTCTCCCTGCCCTCCAACGACGCAACACCCACCTGCAGCCCGCCATCCCCCTGGAGAAGCGGGTCGCCATCACCGTCTGGAAGCTTGCCACCCCAGACAGTTACCGGTCGGTGGGCAACCAGTTTGGCATGGGCAAGTCCACTGTCAGGGCCCTCCTCATGGAGGTAAGGCACTTTCAGGCTACAATCCCTGCGGGGGGGGCGGGGGGGGGGGGAGTCCTGGAAAGGAGGACCCTAGGGAAAGTGTGGGGAGGGGTGCAGGGGAAAGCCCCGTCCCCGGGGGGGGGGGGGGGAGGAGTTGTACTGTCCTGCCCTCACACAGCCCTGCTGGGGAGTGACCTCATAGGGGGTGGCTCCTGGAGTGTTTGAAGGGGGGAGGGAAAGGGGACAGGCACTCCCTCTCATTCTCTATTTCTTTGTCTCCTTCTGCAGGCAGTGAGGGCCATCAACTCCACCTGGGATACCTGGACCCGATCGTCTCAGAATTTGCCAGGCTGGGGTTCCCTAACTGTGGGGAAGCAATTGATGGAACCCACATCCCAATCCGCGAACCAAATCATCAAGCGTCACAATACATAAACCGCAAGGGCTACTTCTCCATGGTGGGGCAGGCCCTGCTCGACCACAGACATTTTAATCGGATGGTCAGGCAGGGTGCACGATGCCCGCATTTTCAGAAACTCAAGCCTTTACGGGAAGCTGGAGGCTGGCATATTCTTCCCCCAGCGTGAATTTCACATTGGGGATGTGCACATGCCACTGTGTATTGGGGGGGATGCAGCCTACCCCTCATGCTGTGATTTATGAAGCTATACACCAGCCACCTGAACCCCAGAAGGGACCAATTCAATGCCCACCTCAGCTGGCCCTCCATGCAGGTAGAATGCACCTTTGGCCGCCTCAAGGCGCGGTTCAGGTGCCTCCTGACCCACCTCAACATCGGGGAGCACAACATCCCTGAGGTAGTCTTGGCATGTTGTGTCCTCCACAACATTGTGGGGAGGAAGGGGGAGGTCTTCCTACCAAGATGGGGGGCAGAGGCCGGCCGGGAAGGGCTTTCGATCAGCTGCGCACAGCTGCAATCCGCCAGGCCCATCAGTTGGGGTGCGCATCCGGGAGGCCCTGAGGTAGAGTTTCTCTCAAGGACCCCAGTAACTCTCCCCAGGGCTTCCCCACTAAGGACCTGTGCCTTGCTCCACTATTCCTTTCCCCCCCACAAGCCCTCCCTTCCCTGAACTCTTAATAAACACACCAGTTTTGATTTCAACAAAACAAATTTTGTATTTTTTTATAATAAAATAAACTGGGGAGGAGGGGGGCTGAGAACCTGGATGGGGGAGGAAAGGGGGCGGCTCAGGGTTGGGAGTGGTGTGTGGGGTGGCTGGAAGTGCTACTTCAGATCCAGGGACCTCGGCGAACTTGGGGTTGTGTGGGGCCTGGGACACCAGGCGGGGCTGGAGCCAGGTCAGGGATGGTGTGTGGGGGGAAGGGGCAGAGACATCACTTGAGGAGGAAGCAGAGACAGCAGCCGAGTGTGCCATCATTTTCCACATGATGGCACACATGTTGTCACCCTGCCGCACAAGCTGGTCCTACATGCGGCTCCGCCACTCAGTGTCATCCCAGACCATCTGGGCCTGGGTCTGCCACATGTTGCGCAGGATGCCTACATGCTACCTCAGGAGGTCCTCATGCACCCTCATGCACTTGTGGCTCCCCCGGGGTCGGGCAGCTGCCTCGGTTGGTGTGGATCGCCCCTCAGCAATGGCTAGTTCAGCTGTGTAGAATAAAGAGGGAGAGGGGGTCAGTCATCCATGTGAACACTGTCCCTGAGATCATGCCCTCCTCTGTGAGCAGTGACCAACAGTCCTCAGGCTGGAGGATGGGATGTCCTGGGAGCAAGGCCACGTGTGGATTGCATAGTGGGCCCTGCCTCACAGGGGCCCCGAGGTGCCCAGGGGACCATGCTTCCTGCATCCCTCCACCCCCGGCCCACGGACAAGCAGGCAAGGGAAGTGTCCGGCCACAGTGGGATCCCATGGGCAGAAGAGGGGCCTGGAGCAGCCTGGACCTCCATGGGGCTTGCACACACACCTACGCCTGGCAGTGCTGTCCACAGGAGCAGGCATGCCCATGCCTCGAGCAGGCAGGCATGCCCGTGTGCTGTGCATGGCACTCCTCAGTCTATATGGGATCATGCCTGCGCCCTTGTCCCCAGCCTGCTTCCAAGGGTGCTCCGGAGCTGCCACCCAAGCATGCCTTCCACATGCACCGACTGCAGCATGATGTCCAGGCTGAGAAGGCTGAGCGACGATTGCACCCCATCCCCTCTGCACCCGCCTCTCCTGCCTTGTGTGTGTAGAAAACTGAGCGCACTCACCTGATGATCCCTTCCCATCGTCAGAGGATGCCTGTGACATGTCCGGGCCCTGGGGTATCGGCTCGAGGGTTAGGGTGACCATACTGGCCCTGTCTGCCTCCTCCTGCATCTGCTGTTCCTCGTTCTCCTCCTCCTCAGCAGTGAGCTCTGGGCGGGCGACGATGGGTGTCTCAAGCCCTGAGTCCACCACCACGGGTGGGGAAAGGCCTTCCCACCCCCCAGGATCTGGTGGAGCTCCTGGTAGTAGGGGCAGGAATGCGGTTCTGCCCCGGAGTGAGAGCTGTGCTCTCTGACCCTGGTGGAGCCCAGCAGAAGTCCTTGACTTTACTCCGGACTTGTTCTAAGGCCCAGGGGGGTGTACCCTCTCGGCCAGGGCCTCGGCCATGTGCCCATAGATATCGGCATTTCTGCACCAGGATCGGGTCTTCTCCCCCACAGCTCAGGGAGGGACAGGATCTCTGCTCCAGACCAGGAGGGCGCATGACGTTTGCTGCCTCTGGATGGGTCCTGGGAGTCCTGGTGTTGCTCCCTGTAAGGGCCAAGGAGGTCTCAGGGGACTTGTGGCTGGGCCATGCATCCAATTCAGCGTGGCAGGGAGAGCTGCGCGGTCAGGTGCTGCTCCCAGGGCTGGCTTCCTGCCACAAGACTTGTCCAGGGTGCCTGCAGCTTTAAGAGCTGGCAGGAGACAGGAACTATAGAGTTCTGATCACTTTGGATGGAGGGGTCACCAGGGCACCTGTGTTATTTCCTGGAGGCCTCTTCTTAAAAAAAAACACACACCACACCCCTCTTCCATATCCACACACGCCTTTTTTCAAAAGAGCTCTTTCGGAAAAAGGCTTCTTCCTCGTAGAAAGAGGTTTACAGCTGTCGGAAAAAACCCTATGTTCTTTCAACTTTCTGTCGAAAGAACACAATAGCAGTGGGGATGTGTTGTTTTTCTGGGAAAATGGCTGTTTTTTCAGAAAAATCCTGCAGTGTAGACATACCCCCAGTCTCAGCACAAGAATTTAAAATTAATTAAATTAATAAACCAAAGCATAGGAATACAGTATTTTCATTGGTGAGGGTGAATCTTTTGGTGTCTGCAAATCACCTGGAATAAAACTTCTGTTGGGTATCTTCTCTCACACTGTGCTGTGTGGTTACATAACTAAATAGATTTTTGACCAATCAAGAAACTCCACTCCTGGATATATATGAATGATGCATGTGAACATTATTAGTTAACAATGTCTGAGGTAGCAACAGGCAGGCAGAGGGCTCCCTCACAATCAGTATTTCCCTTTGAAATTTGTAATTAACTTTCAAACTTTCCACACATGGCAATGCCTGATGGCTATTTCTTGCTCTGTGTCATTGGATTCTAGTAAGTTCTTTCTGTGATCTAGTATAATTGGTATTTTTCATAAGGCACCACTTTCCCCCTACCCTATAAAAATGTCTAGAGGTTCTGCTTAAACAGCTGAAATACAGCAATTAGATAAAGAAATCACAAAAATAGTTAAAGACATAGGATGAAGTAGGGAGTCCTACACAGAAACCAATTGGAATTAAAATAGAAAATGATTCTGAAATGTTTTCAGTCATGCTTATAATTGGGCAGAGATGGTTGGGGGTATTGTACAACTGAAGCATGTTCCACACTTTAAAAGCTGCCCAAGAAAAAGATCATGTTCAATCAATTTTCTTGAATAATCACAGAGACCTTAAATGCAAAAGCAAGCTGTCACTTTCATCCCAGAAAAAGGAATAGCTGTTAATAAAGATTTGTACATATACTTTATTTATGCTTCAGTCACTAATCACTGGCAAGTTTACTATTCAATTTTATTAATAAAAAAAGCTGAAAATTTCTAAAACACAACATGCTACCTCACATTGTGAGAAATCAATATCTGATTCCTTTTAAGTACCCATGTTTGGCAAACCTTCCAAGGTCTTTAGAATGAACTGTGGGAATCACATTAAAGTAATTGTGGTCTAACTGTGAATAGTTAATACAAAGACCCCATCAATCATGTGAGGAAATCTGCGTGAGCTGACTGCCCTGGGAAATGTCAAAGATACTTAATATAGTCTTTCCAGCGAACTGTTGGGCAAAATGTTAATTCCAAGAACCATAGAGCAATGTCAGGTTATAATTAAAATGGGTATAAAGTTAAAGGCCAAAATAAATTTTCTGTCATTATTAAGAGCCTGTTGACTATGTAGCTACCAAACACGAGAAGGATCTTGTGGTTTTTATTCAGGCAAGACTGTCATTGATGAGGAGAAAGGACTATAGGGGCTGGACTAATTGTGTTAAGCATGAGGATCCCTTCACTTACTAAATAGATCATTAGTAGGAACAGTATTAACTTTGATATTTTGGGGAAACTGACACACATGAACTGTGTTATGAATCCAATTATTAACTGTGACCATCTAACTCTTTAACATTGCTACCAGAGATGTCCAAATCTGGAGGTTTGGTTCAACCCTTTATAGATAAACAAACCAACAGCCATAAACTTCCCCAAAGCTCAAGTTTTCCTGTATAGGTCCATACGCAGAGGAGGAGCAAAGGGTGTGAACGCACCCCCCAAAGTCCCTCAGGGTCTGCCAAACGGGAGGGGGGAGTCAGTCCCTCCCTCCCTTGTAGTGACAGAAGCAGCAGTGTGCCAGAATTCACTGCTTAGAGTGCACTGAGCAGCTCAGTGGAACGGAACATGCTCAGTAAGAGCTGCTGTGGCTGCTACACTCATGTGGATTCACACGCTGTTCCTGGCTTGCATTAAAAAGAGATTCAGGGGGCAAATCGCAGCAGGGGGATGGGCAGGGTGTGAGCGGGGGCAAAAATTAACTAGCCGGGGGGGGGGGGTAATCAAGCAACTTTAGGGTGAGGCAGAAGAGGGTCTGGAAGGGAAGAATCAAGTGTGCGGGGAGGGTAGGAGCTGGGGTTTGCCTGGGGAGGGGAGGACTGTGTAGGGGTTTGCCCCCATACAGGAAGGGGGAAGAGGGTAACAGTTACCGAGGGGGGTGAGCCATCTGCCAAGTGTGCAAAGGCAGGGGTGAGAGGGGCAGAAAGCGGTTTTTATTTCCCTTCTCAGAGTTCTTTAAGGAGCACGGGAGTACAGGCGCAGCTAGGATTGTGCTCTTAA
The DNA here is from genome assembly GCA_032595735.1 of Pelochelys cantorii. NCBI lineage: Eukaryota > Metazoa > Chordata > Testudines > Trionychidae > Pelochelys > Pelochelys cantorii. The sequence goes on along the minus strand of CM064331.1, from coordinate 107,571,595 downwards.
AGGTACAGCTGCCCTAATGCCTCGGTCCTCACTGCTAGCCCCCGCAGAGCCTCTCTGCACTGCTACAGCACAAGGGACTGAATGTTGTAAACATCCCACATGCAGCATGTGAGGGAGTGTGCAACACATTTTGAAGATTTAGAAGTCTCTTATCAGTGTATATGTCAATGTCTTATATCTCAGAGTTCACAGTCTTATCAGCTGCTCTGATCCCCTGAATTGCACTTCCATCGTTGTAACCCATTTTAATTACAGTTTTGCTCCTTTGCAAATGCTACTTTTATTGCTCTGTGCAATGCATGTCATTGTACTATTTGTTTTTATTTTAATAGCTAATGCTCTCAATCGTTTATGTAACTAGTAGTTACTGGTTTTAGCAATTCTATCTGTGTTTCTCTTATAGCACTTGCTGTTTTTGTACTTTGATTTGTACCTTGGAGGGTTTTTTTTTCCTTTTTATAGCACAAGTTTTATTCTGTTGGGTCTATTACTACCAGTTGTGTGTTCTTGGGAAATGAGGGCATAGTATCTAGCCTATCTGACTCATGAAGGACTTCCCTCCAACCCCGGTCTCTGCGTGAACCAAAGCAGAGGCTGCTTTGTGGCAGCCTGCCCTGCCTCCTCCCCATGCTGCTGCCTCTGCTGGGGGGCCAGGCAGCACTGCAGAGATGGTGCTAAGGGTAACCAGCTTTTAAGCCAGCTCCCACCAACACCAGCTCCTGCTTCTCCCCTCCTCCCTTGCTGCCTCTGATACAGGGCAGCAAGGGGGGGATGCGAGTAGTCAACTCGATTACCCAATAAACCTAGGCTTATCGGGTAGTCAACTAGTTGCTTACATCCCTAACCTAAACTCCTCTGAAAGTTCCCCTAGCCTCATGTGCATCACTCCATTAGTATACAGAATGGAGAAAATAAAGTCCAAGGCAAGAACCACATCCTGCTCCCTCATCCCTAGCCTGCTCCTGCAACCCAGCTCCTACCCAGACTCCCCACATCTCTCCTACACTTCCCACCCTCCCAGACCTACATCCCTAGCCTGTTCCTGCAGACACATTATATTTGTTCTTTCTTCTTCTGTTGTTTGTCAATCAGAAGTTAAATCACCTACACTATATATGAATGTACATATAGTGTGGTATTATAGTTCCATGATCTCTGCCAAAAATTGCTTCTGATTTCAAACAAATTAGTCTGTTTTTTTCTTTTTCTGTTGTATCTGAGACTCGAGAATTCCTCTGAATGCAGATTGCATTTTTGGTCAAAGTTACATAACATAAGAACGGCCATACTGGGTCAGAACAAAGGTCCATCTAGCCCAGTATCCTGTCTTCCAACAGTGGCCAATGCCAGGTGCCCAGAAGGAGTGAACAGAACAGATAATCATCACTTGGTCCCATGCCTGTCATCCATTTCCAGCCTCTAACAAACAGAGGCTAGGGACATCATTCCTACCCATCCTGGCTAATAGCCATTGATGGCCCTAACCTCCATGAATTTATCTAGCTCCTTTTTGAACCCTGTTAAAGTCTTGGTCTACACAACATCCTCTGGCATTAGAAGGGTATTTAAAATGTTTTTTAAAGGAGGATATTTTTCTGTATATGTAGCTCAGAAGTTATGGAGTAGCTTCCAAAATCTTTCCTGACACTCAGCTCGCATCTCGTCCAGTAGCATATTCCTCCACTCGGTTACCCACTCCAAGTGGGGGATTGCATTTGCTTCTTGAACATGTCTTCCCTTGTCCATTTTGTACCTTCAGATTTGTGTGAGGGGGACAGTTGGTGGAGCCAGGGGAAATAGGCAGCAAGCTCCCTGCTGTTCCCACTGTAATGAAAAGTCACAAGGGCACAGGAGATACATTGTGGAGCCTAAAACCTAATCTGTTAACATATAGTGAAGGTCTCTGTAAAGACAATGGAGATATGTTCTGTGCAAGGCCACAGTTATGCTTTAAAGAACAGCAGGTACACAACAAAGTTCTCAAGGGATGCAGAGTTGTCAAGTTGCAGGCATAGTAATGGACCTGCCAGGGCAAGATCCTGTGGGCAGGAGGAGAGATGAGGTCCAGTTGTGCCAGAGGGGCAGAGCAGCAGCTGACACTGTGCCCCGTGTCCAGCACACCCTGCTTTCCAGGAGTGCTACTTTTCCTTTTTCCACAATAGCTTGCAGTGGAAGAGGAGATGTGGTCCAGTCAGACTGCCGGACCAGGATGGTGGCTGATGCGGCACTCCTCTGTGTCCTGCACACCCCACTTGCTGGGAGAGTGCTACTTGTGGGTGGGAGCTTGTGGGCGAGAGGGGGAATGGAGTCGGGTTGTGAAAGCTGAGCAGGGTGGTGGCTGATGTAGTGACCCTCTGTATCCGGCACACTCCGCTTGCCAGGTGAGTGCTACTTTCCCCCTTCCTGAAGAAGCATGCAGGCAGGAGGACGGCGGGAGGGGGGGAGGAGGAGGTTCAAAGACTGAAGCCATACTTTGCTGGGGTTGGGCAAATGGAGGTTAGCAGCGGAGGCAGCAGCTAATAGCTTTCCCTCCTTCATGCACGTTACCATGCGACATATCAGTCTTCTCAAAATCATAGAGTGGTACAGAGCTGATGCTGACTGAATGTGGCCAACAACCTGGGCCTTATGCTGCAATGCTTTGTGCTGCAGTGATGCCAGACCACTTACTACTGGCTTGGTATGGGAAAGTGGCCTATCATGGAGGACAGAATAAGGTGGCCTCCCCAGAAACCTTGTGAGGAGAATTAAATAGTTCCTGTAGTTTTATGGAGATGTGCAGGTAGGATTCCTGCTCTGTCTCCAGACACGTTAACAAGCTGTTACAGGCCCTCCCGCAATATGTAGGCACAGAGCATGCCACACATCACACCTAATTGCCTTTACATTTTTTATCTTGCTAAAAGCAGGTTAACTCACCAGAAGTACCCTCCATGGGATCAGTGGCCGACTGAGACATCCTAGGAGGAAGGGATTGTTCTTGGCTCTCGCTGCTCACCTGCTAACCATTCTCCTCCTCCTCATCCTCCTCCATGCTCCTGTCCTGATGAATGTCCTGGGAGGATTCCATAGAAGCTGATCGGGTCCTGACCCCCTAGGATCAAATGCAGCTGCTTGTAGAACCAACATGTTTGTAGCAATGCTGCAGACCATCTCTTTGCCTCTGTCTTTTGGTAGGACTGCCTCAGCTCCTTTATTTTCACACGGCACTGCTGAGTGTTCCTGGCGTTTCCTTTCTCCACCGTGAACTTGGCAATCTTCACAGAGATATCAGTGTTTCGTCTGTTGATTTGCAGCTCTGCAAGAATGGATTCCTCTCCCAATGCCTCAATGAGGACATTCTTCACACTCCATGCTGATGCTCGTCTGTGCCCATGGGAACTGAAGCTCATGGAACTTGAACTCATGGCCAGATGTGCTGCTCAAGTGTGCCGCCTGCTCTGAGGTGTGCTCGCCATACTGTTCACACAGGAAATTCAAAGTTTCCTAGGGCTTTTCCTTTTCAACCGGAGATCAATAGGGTCGCAAGTCCTGGCCAGAGCGGTCACAGTGGGGCACTGTGGGAAGCCTCCCAGAGGCCAAGAATGTCAACTTTCACAACACTGCATCTACTCTACCATAAAATCAACCATGCATGGTCGAATTTAACGTTACTCCTTGTGAAAAGCAGGAGCACTGAAATGGACTTTAGCAGCACTTAAGGTCAACAGAATGGGCTTGGTAGTGTGGATTCACTGTTTAGAAAATCAACCTTATGTGGCTAAATTCAACCTAAACTCTTAGGGCCTGCAAACCTCATTTTTGAGGAATAAGGGATTTTGCGCAAAAGGTGGTTTTTTGGGCAAAAAATGGACCAATCTACACTGCGTTTTTTTCCACAAAAGCCTCTTCCTCAAAAAGGATCGGAAGAGACTATGCAAATGAGAGCATGAGAAATGCTAATGAGCGCTTCATTTGCATTTCCTCATCCGCAAAAATGATGCCATGTAGATATAGCCTTAGTGTAGACCAGGCCTCAGTGTATTAAGAAATGATGTATGGGTAAAGAGGAGTATACATAAAGTTCCAAACTTCCATGCATTCTGGGAGCTAAAATTAGAGAACTAAACTACAATTATATCATGGAATGGCAGGTTACACAACTAACTTTCATGACCTGCAATTCAGACTTATATAACTGGAAAGTGGCAAGCATTGTACAAGGAATCCTTGACAACAAGCGTAATATCATGCAATTACTAGGTTATAATTGTAATAGAAAACAGTGCAATAAAATTGTGGGCATTGAAACACTCACATGCATTTTTCTGGTTACAGAATAATCACTCTTTGCTACCTTTAAAGTCTTGAGAATCCTGGCCCTAGCTTTGCGTTAAGAATCAGAAGTGATGCTGCTATGCAGCTGAGTAAATGACCTGATTTGCAAGAGCTGAACACCCAGCAGCTTCTGTTGAAGTCAGTGGGAATTCAAAGATGCAAGCCCTTTTGGTAATCAGGTTACCTTTTTATTTTTCCTAACTATGGACTTTGGAGCCTACTTTGAGCACCTGTTTTTTTGAAATCTTGACCAAATTCGGTACACTATTATTACACATGCATTCATGGCTCCATGACTTATCTGAGCCTGTCAAGAAAGTTAATCAAATGAGTATGTACTCTATGAGACAGATGTTAAAATACATACTTGAGATCTTTCAAAATTTCTTTATCGACCTTTTTTCGACAACATATGAAACCACTCTTCACCTTCACTCTGTAGCAGATGTTGTGAAAGGTCACAGTAGTTTCTGTGCTGCTTGATGGGTCCAGAGAGGAATGCTTTCTGCTGGGCAGGCCATTTGTACTTGACATTTGAATACTGATGTCTGACTGGTTGTCTGTCATTTTGGAAGGATTCCACTTCTGTAAACATAATTTTTAAGAAGAAGGCATTATAGTTAAAGGGGAGATGAAAGAGCATCCTAGATGTAATGCAGCAAATTTAGCTTATGCTGTATATATCATCCAATAAGTCTGCAATAAGATCCACAGCCAGGATCAGAGTTGCTGTGCAACTTCAATTCTATCCCTTTTGATTACATGACTGCATACTATTTTTTCCCCATTGAACCCCTGCCTTATTTTGTGCGCATGATGAAAGGGCTCACAGAATGAGTAGCTATTCTATATTTCTTTTTATAATAATTATTAATAGCATTGTCTTCTGCAGAGATTAAAACCCTCCTCTGAATATAGAATTAATAATTATAATTTCCTCATGAGTTGTCATGGTACTCTCATAATCACATCATAGTGCTTAGCAGTCATCATTGATTTTTCTCCACAACACCCTTGTGAGAAGAGACAGTATTAGCTTCTTTTTATAGATGGGGAACTACAAGCACAGAGATTCAAGGCAAAATTGTTAAAAGTGTTAACTAAGTTTGGGTGCTCAATTTGAGCACCCAAGCATCTAGACTAGTTAATGTTTTACAGCACTTTATATGTTCACAACACAGTCTGCAAATCAGATACATAGGAACTAGAAGTGCGGGGGGTGCTGCAGAACCCCTGGGTGCCCAGTCTAGCACCTAGGTCCTGGCTGCCTCCACATGCATCATGGGCTCTGCTTCCGGCCCCATGCCTGGAGAAACAGCTGCCACCCACACTGTGGGGCCTCTGCTGCCAGTTCCACACCTGGGGTTCTGGTTGCTGCCCTGCGCATTGGGGAAGGGGGCTCTGCTTTGGCCCTGCGTGCTACCTTAAAAAACTGAGTAGTCCTGTAGCACCTTAGAAACTAACAAAAAATATATATATGTGGTATCATGAGCTTTCATGAGCAAAACCTTCTTCCTCAGATGAGAGTGGAGAAAAAAAGAACCAATTTTTCTCTGCTATCATGTCCTTCAAGATTTTAGAAACAGAGTATCTCAGCAAGGGCACCATTTAGGGAGTTGCCTCTCCCCCAAAGTTTGAGCCCCTGGATTTCATACTTGAGGTCTGTTTAAAGCTGCATGCCCTGGCTCCCAAAGGCAGTTCCTAAATACAACAGAGTTTGAGCAGCTTGCAGCATTGCCTTTGGGGGAGGAAGTTTGTTATAAGAAGAGGGAGGCAGGTGATTAAGAATAAGAAAAAACTGGTCATTCAAGTAATTAAAGGATTGTGAGATCATCATGAAAACATTGCTGGGTACTCCATTCAAAAGACCTGGGGGAGGAGGGAGAGTAGCGGTGAGCATGGTGCTGCTGGGATTTGCATTTGGACCAGGACTGTTAAACTTTTACAGTTACCACTTTTTAATATTAAAAATGGTAACATTTCCAGATACTACAAAATTTCTCAAAATAGTTAAGTCCAAAGCTTACGGCAAAGAGTTATAAAGGGATCTTACAAAATTGGATTACTGGGCAACACAACAGCAGATGGAATTCAGTGTTGATAAATGCAAAATAATGCACCGGGAAAAATATAATCCCAACTATGCATACAAAAATGATGAGTAGTTGCCTGAAAATATCTGCTCAATGTGCAGTGGCAGTCTAAAAACTAAAAAGCTAACAGAATATTGGAAAACATTAGGAAAGGAATAGATAATTATATAGAGGCAAAATGATATTTTCTGTATTAAGTTATTATATGGTCACATCTTGAATACTGCAGGGGCTGTTGGTATGCTAGGTGGGGGAAGGCATTGCCTTCCCAAACCACCAATCTGCCAGCCTGGCCCCACCCATGCTCAGCCCCCAGAACGCAGGGCCTCCACAGAAGGGGTGGGGCTCAGGTTGGGGCAGGGGGCTTGCCCATGGAATGCTGCATGCAGATCTGGTCACCCCATCTAAAAAAAGATATATTGGATTTGGAAAAGGTACAGAAAGGGCAACAGAAATGATTAGGGAGATGAAAATTCCCAGTCTTGTTAAGCTTCAAAAAGAGATGACTATCAGGTGGAGAAATATGTCAGATGTCTAGAAAATCATGAATGGTGTAGAAAAATAGAATAAGAAAATGTTATGCATTCCTTCACTAACATAACACAAGAAGCTGACCCAATTAAATGTATAAGCAGATTAAAAACAAAATAAATAATTTCTTCACAGTCCACCTGTGAAACTCTTTGCAAGGAGATGGTAGAAAGGCCCAAACTATAACAGAGCTCCAATAAGAATAAAATAAGTTCAAGGAGGAGAGGTCCATCAATGTCTATTAGCCAGAATGGGCAGGCATGGAGTCTGTGGCTTCTGTTTGCCAGAAGCTAGGAATGGGCAACAGGGATGGATCATTTGATGATTGCCTCTTCTTTTCAGACCTTCTGAAGCACCTGGCATTGGCCACTGTTGGAAAACAGGATACTGGGCTAGATGGACCATTGGTCTGATTCAGTATGGCCATTCTGATCTCATATAGAGCCCAAATGTATCTGCCCCCTGTTGTAACCCACTAGACCCTACTCCACTTCTGGAGATGAGATAGAGGCCAAGAATCCTGACAGTCTCTCTCTTTTTCTCTCTCCCCCCTCCCCCAAAGTTAGTAACAAAGTTAGAATATATATTAAAATTTTAAACCAGTATCCATTAAGTGACTTGATGTTAGAACATGTCACAAGATGTCAGAACATGTTAATATTGGAGCTGAATGGGTCTAATATTTATTTTATTTTCTTTCTTTTATATAGGAATTAGATACAGTGCTCTTTTCAGCTAATTGCTAAGTTATCAGCCAAAACACTAGTTTTCCAGTGCCTTAGTATCCCTAGAAGAAGGTAATGTGTGTGTGTGGGGGGGGGGGGGGGGGGGAGAGAAATGGGTTCAGTCCCCCACCTCCAATTTGCTGCTTGGCTTGTACTGAGCATGTTTAATAATACTGATGAAGCTGTCTTCCTCAGTCTGCCCCTCCCCCATGCTCTCACTCTCTTCCTCCCCCCCCCCTTATGGCTTGCACAGGTCACCCCACCACCAAAATCTGAAATGGCACCCCTGGAACTCAGCCTCTCACACCTAATAGATTTGAAAAAGAAAAACAAGCTTTCCAGCTTTTTCAGTTCCAAGTCACTCTCTTAACTTTGAACAAACTAGTCATTGTACTGAAAGAATTCAATAAACAGAACTAAAGAAAATATTTTCTCTGCACCTGCAGAAGAATCCACATCTCTCAAAAGCTGGGTTTAGTACTTCAACAAACTCTGGTTCCCGGTGCTTTGTCAGTGACTTACACCAATTTAGTGCTTTGACTTCCTTTAAAACTTGGCAGCAAATATGTACTACTTAAGATTACTTTATTTAGTTTCAATTTTTATAAGTTTAAGACCATTAACAGGTTGTTGATTTCAATTTGAATTTAAAATAGTTTTTTACATAAACATACATTTAGTTTCCACTGAGAAATCCAATTTAAATAAAATAATTGGATTTTAAATTTAAAAATGCTAATTTTTTAATAATCACCTATGTGGCAAGGGCCCCTCTTCCCCAAGCCACCACTGGGTAGCCCCCCCCCAAGTTAGGGGTTTTGCAGCAGGTCTCAATGGTAGGGAGCCCAGGCCAGGTGCCCACAAGCACCCTCCTTAGCTGCCTTTACCTAATGCTGGTCAAAATTGTTCTCTCCACCACCTTCCTTTCATCTCTCCCCTCCAACTGCTGAGGCTTTTAAAATCCCTCAGACAGACAGCAGAGAAGTCAGCTGGCCCCAATTTGCCTGAGCCAGCTCCTTCCCAGCTGCATCTAATTGGGCTGCAGTTCTCTGCTTCTCTCACAGGGGCTTTTCCCTTTTGGGCTGCCTTTTCCCCTCTCTGCAGCAGCTCCCTGGCCTGACCCTGTCACACCTATTTATATCTGCCCTGCAATTATTATATTCACAAGGAATAGGTTTGTGATCCAGACTTCTGCATTGAGAATGCATATCCATCAGCAGCCAGATTCTCTATCCCTCTCTAAAGAAAATATAGCACTTGTAGCAGGAACTGGGATAAGGAAAAGGTACAAAGTACTCAGCCTAGTATATGGGTCAGCTGGAGCTACTAAAGAAAGCATTTTACAAACAAGACTAGCTTGACTACAGCATTCTCTTGCCATGCCTCCTTCCTTCCTTGGTATGCCCTGTTATGCTCCAGCATATCCCCACACCAAGGGTAGCAAAGGGTTAACAGAGTCTTTCTGACATCTCTTTGTCTTCAGGGTCTGTTCTGCCCAGTCTACAGCCACTTTATGCCACCAAAGCATCACAAAGAGGCCACAGTGCAACACAGAAGCTGACCCAAGATTTGTTTTGTTCTGGTTTTACAACAGACCATTATGGCATCCTCTAAAATTGAAATTACACAAACTGATTCTGATAATCTTTCCACTATTAAAGAGATGCTTTCAAGCCAACAGACCTAAAAGAAGACTCACCATGCTATGTTTTGATTCATGTATGCTCTCGGATTTATAGGACTCTCTATTTACTCTTTTCTTGTAAGCAGGTAGATTGGTGCCTTTCATGATAGGTTAATCCAATGCCTGATTAAGTCGTTTTCATCTGGAATTCCCCAAAGCAGCTTAATTTTTGGACCTTTAACCAATTTGCTCTGAGCACAGATTCTTCCAATATTCCACAAGAATAGATGGAGAGGGCTCTGAGTTACTACAGAGAATTCTTTCCCAGGTGTCTTGCTGAGGGTTTTGGCCACATGGTCAGGATCTAAGTGATTACCATATTTGGGGTCAGAAAGGAATTTTCCCCCTGGCCAATTAGCAGAAACCTGAGAGTGTTTTGTCTCCCCCTGCAGCCTAGGGCATGTGTCTCTTACAGGCTTAAATTAGTGTAAATGGTAGATTCTTTGTGACTTGAAGTTAACCAGAGGTTAGGTGTCTATTAGGAGTGAATAGGTGAGGTTCTGTAACTTGTAATGTGCAGGATGTTAGACTAGATTGTCACATTGGTTCCTTCTAAACATCTTGTCTATGAGTCTAAAAAAGTATTTGATATTGTTGCTGTTCATCAAGAAACCAGTGGGTTTATACAGGGGGACATTAACTCAGGGAGCAGTGGCCTCCCTGTCAGTGATAATTTACTCCAGGGCTGCATTTGATAGATAAACTACATAGAAGTGTAACTGAAGCTTTGACAGCACATTGGCTGCCCTATAATCTTTACTGAAAGCAGAGATGTAAAGTGCAGCTTGCTTGTTAAAATTGCTGCTGCCAGTGGCTGAAACAGATATCTTTTAGAATGACACCCAAAGACGCCTGGCCACTGTTAAGTCCTAGGTTTCTGCACAGTTGTTCTGCATGTATTTATACTCTGTCTCACTCTCTTGGGTGGCCTTTTTAAAAGTGATGTTCAGAAGATAAGGACACCCTTTCCCCATCTCTCCAGTGCACTAGGACAAGATCTTTAAAGTATTTTGTTCAGCAGCCTACAGTGATACAAAAGATCATGCAATGAAACCTTAAAAAAAACATGAAAAAAGAAAATTGTTTTAGGAACAGAAATGCAGTTCATTGAAGTCACTCCTGGCCTCAGCCATGCCCTTCTATGCAACTGGAACAAGTATCCCTTTCATATAGCAAGCTAAAGTAACTTCTTTTGTTTCAGGATTCCCCTACATCAAATTAACTCCCAGATGCCCTGTTTACTATAGATCTCTACCTCCTTAGCATGGTCAGAATGGCACAAAGTGATTGAAGCACAAGTTAGAATTTGGTCTGCCCTTACATTTAAAATGGACTTTCCTGAGCTTGTATTGCTTTAAAGGTCATACAACATTGTACCACTTGTAATAATATAATAATAAAAATAAAGTGTGAAATATGTTTGGCATGCTGAATAGATCCCCTGTAATTCAGGAACACAACAAATGATCCTCTCTGATAAAGTAAGCAGGGAAAAGCAGTGTTCAGTCTAGCTGAAGCCCATTTGTGCATACATTTATTGCAACTGACACACAATTGTTCAGTTCTAATTAATACTGAAAAATAAATATTTTGCTGTTCTAGGTGGTGTTTTAGTCACAAATTAAAATCTTTGCTACCCCCTCTCTTCTCTGAATCTTGTCACTAACAATCTTCCATTATTGCAATTCCTCTGGGAGAAATTGATGTCTCTAATCTTGTGCCAAAAAGCAGCAATATAATATGTATGCGTGGTGGGTTGAGGTGGACTTTTCATTTGCTTTTGTTTTGAGTGTTTTTCTATTAATAATGCAAACATTCAGTTAGAGATTATATAGTTAATACTTTACTCAGCAATAGGAATATTTTTTTATAAATCAGCAAACCTAACCATGGAAAGATACAGGCATGCTCCTTTTGATGTTTGCTTTGAGAAAAGAGCAAAGGTTGTTAACATGCTTTACTATTATTTGTTTTCTCAGAGTGGAATGTTTGTGTAACATTATTTTGGATCTGATTTGACAGTCCTTTTGCAAGTATAACTCCCAGAGAACAAAGAAAATATAAATCAAATTAATGTATGTATGTGGAATGAAATTCCATTTCCAATTCACAAAAAAACTCTACAAATGTATGCTTATCTACTCTAGATTTTTATAGAGAGGTAAATGTGCAATCACATAATGTGTCATGTCATCATTTGTAGGCATCAACATATTATAAGTAAATAATCAGAATAAAGTTGTTTGTTGTGGCCAGGAGTATTAGTCCAGTCAGAGGAACAAAGGGGAACACATCATCATTATATCAACTTTGGTTCAATTAAGTTATTTTCGCCATAACTGAAATGTCACCCATGTTGATGAGCTATTCACGAATGGTGGATGCTATACTTGTTCTCTTTCAAAAAGTCTTCCTCTAACACTCATCCTTGCTATGAAGAAGTGATTCATTAACAGCATTATTTCTTACCCCAGCAACTAATTTAGAAAAAACAGTATGAAACTATGAAACTCTTTGAATCAAATAGCAGTGTAGTCCCACCAATATTTTTTATGGATTACTAATATTTCACACTAGATGGATGATCTCAGAATAAATCTAAAAAATCCTGGTTGAATACATTCACACTAGGAAGTTGATTACTTCTATTTATATGATGCAATGATATAAGAGCAACCCTTACAGATGTTTAAATCCTAATAGAAACAATTGTGAGGGTGAGGAGGTTGTTTGAGTAATGGCTAAAGTGCTGACCACACAATAGATAAATCACCAGATTTTCTGTCACAACACAGTCTTCCAGTTATTTCATTTCTCCATTTTTCTGTGTAACCAGGTTGTTGTCCCCATTAAGCCAAGTTGTCTCTCAAGAAAGATTCTTGCTTTCAGATCTTCCTCTGCATCCCTTCAAGGCAGAAGATCAGTATCCATAATCTCTCTCAAACTATTAATCATATTACCAAGTCAGGAGACAAAATAATTTATCTGGAAACATTTAAAATACTGGATTTCCATATTTAAACTTTCTTCTAATTGAACACTAAAAATGCCCTCTTTAAAGAAATCATCATATCTTTCTGTCCATAGCTGTAATGACTGTTATAACATTTTCCAACTCCAAAGAGGAAAACACCTTAAGTGTGTGAATTTGAGCAGACAAAGGCAGTTTTCCATGCATTGTATATTGACTTGCCTAGTTCAAAGGCCTGATTCCCCTCCCACATATGGCAAGGTAAATAAGGAGTCGGTTAAATGAAGTGAATGAAATCTCAGAGGGCTAGCCGTGTCAGTCTGTAACTTTAAAAAAATGTAAAAAGAAATTTAAAAAATATTGTCTGTATTTTTGTTAGTCTCTAAGGTGCTACAGGACCATTCTTTGTTTTTTAAGTTTTTTTTTAAATCAGTGAAGTTATATGGCTATCAAACCAACAAAAGTCACTGCAGAACCGGGCCTGAGATTTTTAAAGCAACTTTACTAAAAATGAAGCTTCAGGGGGTAGCCAAATTAGTCTGTACAGGATAAACTTTAAAAAACAACAAATAGTCTGGTGGCACTTTAAAGACTAACAAAACATGCAAATGGTATCATGAGCTTTCATTGGCATAGCCCACTTCTTCAGATGACCAGCAGAAGTGGGCTGTGCCCATGAAAGCTCATGATACCATCTACATGTTTTGTTAGTCTTTAAAGTGCTACCAAACTATTTGTTGTTTTTTTAAGTTTACTAAAAATATTTGCCAGCCTTAAAATATTTTATATTAACAAGAGACTATGTGAACTCTTGTCTTAGCCATCGCAAAACAGTAAGCAATTGGCACTGGACAAGTTTTCTAAATCATAAAGGAAGAGCGCTTGTAACTCAGTAATGCAATTGCAAATTGCAAAATTCAACAAGACATTTTTAAACTAGTTTTCAAAAGACCAACCAGTATATTTCTAGGTATTTCACCTCTTCAAACAAACACATCAAGAGCTAACGTTAACTAAGAATATATAGATTTTAGAGCCAAAAACAACATTCATTGGTGTTAACGAGTTTTCCTAAATAAGTATGATCAAGCCTTTTTGAAAAGATCCTAATTTTCAACACTCTGTAAACCTGTCGGCCACTCATTAGTTAAGCCCTTACTTCTCTTATTTATAATTAGTACAAAGTTTAACTAGTGCACACTTTCAGGTGAAACCCTCCATTAAAACATATTGTAACTGTGCATTTTATTTCTCTATATAAATATAAATACATGCAATGTATGTATACATGTTATATGTCATACAATGATTGATTACTTATGTACACGGAACAGAGACAGGTATATGTATGTACACAAGAATGTATTTATACAGGAAACCAGTATGGTATACATGGATTTATACACAGCATGATCCTCATTTTCATTTTTTGAGGAAATTAAAACCATTTAGGTAAAAGGGTATTCATGGATTCAGAAAATCTGGTAAGTTAATATGTAACTGATATGAGGATGTGTAACCTGGGGACGTGTAGCCTATAATCGGAAAAAAAGTTTTTTTGTGCACTAAACAGGTTTGGATAAATGAACTCTTGTGTATGTATGTGTATTGTATATGGCACATACACATACATCCAAACTTCTAAGTAATAAACTTAGAACATATTATTTGTATCCCTCTCTTGTTTCCCATAAAGAGCAGTTCAGCTCTTTAACTATTCAGCTAACAGTCTTAAGTGAGCTTTTCCTCTCATTTAATAAAATACATTCTTGTTTTGGACATCTAATTTTGTTGGTAAATTAAATGCAGTGGATAACTCCAGACAAATCACAAAGCATTTTCTTTCTCACTGTCAGTCAAACCAGCCGCAGAATCTTTTTCATTAGTTGGTGGCAGAACAGCACTTCCACTAATGTTTTATCACCTCTCCACTCCCCTGGCTGTTCAAGAAAGGAAACCAATCACTAAAAATGTTTAAAATATGACTATCAATAAGGTTGAAATGCCCCAGTTGACTTACCAGTGGATCTTGGTCACTGAAGAAGGCAGCAGCTGTGAAGTGCACAGATGATACAGGCAGGTACTGGGAGCAGAGCTGCAGTCAGGGGAAGAACAGCCAGTGGTGAGCGCAGCAGTGGTCCCAGTCTCTTATGCAGCTCAAGGAAAGTGAAATCTCACCAGTGGTTCACCAGGCTTTCTGTAACATCAAGGACTAATCCACAGGAAACTCAGCTTCCCCTTCTTTCCCTCCCCCTGAGTCTTGCAAAAGGCAGTCACCTCCCCTCCTCTCTGCTGTTGAAATGAGAGAGGCTCCCAGTCCAGGGATAGGAACAGAGGCACATGCAGCTCCTAACTTCAGGGTTTTTTTACTCAGGGTGCCACAAATTTCCTAAAGTGATTGGCAGCAGGAGTTTTGCAAAACCCCATCCCCCCTCTCAGTCACTGCCAGTGGCTGTGTCTCTTGGGACACACCACCAAACAAAAGGCACTGCCAGCATTGACTTTCCAACATACTACAGCAGTGCCATCAACTATGGACTCATAAAGATTCCACCCAACGGGCTAATTATTAGTATGTTTTATATGCTCATAAAACACATGGTACTGATTGCCACTTGTAGTGGGTGTTTTTCCTACCAGAACTCTACCAGCCCTTCTTCCTCAGGGAGGAAGTATAGTCCAGGACAAACCATGTTCAAAGCATTTCAATAATCATGGTTAAAATTAGACTGGAGTAAGGCTCAGCCAAAATGATGCTGACCACTTTTCCTGGTTAACTCTTTCCAGGGCTGGTGCAGCTGCACCTGTAAAAGACACTGCTGCCATTCTCTAGATTTAGGACTGGATCCTCTGGTGTCCTGGAAGTCCATGTTATTTCATCTCTGCATTTGGAATCTGGGAGATACATGAGCTAGCAGGAACAACCCCCTAAAGGGCCATCACACTGAAAGGATAACCAGAGCACAGCATGCACTGGACACACCTCATCCAGTCACCACATCTGTCTCACTCTAGAACACCCTAAACATTGGCTTTGCGCTAGCAGGGGATTTTTCTTTGACAGAGGAATACCCAACTGCCTCTTCACTCAAGTCCCCATTATGCCACTGTAGCAGTACAGAGGGGACTTGGCCTGGGCTGAGGAGCTGGCCCCTGAGGATCAGATTTGTAGATGACTGCAAAACTAAGCTTGAGTTTCCAAAGCTGGCTCATTAGAGCATTAAAACACCATCTCCTTTCTATCATTGTGGTTGTATCATCCAGGAAGTACAGCCATGTCCTTAAAAGTTAGTTCTTCAAACCAACTAACACCTAAAAGAAGGAACTTTGTAAGTGATTGGGTTGGGGCTACAGATATTGGAGGCATCTTTTCCCTCTGAAGTGAGTCTTGTGCCTGAAATTAGTCATACCTGTCCTCCAAAGCTAACAGCATCCAATGTGTTTGAAAGTCACTTGGACAAAATAGCTGGTTTACTTGCCCATATTTTCAAGGCATTCATCGAGACCCACTACTCTGAGATTATTAATCTGAATTTTATTATCAAGGTCCTTGACTAGATTAAAAGCCCCTTAATTAGTTTATTGCTCAAAATCATTCCTGTTGAAAATATGACACGTACAAATATAAAGTAAGGATTTTTTCAGTAAGAATGCCTTTTTACTTTCTAAAAAAAAGGAAATATAAAGTATTTCTACAAGAGAAACAAACCCTTTCTTATCTCTTCTACTCTTTATTTTTTAATTAATTTTTATGTAAATAATTTTGTGAAAAGGTATCTATACAAGTCTCTAGGCCTTCCAATACTCAATATTACAGCAAGTTTAGCAGCACTAAACAATCAATCAGACAGGAACTTATCCAGCCAGTCACCTATGAGAAAGTTCCTATTCACCCCTTCATCATTCTAGGAACATACCTGTAGGTCTCTTCAAACTAGGAATGTAAAATTTCAATTAACCGGCTAATCGAATAGTCGATGCAATTTGCATTAACTATTTGATTAGTCGATGAGGGTGCCTCTGCCTTTGAAGTGTAGCAGTCCCAGGACTGTTGCTACACTTCAAAGATGAAAGCGCTGCAGGAAGCATGGGGCCAGTGGGGGACCATGCTCCCCGCGGCGTGTCAAAGCGGCAGTGCTGCAGTGTCAGCTGAGGACTCTGAGTCCCCAGCTGACCCTGGGCTCCATGCGGTGTTGGTGCTGTGACATGCTGTGGGGAGCCTGGCGTCAGATTTCATTCAGCGTTGCAAAGCGGCAGCACTGCGTGGAGCCTGGGATCAGAAGGGAAGTCCTCAGCTGACCCCAGGCTCCACGCAGCTGAGGACTTCCCATCTGATCCCAGGCTCCACACAGCGCTGCTGCTTTGAAATGCTGCATGCAGCCCAGGAACATCTGGGGACTCCCAGCTGGCCCCAGGCTGCATGCGGCATTTTAAAGTGGCAGACCCAGGGCTCCACGCAATGCTGCCCAGGCCAGCAAGGGATTCCCAGCTGGCTCCGGGCTGCACGCGACACTGCTTTGAAGAACCCCCTTTTCTCTCCTCTATTGCTGCCTCTTTATGATAGAGGCAGCAAAGGGAGGGGGAAGCAACTAGTCAACTAGCCTGTCACCTATTCGATAAGTATTTGTTTATCGGATAGTCGACTAGTTGTTCACATGCCTAGTCCAACCCCCAGTCAAATTGGCTTTTGCAGCATGCCAGGAAGGTCACCAATTTCTTAGACTAAAGAGGGGGATCAGTCTCCAGAGACCTGGGCTCCCCACAGACAATGCCCTGCCAGCAGTTCCCACGCTTTAGTATGATTTACCCTGGGGATGAGGTAAAAGAGAAAAATGGAGCTAGCAAACCAGTTCTCTTGGCCTTCCCACGGATGTATGCACTAAAACTGAAAAACACAGTTCCAGGTAAGGCTCTTTTCTTGTTGCTGCTTTTAGTACTGTTTAGTCATCTCTATTTTGGGAAGACATCTCCTTACAAGTCATTTAATCATAGACAGCCAGTACAGAGTCTACACATTTTTCAAGATGCTTTGTCATTACAAGTCCCCACTGAAGTTCATGTCAAAACTCCCATTGACTTTCATATTGCAGGATCAGGCTCATAGTGCTGTACTGCTCAAAAGAGCAATTGCAGAAATGATTGGGTTTCATTCCTCAGCATCTCTCAATAATGTCCCTTTACATTTGCTCAGTTTATAAATAAAAAGATGTTTTTTCTAACTGCTACTCTGGCAAACAGAGCCTGGGACAATTGAGCATCATCAGCCTTAACAGAGGTTTGGCCAGCAAACATGTCATCCTCAGCCATACTTGTTGTGATCCCAATGACTTAAAATTATGCCCTCAGTGACAACAGTGTCTGTATATTGCTAGAAAGCCAAATTGCTCTGCTGTTTTCTCAGCTAAGAATGCATGACAGACACTCATAAAGCAATACATATATACACCTAAGAGAACCTATAAACATCATAAAAACAGAATGCAAACTTTAGTAACAAATTACATAAAGGGTTTGTCCTTTCAGATCACCAATTTATGATCACCTGCCAGCCCAGGTCCATTGCAGAGCAAAATCATTTCCTCCTGCAGAACAATCCAGTCATGAAACAGACCTTGGACTCACTCATATTCCCTTCACACAAAACTCCTGCTCAAGCCTTACATGAATCTGATGAGCAGGTCTGGCCCCTTGCAATGGGATTCATAGACTTCATAGTGCAACAACCACCAAGGAGTTAATTTCCAGAACTGCAACTTCCCCACCTGTGGTTCATTATTCGACTATCAAAAGCTGTGATAAAAAAACTGCAATTCAGGTAGAAGTGGGCTTCTGCCAGGGAGGCAAGAAAGCACATAGGAGAGAGCAGCAAGGAGCTGCTTTCAGAACAGATCCAGAAACCCATTGGGGCTGGGGTGAAATTGCTGGAAAACAGTTAAAAGGGACTGGACACGCCCTCTCTGATCTCTCTATCAACTGCTGTCATGCTAGACAATGTTTCATAACAGTTTTTCAGCGGCCTCCATGTGACATTTAATATTAACTATTATGAAAGGTCGTTGTCTCATGTAGCCACAATTTTGTTTGGCAAAGGCCCAAGCACAGATGTTCTGACACTCTACTTTGAACCTTCTTGGGTCATATTAGATGCTGTATGCACTGTTACTGCATTTACTATTCTGAATTCACTAGTCACTTTGTATGTTAAAGATACAAAGAGCTCTATTTTGCATTTTCTTAATTTAAATTCCTTAATCTTAGTTTTAAAAAAATGGCAGAGGGAGGAGAGTAGATCACTCTGGTGGTGGAGACTGGTAATAAGCAGGACTGAAGTATGTTGTTGTGAACTTTGGAAGAAGCCATGGAACTTGGTTCTGATCTCACACTGATATGAGTCAGGAGTAACTCCACTGAAGTCAATAGAACTAGTGATCAAACTAGGAAGGGCTAATCAGTTCTGAGTCTGACTTGTGCACTTACGCTGGATACACTGGTAAGGACAAAGGTGAGTGTTGCTGAGTTCCCTCAACTCTCACTAATTTCAGTTGGAACAGAGGCCGCTGAGTAGCTCACAGAGTGTGCCCATAATCACATTCTACATCACTCATTCGGACACCAGATTTCCTACTGTTCATTTGAGGTGCACATTTTCCTCACGCCCTCCCGGAAACACTCTCCCAAATAGTAGCTCAGAACAATCACTAGTAAAGGGGAAACACAGTCACACTGGTGTTTCTAAGCCCCATTTCAAGCATAGCATGAAAAAAAGCAATGCAGATAAAAACTGCAGCAGCAAAAGTGACCCTGAAAATCCCTCCTCTCAGTTGTGTTATAAAGATATTGCTTCCCAAACACTGATGCCTCCTGTCACATGTCATTTGCAACACCCCTTTCTATGCTGCCTATCTTATCTTTACTCCCAGCTGGCTTCCCTAGAAAGAAAGGAAGTAACACCCCACTGTCCAACAAATACCGTATTCACAGGGGGTGACTTCGTTAACAGAAACACTTAAAAGAAAAGTCCAACTACATTAAAAATTGTTATTCAGGTGTGACAAGATCAAGACAGATTTCTACAGAAGAGTAATCAAAGTAGCCCCAGATTAAATAGGTCTCCTTTCCCCGGGTAAGGTAAAAATGGCCTAGTCCAGAACAGTATGGGCAGTCAGTGAAGTTAGGGCTGGGGGGAAGAAGCACCCAACCCCACTCCCAGCCCTTCCGCTGAGACCTCGCTCCCCTTGGGAGCCAAGCCACCTCACTGCCCCCCACCACCACCACCATGAGGAGGTGGGACAGCACGCCACACGTGTGCCCCCCCATGGGGAAAGGAGGAGGGCAGGCATGCCCCAGTCTCCCTGGCCCTGAAGCATGGGGAGGACAGGTAGCAGGCAGCTCCAGACTCCCTGGCTCCAGAGCAAAGAGAAGGTGGGTGCCCCAGGCTGCACATGGCCCCAGCGCATACGGAGGGATGAGGGCGTGCATCCCCAGCCTCCCTGGCTACGGAGCACAGAGGGCAGAG
The DNA here is from genome assembly GCA_032595735.1 of Pelochelys cantorii. Lineage (NCBI taxonomy): Eukaryota > Metazoa > Chordata > Testudines > Trionychidae > Pelochelys > Pelochelys cantorii. Next base: position 107,551,758 of record CM064331.1, on the reverse strand, counting down.
GGCTTCAGCTTCCCTGGGCTGCACATGGCCCCAATCTGCCCAGCCTGGAGCATGGTAAGGGAGTGGGAGCGCCAGCATCCCGGGCCAGAGCACTGGGGAGGGAAGAGTGCATGCATCTCCAGCCTCCCTGGCCAGGAACACCAGGAGGGCAGGTGCTGGGGGCAGCAACACTCCATCCTCAGAACGCCTATAGTAGAGGTTCTGGGGGCAGAGTCTGGGCAGGCTCAGGCAAGCGGTTGCAGAGTTGTTGACTCAAGTCCCACAACTTGAACTCGAGTCCGACTTAAGTCACCTAGGTGATTCGACTTGAGACTCGAGTCGGGTTCATTGTTTGTGACTTGAGACTCGACTTCAGACTTGCTAATTTTGTTAAATCAACTTGGTGAAAAAATTGTCCGAAAATGCTGCTCTTCTGACGTGCCCAGAGGGGCGGTCACGGCCCTGCCTCCCAGCTGGGACGATTGCCGCTCTGGGCACGTCAGAAGCCTAGCGGGGGTGGGGGGAGTGGCTAGGAGTCCCAGCCACTCCCCCCGCCCCCCTCCCCGCTTCTGACACACCCAGAGCGATGATCGCAGCCCCGCCTCCCAGCCTGGGAGTCCCAGCTGGGAGGCGGGGCCGCAATCGCCGCTCTGGGCACATCAGAAGCCTGGCGAGGGTGGGGGGAGTGGCTGGGAGTCCCAGCCACTCCCTCCACCCCCATCAGGCTTCTGCGCAATCACAGTCTCCTAGCGCCGATCGTGGCCCCGCCTTCCAGCTGCTCCCCCCACCCACGCCAGGCTTCCGTCCAGTGCGCAGCCGGAAAAATCAGAAAATACCGGACTGTCTGGTAGAATACCGGACACCTGGCAACCCTAAGTACTTCAGTCAAGTAAACAATTATTATATGCATGAAGATGCGAGATTTCAGATTTGTAAAAAATAAATTGATAAAAATATCGTGTTTACTTGTCAACAATATGCTACATTGTTGTGGGTTACTTTTCTTTCAAAACGATGCAATACAGCCCACCAAGAGGACCTGGCTGGGAAGCCCCAGTATGAGGAGAGGCTGACCCACCCCCGGAGTGACGGACTCCTCCCTTGGAGCCCACACCAGCCGGTCCAAGCCTGCTTTTACGCATGCAGCCAGGAGGGCCATTTCAGGCGAGAATGCCCGTTCATGGACTGCAGTTACAAACAGGTACTGGTGGCGGGGTCATGAGCCCGGAAAAAAGACCGAGCAAACATAGTAATAGAGATGTAGCCGTGTTAGTCTGGTCTGGCTGAAACAAAAGACAGGACTATGCAGCACTTTAAAGACTAACAAGATGGTTTATTAGGTGATGAGCTTTTGTGGGCCAGACCCACTTCCTCAGATCAAATTGTGGAAGAAAATTGGCATGACCATATATACCAAAGGGATACAAGCAAAGATAGTGATTCCAGTCAGGGTGAATGGGATAGCGACTGTGGTGCTGGTGGACTCAGGATGTAGTCAGACCTTGATACGGGAAGGACTGACCACCAGGCCAGACCAGTGGGGCACGTCAGTACAGCTACAGTGTACCCATGTGGGTCCCTGCAAGGAACGTCGTACAGTGGTCATGGCCCCGAATTTGGCATACGTGGTAGTGTTAGGCCAGGACTGGCCCCACTTTGCAGACCTCCTGCGAGGTCCACCCCTTGGAACCCGCCGAAAGGAGGAGCCCCACCCCATTCAGGCAGCATTGGCCAGGCGGGAGCCGCTGGATGACCCAGGAGAGGGAACCTCAGGGTCCCCTGAGGGGAAGACCCCGGCCCTGGGAGGCAGTGCCATCTGTAGACCCCTGGCAGGCGGGCATTGACCTGAAGGGGACTTCCTAGCTGAGCAGAGAAACGACACGGCCCTCAGCTGGGCCTAGGAGCAGGCAGAGGAACCCTGTCCAGATGGGACCCTGTCGCAGCATAGGGCTCAGGGACCCCAGTTTGAGCTCTGGAACAATCTTCTGTATCAACTAGTACCAGACCCTCAAACAATGGTCAAGATTTGCCAGCTGCTGGTGCCCCAGCAATTCCGGTGGGCGTTACTCCAGCTAGCTCACGCCGTGACCTGGTCCAGACACCTGGGTCGTGAAAAGACACTGCACAGGGTAGCCCAGTGGTTCTTTTGTCCAGATCCACTGAGAGGTCAGCGACTATTGTGCCTCAGGCCCGGAGTGCCAGAAGACTAGCCCAAGCAGGGTCCCACGGGCACCATTGATACCACTACCAGTGGTGGGGATACCATTCAAGTGCATAGGCCTGGACCTGGTGGGACCGCTGGAGTGGAGCACAAGTGGAAACAAGTACATTTTGGTCATCGTGGACTATGCTACCCACTACCTGGAGGCACCCTTACGAGTCACAACCACCCGGGCTATCGCAGATGAACTCCTAAAAGTATTCGCGAGGGTCGGGCTTCCAAAGGAGATCCTGATGGACCAAGGGACAAATGTAACATCCAGGCTCATGGCTGAACTGTGATGCCTGCTGAACATCCACACCCTAAAGACCTCGCCGTATACCACCCCCAGAAAAATGGGTTGGTCGAGTGTTTCAACAGAACTCTCAAGGCCATGCTATGCAAGTTTGTGGAGGAAGACCCACAGCTTTGGGATAAATGGTTGCCTGCTCTACTTTTCACCATGCGGGAGTTACCCTCCACCGGGTTCTCGTCCTTCGAGTTACTGTATGGATGCCACCCATGGAGAATCCTGGACCTAGTGAGGAAAGCATGGGAAGAGCAGAAGAACCACGCCCAGGGGTCTGTCTACTATGTGCTACAGCTGAGGGAGCGACTGAAGGAGCTGGGCTGATTAGCCCGTGAGAACTTGCAGAAGGTGCAGGAGGACCAGGCACGACACTATAACCAGGGAGCAAAGGTGAGGACCTTTCAACCTGGGGATCGGGTGTTGCTTTTGCTGCCCTCAACCAAGTCCAAACTATTAGCAAAATGGAAGAGCCCATTGGAAGTGACCCGAAGAGTGGGGCCCATAGACTATGAAGTACGGCTGCTGGGGCAGCGGAAAGAGACCCGCATATACCATGTGAACCTCCTAAAAGCTTGGAAGGAACAGGGGGCCATTTGATCGCCCCTTATCCACCGGAGCCAGAACTCGGGCTGAAGGCCGGGGGTCTACAAGAACACCATCTGGTGGCCCTGGGACAGGACCTAGGGTCGGAACAGTGGGAACAGCTACAAGAGTTAATCATCTAATTCCTGCAGGTCTGGTCAGACAAGCCAGGGAGGACCCAATTAACTAGCCACCACATCGACTCTATCCAGGGCCAAAAGGTGAGGGACAATCATCGCCCCCTCCCCAGGAAGATGTGGCATACTGTTAGGGAGGAACTGGGCAAAATGCTGGGGGTAGTAAAGGAGTAAAAAAGTGAGTGGTGGAGCCCCATCATATTAGTTCCCAAGCCAGATGGGAAAGTGAGGTTCTGCATTGACTTCCGTAAAGTGAACCCCATCTCGAGGTTCGACTCATACCTCATGCCCCAGGTGGATGAAATGCTAGAGCGGTTGGTGCGTGCTGAGTTTATCATGACGCTAGACCTCAAGAAGGGGTACTGGTAAATCCCTTTGATCCCCTCGGTGAAGGAGAAGATGGCATTCCCGACCCCCTTTGGGCTATACCAATTTACAATGATGCCTTATGGATAGCATGGGCCTACGGCCATGTTTTAGTGCCTTATGAATCAAGTGCTGTTTCCTCGTGAGACCAGGTATTCCACAATAGAACAGGAGGTGTTGGCAGAGAAATGGGTCATCGAAGCCCTTCAATATTACATGCTGGGCAGCTCTTTTACCTTGGTGGTGGACCATGCTCTGCTTAAATGGCTACAAAAAATGAAAGACTCCAATGCGCGAATTATGCGCTGGTATTTGTCCCTGCAGCCGTATTCATTCCAAGTGGCGCATTGGCCAGGGAAAGCGCATGACAACGCAGACTTTTCCCACCTCCACCCCAACTGGGGGGAGGAGGAGCAACCCAGGGAGCCTCTCTTAAGGGGGAGGATTGTGATAGGGTGTACCAACTGCACACTGGCCTGGGGGGTGGTGGACAGGCTTATTGGGTGGAAGCAGCTCGAGCCTGAGGAGCAGCAGCCTGAGGAGCCTGAGGCTCAGAGAGCAGCATCCTGAGGCCAAGCAACACCCTGCGCAGCCAGACAGGCATAGGAAGTAGCCCAAGGACAGGGAGCCAGATGGCAGCCCGATCAGCTTGGCATGTTTCAGAGGGATTCTCCACTTAGCTGGTGGTTGGGGGAACACCCACCACCAACAGGACCCTAGGCTAGGGCCCTATGGAGAGGGTGGACCCCCCTATCCCCCCCCCCCACACACACACCTGTGACCCCCGGGAAGGGGGAGCATGAACCACTATAGTGACTAGGCCGCTGGGCCTGATGGAGGGAGTGACCAGGCCATGGAGCCCGACTTCCCTGAGAGGGGGTGCTATTGTCTGGGCCTGAGGGCTGGACTGCCCCAGATGCTTGGGCCTGGCGGTGGACTAAGCTGCCAGGGGCTACTGGCAAGGAGCCGGTTTATGGGGTATGACCCCTCAGAAGAGGCACGGGGCTGGAGGCCCTGTCACAGAGCGCCTTTTCTGTTAGTTCATTACACATAAGGAGTTGTGGAGAGAATGTGCTATGGGAAATCTGGGAAAGTCATGCGCTAGCAGGTACCCAGAAAAAAAGGCTGCTGTAAGAAAGGTGCTGGGGAGGGTGGTTGTGAATTGCTCCAAGGGATCGCAGCTGACACTAGAGACATTATAGATGGCTGCTATCTTAGGGCACATCCACACAGCAGCGTTATTTTGGTATAACTGATGTTATTTTGAAATAACAAAATGTACATCTACCCAGCAAGCTGTTATTTTAAAATACTGTCCAGCTGGAAGACTTCTTACTCGGACTCCTGTAACCCTCATTTTACGAGAAGTAAGAGAAGTTGAAGGAAGAGGAGGTTACTCACCTGGACAGTTACTGATGTTCTTCATGATGAGTGTCCCAGGGGTGCTCCACATTAGGTCAGTGCACTGCCACCAAGCCTACAACTGGAGATTTCAGAGCAGTGTCCCTGGAGCCGCATGCTCCTAGGTTGCAGGCATCGCACATGCATGAGCCCCCAATCCCCTCAATTCCTTCTCTACCCCAGAATAATCCCATTAAGAAAGCCAGGATTCCAAAGTAGAGGGGAGTCAGGGAGGGTAGTGGAGCACCCATGGGGCACTGTCCTTAACATGGACCATCTCCATATTGTAGTTCTGCAGGGCAGTCTCCATCTCAGAAGCTTGGTGTTGGGGCCCTTTCGTTTGCGGTGCAGACCCTGGAGTGGTTTTACTGCTCTCAGCATGGACTGGAATCAGCTCTGTGGCACAGTCATTCTCTTCTAGCTAGACAATTAGCTGGGCTTTGGTGAAAATCCCAATGTGGAGCCCTCTCTCTTTGCACAGCTTGACAACATCCTTCTTAGGAGATTGCTATAGGCCATCTTTCCACTGTTCCCAAGAGGCCGTGTACTCACAGGTCTGTGATCGTCGTGCTCCATAGTTCCCAGGAAGAACTTCAGTGTGCCAGCCTCCTTGAGAGTCACAATCCTTTCCAGGGGTTAGTACATAGACCCCTCTCTTCCTGGGATTGATTCCCACAGTTCTCAGGAGGAACCCTTGATACGGTCTCCCACAATATTCTTGCCAGCAAGTTAAGGGAATGTGGATTGGATAAATGGACGGTAAGATGGATAGAAAGCTGGCTAGAAGGCCGGGCCCAGCGGATAGTGATCAATGGCTCGATGTCAGGATGGCGGTCGGTTTCTAGCGGAGCGCCCCAAGGTTCGGTTCTAGGACCGGTTTTGTTCAATATCTTTATTAATTACCTGGATGAGGGGATAGATTGCACCCTCAGCAAGTTTGCAGATGACACTAAGTTAGGGGGAGAGGTAGATATGCTGGAGGGCAGGGATAGAGTCCAGAGTGACTTAGACAAATTGGAGGATTGGGCCACAAGAAATCTGATGAGGTTCAACAAGGACAAGTGCAGAGTCCTGCACTTGGGATGGAAGAATCCCAAGCATTGTTACAGGCTGGGGACCAACCAGCTAAGTAGTAGTTCTGCAGAAATGGACCTGGGGGTTACAGTGGATGAGAAGCTGGATATGAGTCAACAGTGTGCCCTTGTAGCCAAGAAGGCTAATGGCATATTAGGTTGCATTAGGAGGAGCATTGCCAGCAGATCCAGAGATGTCATTATTCCCCTTTATTCGGCTCTGGTGAGGCCACATCTGGAGTATTATTTCCAGTTCTGGGCCCCCCACTACAAAAAGGTTGTGGACGCATTGGAGAGGGTCCAGCGGAGGGCAACCAAAATGATTCGGGGGCTGGAGCATATGACCTATGAGGAGAGGCTGAGGGAGTTGGGTCTGTTTAGTCTGCAGAAGCGAAGAGTGAGGGGGGATTTGATAGCAGCCTTCAACTTCCTGAAGGGAGGTTCCAAAGAGGATGAAGAAAGGCTGTTCTCAGTAGTGACGGATGGCAGAACAAGGAGCAATGGTCTCAAGCTGTGGTGGGAGAGGTCCAGGTTGGATATTAGGAAAAACAAGGAGAGTGGTGAAACACTGGAATGGGTTACCTAGGGAAGTAGTGGAGTCTCCATCCCTAGAGGTGTTTAAGTCTCAGCTTGACAAAGCCCTGACTGGGTTGATCTAGTTGGGATTGGTCCTGCCTAGAGCAGGGGGCTGGACTTGATGACCTCCTGAGGTCTCTTTCAGCTCTATGGTTCTATGATTCTATGATTCTAACCCCTCCTTGAGTGTGAACCCCCCCTTTTGAGGATCTCTCTCTTGGGTTAAGCCATTGGCCCCTCCGCCTTCTGGAATAGCACATCACTTGTTCTTGTTATCCCCCATGAAGAGGGACTAAGTCCAACAGTACTTATTAGCAAGAATGGGTAAGAATGGTGTCCCTAGCCTCTGTTTGTCAGAGGCTGGAAATGGGTGACAGGAAAAGGATCACGTGATGATTACCTGTTCTGTTCACTCCCTCTGGAGCGTCTGGCATTGGCTACTGTTGGAAGACAGGATACTGGAATAGATACCTTGGTCTGACCCAGTAAGGCCATTCTTACCACAAAATATATGCCAGATTTCTGTGCATATTTATATTAGCTGCATTTTACAATCAGCACTCATATTAATTAGCGCAGCACTGTGCTCTTTAATGAAGAAATTTTAGAGCAGATCTGAGAGCTGCTCATGAATGAATGCTGATACTGTGGTACTGCTAAGAATACTTACTGTACTGTACAGTTTCTTTCTGTTTTGAGCCAGGATTCTCCTTTAATTGAATCAAGTGTCCTCTTGTGGTCAAAAATAGGTACTAACTTAACACATCTGACCATGCCTCTGTTGGGGGAAAACAGACAAGTACAAGCACTTCATCATGCATTTCACTTCAGAGAGAAAAAAAAGTTTGAATTCATGTTTTCAACTATTAATAGCCACGCTATTTCCTGTATCTATATTTATAGAGACATTAAAGGAACACAGTTAATATGTGTAAGTCACAACATTGACCGGACATTAGAAAGATTAATAGCATACAACAGACATACACTGATCCCAGAGTCTGATCAAGTAAAACATCAGCACTTTAGCTGGAATCAACTTGCAAGTCTGACACTAATTCTGCAGTCACTTGGGAATGAAGAGGCCTATCATGCACAGCCCAACAGCCAATGATTGCTGGATGGAAATGAAAGAACTGTTTCCTTCACTCTGAATGTTCCCTCCAGAGAAAGAAACTTCCCTCTCACTCGCTGAAACTGTACTTTGTGCTGAGTCATGTTCCGAGTAGGTGTTAGGAGAGTGTGTGTAGAGAGAGAGAGAGAGCACAAGCAGTGAAATCTCAGAAATAGTGCACTGCTTCTTAAGACAGACACTCCTCACTTACCATCCATGCTTCAGACCGGAGCAGCTGCGCTGTGTCTTCCTCTCCCCAACCCCTTCTCTGCACAGCTAGCAGGAGAATCCTGGGAGAAGCTTCTAGCTGCGTTTGGAGCCTAGGGACTTTCCGGTACATTTCACTACTACATGGGGACACTGGGACAAGAGATTAAAAATCAGGACTGTCCTGGAAAATTTGGGATGGATGATCAGTGTAAATATAAGTCAAAGTTGAGTTGTGAGCAAGAGGCAGGCCCTGCTCATAGAATCTGTCAGACAGAGGTACTAGGCACACATTCCAGGATAGTATGAGTACATCTCAACACCAGCACACTCCCCCTAGATAACAAGAACATACTGACCCATCCTAAGAATCAGGTCAGGATGACAACGTGATGGATAAGAATATTTTTATTGAACCAAGATATATAAGGTAAAGGATGGCACCCTAATACATCAGAAGTGATGTGTAACTTGTTTGTATCTGTGTATAAAGATGTATCTCAGAAGTGCAGTCTTTGGGTATGTCTACACTGCAGCATTTTTCCAGGAAAACTGCCATTTTTCCGGAAAAACAATACTTGCAGCCACACTGCTATTGCGTTCTTTCTACAAAAAGTCAAAAGAACGGAGGGGTTTTTCTGACAGCAGTAAACCTCTTTCTATGAGGAAGTAGCCTTTTTCCGAAAAGCTTTTTAGAAAAAAGGCGTGTATGGAGGCGGAAGAGGGAGTTTTTTTGAAAAAAGAAGTCTCCAGGAAAAACACACGTGCTCTGCTGGCCACTCCATCCAAACTAATCAGGACTCTACAGTTCCTGTCTCCTGCCAACTCTTAAAGCTGCTGGCACCTGGGACAACTATTGTGGCAGGAAGCTAGCGCAGAGAGTTATACCTGACAGTGCAGCCAGATGGCCGAGGCTCTGGCCATGAGGGGCCAACCCCCCAACCCCCAGAACTATGGTGCAAATGAGGAGCAAAGTGAAAGAGCTCTGCCAGGGCTACTCCAGGGCCAGAGAGCACAGCTCTCGCTCCGGGGCAGGACCCTGCTCCTACCCCTACTACCAGGAGCTCCACCAAATCCTGGGGAATGGTGCAGCCCCTTTCCCACCTGTGGTGGTGGACGTGGGGCTTGAGATGCCCCTTGTCACCCACCCAGGGCTCCCTGGCAAGGAGGAAGAGGACAAGCTGCAGCAGGAGGAGGAGACGGCCAGCACCGTCACCTTCACCCTGGACCCGGTACCCCAGGGCCTGGATGTCTCGCAGGTATCCTCTGAGGGTAGAAGGGATCATCAGGTGAGTGCTCTCAGTTTGTCACACACACAGGGTAGGGGAGATGGGCGAAGAGGAGATGGGCGAAGAGGAGATGCGATCGTTGCTCGGCCTGGACATTGTGCTGCAGTCGGTGCATGTGGAAGCACGTGCAGCACCAGTGAGTGCCACGCAGCCTCAAGAGGCAGCCCCGGAGCACCCCCAGGCCCCTGCTCACAGGCTCTGAGGAGGCCATACACACATCTGACCCTTGGGGAGACAGCGCTGCCAGGCACAGATGTGTGTGCAGCCCCCATGGAAGGCCAGGCTGCTCCAGGCCCCTCTCCCGCCCATGGGATCCCAGTGTGGACTGACACTTCCCTTGCCTGCTTGTCCATGGGATGGGGGGGAGGGGCTGGAAGCATAGTCCCCTGGGTACCTCGGGGCTCCTGTGAGGCAGGGCCCGCTGTGTAGGCCATACATGGCCTTGCTCCTGGGACATCCCCATCCTCTGGCTCGAGAACGGTTGCTCGCTGCTCACAGAGGAGGGCACGTCCTCAGGGACAGTGTCTCCATAGATGACTGACCCCCTCTCCCTCTTTATTCTCCACAGACCAGCTGTCGCTGAGGGGCAATCACCGCCATCCAAGGCAACCGCCCAATCCCAGGGGAGCTGCAGGTCCAGGAGGGAGCCCCGATCCACGAGGACCTCATGAGGGAGCACATGGCCCAGATGGTCTGGGATCACGCCCAGTGGCGGACCCACATGTGGGTCCAGCTTCTGCAGCAGGGCAAAAACGTGTGTGCCACTGTCCATGAAATGATGGCAGACCCGGCTCCTGTCCTTGCTGCTGCTATGCCTATGCCCCCTTCCCCTGCCCCCACCATACCTGACCCCACTCCAGCCCCCCCCTCCTGCCCACCCCGTGTTGTCCCAGGCCCCACCCACCCCTGAGGTCGCTGAGGTCCCTGATCCCGAGGCGGCTCTTCCAGCCATACCACCTGCCACTCCCAGTGCTGAGCCCCCCTCCTCCCTGTCCCTATCCAGGTTCTCAGCCCCCCTCTTCCCCAGTTACTTTTATTATGAAAAAAATATAGCGTTTTTGTTTTTCAACTCAAAACTGGTATCTTTATTCAGTGTACAGGGAAGGGGGGAAGGGCATAAGGAGGCAAGGCACAGGCCCCTAGTGGGGAGGCCCTGGGGAGAGTTACTGGGATCCTTGAGAGAAACTCTCCCTCAGGGCCTCCCGGATGCACACCTTCCCCCTTCCTCTCCACAATGTTGTGGAGAACATAATAGGCTGAGACCATCTCGGGGATGTTGTGCTCCCCCACATCCAGGTGGGTCAGGAGGCACCTGAGCCATGCCTTCAGGCACCCAAAGGCGCATTCCACCTGCACGTGGGCCGGACTGACATGGGCATTGAATTGATCCCTGCTGGGGTCCAGGCAGCCGGTGTACGGCTTCATCAGTCATGACATCATGGGGTAGGCCATGTCCCCCATGATACACAGTGGCATCTGCACGTCCCCAACCCAAAATTCACGCTGGGGGAAAGAATGTGCCAGCCTCCAGCTTCTGGTAGAGGCTGGTGTTCTGGAAAATGCGGGTGTTGTGTGTCCTGCCTGATCACCAGACAAAAATGTCCGTGAACTGTCCACGGTGGTCGACAAGGGCCTGCAGCACCATGGAGAAATAGCCCTTGTGGTTTATGTATTGGGTAGCTCGATGATGTGGTGCGTGGACTGGAATGTGGGTTCCATCAATGGTTCCCCCGCAGTTGGAGAAACCCAAGGTGGCAAATCCGGTCACAATAGGGTCCAGGTCTCCTAGGCGGACGACCCTGCACAGCAGGATGGAGTTGATGGCCCTCACCACCTGCAGAATGAGACAAAGAAACACACAAAACAGAGAATGAGACTGAGTGCCTGAGCCCTTGGGAGGTGCCTGCCCCACTCTCCTCCCCACCTCAAACACCCCAGGAGCAACCCCCTATGAGACCACCCCCCCAGCAGGGCTGTGAGAGGGTGGGACAGTAGACCCCCCCCCCCAGGGACAGGGCTTCCCTCCCACCCCCACCTGCCTTTCCCTAGGGTCCCCCTTTCCAGGACTCCTTCCCCCCCAGGGACTGCAGCCTGAGAGTGCCTTCCCCCAGGAGAAGGACCCGGACGATGGACTTTCCAACGCCGAACTGGTTGCCCACAGACCAGTAACTGTCTGAAGTGGCAAGCTTCCAGATGGCGATGGCGATCTTCTCCAGAGGAATGGCGGGTGGCATCTGGGTGTCCCATTGTTGGAGGGCAGGGGCGAGCCAGGCACGCAGCTCCATGAAGGTGACCTTCCGCGTGCAGAAGTTTTGGAGACACTGCCGGTCATCCCACCACTCCATCACCAGCTGGTCCCCCCAGTTGGAACTCGTGTCCAGTCTTCAAAATCAGAGGGGTAGCCATGTTAGTCTGAATCTACAAAAGCCTCCAAAAGCGTCTCTCTTCCGTGGGGTGCAGTTGCAAGGGCATTGCTCCCTCATCCAGGCAGAGGGTCTCGCTGATGAGCTCAGACTCGAATGAGGGCAGGACCTCGCAAACAGTCTGCACAATGTGCTGCAAAAGCTGCAGCATGGCAGTGTGGGGCCATCGCATGCCCAGAGGCAGCTCTGGCTCCATGGCAAGGAGTATACTGTGGTTTCCTGAAGCAGGGCAACCAGAGCACACACTGCTACAGCTTTGCTGTCCCTCAGAGAGGTAGGCAAGCATGCAGCAGAAGCAGAGAAACAGCTGTCCAGGGGGGTCCCTTTAAGTAAGTGTCTCAGCTAGCCTTAGGCAACAGCACCCGGAAGCAACTGCTGACCTAATGCCCTGCCTGAACTGGTTCTGGGTGGCCTTAAATGCAAGACAGCGTCCAATCCGTATGGAAAAAGCACATCACTTTTTTATTACGCTTTTGCTGGGTAGATGCTCTCTTTCAAAATAAGCTTTTCCGGAAGATCTCTTCCAGAAAAAGCTTTCTTCAGAATAAGCTTGCAGTCTAGATGTAGCCTAAGTCTGGTCTAAGGAACAGTGGAAATTCCTGCCATTATCTGAGCTAGTCAATTATCAGGGGCACACATTCTTGGTGTACCTGTAACCATTGAGCGGGGATGCTATTACTGTCCTTCATTTGGCAATAAACCTGGCCGGGGGCCTTTATTCCTTATCTGATTTTGTGATCACAGAGTTTGCTCAGAGTCTACTCTGCCAGCTATCTGCACAGAGCCAGGGCAGCATAAAGAGGGAGTACATATACTCAGTTGAACAGTTATCAATATTTGTCAAAGCAAAGTATGTCAGGACACCATATTGGTGACATTTGATGACACAGTACTCCTTCCTAGGCAGTTATTTTCCATTTTGTATGTGTGCAATTGACTGTTCCTTGAGTGCTGTTCCTACGGGTGCTTCACTTTAGCTGTCTGTGCACCCCTGCACTTGTAGTCAAAGACTTTTGGTGGTAATGCCGAGTTGGGTGGTCCCTGTTCTAAGCTGTTAACTGATGCTGTGAGATTAACCCTCCCCCAGTTCCTTCTCTACCGCCCTATGCTAAACATCAGAGCACTCAGCAGTATCTTGCTACTTTGTAGTTAATTAATTTACCATTGCTACTTAGCTCCCTGTCAATATTCCCTCTAATTATTTTCCACCTGGGTGCAGAATAAATTTTGTTATGTGCACTAAGGCACGCACAGATGTGCACCACCAATATAAACACATGCTGCCAGCTATGGGCACTCTGCTAATCAACTGAGTGGCATTTGAAAGTCTCGTGAGTGGCTACTCAAGTGCTCAGCTTACAGGGAACACAGTTCCCTGTCAGAAGACTTAATTTCCTTCCCTTTTCCTTTCTCCTTGTTAAGAAAAACCACACCTTTTTCTTTTCTCTCTTCTACCCTTGAATTGTGGCTACTGCCTGTGAAGACCTTCAGTAATCTTGGGCATACAGAGCCTTTTTGAGGATGAAATACACTGACAGGAATGCCCAGTTTCCCTCTTTTTAAATGCTGCCACACCTGCAAGTTCACAATTCCTGTCACAGATGGTCAGGATCAGTGTGCTCGCCGCCTAGGCGAAATACACATTTCACAGAAGTGTCACCATTACCTCAGGCTCACAGCTAGAACAAGACAGGCTAGAGACTTACAGCGCAAACGCCTCCTTATGAAGATGTCTCTGAGACCCTCACTGGAGCCTGAAACTTGGGACCTCCCCCCCAACACTTGCCTCATTGACCATAGCTTTGAACAAGGGTCCTTCCTTCAAGCAACCCACCAAACCTCATCCAGAGAAGCAGGCACCTGACTCCCCACAACAGGAATTGGCCAAAAAGAGCCATTCTCTGTGCAAGTAGCTAACACTGGCACCAATTCTACTGTCAGCACTGGGAGCTGCAGCTGCAGCAACAGCAAACCCCAGCGTCGCTGGCACCAAAGGAATCAAGGACTCTATAGACCAGTGGTTTTCAAAGTGCGACCCCCCCCCCCACCTCTCCCATGCAGTGGGGTACCCACGCTGCCACTGCAGCCTCATGGTCAGTGTGCAGCTGCGAGGCTGCAGTATCAGCTCCAGCCGGCAGGCGGGAAGGTGAAGAAAGCAAACTCACACCACCCCCAAGCGCAGGCTGTGGAGCAAACGTGGAGGAGCGCTGCCACCATGGTTAGAGTGGTCCATTCCAATGCTGGGGCAGGCAGCAGGTTGTGCTGCATGGGGCTCGGCCAGGCAGGGCATGTGCTCGTGGTATGCAAGCGGCTGGTGCCCCCACCCCCCATTCCCTGGCAGCAGGTTGGGCTGTGCGGAGCCAGCAGCAGTGGGAGGAGGCGATGCTGGGGCTGAGGACCCTGCACATGCAGAAGGCAGGTAGGAGCTCGGGGCCCATTGGGCTTTGCACTCACAGAGACAGGTCTGGAGGGAGGTAGCCATGTGGGGGGAGGTCCCATGGTCACCTATCCGCCCACCCCCATCTTGCTGTGCCATGCCAAGCCTCCTTACCCCTGTCCCTCCATTTCTCTGAATCCCCCATCCCGAGTCACCTTAACCCCAACCCTATTCCCAGGGGTACATAAGAACATAAGAACGGCTGTACTGGGTCAGACCAAAGGTCCATCTAGCCCAGTAGCCTGTCTGCTGACAGTGGCCAGCACCAAGTGCCCTGGAGGAGGGTGGACTGAAGACAACGATCAAGTGATTTGTCTCATGCCATCCGTCTCCAGCCTCTGACAAACAGAGGCCAGGGACACCATTCCTACCCCCTGGCTAATAGCCTTTTATGGACCTAACCTCCATGAATTTATCTAGCTTCTCTTTAAACTCTGTTATAGTTCTAGCCATCACAGCCTCCTCTGGCAAGGAGTTCCACAGGTTGACTATGCGCTGTGTGAAGAAGAACTTTCGCATTATGTTCTTATGTTCCCAGCCTGCTTCTGCACCCTACTTCCCACCCACACCTTGCACCCATACCCCCTTCTGCACCCCACCTCCCTCCCAGATCTTACACCCCATCCCTAGCCCACTCACTGGCAGCCCTGTCCTGCACACTGAACCCCTCATTTCTGTCCCCACCCCAGAGCCTAAGGGGGTCCATCAAATCCACTAACTCCGGAACCCCAGAAAAGTAAATCTGGCCAATGTGAAACCCCGAACCTCAGTCCTCCCTGTCCCTTCCCCTTGCCCCGTGGGGCTGGAATGCCAGAGGAGTGAGGAATCTCAGTTGGGGGCCACATCAGTGAGTGTTGAGGGGTTTGGGGAGGATTTTTTTGTTTTGTTTCTCACTTGTGTGGTCCCCCAAGTGATTTTTCTGTGGGTCAGTGGCCCCTGACACAAAAAAGTTTCCCCACCCCTGCCATAAATAAAGAAAACATGGAAACCTTTTCTGTTGGACATAAATTAATATTTTACTTTATTTAAAATGAAGTTCGATAAACTAACATGAGAAAGGTACAGTGCTTAATCTGTTTAATAATTTAAATTAAACCGGTCTCCGTAGCTGCAGCACTAGCAAAATGGCTCAGGCGTAATTATGTAATTAACAGTGCATTTCCATTAGCAATTGGTGGTCCGTGGAAAGGTTTACATTGAGCCAGGTGGTCGATGGGCCAAAAAGTTTGAGAACCACTGCTCTAGACTCTGACAGGCACTAAGGGGAAATCAAAACCCGAAGCCTCAGCACCATTCAGCAAGATACTCAGACTAGCAAAAAAAAGCATAGTACCACTTCACAAAGCCACACCACTTTACAAGGTGGTGCTCTTTTACAAGGTGCATCCCTCATTCATGGAGACCCACCAGATAACTCTGCCAAATGTTTCACAGCCCTTAGCACCGACAAGCAAGCAGCCACAGGGACCATTCAAACAACCACAGCAGCAGTTCCTCTGGCAAATGGACCTGGCAGTTGGCTCTCCTGATTCTCCTATACTCAGTAGTGAAGGGCACAGGGCACCTTTGGCACAGAATCTCCTATGGTCCCCAACATCACCTGCTCGAATGAGGAAGATGAGGAGGGCGAGGAACAAAAAGATCTCCTCCCACTGTTCCCTCTCTTACATGAGCCAATCAACACAGAGGCCCAACTACTGGCAGTGGTACAGACAGACCTGGGGGCCTCCTACACTGCTCCCACTCCAGTGAGCATATTGGAGAAATAGTACACTGACCCCAACTACTGGCAGTGGTACAGACAGACCTGGGGGCCTCCTACACTGCTCCCACTCCAGTGAGCATATTGGAATCCATGGGCTACATACCCCCACACAGTACCACTCGTCAGCACACAGAAATCAAATGTGACTTGTGTACCAGCACACCCTCTGGTGGCAGAGGAGGAAGAAACACTACTCCTGGAAAGGGCATCACATACTTACCATCACTATCCACAGAGGACACTGGGGGCATGTCTACACTAGGAAATTATTTCAAAATAACTAAAATTGACATAACACCTAATTTAACAAAATTGGGTGTCCCCCCTATGGGCAAGTATTGAAATTAGCTAGAATCACTCCAAAATAGTGTGTCCACACTGATTGGAGTCTGCCTCGGAATTAGAACCCCCAGAAGCACTCTGGGGAGGGCACCAGGAAGGCGGATACTTCCTGTTGCTGCTTGGTCAGGCAATTGCAACGTGTGCTTTCAGAGGCTCCTCTCTACGGCTGCATCTCAAGCCGCTCCTCCACTGCCTCCCCCCTCGTAGGACATAAAAGGGATGCAGTGTGCTCTGGTTGCCCTTGCAGATGCCATAGCATTCATATGTTGGAGCCAGAGCTGTTGCAAAGTAGTGCTAGGCTCACAGGCCTCATGCTGTGCCTCATGGCGCAGTACATCTAGACTGCCAGCATATTGCTCCAACAGGATGAGGACCAGGGCCTGCAGGATAAACCTCAGCAGGCCGTCATTACGTAGGTCCTGGCGCTCCTATTGCTGTGCATGCCCCATAATCCCCTGGACACCACGGAACACTGCTTCTGGCGTCAGAAGATGAGCTCGGACTGGTGGGACTGCTTTGTCTTGCAGCTATGAGACAACTAGCAGTGGCTGCAGAACTTCTGCATGCAAGCTCTGCAAGCAAGGGAGCCATTTCGGGAGGGTAGGGGGGGCAGCAGCTGTACGCTTTGCGATGCGACTTGCTTTTCATCCCATTCCCCAGACTATCAGGGAGCGAGGGGAAAGTACTTGCATTCCTTGCATGTCTCTCACATCTAGCTGGTAAAGGGAGCTCACCTTCCAGGTATGAGTGACATGCATGAAATGCAATTACTTTTCCCTCACTCCCTGATAATCCAGGGAACAGGATGAAAAGCAAGCCATGTCCCAGAGCACATGGCTGCTGCCCCTCACCCTTACGAAATGGTTCCTTTATCTGCAAGTGGCTCGCCCCTGCCCTCATGCAAGAGGACACCCACATGCGACCCTCCAAACCCGTGCAGAAGCGCCTGGCCATTGCACTCCGGAAGCTCACCATGCCGCACAGCTATGGCCCCTTCGTGGACCAGTTTGGTGTGAGGAAATCCGTAGTCAGGGCTGTGCTCTTGCAGGAGCTGCTACGAAGGATTGTCACTTTGGGGAATGTGGACAGCTCTGTCGATGGCTTGGGCCATTGACGGCACGCAGATCTCCATTCTGGCCCCCAGCCACCATGCCTTGGACTATATAAAAGGAGGAGTACTTCTCCATGGGGCTGCAGGCCCTCATGGATCACAAGGGCCACTTCACCAATATCAATGTTAGGTGACGGGAAAGGTGCATGATGTCCGCATCTTCCAGAACTCCTGCCTATTCTGAAAGATACATGCCAGCACTTTTTTCCCTAACCGCAGCCAACCCCTTGCTCCCCTGATTCATGAAGACTTACATGGGCAGCCTAGACCCCACCAAGGAGCACTTCAACACCAGGCTGAGCAAGTGCCACATGATTGTTGAATGTGCATGGGGGCATTTAAAGGGGAGGTTCAGGAGTCTCCTCACCCTTTGTGGTGGTGTCCTGTTGTGTGCTCCACAACCTGTGTGAGAGGAAGGGGCAGACTTTTCTGCCAGGGTGGGGGGCTGAGGCTGAATGGCTGATCAGAGAATTTGAGCAGCTGGACACCAGTGCCACCAAGAGAGCACATCAAGGGGCTGTGTTCATCAGGGAGGCCTTGATGGAGAGTTTCATGCAAGGCCAGTTCTGAGACTCTCCCCTGTGCCTCTCCACAAGGGTCCCCTGCATTCTCTCTGCGTGCCTTTCATCCCCCACCCCTCCCTTCCCCTGCCTTCCCTTCCCATCTTCCCTCCTCCCCTGCAGAGCAAATAATACAGCCATGTTTCTTGAAACAACAGGACTGTTTATTGGGGGGACATAGAACAGAGGAGAGACAGGGTAAAGAACCTGGGAGGGGAGAAGAGGAGATGGGCATGGGGCTGGGACGGACACCTGCCTCCAAGTGGTTGGGAGGCTTTAGCTGCTCGAGAGGTCCCACTGCCCCATGTTCTTGGGTCTTGGCAGCTCTTGGGGTATGGGAGATTAGGAGGGGAAGCCATGGGGCTGCAGGAAGGTGGCTAGTGCATGCATGCCATGCATAAGGCCATGCACTCCATCACCGAAGTGAGGGAGGAGCACATGGCATTGTGCTGGCTCGCCAACTTGTCCCAGGTGGCCTTCCTTTGTTCCCAGTCAATCTGGCACTCCTCCCAGTCAACCCACTGTTCCTCCCAGTCGGTGGCCTGCTCCTGGCACTCTTCCTCGAGCACTTGGATGAGGGACTGCAGGCAGGCCATCTGCTCCTGCATCATGTCCTCATGTGTGTGTTTCCTCCTGTGGATCCTGTGGAGTTGTGCAGATGGTGTGGGAAGTGAGGGATGCACTAATCTCATAGCTGGCCCACCTGCAAAGAAGAGTTATAAGAGCAGTCATCACAGGAGACACTGTGGATGAAGCCTAGTCCCAATCTCTGAGCCGACACTAACGGTCTTGGTTCAGACGATGGTAATGTGCTTCGAGCAAGGCCATCTGTTGCCTAGACAGCTGACACTTTTCAAGGGAGCCTTGCTATCCCCACATCCTGGGGACAAGCAGGCATGGGAAGGTGCCAGCCAGGCCAAGAACCTGTGGTCATGAAGAGTGAACGGGGCAGCTTGGCTTCCTTCTGTGTCCCGCACATGCTGGGTCCAGCAGTGGCAGCAACTTGCAGAAAAATAACTTCTATCTCTGCCCGCTGGAGGAGGGGGAGAGGCTGGAGAAGGTGTGTGTGAGTGGCAGATGCTGCTTGCCAGGAACAGTGCTACTGGGTTCCCCTCCTTTTCCTTCCTCCCAGCAGGTTCCCATGCATGGGATCAGTCTCTTCCACATCGCTGTGCTGGACCAGGAGCAGATGCTGACTGAGTGTGGGCACGAGCCTGTACTGTGTACAGCATTACTGTGTGGTTCCATGACCCCAGACTCCTTAGTGGTGGCTTGTTGTGGGAAGGTGTCCCACC
This sequence comes from Pelochelys cantorii, assembly GCA_032595735.1. NCBI lineage: Eukaryota > Metazoa > Chordata > Testudines > Trionychidae > Pelochelys > Pelochelys cantorii. Next base: position 107,532,591 of record CM064331.1, on the reverse strand, counting down.
ACGGAGGCCAGAGTAAGGCAGGGCTATGCAGCAACCTTGTGAGAAGGAGTGACTAGTTCCTGTGTGGCAGCTTCATGGGGCTGAGTGATCCAGACTGGCACTCCATGTGCACATTGTCAGCCGGTGGTCAGGGCAGTGAGTGGTGTGTGTGTATTATACACCCGAGACTTCAACTGCTAGGACTGGGGTCCTTTAGCAGCGGGCAACCTGGAGGAGGTTGACGGGCGCCCCAAAGAGTTACAGGGAGAGCTTATTACACCTCAGATTTTGACTGCTAGGATACATGATCCCTTCGCAGCGGGCAGCCTGGGGAGGCTGAGAGATGCCCCAACGGATCTGTCCCCTGGAAGCGACACGATCCAACGCTCAAGCTCTCCCTATATCTGTCCCTTATGACCGGCTGGAGTTCTTTTTAAAATTGTGCTTGGTTCTGTTACAGCAACTGAAGGAGTCAGGTCACAGCTTAAACAGTTACTATTTTATTGCTACAGGGTAAACTTAGCTGTTAAATGCTACTACTGTGTTACAGATAACACAGCCACTACAAAGGACAGGACAGAAATTACACTAATAAGTCACTTACAGGTACCATGAAACCCTTTTGGTTCTCTGAGCTCTTATTAAATGCATGCAAAATAGACACCTAGCAGGTATATATTCTCACCCCTGCGTTCCAGACTTGGCGTGGCCAGCGTCTTTCTCTCAATCCCTCGGGAAGAAGTAGGGCGAGGTTGGGCGTCCCACAGACCTCGGGAGACCACCAATACCTGCCAGCAGGTGTAGATGATTGGAGCTCAGAGAACCAAAAGGGTTTCATGGTACCTGTAAGTGACTTATTAGTGTAATTTCTGTCTTGTCCTTTGTAGTGGCTGTGTTATCTGTAACACAGTAGTAGCATTTAACAGCTAAGTTTACCCTGTAACAATAAAATAGTAACTGTTTAAGCTGTGACCTGACTCCTTCAGTTGCTGTAACAGAACCAAGCACAATTTTAAAAAGAACTCCAGCCGGTCATAAGGGACAGATATAGGGAGAGCTTGAGCATTGGATCGTGTCGCTTCCAGGGGACAGATCCATTGGGGCATCTCTCAGCCTCCCCAGGCTGCCCGCTGCGAAGGGATCGTGTATCCTAGCAGTCAAAATCTGAGGTGTAATAAGCTCTCCCTGTAAACTCTGGGGCGTCTGTCGGCCTGTTGGCTGCCCGCCGCGAAAGGATCCCGATCCTAGCGGTAAAGACATGGACGTTAAACTCCTCGGGGCGCCCGTCAGTCTCACCTGGACTGCCCACTGCGATGGGGCTTTGTGTCTCAGCAGTTGAAGACTCGGGTGTAACATACACACATGCACTGCCCTGACCACCGGCTGACAGAATTGGCGTAGTCGGCAGGATTGTGTTATAGGCTTAAATACAGCAACATGAAGCTAGTCATGGTAAATACTGATTTCAGTAAAGTAGAAAAGAATTTTTGCCCAGGAAGGTTGGGGCAACCCAAATGGGATAGAGAAATGTTAGAAAAGGATTGGGGAAATCCTGAGGAGTTGTGGGTGCAGTTCTGTAAGTATAGAACTGCTTGCAAGTTAAAGAATGGGACAAAGCCTGAGTTTGTGGAAAGGAGCCACTTTCCATTTAGCAAGGAAAACAGGATCAGGCCCAGACAAGCAGGCAGGTAACAGATAGATTGAAGGCCTTGTGGTAGAACTGAGAAAAGGCAGTTAGTACATGCACTGAAAATCTAAATCCTTAAAACAATACTTACAAGAGTAATATCTGAAACAAGGCCAGTTTTTTTTTATTTTTAGAGATAAGAAAGTGTTTTAAGAAAAAAACCCACAGAGAATTTAACTCTACAGAGAATGGAGAGAATTGAGCAGTTGTGCAAATGCTAAAATGGTGTAGAAGAAAATTGTGATTTCTTTGCAGCCATTCTGAAGGAAAAATGGGCCCTTTTTCCAAAGGAATGTCTGTAAATAATCCAAGCAAATTTGACTCAAATCCATACATTTGATTATAGATACTGCTAAAAGAACTCTAAAGGGAGGGGGTTTCTATTGGAACTTAACTACCCCAATGAATAAAAAGGGAATGTAATTGTTGTACAGCTATGTAGAAATAGTGTAAGAAAGGTTCAGAGAGAATGTATGTGTATCTGTGTGTATATAATATATATAGTGTAAATAAGTGAGGTTTTCAAGGTCCAGTAATCTTGTTTGTAGGTTTAAAACAAATTGGTTTGGTTTACTTTTAGTAAGACCATTTCGGTCCAAGTTGTTTAATGAAAGTACAGGAAAACTGTAAGCATAAAGAAAGAGTTACACCCTATGCAAAGTTTAATGTGGCTAAGTAGTGTTACAAACAAAGATTGCACATTTTCCTGTGACATGCCATGTATATTGTAGAAGGGGTAAAAACTGCAAACAAATTAAAATGCTGTGGAGGCTCCAGGAGCCACAACAGGTTGTAATTTCCTTTGTGATGCAAATGCCCTAGCTGGCAGCACAAAGAAGCTTTGCAGGTAATGGCTAAGTTTGATCAGCAAACTACCTGAGATCAGAAAGTTCAAACTGTAGCCCTCCAGAAAGAAAGATGGGAAAAAGAAGTCAAACATAAAAGTGAGAATCTAAAAGGATTTATGTTTGCACAATGCTAAATGTGAGAACAGATACAGAAGGGGGAGCAACCTTTGGTAACAACAAGACGGAGTGTGCTTGTGGGTGTGTAAGAGTAGATGAGTGTAATGTATCATATGCATATGATAAGTATTGATTGATCTATGTATGTTCAATAAATGTGACATGTTGCCTTATCCCCTGAAAGAAAGAAAAAAAAAAGGAGATATTGGTATTGCTATTTTAGTCCCAATAGGAGGTTCGGTATACTAGAAAATGTTTAAATGTAAGCAGTCTTTTAAGAAGGCTCCCAGAGAGAAGACTGAGAAATTGGCATTTGTAAAAGATGTTACCCCTTTTGAACAAAATCTTGCAAAAGTTTGGGCATAGCCCTTGGTCTGATCAGGTGTTAGCTGCTGTCCATACAATTTCAGACCTAGAAGACAAATTGGCTAACTACTTCTGGATATGTAAACCGTTGCCCCCAATGAAGGGGGAAGCAGCTGCAGTTTGACTTCTATGGAAAACCTGTAATGAGGTGTTCCTCAAATTGACTGAATATAAGAATGCAAATATGAAACTGCAAAAATTTAAAGGCCTCTGCTGCAGAAGTGGAGAGGTAGAAATGCATGTCCCTCAGTACCCAGACAGAGCTAGATTCCCTTAAGGATGGGTACTGAGAGTTAAAGCAACTCTCAGATTTTTCAGGAATATGTTTAAGAAAAGGACCAGGAGGTATGAGGCTTAGTGAACAAGGCCACCCTCCTTGCTACAACTGGTAATGGGCAAACTGGCGAACTGATTACATTGGCCCATTACCCTCCACCAGACAGAGAAGGAAATATGTTTTGACTGGAGTAGAGATTGTCTCGGGAATTGGCTTTGCCTACCCGACCCGATTAGCAATGGGGTTGTCAACCATCATGGGACTAAACCACTTAACAGCACTTGTCCCAACACCCCAAGTAATACAATCAGATAAGGACTCCAAATATGCCCCTGGGGATACTGTTGTAGTCAAACACCCCAGCCTGGGCACACATACCTGTGTACTTCAGTCTTATAAAGACAAGGGCGTTTGGATTATTGCAAACCCCGACAAGATGCCAATAACTATAACTAAGGCTTGGATTGTATCCAAGACCGGTTGACTTTGTGCTTTCTTTTAGAATCAAACTTGGTTGTGTGGCAGACCCCGATCCGAGCGACAGCATGATGTTTGGACTCGTAACGTTCCTTGTGGCCACAGCAGCCTCCGCTGTTCCCAGACACCCTTTCCAGAATGCCATCCAAACTGGTGCCATGGACTGTTGGACGTGTACACTGCTGAACTTTTTCGCAGGACTAGGGATTGAATTTGTTCCTTTAAACTTGAAGAGCTAGTGGAACAAGAGCGACATTTTCAAGTGGGGACCAGCCTGGTTTGATGACAGCAGCTCCAGCAGCTACAAACTTTTAAATGACTCTGGGAAGGGAACTTGGGGGTGGCATGGACAATGGCAACCTACACTATGGTGTCAAACTCTAGAGTATATAACAGGAAGCTCCAGGGAAGTGTACCCCATCTGCTTTGAGAACAAAAAGTACTGGACCCCACCTTGGGTGGTTAGGGGACCAGCAGTGTACCCACATTGTAAGTTTAATGAGAAATTAAAAGTCTGGGATGTCTATCCCAGTGCAACCCACCAAAAACCCTTAAGGTGTTGGGGATATAACATCTCCCAAGGTGGCACACCACTATCTAGCAATGTTACCATTATTCCCCTAAACTTCAGCCAATACCCGGAAGGAAAAGCCTGGTACAATCAGTCATTATTCATTATTCCTAACACCGGTCAAATATACAGCCCCACACTGGTAACCAGTAACACCCTACTCCCAAACCAGTGTGCTAGGGCAGAGCTTTTTGCAGCAGATCAGGTCCTACAGGACTTGCTGCTTGCCTTGCATTGCACAGCCGCTAATGATAGTTACTGTGCTACCCACCATACCCCAAAGAAAGGACCCACTGGAACAGGGTGGTATAAGGGACCCTACTCCCCTATTCTAAAGGAAGAGCCAGGACTCTTTTTCATTTGCAGGCAGAAAGCCTATAAGTATCTGCCACTGAATTAAATAGGGCGCTGCTCACTGGGACACGCTGCCCCTGGGGGGCTCACTGTACACCCCCACATTATGGCTCCTGGTCTCACTAACCTTGGAAGTTTCCTGCACCGGATGCCAAGAAGATTCACCCTGAACCCCCTTATAGAACGCTCTACAGATTTTTCACCAGTTCACCCACACATTCTTGCCCTGGCTTGGAGTAGGTGAGCTGGAGAAGGCATTAGTGAATAGCCTTAGACGCAGTTTTAGCCCAGCAGGGGGAAGTATGTGCGATAATTAACCATTCTTGCGGCTTACAAATTAAACAAGATGCATTCGCTATAAAGGGCACTGATAAGGTGCTACACGCTGTAACTGAGGACGGAAAAGCCTCATGGCTAGATTGGCTAGCCCAACACCTAGGATTTTCATTAACTCCATTCCTTCACTCTATTGTAAATACTATATTAACCATTTTTCTTGTTGTAATTGCTTGTTACATGCTTCTATGTATTGTTAAGCGTTTGGTGTACACTGCTACCTCCTCTGCATAAGTCCGGTATATGGTGTTGGGAAGCGATCCTAATCAATCCCTTGATCCAAAATTATCTGATCAGACCCTGCCGATAGGGCGATTTTAGCTTCCTCCAAGGAGGGCAAAAAGGTGCTGGCATCACCGCCATCTTGCGTTCTGGGACATAGTGAGGCGTGTCAAGGGGGTGGAATGTAGCCAGACATGAACCCCATCTTGTTTTTCCCCCCCCCCCCAGAGAGCAAGAGAAAGGCAGTCAGCCTTTGATGCCCTGGGAACGCAGGGGTGCTGCTTGTCCCTGACTCTAATAAACAAAAACCAGACAGTAAATGGGCTAGCTGACAACCAGGGGACCTCCTGCTGCCCTGATGACTAGCACCAGTAATTGACACGCCTACACTGTCCCAGGAGAGGAATCTTCGCCCATCACATACTAGAGGTGCCCATTGTCTGCATTTTCCCAGGTGTGAATTATGCTTTGCACCCTTCCTGGGAAACTTGGCATTCAAAGCCATTTTCCCTAATTGGCCACTTGAGACCAGGAAGAAGCCTACGTGACCCAAGGGGTATAAAGAGGGGTTTAGTAGCCCACCCCATTTGAGCTCCAATCATCTATACCTGCTGGCAGGTATTGGTTGCCTCCCGAGGTCTGTGGGATGCCCAGCCTCGCCCTACTTCTTCCCGAGGGATTGAGAGAAAGACGCTGGCCACGCCAAGTCTGGAACGCAGGGGTGAGAATATATACCTGCTAGGTGTCTATTTTGCATGCATTTAATAAGAGCTCAGAGAACCAAAAGGGTTTCATGGTACCTGTAAGTGACTTATTAGTGTAATTTCTGTCTTGTCCTTTGTAGTGGCTGTGTTATCTGTAACACAGTAGTAGCATTTAACAGCTAAGTTTACCCTGTAACAATAAAATAGTAACTGTTTAAGCTGTGACCTGACTCCTTCAGTTGCTGTAACAGAACCAAGCACAATTTTAAAAAGAACTCCAGCCGGTCATAAGGGACAGATATAGGGAGAGCTTGAGCGTTGGATCGTGTCGCTTCCAGGGGACAGATCCGTTGGGGCATCTCTCAGCCTCCCCAGGCTGCCCGCTGCGAAGGGATCGTGTATCCTAGCAGTCAAAATCTGAGGTGTAATAAGCTCTCCCTGTAAACTCTGGGGCGTCTGTCGGCCTGTTGGCTGCCCGCCGCGAAAGGATCCTGATCCTAGCGGTAAAGACACAGACGTTAAACTCCTCGGGGCGCCCGTCAGTCTCACCTAGACTGCCCACTGCGACGGGGCCTTGTGTCTCAGCAGTTGAAGACTCGGGTGTAACATACACACATGCACTGCCCTGACCACCGGCTGACAGACATACATGCACAGGCTGTTGTGTGACCCCTCAGGCCAAAAAGGCCAAATGGGGAGCATGCAGCCCCTTGCAGTCCACCGCCTGCCCCTGCGTGTAGATAGGGAAAGTTATAGAACTCACCTGAAGAGCCTTCCCCAGGTTTGTCCAAAGCCTGGGAGACATCCTAGGAGGGGGGGACTAGCTCCAGGGTGAGGAGCAGCTCCTGGCTAGCAGGCATGGTTGCCTGACTGGCTGCCTCCTTCTCCTCCTCTGCCAACCCGTCCTCCTGGAGGCTGACACTGGGTGTGTCCTGGCTGGACTCCACAATGATGGGGGAGGATGTGACTGACCCCACTCCCAGGATGGCATTCAGCTGTTCATAATAGCTGCAGCTGTGTGGTGCCACCCCAGAGTGTCCGCTATGTTCTCTGGCCTTGTGGTTGGCCTGCTGGAGCACTTTGATTTTCAGTGTCTGGGTGCGGCCTTTGTTGGCTAGGCTGGTGATGATCCAGCCATAGACTTTCCACATTCCCCTTTCTGGTGTGGAGATCCTGGAGGTTGGTCTCCTCCCCCCAGACCTCGATGAAGTTCAAGATCTCTGCACCAGTCCAGGTCAGAGCTCTTCCCTGTTCCTGGCCAGTGGCAGCCAAGGGAGCAGCAGGAGTGCTGGCAGCTGTGGGAGGCTCTCAGGGAGTGTTGGGGTCGCTCATGGCTCTCTCACTGGCTGCTGTCTCACACAGAGCTTCCAAAGCTGGACACGTGCAAGAAGCTCTTCTCCTGCTTCCAGGAGTTTTAAGCTCTGCAGGAGAAGGGGAGCAGTGGAGATGCCAGGTGTGGCCAGAGTGGTCAGAGCTGCAGCTGTGAAAGGCCTCTGAAGGCCAGTTATTTCAAAGTAGAAGCACCAGAGCATCCACATTAACACTATTTTGAAATAACTATTTCAAAATTAGCGTTATTCCCCAAGGAAAGCAGGAGTACAGATTTTGAAGTAACCAGCCCATTATTTTGAAATAACGGGTTTGGTAGTGGGGACGCTCTGCTTATAAATTTGACCTAAGGGAGATTATTTTGAAATAACTCCCTAGAGTAGACCAGGGCCGGGATGCTTTCCCCACCCCAACCCCCCATACAGGGGAAGATTTCAAACCATTCCAAGAATAATTCAAGAGGATAGCTAGCTCCCTGGACATCTCCCTTGAGGAGGTTCTCCTACCATCCCATAAACCTGTGGACATTTTACAGACATCAGCTTCAATCCAAAAACACGCTCCCTGTGAAAAAAGTACTGATGGACCCTGTTAAAACCATCTGGCAGACAGAGGTCTGACAAGAAATATTATGTTCCTTCCAGGGACTCAGAGTTCCTTTTCTCACACCCAATGCCAAATTCCCTAGTGATTGACACAGTCCATAAAACGTAGAATCATAGAATAATAGATTCAGAGAACTAGAACTGGAAGGGACCCCAAGAGGTCAAGTCCAGTCCCCTGCCCTCACAGCAGGACCAAGCACTGTCTAGCTCATCCCGGATATAAGTCTGTTTATTCTTCTAGATATGTGGGCAGGATATACACCATCAACACCATCACAGGACCTAACCACGTCAGCCACACCATCACAGGCTCATTCACCTGCACATCTACCAATGTAATATTTGCCATCATGTGCCAGCAATGCCCTTCTGCCATATACATTGGCCAAACTGGACAGTCCCTACGTAAAAGAATAAATGGACACAAATCAGATATCAGGAATGGTAACTTACAAAAACCTGTAGGAGAACACTTCAATCTCCCCGGACACACAGTAGGGGTATGTCTACACTACAGCACTAATTTGAACTAAGTTAGTTCGAATTAGTTAATTCGAACTAAGCTAATTCGAATTAGCGCATCTAGACCTAAAAACTAGTTCGAATTAGCATTTTGCTAATTCGAACTAGCATGTCCACATTGAGTGGACCCTGAACCGAAGTTAAGGCTGGCCGGAACCAGTGCCGGCAGGGCATCAGCTTAGGACTTAGAGTGTGGAGCTGCTGCCTCAGGCTAGCCGAGGGCTGTGCTTAAAGGGACCCGACCCCCACCCCGGACAGACAGTTCTCAGGGTTCCCCGCTTGCTTATCTACCTCGATGAGGGACAGCAAAGCAGTCCTGTCTTGGAGTGCCCTGAGTGCCCACCCTCGGCACATCACAGCACTCGGCCATCAGCCCGGCTGCACTTGCCGCAGGCTGCCATCTGGGGGGGTCATTCGGGGGGCTGTCAGGATCCAGGAGGCCCTGCAGGAGAGCCTCCACGCCGAGGAGCCCGCAGAGCCACCCCAGTCCTCCCCATCGGGGGCTCGTGCCCCATTCCTCCCTCACCTCCTTCCACTTACCTTTCCCTAGCCCCCCTTCCTGATGTAAAAAATAAAGGACACGTGTGTTCAAAAATCGAAACTCTCTTTATTTAACAAAACTGAGGGGGGTGGGGATTAACCTCTGGGGAGACTGGGAAAAGGAGGTGGGAGAGGGGAAGAGAGAGGGTGGGAGAGGGGAGGTGGAAACCTGGGAGGAGGGAGCTGGAAGGGGGAATCCAGGGGAAGAAGGAGGAGGGGAAGTATAAAACTACGGTACGCCATATCTTCAGTACTGTGTACAGATGTGGTCTCCTCACCTCAAAAAAGATATTTTGGCCTTGGAAAGGGTTCAGAAAAGGGCAACTAAAATGATTAGGGGTTTGAAACAGGTCCCATATGAAGAGAGGCTAAAGAGACTGGGACTTTTCAGCTTAGAAAAAAGGAGACTGAGGGGGGATATGATAGAGGTCTATAAAATCATAAGTGGTGTGGAGAGGGTGCATAAAGAAAAGTTCTTCATTAGTTCCCATAATAGAAGGACTAGAGGACACCAAATGAAATGAATGGGTAGCAGGCTTCAAACTAATAAAAGAAAGTTCTTCTTCACAAAGCAAATAGTCAACCTGTGGAACTCCTTGCCACAGGAGGCTGTGAAGGTGAGAACTAGAACAGAGTTTAAAGAGAAGTTAGATAAAGTCATGGAGGTTGGGTCCATGGAGTGCTATTAGCCAGGGGGTAGGAATGATGTCCCTGGCCTCTGTTTGTGGAAGGCTGGAGATGGATGGCACGAGACAAATGGCTTGGCCATTGTCTTTGGTCCATCCCCTCCGGGGTACCTGGTGTTGGCCGCTGTTGGCAGACAGGCTACTGGGCGAGATGGACCTTTGGTCTGACCCAGTACAGCCGTTCTTATGTTCTTATTTTCTAAGCTCAGGGCTCAGGGTTGGGGGTCTCACTGGACCAACTTGATTTTCATGCAACCCTGCTCGTGGGTTCGCATGTGGCCTTTGGTGGCCAGGCTGGCAGCTATCCTGCCCTAGACGGCCACTTTCCTGTGCCTAGTGCGGAGATTGTGGACGTTGGAGGCCTCCCCCCAAACCTGGATGAGGTCCACGATCTCCACACTAGACCAGGCGGGCGTCCGCCTCTTGTGGCCCCGGGCAGGCTCCTGGGAGCCGCCAGCCTGGTCCTGGGAAGAGGGGGAGGGCTGGGTGGCAGCGGGTGGCTGGCTCGTGCTGTGCCAGGTGCAGGGTCTGCTGGCTGGGTGCTGGCAGGCTTGCACCTGGCACGGGCACCGTAGCCAGACCGTGGCCCTTTAAGGGCTCCAGGGCCGGGAGGGGGGGCAGACAAGTTTCCCTGGCTTGGCCCAGAGTGGCCACCAGGGCAACCTGGGAAGGGCTAGCCTCCCACTAGTTCGAATTAAGTGGCTACACAGCCCTTAATTCGAACTACTTAATTCGAACTAGGCGTTAGTCCTCGTAGAATGAGGTTTACCTAGTTCGAATTAAGCGCTCCGCTAGTTCGAATTAAGTTCGAACTAGCGGTTTTGCGTGTGTAGCGCCTATGAAAGTTAATTCGAACTAACAGCTGTTAGTTCGAATTAACTTTGTAGTGTAGACATACCCTAGTAGATTTAAAAGTAGCCATCCTGCAACAAAAAAAAACTTCAAAAGCAGACTTCAAAGAGAAACTGCAGAGCTACAATTCATTTGCAAATTTGACTCTATCAATTTAAGATTAAACAAAGACTGTGAATGGCTAGCCAACTACAAAAGCAGTTTCTCCTCTCTTGATGTTCACACCTCCACATCAGCTGCTAGAAGTGGGCCACATCCTCCCTGATTGAATTGACCTCATTATCTCTGGCCTTTCTCTTGATTGGTACTCCTTTCTTTTCATGTGCTCTTGGTACTCCTTTCTTTTCATATTTAAACATGCCTCTGGAATTTCCACTACATGCATCTGATGAAGTTGGTCTTTGCCCACGAAAGCTTATGCTCCAATAAATCTGTTAGTCTATAATGTGCCACAGGACTTCCCGTTGTTTATGCAGATTCAGACTAACATGGCTACCCCTCTGATACTTGTCACCTCTACATAGCCGACTATACGGCATTACTAGCAATATATGACTACATGAAAAACACAAAAATATTTGAATTGATCAATTTTATTGATGAGGATGAGAGAACAATTCACCAAACTTGTAGCAGTTGACCAACTCATCTCCAGAATGGCCCTCTAAGCTACGTTTGAGTCTGTGGACATGGACATGGCTGCAAGATCTGTAGCAACAGCTATGGTAATGCAAAGAGCCTCATGGCTGCATCTTTCTGGCTTCCCCAAAGAAGTACAATCCATCATAGAAGACTTGCCATTTGAAGGCTCAAATTATTTGCCAAAAAGACAGACGAGTTCTTCCACTTGCTCAAGAACTCACGAGCGTCACTCCAATCCTTGGGAATCTACAATCCCAAATCCAAGAAAAAGCACAATATTGCCAGCCTAGGTACTCACAACATCAGTAGAGGCAATGTGACCCACAGGGTCGTGGACAGAGGCCCTCAAGGCGGCAACAATCTACTGCAGCAACTGCATACTGTACCAAACTTCAACCTCTCGACTAGGGATGTAAAAAAGGTTTAAAAACACTAACAGTGAACAGTTAAAAATCCTAGTAGTTACATAGTTAACTGTTTTTGGCTGAGTGAAACTAGGAAGGGAGATGGAGGGGTCCCCCCCCCCCAGCTCCTGAGGAGCCGGCTGCTGCACCGCACTGCCAGTGTATGCCTGCAGGGCAGAAATGTTTAACTGGCTAAACTCTTACATCCCTACTCCAGCCAACAAATTTGAAGCCTTGATCAAGGGCCCAAGAACCCCATTTCTGTCTGTGCTGACACCATCTTTCTTCTATTTGGTGACTGCCTAACCCCATTTTACCTTCATTGAAAGACCATCACAGCTAACAAATGGATGTTAGAAATTGTAAAAACTGGTTGCTCCATCCCCTTCCTCTCCAAACCACCTTCCCACCCTCCCTACCCTTCCTTCTTCAGCAACCCCTCTCAAGAGTATCTACTCTGACAGGAAGTGAACCATCTTGTGCAACTCGGGGTAATAGAGCCCATCCCACCACAACACAGGAGACAAGGGTTTTATTCATTCTACTACCTCACAAAAAAGAAGTCTGATGGATGGAGACCAAGGCTCTACCTCAGATGACTGAACAAGTTTGTCAACAATTCAAGATGGTCACACTAGGCACAATAATCCCAGCACTAGAAAGAAGAGATTGGTTCTCAACCTTCAACTTCAAGGATGCTTATTTTCATATACCAATTCACCCCTCCACCTCAGATTTCTTGGATTCCCTATGAGACAAGACCATTTTTAGTTCAAGGTACTCCCTTTCAGCCTCTCCACTGCCCCTTGAATGGTCTCAAAGGTATCCACTGTAGTGGCAGCTAAGGATGTAAGCCACTACTTCCTTGCTGCCTCTATCAGAGAGAGGCAGCAAAGGGTGGGAGCAGGAACTGGTGCTCGGGGGAGCCGGCATAAAAGCTGGTCCCCACAACACAGTCTCCATGGGAGGCAGGGGAGGTAGAGGCACAGTGAGAAACGGTGCAAGCGGGGACTGAAGCAGTCTCCACTCGTGCTGCTTCTGCAGCAATTCTGCTTTTGAAATGTACAAGAGCCCCAACCCACCAGGTCTCTTGCTACAGTTCAAAGGTGGAGGCGCCCTTATAGACTAATTGAATAGTCGATGGAAATCCCATTGACTATTCGATTAGATAATTAATCTCAATTTAACATCCCTAGTGGCAGCCTAACTGCGCAGGATGCAATTATGATACTCCTATACCTGGATGACTGCCTGCTAAAAGCACCAAGGCAGACAGCATTGCAAGCCATTGAATAGATGGTAACCTCTTCACAAACCTGAGCCTCCAAATAAACACCGACAAGTCTACTTCAACGGCAGTGCAGGAACTGGACTTTGTAGGGGGCCCACTTCAATTCTATCAAGGCTATAGCCTCATTGCCCAGATGTTTTTTCACACTCACCAGTCTCATATTCATGGCATGAAACAGCCCACTGGTATCTGCCAGGGCTAGCCTACAACTCCTAGGCCATAAGACATGCCAGACTAAATATGCATTGCCTGCAAGGATAGCTGCATATCAACTACATTCCACACAGGCACAGCATACACAAGCTTTTTACAATACCAGACAAAATAAAGTACTCCCTCCTTCGGTGCATGCACCCAGCCAAACATATGCATAGAGGTGCCCTTCACCCAAAACACACCAACTATACCTATTACCACAGATGCCTCTCTCCTGTGATGGGGAGCATACCTGCACCCACATTGTATCCAGGGTCGCTGGTCGCCTATAGAATCCCTCTTACACATAAACCTACTGGAACTTCATGCTGTCCACAATGCTTGTTCACGCTTCCTTCCACTCATTAAGGACAAGACTATTCAAATACTTACGGACAACACAGCGCGCATGTACTACATAAACAGGCAGCATGTTCACACTCCCTTTGTGTGGAAGCCATAGAACTCTGGAGATGATGCATCAGACACACTATACACATCCTCCACCTTACCCACCTGAAGTTCAGAATGCCACAGCAGATGCCTTCAGCAGAAAATTTTCTCGGGACTACAAGCGAGAGCTAAGCACCACAGTCCTCCTACACATTTTCCAATAGTGAGGCTTCCCCACAATAAACCCTTTTGCAACCACCCCAAATGCCCACAGTTCTGCGCCAGGGCAGACCTTAGCAGCCAGTCATTAGGTGACACATTCCTACTTGAGTGGAATGCCTTTATGCATTCTCTTCCATCCCCCTTTTGAACCAGGTGATCCACAAGATTTGACTGGATTGGCCCATAGTAATTCTAATAACCCCAGCATGGTCTCATCAAATTTGGTATTCTTACCTCCTCAGGATGTCTGAGAATCCTTCAATCACACTCCCACTTATGCCTCATCTTGTTGTCCCAGGATTCAGGCCATCTCCTACACCTGGATCCATAAAACTCCATCTCAGAGCTTGGCTCCTCCATAGCTCAGGGGGCCAGAGCTGATCTGCTCAGAGGAGGCCCAAGAGATAGTTTTACACAGTTGCAGAGAATTGGCTCATCACACATACCGCCTGAAATGGACATGTTTCAAGGCATGGTGCCAACAAAAACAAATGACATCCATCCCAGGGTCGCTACCTTGATACTGAAGAACTTACTAGAACTCAGACGGTCAGACCTATCCAGGAGCTCAATAAAAGTCCGCCTATCTTCATCACAGCTTTTCACCCCAATGGATGGATCATTACTCCATATTCACTCACCCACTAACCAGACATTTCCTCAAAGGACTCAGTAATACTTACCCTGATTTCTGTGAACCCACCGCCCAGTAGGACCTGAACCTGGTCCTTTCCGGCCCTCGCCTCTCCCCCATTCAAACCACTGGCAATTTGCTCATTGCTACACCTTTCCATGAAAGTAGCTTTCCTCATGGCAGTTACATTGGCAAGACATGTGGGAGAACAAGGAGCTCTCGTGACAGATCTTCTATATATGGTGTTCCTTAAGGATAAGGAACCTCCCTCAGACCAAGTTTCTGCCGAAAGTAGTTTCTACTTTGCACCTCAACTAACCCATCTAACTGCTAACATTCTACCCTAAACCTCACACAGAACACATGACACACTTCATTCCCTTGATGTTTAGTGGGCATTGGCCTTCTACATAGATAGGACTAAACCATTCCACAAATCACCCAGATTCTTCATAGTCATCACTGAACACGCAAAGGGTACACCATTTCTAAACAAATACTGTCTAAGGCCACATCTCCACTTCAAAGAAGATCAACTCTGTGGCAGTTGATCTTCTGGCATTTGATTTAGTGGGTTTAGTAAAGACTCACTAAATTGAACACTTAGGGTACCCCATTGGCAGTCAGTACTCGTGAGGAGTAAGGGAAGTCAATGGAAGTGTGTATCCTGTCGACCTCCCACTGTGAGAATGGCCCTGAAGCTTGGCTTAAGGCAGGGGTGGGAAACCTTTTTTTGGTTGGGAGCTGCTGCCCACAAAAAAATCAGTCAGGGGCTGTACACAAGTGAGAAGGAATAAAAAACCCAACTAAACCCTCACTGATGTGAGAAGGGAGAAAGATACGCCCCACATTCCCCTCACACACCAACACCTACGGGGACCCAGGCTAGTAGATCTGTGTTCTCCAGCCCCACAGGGGGTTTTTCAGGGAGGCTGGAGCACCAGTGCAGAGCCTCAGGGGCCAGATTCAGGCAAACGAGGTCTTAGGTTCTCTACCTGTGACTTAAGGTATGTCAACTCCAGCTATGTTTTTTAGATAGCTAAAATTGCATACCCTAAGCCATCCTTCCTCCCCAGTGGCGTGGACCTGGCCTACGTGGATCTCCAATTGCATACAATTCTGCTACTTTCAGTCCGACTACCAACCCATCATGAGGATTCACTCTCATTCTACCAGAGCTATATGAGCCTCCATGGCTTTCCTTAACATCACGGACATCAGCAGAGCCACTACCTGGACATCAACTCATACCTTTACACAGCACTATGCCTTAAAGCAATAGACCATATCCAATACTTCCTTCGTTGGTCATGACCCTAACTCTAAAGCCCCCTTCTTCCATTGGAAGGCAGTGCTCTGAAGTCACCAACAGCAGAGCATCCACAGGAACAGTACTTGAAGAAGTAGAGCAGGTTACTCACCTTGTACAGTAACTGAGATTCTTTGAGATGTGTGTTCCTGTGGGTGCTCCACTGCCTTTCCTTCTCCCCTCTACACTGGGGTTTCTTAATCAGTATCTGCAGTAGAGAAGGACAGATTCGTCTCATAGTCAATTGTGTAGCTGAAGTCGAAATCACTTAATTCAGCCTTTGGCATTGTCTGCAGAGCAGGAAGTCGAAAGAAGAACACTCTTCCCTTACTCCTCGTAAAATGAGGGTTACCATGAGTTGGAGTAAGATGTCCTCCAGCTCAACAAGATTTCAAAATAAAGGCTTGTAGTGTAGACGTGCACTATGTTATTCTTAAATAATGCTGCTGTGTAGACATACCCTATGAGTATTCACACTGTAACATACTTTTTATTGTGAAAAACAGCTCTTTTTATTTAAAAAAATTGGTACTTACCTTCTTGTAATTGTTGCTCATCAATATTCATATCTATTACAATCAAGTGTGTGCGTACACGTGCACAGTAGCTGGAAAAATTTTTCCTTCTGGCAGCTCACCACAGGGTTGGTATAGGTGCCACCTGGAGTGGCACCTCCATGGTGCTCAGTATAGGCTCCTGCTGACCCCCTCCCTCTCAGTTCCTTCTTGCTGGCTGCTCTGCCAAAAGGAAAGGGGAGCGGGTATTGGAATGGACATGATGAACACATCTTGAAGAACAATTATGAAAGGTAACTGTTCTTTTCTTCTTTGAGTGCTTGTTCATATCAATTCCAATCAGGTGACTCATAAGCCAAAGTTCAGATGGTAGGGTCAGAGTTTTGTACTGACTGGAGCACAGCTCAGTCAAATGCTGCATCATCCCTAGCCTGATGGGTGATAGCATAGCGTGTTGTGAATTTCTGCATATTTCCTGGGTTGGAATATGAGCCAAGAAAGCTGTGGATGAGGTAAAGTGGGCCACGAGTGGAGGTGGAGGCACCCCTGTGAGGGGGTGCTACTATCCATGATGAAATGCATTGGGCCAATATCGGCTGATCTTTCATTTGGTTTTCCACTGCTATAAATAACTGTATTGACTTGTGAAACGGTTTTGTCCTCTTGACATAGAAGGTCAGGGCTCTCCACACATCTGGAGAGTGTAGTCTCTGCTCCTGGGCATGAGTGTACAGCTTGGGGAAGAATACCAGGAGAAGAGTCTTGGTTAATGGGGAATTGTGACACCACCAAGGGTGGAGTTTGACAAGGGGGGAGGGCAGCAGCCGTATGCTCTGGGGAGGACAGCAGCCATATGCTTTTCATCCTGTTCCCCAGACTACCAGGGAGAGAAGGGAAAGTACCTGCATGCCGTGAATGCCTCTAACACCTGGCTGATGAAAGAGGGGGCAGAGTAGTAAATCACAGCATACAAGTACTTACCCCTTGCTCCCTGATAATCCAGGGAATGGGATGAAAAGCAAGCCGCGTCCTGGTACACATGGCTGCTGCCCCCCTATCCTCGCAAAACTCCGCTCTTGGACACCACCTTAGGGAGGAATGCTGAGTGTGTTCAGAGATTTACTTTGCCTTTGTAGAAAACCATATGCAGGGGCTCCAGTGTTAGGGCCCTAAGTTCTGGCATCCTCCTGGCTACCAGGAATGCCACCTCATAAGGAGAGGTTGGAGCAGGAAGCAGGGGGTCAGTGGTTTGAACGATGAGCACATTAGCCTTGAAAGAATTAGGTTGAGGTTCCAGAGCGGGGCTGGTTGTCAGAGGGGAGAGTAGAGACTGTCAAGGCCTTTTAAGAATCAAGTAACCAAGGGGTTTGTAAATATGGAGCAAACTTGTGCATCAGAGTGGAAAACTGATATGGAGGTTAAATGAACCCTTATAAAGGAAACTGAAAGCTCTTCCTGTTTGAGGTAGAAGAGGTAGTCTAAAATTAGTGGCACTGAAAATAATGTTGAGGGTGAGCCACATTGCTTCAACCAGACTGAAAAACTCTCCGATTTGGTGAGTTTCCTGCTGCCAAGGAGGACTTATCTAACCTGGGCCAAGCATGAGATCCACTAAGGTGGTCCACTAGCTTGCTCTATATTCCTGGGAAATAAGAGGCTTGCTGGTGTACTGAATGTTCTAAACAAAAGTCCCAGAGACTGAGGGCTTCCAGGCAGAGAGGGGAGGAGCATGCACTCATGTTTGTTGATATAAAACATTGTCATTGTGTTGTTTGTCAACATTGAAACACGATGACCTGCCTGGTGGGTTTGGAAGGCTTGACACACAAGGTGCACTGCCCTCAGTTCTCTGACGTTAATGTGGGGGGTCAGGTCAGCTGGAGACCAGAGACCGTGCGTTCTAAGGCCTGCTAGGTGGGCCCCCCAGGCTAAGTTCAATACATTCATCAGCTAAAGTTTAAGAAGGGGACCCCTGAGCAAACTTCCTGCTGGTTCAACCACCACAGGAGGGATTCTAGCACCATGGGAGACAGTGTTACCAGTCTGGTTAGTTTGTCCCAGGCTGGGCAACATACTGACACCAACTATGACTGAAGGGGTCTGAGTCCGGCATGTTGCACCACATATGTACATGCCACTATGTGACCCAAAAGTTTCAGGCCGTTCCATACAGTGGTAGTGAGGAATTGCCTGAGGCCATGAGTGACAGAAGTGACAGTTTGAAACTTCACTTCTAGGAGGCATGGTCTCACTTGAGTCAAGTCCAGAACTGCCCCAGTAACCTCTATCCTCTGGACATGGACCAGAGTGGATTTTACCTCATTGAGGAGGAGACACAGGTTGTCAAAAGCTGCTCAGATATATCTTGTGTGAGCTTCTATCTGATTTCTGGAAAGGTTCTTGATGAGCCAGTTGTTGAGGTATGGAAACACCTGTACCTGGCTCCTGAGCAGGAATGTGGCAATAGCTGCCCTATGCTTCATGAACATCCAAGGTGCTGTAGAGAAGCCAAACAGAAGTACTCTAAACTGATAATGGGTTTGTTGACCACATACCTGAGGTACTTCCTGTGGGGCTGATGAATTGTGGTGTGAAAGTATGTGTCCTTTAAGTTGAGGGCAGCATTTTAGTCTATTGGATCCAGAGATCAGATGGAGGCAAGTGAGAACATATGGAATTTGAGTTTCTGCAGATCTAGACTGGGCCAATTATTAGGCTTGACTTTTGGTATTAGGAAGTATTGGGAGTAAAAACCCTTGTCCCTGAATTTCTGAGGCACCTCCTTCACTGCTCCTGTAGCAAGGAGCAACTGCATCTCCTGAACAAGAAGTTGCTCATGAGAAGGGTCCTGAAGAGGGACAAGGAAGCAGAGTGGAAGCGAGGAGGGTAAAGAACTGGATGAAATATCCCCCCTCTTCTGTGCGAAGCACCCATTGGTGATGAAGGGCCATGCACGGTAGAAAGGGGATAATCAGGACAAAAAGGTAAGATGCGATGGATTTAAGACCAGTTGTGGTACACCGTCCTCAACTGTGCCTTCAAAAGACTAGCTTAAACATAGATGAGGGCTTTGGTTGCCCTAAAGTCTGGCTCAAGGGCTGACAGTCTCCTGCTGCTTCTGTTTGTCTTCTTGAGATTTTGGGTCAATTCTGTTGTTCTATACATTGAGGAGGTTGTGGCCTGAAGTACCTCCTTTAGGTAGAAGGGTATGTAAAGACCCAGGGATCAGAGAAGTATCAGAGCAGTAGCTATCTTAGTCTGTGTGTGCAAAAACAACGAAGAATACTGTGGCTTCTTAACAACAAACATTTATTTGGGCATAAGCTTTCATGGGCAAAGATCCAATTTGTCAGATGTATTGGAATGGAAAAAATTATAGAGGCAGGTATAAATATAATAGCACATGACAAGAAGGGAATTACCTTATCAAGTGGTGGACCAGTACTAACTAGGCCAATTCAGTCAGGGTGGATGTGTCCCACTCCAAGCAGTTGCTGATGAGGTGGGAATACCAAGAGGGGGAAAGTTGCTATTCCCATTCCTAGTGGCCTTGGATTCCTAGAAACTGTTCAATCTCTTATCCAAGACAAAATAGTTTAAAAAATGATTGACAAATCCAAACAGAACATCCAAGAACTTAGAGCCCCAGTCTTGCAGTGCACTGATGCACCCACTGATTTCTATGTGGGGCTCTGTATGGACACAGAAGTCTGTCCAGTTACTGTCAGTTGTATGGCCAGAGCATAAGCTGATCAAAGCCATTTATCAAACCTGGGCAGGGTTGTAGGGACTCCTGAGTGCAAACCTAGCTCTTTCACTGAATCTGTGTGTGTCCTTAGCAAGTCCCATATCCTATGTGTTTTACTCCCCTCTCTTCAATGTATACAGTGGGGTAACAACTAATGGTCATGTCACGTGGGCTGGTCCTGAGAGGGTTGGGCACTCAGCATATCAATGAAAGACTCCCCTAATTGGTTAAGTAAGGAGCTTGCAAACAGGTGCAGTAGGGAAGTTTTGTAAGGGAATTTAGACGGGAATTGCAAGAGTCAGCTACATCTGGCAAACATAGGTTCATCTAAGACCAATAACTCCTATGCCAAGACACAAAACCTGCAAAAGTAAAAATAATGCAGGCAGAAGTCCAACAGCAACATGCAGGCTATCCCGTTTATTGCATTGAATACAGCATCTTCCCGCCTCATGGGCATATGTGAGAGTTTGGTGAAAAGAGCTCTGGGCAGGCTTTGAAGCCAGAGTGGCTGAACTGAAGGACCTAAGGGAAGACAAGCAGCAACATAGATGACACTTTCAGGAACAAAGTAGATCGGTTCCACCTCCAGGCTGACAGCCTCTGTCCTGTTAAGGAGGATGAATGTCTCAGCAAAGGACAACATCAGGCTAGAGCAAAGGGAAATAATCCCATAGATGGGACCCTCCTTTCAGATGATGTCACATTGAGGATATATCTCATGGGGAGAAATCCCAGTTTCTAGGAAAAGTGAGGCAATAGTAATGGGGAATTTGATTATTAGAAATACAGAACTGCATGGTAAATTGCCTTCCAGAAGCAAAGATTCTGGATCTTCTGAGACATAATGAGTCTGGGCTAAATGGACCCAGACCCATCATGTCTCAGAAATCCAGAAACAGACTGGTCTGACAATGTGACCATTCTTCTGAGCACCTGAGCTTAATAAAGGCTTATGAGGGCTCAATCAGGAAGCCCTATTCCAGAAGAAGCTCCAGAGACCAGAGACTCCTCTTGGAGTTAATTAAAAAGCTACTGCACCCTCAGCAAGTTTGCAGATGACACTAAACTAGGGGGAGAGGTAGATACGCTGGAGGGCAGGAATAGGGTCCAGAGTGACCTGGACAAATTGGAGGATTGGGCCAAAAGAAATCTGATGAGGTTCAAAAAGGACAAGTGCACAGTCCTGCCCTTGAGGCAGGGGACTGACTGGCTAAGCAGCAGTTCAGCAGGAATGAAGAGTAACGGTAGTTCGAATTAGGATCTTTAATTCGAACTACCTAGTCCGTGCCGTGTGTAGCCGCGGGCCCGGAGTTCGGACTAAGGGGGATTTAAAAATGGCGGCGCCCGGGAACATGCAAATGAAGCCCGGGATATTTAAATCCCGGGCTTCATTTGCAACTCCGGTTGCCCTCATTACCCTACCTAGCTCGAACTAACGAGCTAGTGTAGACGTACCCTTAGTTAGGGTTGGTCCTGCTTTAGGCAGGAGCCCAGACCCATGAGGTCTCTTCCAGCCCTAGGATTCTATGATTCTACTCTCATTGGTGTTTCCCTGGAGAGCAGAGGCTAGTGGACAAAGAGACTGAGACAGACTGGCAATGTCCCGGGCAATCCTTGTGGAATTAAAATAAACTATTGATTTAAGTTACTTCTTACTGAGTTCAAGTTAATATCTTTGGAGACCTACTGTATTAAAATATAAATATATGTGTATGATTGTCGTACTGTATGAACTTTGGCAGATACTAACATACCTCTGATTATCAGCCATTTTCAAGCCACCTTCTGAAAAGGTGCAAACATACTAAGTCAAACTGGAATCATCAGGGACCAACAAAGAGAGGATTTGTGGATAAACAGCCTGATTTTAAACGGGCTTTGGGCCTCCTTTCTGATCAGCAAATAGATAGGACTTTTGGTTCAAGGTGGACCCAGTCCTTGCCTTACACACCGGAACACAACCTCAAATATAACAATGAGATGACAAACAAGATTGTTTCACGCCGTACATACTATCAAGCATGACAAAAGTAAAACCCACGCTTTCTTGTAACCAACACAGCTGATGGAGAGAAATCAAGGAAAGACCAGGGAGAATAGTAAAAATGTGAATAATTCCTCCTGGATCATAACATTTTGGGAAAAGAAATATTGCAGACAGCTTTTGACACAAAAAATTTATTAAAAGATCCTTTAAGCTTTCAAATATATCAGTTAGCCTGTTCACACCATACAGCTGCTTCATTAAAAACACACATTTTAAAAAACCAGAACATTCATTTCAAATGAAGCAGCAAATTAATTACGGATTTTGATTACATCAAATATGTACACCAAACCATGATGAATCTAAGTAGTCCCAAAGGAAACTATGCAACAAGTTTTCACAATTGCACTTTTGCATGTATAGGGTTATGACATGCGAAGTCCAAGCACTGAAAACACAAGGTAAGGAGGAAACTTTGTAGCTGCCTCTGTGCTGAGGCATAGCAGCTTCAACAGTAAGGAACACTCCTGTACGGTGGCTGTACAGTACATTCAGCTAGTTGGATAACTGACCTATCCATTTATCTAACATTGATAAACAGTTGGTCAAACATGAAGAACTAATCTTAGTTATTTTGTTTTATTGGTATCAATTGTTTGCTAGTTTTGTATTAACTGGAAAAGTCAAAAGTCTTTAATAACAGCATTTCCATCTACCAACAGACAGAGGGTCGATCTGACCTTACTGAAGTCAGTGGGAGTTTTGCCATTGACTTCAATAGGGCTAGGATTTCACCCTGACTTCATTTTCCACTAATACATAAGCAGCAACCCTGGTAATTTGTTTACCCACCACCATTCCTTTGACCGCAAATTTTACTCCTTGACTATTCAGAGATTCATACAGTTTAAGGTTGGAATGGACACAAAACTACTCTGATCTGTATTTCACAGACCAGGAACTTCATCCAATTTCCGCATAAAGCCCATAACTCAGGGGTAGGAAAGATGCAACCAGCAGGCCACATCCAGCCTGCCAAGTCACTGAATCCCACGGCAACCTCACTGGGACCCTTAGGACAGACCGTCATGCTGCTTTAAACCTCCAACACAGGCCCCACACTCCCTCCCATAGAAGTGCAGCCCTTGACCACTTACCAAAATCTTGGAGTGGGCCCCCCATTAAAAATTATTGCCCACTCCTGCCATAACTTCTGTGTGGGCCAGAGCATTCTCTCTTAAGAAAGATATCCAAACATTATTTAAACATCACAGGTAAAGAACAATTCATCACATACCTGTTGCATAAAAAAGCCTCCGCCTGAGCTTACTTGATTTATGTACATGGATTTTCTGAAGCTACACCAAACTGTAAGGTCTAAGGTTTTAAACTGCAACTTACTGTGATCCTTTGCAATCTGTGTAACTCTCAAACCTACTGTAAACTGCAACTTTGTAATCTTTGTAACATGCAGCCACCTTGCTTGTAAATTTCCCTAAGCGGCATTCTCCCCTGAGTGAATGGAGAGAGAGTGTGAGTGTGTTTGAAGAAGGCTTGGAACAATGGAGCACATTTCAATGAGTCATCACAGTCTGGGCATGCTCCCTGCTGGATAAAGGGAAGTCTGGGCATGCTCCCTGATGATGAGGTGAATGAGTCACAGGAGCCATTCAGACACTATATAAAGAGAAGGAGCACATGTGAGACTCTCTCTTTTTCCTGCCACTGATCCTGAGAAGCTCCTCTCCAGTGTTTTTCCTCCTGACCAGCTTCCCCAGCCATGATGAGCAGACAGACCTTCCAGGAGCCACATGCCTTGGCTCCTTCTGCAACCCATATGTCTGTGTAAGTGTGTGATTGCCTGAGGGCAGGAATGAATGGGTGTGAATGAGTGAATGAATGGGTGTGTGCGTGTGTGTGTGTGTGTGTGTGAGTGAGAGAGAGAGAGAGAGAGTGTAAATAAACCCATACTAGTGTAACCCTGGGTGGTCTCCAGTGAGAATATTTTTGGGGTAACAATATCCATTCCCCATTTATCTGGAAGAGAAAGAGCTGTAGTTGAGCTGTAGTTTCTTTTGACTTCAGTACTTCTTGGGCATGTCTACACTGAGGAGTTATTTTGAAATAACTCCCCTACTTTGAAACAACAAGGCAAGTATCCACACTACCAAGACTGTTACTTCGAAATAATAACTCCTGTTTGTGAAGAGGAATAAGCTTATTTTGAATTAGTTATTTCAGGAGTTATTTTGAAATAACTTATTTTGAAATAACCTGGTGGTGTAGACATAGCCCTTCAGTTCTCCAAAGATCTTGCCAATGTCCTCCAGCAAAGAGAGGGAAATAAGGCAAACTGAACCCTCCTAATCTTCCTATTAAAATAAATGGTTATGTGTACAATTTTTAAAATACTGAAACAGTCTAAGGACTAGACTGACATAGTCATGAGTAGCACCTAAATCCACTGAAATTTCCTTTCAGCACTATTAAACATGCATACATGCCTGAACATTGGGCTCAGAAAACTCCTTTGCTTTGCAGTTCACCTCCGAGATACAGTTTAGTTTGTAATACAAAAGCAATTTCCTGTCCATTGATATAATAGATGCATATGGGGTAAAAAAGGTCTAAAATTCTATTTAATTAATTTCACAAAATGTTCAGGTATGCCGGTTTAGTGCTTCACTAAAAGCCTTTTACAATAGACAACTGCTATCATAAAAGGCTACAGTAATTACAGCTGTACAGATTTTCAGATCAATTTTGTTCCTACATTTTAAAAAATCCTATTAGGCAACTGATTTTTCTCTGTGTGCATGTTAGGAGTTGCCAGAGACATCAGGAGACAGACAGATTAGAATATATTGTTTTAAAACACTTCTTTGATGTAGAGAAACACCTAAGTCTGACCTGGATATCTTGATATTCCACATAAGCAGAAAGCTGACTAAAAGCTAGAAGGATACTGTTAATGTGATCCTTAAATACTATCAGAATGGATCCCCTGCCTTCCAACAGGTTCTAATCCACCAAATTCACCTTCAGTGCCCCCAAAATTATATTCAATTAATAAACATTTGCTACATTCAGCTCATTGACTAGTTCTCAAAGTCCAAATCATCAGAAGTGGGAGCTGAGGGAAGGCAGGGATAACACTAATATGCACCCATTCCAGTGAGCTATGAAATAGCATAGGATATATATATAATTTACATGTACTGTTTCACAAACTCTTTACTTACAAAAAGCAATATAAATATTATTTATTCCATATAGTATACTCAGCAATGAGACAAGCAGGGCATTTTCTGTATATGCAAAGCACTTCAGTACAATATTAAGCATAGTTGCCTAAAGGATGCTCATGCATCTTTAAATATATGCAAAGAGAAATATCTGGAATGGCTGTACAAAGCACAGGAAGAATTAAAGCAACAGAGGTTCAAGATTCACATTGTACAAAGTGTTTGACCAAGCAGCTGAACAGAATTTTCCATCAGGTGATTTATTTAATTTTAAATTTTTTCTTGCCAGAAGGAGGTCCAATATGAAAGATAGGAGGGCAAAACTAATGAAAACTAGACTCCAATTTCTCTCTGCCTAACTTTAGGTACGCTGGTGACTAATCAGTGTAATTCTGTAGATGTCAGGAGAGTTGTACGCTGATTTACAATGGACTAATTGAGGCACTCCCGGACAGCTCTTTAGTTCGTCTGAAGTAGGGCAGTTCACAGAAATCAACATGGCACGGTTAGTTTTAAACTAGCTAAGAATCTGCCCTTTGTGCCTAATTTAACACTGACTCTCATATTCCCTCTTCCACATTAAAAAAAATAGATGAGGAAAAAAGAAAGATGCTGTCAACTTGGAAAAAAAAATCATATTTCTGTCAGAAAATCTGACAGCTACTGTTTTCACAAGCAACACCCAAAGCTACAGAAGCTAAAAAATTAGTAAAAACCAAAAAAGTATATTTCTTCCTGTGGTGGGTTGTCACCAGCATGAAAGTGGTTAACGCCAGGAAAGAGTGGAGGAAAGTCCTCCAAGTGGCCTAGGGTGCCTACCCTAGCTGACTGGCAAGGGTGGAGTTTCAGAAGGGCAGTGGGGGCAGCTGGCATGTGTACCAGGACGTGGCTTGCTTTTCTTCCCGTTCCCCAGACTATCAGGGAGAGAGGGGAAAGTACTTGTATTCCGTGCACGCCTCTCACTCCTGGCTGGTGAAGGGAAGAAACAGAGGAGTAAATCATGGAATGCAAATACTTCCCCCTTACTCCCTGATAGTCTGGGGAACAGGAAGAAAAGCAAGCCGCTCTCCAGTGTGCACGGCTGCTGCCCCTCCCCCTACTCTCCCGAAACTCCACCCTTGCTGACTGGGCTGCACCAGTCAAAGAAGGGCTGCAGGGAGCAACCAATCTGGGCTCTGCAGGGCTCACGTAAAAGAGGCTGCAGAGCCAGATTTGGGCTTACTCCGTGGGTAAGGACTGGGTTCCTAGCAGCTAAAAGAGGTGTTAGCAGCATGGCTATAGCAGCTGCTGGCATGGACTGGAGTGAAGGAGCTCCTAGCTGGCTGCTGGGAGTAAGCTGCAGAGGCCCTAAATTAAAGATGGGGAAGGTGTTGGGGCAGCACATAAGTGGCCCAGGGAAAGGTACTGAACAGTGGGAGAGGATGCAGCATGTAACTCTCTGGGTTGGGACCCAGAGTAGTGAACAGACCTGGGTTCTCCCACTGTATGCCACTGATGGAAATAGGTAGAAGGATGGACTGTGAAGTACTGGCATCCAGAAGGAGGGAGTACTGGCGGTGATACAGCTGAAGCGTCAAGTCACAAAGAGGACAGGGCAGTTCCTGGAAAGACTGCCAGCAAAAACAGGACAGACTGATGGGGTGCAAATCACAAACAGGGGATGTTATATCCTTCAGCTAAACCCCAGAGTAACCAGGAGGAAGCACCAGTCCATTGGTAAATCTTGTGCCCTGTGACACTCCCCTTTTTCCAGTTTACTTTGCGCATTTGAAGGGACCCTTTGCTCAGTCAACTAGCAACTGGCTTTTCTAGAGAGCAAGAAAGTCCTTATTTGGTTTTTTTTTTAAAGAATAAAAAAATATTCCTGTTGCATTGTTTCCAGAGAGCTCTACTAGAAAATGGAATAGTTAACAGTGCCTCTTAATTTGAAAAAATACGCTTCTTTTTGTACCTCTGTAGATCAGCTTCATGTTCCTCCCAATGAAGTGATGTTAGGGGTCTATAAAGAGGGCTGTAACGTGGCCTCCAAATCACACACTGGCCAGAGATGTAGGAAAGCAGAGACCCGCACAAAGCCCCAGGCCAATGTAGGAAATCCCTTGGCTGCCATGCATCTTTAGCTCCTGGCCTGCACACATAATTCAACTTGCATAGTGTGGACATCAAGGTATTGTTCTACTCAGCAGCATTAACTTAAACAGGACTTCTGGGCTAAATTTACACTAGTGTGTCATATGGCACATCTACACAGAAGGACTAAAGCTGAAGTAAGCTATGCAACTTGAGCTAAGTTAATTGCGTAGCTTAAGTCAAAATAGCTTATTTCGGCTTTTGGCGCTGTCTACACAGCAGAAAGTCCGAGAAAGTACTCGTCCTCCAATTTCCCTTACTCCTCGTGAAATGACGGTTACCGGAGTCTGAGTAAGCAGTCCTCCAGTTCGACATTATTTTGACATTATGTCAAAATAACTGCTTGTAGTGTAGACGCAGACTATGTTATTTCGGAGTAACGTCAGTTATTCTGAAATAACACTGCTGTGTAGATGTACCCATACTGTGCTGCACAGAATATCCTCTTCCTGAATCCTCACCAGATATGCTACTACTTTTCATATGCTTCCCTTGAAGTACACAAGGATTTTTTGGTGGCTGTGTCATGGTGGAAGACATAACAGGCCTCTTTCATTCCTCATTATTACAATGTGTTTGCTCCCCTGTGTATTGTACAAAGAGGGGAGCACATGGTTCAGTCTATACAGCATATCAATCTTTCAGAATATTAGATAAAGCAGTAAGAAGAAAAACATGTACTGAATACTGCCCAGCACCTCGTCCATTGACACAGAACCACCCATCATCTGGGACTAGAAACAAAACAAGTCAGTGAAATGAACATCTGTCTAAATTCTGAAAACATAAATAAAAATGGCAAAATGGAACATATATGTGATGAGGATTTGTTATCCAGAAAACAGCAAGCTTAGTATTTTGTACAATATTGGGAGAAAAATAAATGAGCAAGATTATCAACCTAGGTACAGATGTGTTCTCTTGTAGCATATGGTGTACAGGTTATTGCACAGAAAATCTAATTCCAACAGGTCCTCATGCCCACCTTCCGCTTGAGGCAAAGCTGCGGCTAAATGAGAAGCTGACCTCAGAATTTTTGTATTTTCCCCATGCTCCAAATGGTACTATGACAGCAGTGCTATTATCTTCAGTACCATACTGTATAGCCTGAGAAGAAAAATAAATCATTATCATAATAATAAATATCGCTTCCAAAGTACTATTCTTCTGTGAACTTGAAATTTTTTTTTTGTATAGGAAGGCAGGTATCCAGCCCCACAGATCCAAGAGACCCTAGGCCTCAAAAAGCCTCTGTCTTCAGCATCTGTCTTCTCCAGCTTTTGGAGTCATTTAAGCAGCTACAGTGATGTCTGGGATCCCAGGTACTACCCCCAACTTCAGCCTATGTTTGAAAAAACAAAATAAACCCCATTTCTTGAATTCCCAATCCCACTACAGATTGTGCCAGACAGCTGCTATAATATCATGTGTGCACTGCAATGGATCTGTTAGTTTGAGAATACTGAGTATTGCACATTCTATTCCCTGCTAAGCTGCATTATCCTAGATCATCATCATCAAAGCACTGATTGAGCCAAAAGTCAAACATTACCTGCTCAGTGACAACATGGGCTGCTTCAGTAGGATCATGGCACTGGCTAATAAAGTCACATATCTCTTGACTGTTCACCATGAAGTTAATGCCATCTGTAGTAAGCACCAGGAAGCCATCACTTCCATGATGTAACTGTAATTAGCATAATATAAATTGCCTTATAAATAAATTATTGCAGGGAAGAACAATTCTACTTTTTTTCTTTGTCACAACAGACTTCTGCTGTTGTTGCTGTATGTTCCTCCATTTTCTGAGTGATACTGACAGCACCACAACTTTAAATTATTTCACCACATTGTTTTGATGCACTGGCACATAAGAATAGCCAAGATAACCATATTCCAACATCATAAGTAAATCACTTCAGAGTACTCCCAGTATGTGGTAAGAACCCTGTTCTGGGTTCAGTAAACTGAGGCCAAAAGCCTGCCAGATATGTATTACCCAGTTAATAGTTAACGAACTCAAGTTATTACAGATTTTAAGGCCAGAAAGGATCATTCTGATCATCTAGTTTGACCTCTTGCACAATGGGCAGTGGGCTGTCCTCAATCTGATTGGCACCTGCCCTAAAAATATCTATATGCCCATCTATTAAAGATGCAAAAGATTACTAGTTAGCCTGCTATAGCAGCTCCCTGCCTGCCCTGGGCAGGGAGCTACTCAAGTCCTGAAGGGCCCACTGTAAGCAGGTGCTGATCTGGCCAGTGGCCCTGTCTGTGGCAGGACCGGCCCCCCTGCCACAGGAGTTGGCTGTAGAGCCTGCAGTGAAGCCTCCCAGGAACAGAGCTGCCAGCTCCACTCCCCCAGGAGGCAGTTTCACTGTGGCAGTGAAGCTTCACCCCCTGGGAGCGGAGCCACCAACCTTTGCCTGCCCCGCTCCTGAGGAGACTTCGCTAAGCTTTATACTGCAGAGCCCATAGTGCATGTAACTGCTAAGGTTTTTAGTGGTTACACAGTTACCTTTTTTAATGACCTTTTACCTCCCTACTATCTATATAGGTTCACCTCAGGTAAAGACCCCCACTGTCTGACTCTCCTCCCATCTTGAGGCCAGAGGAGGGGTACTGACAAGATTAAGTTTAGGTGAGAGTAGAAGGGAGTGAGGTGGCGGTAGGCAGTGTGCCCTGTAAGCATGTACTTGTGCAACCACTCAGGAGAGATTCAGATGCCGCCCAGCTGATTAGCAGAGTGCCCACAACTAAGTTTTTTGTTTCTACTGGTGATGCACATTCACACATGCCTCAATGCATATAAAATATTTATTCTGCCCAAGGACAGAAAAAATCTGCACATGGATAGAAAAGATTAGAGAGAACACTGGTGGTCAGGAAGTTGGGGGAGGGGAGAAACTGAGAAAACCACATTTAATTAATTTTGAGAAGCTAACTCATTTTTCTTCATATGCTGAACAACTGTGGAGTCCCAATAAAATGTGTCTTGCAGCTCTATAATTTCCCTTCATAGGTGTGCAAAATGCAAAAGCTTGCTATTTTTTAATTATTTAAATTCTGGACCAACCTGTGCAAATCAGCATGTCAATCCCACTGCTGAGATGACATTTTCCTAGTTAAATTTCAATAAAACACAACATACATTCATTACAATTAGCTAACGGTAATCATGTTTTACTCCCTTTCCCACCACACACTCTCTCTCTCTCTCTCTCACCTATTTATTACTGGGCCAGATTCTGTTCAATGGCAATCTGGAGTGACCATGCTGACTACAGCATAAATAAAATCAGAATCTGGTCCACAGTCAGACAAAAGGTTCCAAAGGCATTTTGACTACTAGGCACAAATAAGAACATAAGAACATAAGAACATAAGAACGGCCGTACCGGGTCAGACCAAAGGTCCATCTAGCCCAGTATCCTGTCTGCCGACAGTGGCCAGCACCAGGTGCCCCAGAGGGGGTGGACCGAAGACAATGATCAAGCGCTTTGTCTCCTGCCATCCCTCTCCAGCCTCTGTCAAACAGAGGCCAAGGACACCATTTTATCCCCTGGCTAATAGCCTTTTATGGACCTAACCTCCATGAAATTATCTAGCTTCTCTTTAAACTCTGTTATAGTCCTAGCCTTCACAGCCTCCTCTGGCAAGGAGTTCCACATGCTGACTACACGCTGTGTGAAGAAGAACTTTCTTTTATTAGTTTTAAACCTGCTACCCATTAAGTGCATACCACATGATCCAAATGCTCAGGTTCAATTATCCTTATTAATCAGACTCTCTCTTACCTGAACCCTTTTAGTTTCTGGCTCTGCTATCACTCCATTGTTTTTAAGATCCAAATCTCCTATACTCCGTGTCATTGCAAGTCTACCATTCACATGAGGCTGCCCCAGACTGTTCCAGGCTATAAAGCCACCACATGTTTTTATCCTGTCCAAAACACAAAATAGAAGAAAGAAAATATGAAATAAAGGTTCAAACCACCAATTTAAAAAAATGTAAAATTTCTGCCTGTGCCTTTATCTTGGATTATACTATATAGAGGAGTGGGGAGGTTATGGAGGCAGAGATATTCACAGACTCAGATATCTATTCTGAAGGATTTCCAAAAAGAGATTTGGCTTAGGAGGCTGGGTTCTGGATGGGAAACATGTGCCCAGGAGTTCTAATCTTGGCTCTACCTCTGTGTCCTTGGATGTTCCAGTCTTAGTTCTGCACTCATCTCTAGACAGAAAAGAAAGCTGTGAGGATGAGTTTCAAGATGTAAAGTGCAATGGGCCAGATCCACAAACCCAGTAAATTTACACAAAGTGCCATTGTTTGCAACGGAGTGGCACTTATTTAAACCAGATGGCCCTATTTATTTGGGTTGATTCCCCTTTACTTAGAACAAATTTAGTCATGTAATAATGTAAAGAAAGTTTGAACAAGGCTGTCCCAAGTGATGTTATTAGCATAACTGAGCTGTACCTTTCCTTCTCGTCCTTCCTTTCTGGAGTATGATCAATGGTGAGTTTTATGGCTTTTCCCTTTCGACACAACAGTGCACGACTGTCCCCAACACTGGCCACAACTAGTTCAATACCATCTCGCAGTAGGGCCACTGTTGCAGTGGTCCCAGCATTCAGCAGAGTCGCTACAAACATCACATGAAAGAGAAAAGATTTAAGACTATCCAGCAATGTTGATGCATTTATAACAGAACAAGAGCTTTAACTGTCAAAATCATGTGTGCTCTAAATTACTCAGTCAACTAGATTTAAGTTTCAACTAGACCTATGAAAATAATGGACAGTGGGGGGGGGGAAACATGCTTTAGGGGAGGGGGTAAAGGTGGTCTGTGCAACAACATGGCTCCATGCAAAGAAGGCAAGTATGATAAACAGGTGTTGGGAAAAACAGCTGCTCTTCGGGCTCTGTGGCAGATATCGTTTCTATTCCGGGTTTAGATATTGGAATGTTACCCCCGAGCTACAACGTTCATGGGCAGCAGTCGAGATAAAATCCCACTGCAGAGCTTTCCTCCTGTAGAGTGGTAATTCAGTAATACTAATGAGAGTTGGGTCTATGCTTTGAAAAAAGAGACATTTTACAGTTCCTTCCTAACCTTATGCTCTGATGTCTTCCAGGTCTTTAGTTTTTATAAACCAACCATCTCCCTCACTCTGCCAATAGGACAATGTTGCATCCAGCACTTTTTCTAACTATGTAGGACAAAACTCTCTTCAGAGCCTGTCACTGTCATTCTTATTCACTGGAAGGGTCTCTGACGAGAACAAACATACTCCAGACCTCATTCTGCCCTGCTTGGCACCCTGCATAATAATCCATATGGCTGCAAAGTAGCAAGGAATATTACTACAGGTTGAAACTCTCTTAATCAGGACTCTCTGGTCCGGCAACTGGATCATGGATGTTCCAGGACCAGAATGTCCCAGTGGAGGGCTAGTGCCTGGGAGCCCTGTAAGCTAGCCGTGCAGTGGGGCTTCCCAGCAGGGCAGCAGGAGCACCATGCATGACAGCAGGAACCTGGCGCAGAGGCTGCAGTGAGAACCCAGGGCATGAAGGCAGCAGGGCTGCTGGGCACTGCTGCAGGAGCCCGGTGTGTGCACAGGTGGCGAGGCTGCCTGACACGGCAGTGGGAGCCCGGCCAGCAGAGGCAGCAGGGCTGCTTGGTGCAGCAGCAGGAGCTGGGTGCAACAGCAGGAGCCCTGTATGCAGAGGTGAGGGGGGGCTGCCTGGTAAGGCAGCAGGGCCAGCAAGAGTGGGGAGCCAGCTGGGAGGGCAGTAGGGGCCAGAGCTGGAGGGGACTGGCAGCAGGGAGTCCAGAAATGACCACCCCTGGTCTGGCAAAATCCCTCATCCAGGACCGGTCAGGTCCAGAGGGTGCCAGACCAGGGAGGTCCAACCTGTAACTCACAATCCACCTATTGCCTTGATGGTACCATTTTACATAGGTTTAAATTAACTATACAAAAGTGCAGTGGAAAGCAAGATAGGTCCTCTGCTGCCTTCCCGCCTCCTCTACCCCCTGCTGGGGTTGAAGAGCATGCTCAGAGCTGGGGAATATTTTATTGTTACTAGAATGGATTAACTAATGCAATTATATTTAGAGATTCTGATTTCTAGTTTCTATTGTACACATTTTCTGTAACAACCCTGGGAAAAGTATTTTTTGTAAATTAATATGAATAGAGATGGCACCAATGTGAGCACAGACTAGCTGATGAAATGAATGAAATGAAGTAAACCCCCAAAGTTAAAATAATTATTAAGGAACAGCTCCCCCTTTATTGCTAACACACCATGTAGGCAACATGGTGCTGTGACGAGTTACTGCAGAGGAAAGCATGGACAGAAAGAAATATGGCCTAGAAATTTAAAGCAGATGTAAATTCAGCTGAAATCCCCTGTTAGGCTGGGCCATATTCTGGGTTTTTGGTTTTTTTTTGTTTTTGTCAATAGTTTTTATAAACAGATTCAAATATATAGCTGGCATTGTTTTGGTTTAAGCTAAAAATCAGAATCCCCATTTATATTCCTCTATTTCCATGTGAGAAGGTAATAATAATTAAAGATCTTCTTGTAACCTCTCCTTTTCCTTAAAGTATATGGACTTCAATCCTGCCCACACCTATTCACACTTCAACAATGCACCTGGGATTGACTGGGGGCATCAGAAGGAGCTGGCTCAGAGCTGGCTAAGCCAGATTTGTGGGACTCAGGAATTCCACCCTGCCAGGGCAATCCTTAATTACAGCACAAAAATCTGAACAAGGGGCCAATACGGAGGCAAGGATCTGGCCTTACTGGTTTAATTAATGCATTATGGGTCTGGTTCTGAGGGATTCTCATTGCTGTCAGCAAGTTTGAGATTTCAGCACATCCCATAGCTAGCCTCTTTCATTATTACAGAGTATGATTTTCAGGTGTGTTAAGCACTAGCCGCTCCAATTGACATTCATTGTAACTGTGGGCACTCAGCACCTCTGAAAAAGTTAGGTTTATAAGAGGCTTGAGAGGATTTTTCACATAGACAAGTGTTTAAAGGTGCATTGAGCCTTGTTGTAGAACGAAAACAGTGCGAGTTCATGAATGAAAAAATAAAGCAAATCTATAATCGAGTCTAAACTAGACCTTCACTACTATTAAAACAGGTATTATTACTGCATTGAAATCTGGTTCAGCTATTTCCTCAAAGTATCAATCATTAATGTCTCAACTAACTTCATTGTAATTTGTATCAGATCTTTGATTATTTAGGAACTCAGGTACCACTACGTTGGCTGTACTTATAAGTATTTTAGTTCAGCGTTTGCATTTTACTTTCAATTTTAAGAGACCACACAAGAATTAGTGAGTTACAGGCCCACTTTGAAACATACTTAAAATACACCACTAAAATTTAGCAGTCAAATCTGAGTATTTTAGCAAAGCCAGTAAAATACCTGTTTTAATCGGACAGTTAAAGCATAGTGAAATGAAAAGCCTACATAAAGCTACTTTGAATTCATGCTAAATATCTTTTGTTTAGAAATTAAAAACTAATGAAGATTTGCCACTAGCCTCTGATATCATTCCTTGCTTTTGGAACTGTAATGCAAAATACTGAATGCTAAAAAGCATAAAAGAGAATTATTGCATAGTTCATAAATTCTCTTGCGACTCTAAATATTTTGGGATGCAAGTAGCCTCAACTTTTTAAAGGCACAGCAGACACATACATCCAAAATACTCTTTTGAGTATTTACAAAAAAAATCAAAATCAACCATCAGTACCAATTTTAGGAATATCACTGCAGAACCCAGACATTAGTATGGTAAATCTTAGTACGTATCATAGTGATAGGCATCTTACAAATTCCTATGGGCCAAATAAAAGCTAAACATCATCGTTTGGAAATAAATACTCCCATTCATGCTCCCTTCACTAGGTCTGATTCTGCTCTCAACAAGACCACTCATGACGATAATGCTCAATGAGAGTAAGGGACAAAGAACCAGGCTCTCACTAAATTTAAGGGTGCTTCAGATTCATTTGGGTCACTAACACAGTTCCAAAATCTAGGAATTATGCATGTACCAAATTTCTAGTGCTTTACTACTAGCGCTTCTATTTTAGTTATTGGCACTTTAAAGATATGTTGCATCATCACATACATTGGATTTAATATTTAAAATAATAAAAAAATGTTTTCACTTTTTCCTAATAGTATCACTATAAAACTAAGATCTTTCAATAGGTTCTTAACACTCACTGGACAATTTTTACTGCATGTCATCTCAACTAATGGGACAAAGAAGATGTGGGAACCTTCCAGTAGTCCAGGCTAGGAACCGCTGGACTCCTTCACCTGGGACAAAATTAAGCTGATCTCTCTTTCCACTGAAGCCCAGCATATAGCGTCCAGGGCCTCCAGTTCTAGAGCTGCTGACCAGGTACAGTCTCTGCCACAAATAACACGTACACAGAGGCAAATAGGAAATTCACCCAGGGATTTTGTTCAGACAAAACAAACCTGCAACACTGGAGATGACAGAACAAGAGCTGCAAAGAAAGGGGACATATTCACTTTGGGTTTGCCTGATCTACTGTTCACTAGTGGTATGACAGAATAGGCAAGTCCTAGGACAATGATTAATAACCAATTTGACCATGGCTCAATCTTATCTAAACATATACATGGTCTCAAATATATTCACTTTTCTCAATTATTTTCCCCCTTACACTTTCACTATAGCTATGTGTCACCTCTGTTGTAGCTTCCGCCTAAACAAAAGGCACAATGTATTTTAGTAACAGTATTGGTGACCAAACAAATCAAAGGAAAATGCTTAGCCATCTCATATTTGGCAAAGACAGACATTCTAAAGTGCATTGCAAGTATATCGATCAACTTGTTCACAGTCTTCACTTCCAAAGAAAAAAGTTCTAAGGAACTGACTGCTAAAAAAAGTTTCATAGCCAATGGCTGATTCATGGCTCGTCAGGATGTACTGAAAACTGAATGTGGTTAAAAACCCTGGAAAATATTGAAATTAAGTGGTTTCTAACTTAATTATATATTTCAGCAGCTCTCTCTATTCCTCAGTGTTGCAGGTTAACATATTAAAAGAATAGTCATGTTTTTGAATGGTAACTTTAAAGAAAATTGATTCAGTATTTTATTGTCTTTCAGACCTTCATTATTTGCTCAGCATAAGATTTCAAGAGTGCCCCAAACAGATACAGATACATCAACTAACAACCAACCATGTTCAAGGAGGTGGCTATTCCAGATATGAATGGCCAGTGTGATCAGGATCTGATACGATGAGCACTGAAGTCAGTGGAAAAGTCCCTATTGTCTCCAATATGTATTGGATTAGGTTTTGAATAAACTGAAGCAGTAGTGGCACCGTAACTGGATGTCCTAGGCCAAGTCAGTAGAGTTGGTGGCAGTTTTTTTTAATCAAGAAACCTTGTATGTACAGCACTAATTCTCTATACGGTGGAGAATGTTTTAAAATGATCCATCATAAAGGGTCTCGCCTTGCATCAGTGTTTCTCAAAGTGGTCTGCAAAACCACTTTGAGAAACCCATTAACTGGCCACTCCAGTGAGTTTACTTACCCGCGCCATGGCCATGGAGCCTCATGACCATTGGGTCCAGTTTGCCAAGAGAAGTAAACATACCAGAGCAGCCAGTTAATATGTTTCTCAAAGTGGTTTTGCAGACCACTTTGAGAAACACTGCCTTGCATGCTAAGTCAGGGTCTCTCTAAGCTGGGGGCTGGGACAGCTTCTTTTCACAGCTAGCAGAACAGTCCAGGTGGAAGGATGCAAGGCAGAGAGAGGAGCAATGGGGAAAGCTGCAGGACCCTGGATTTATTTCCAAAGCAATAAGGCCAAAAGAGGAAACACCTTCCTAACGAGGGGGTTGTTTAAGTGGTACTGCTTCAGTTCTTGGCAAGAGTGGTGTTTGTTCATCTCTGGGCCACTGAAATAAGGAGAAAAATGCAGCTTTTTAACATTTTAAAAAAATACACAGTCACGATGTCTAGAGCAGAAATGTAACAACTTACAACTGTGTACACCTTTAAAGGCATATGGCCCTTGATCCAAATTAATGAGAGAAGGAGCTTGTTGCATAAATTTCAAATAACCACTTTGCTCTGAACTCAAATTTAAAAGGATAAAATCTTAGCAAGATTCAAAAAGGGATTGAACATGTATATGGATAGTAACAATATCCAATTACAACAGTTAATGCTAGCATACATTTTTGGAAGAAATATTAAACTTTATTCTTCAGTGGTTAAGCCAAACTCTGTTAAGAATCTAAGGGAGACCTAACATGGAGGACATATTATCTTACATGTGCCTACTGTGGAGTTTTTATGCCTTCCTCTGAAATATCTGGTAAGACCCTTGTCAGAGACAGGATGCGGGACTAGACGGACCACACTCCAGTGTTGCAAATCCTGTGTTTCCTAAATACCCATCTGTCTAGGCGATGTGCAAAAGACACAGATGAATACATAGCTGTTTTTTAAACATTCAAAAACTTGATTAAGCATTACTGTATATATTTTAAATATGTTAGCACCTGAAGGAGTGATTTAAAAATAAGGATCACTGTTCCTAGAAGAATGCACAGACTGTAAAACCTGTTCAATTTCTGTCATAATTAAGCTGATAGTCTTTTTAAACAACTTAAAAAACATCTCCCCCAAAGTATTTGCTGTTTTAGAAATAGAGATTTGCCCAGTGAGGTCCTGATCCTGCAAACATATATATATATTTAGTATTTGGTTAGTTCCATTGATTTGTTTGCTGGTGATAGCAGTATCAAGTCTTCAGTCATCCTAAAAATCCACTGTACTTTAAAAACGTAAGTTAGAAGTACAGGCCCCCAGCCCAAGGAATCAACAGATGGAGTCATCTATCAGAAATATTTAATTGAACTATTGGTTTCCAATTCCCAGGATGAAGCAGGATTTAAATAGGAAGACATGGTTAGGTGCCATCACACATATGTCCTGAGCAGCCAGTATTCCAGGACCATTGTTTCCAAGAGACACACTTGACTTTATCACATCTAGAATAGCCAAAAACAATCTGTAGCTTTGCTAATCAAGCATTATGTTTCTGATAAGGATACATGAAAACATTTCAATTTTATTTAACTTTTTTAAAATCTCAAAAATATTTAGTTTTCAACACCACACATGCAAAGAGTTAATTTCATTAATAAAGTAGTATTTGTCTATGTCTTTACATTCCATTACTCCAGTCCTTTATGGCCTGATTTCAGGGACTGTTCAGCACCTAGCAAAGAGGGCTAAGGACGATCAGCTCCTACTAGCTTCTACAACAACATGTGGACTGCTGATAATTCAAAAGATGTACTCAGCATGTTGCAAATGGGGCCCTTTAATGTATGGAAACCACTTCCTGATGATTATCTTTACAGAGGGGTTCCATGACCACTGAAAATAGGACAAGTAGTAATAGACTTAATGTGCAGCAAAGGAGATGTAGGTTAGCTATTAGAAAAATTTTCTAGTTATAGCTTGGGAATAAGCTTTCAAGAGAGACTGTGGAATCAGTGGCAGGTTTTTAAGAACAGGTTGGACAAACACCTATCAGGGATGGGATAGATCAGAACTACTCAACTCGTAGCCCGCGGGCTGCATGCAGCCCACTGCCTGTTTCTTTGCGGCCCCGCGGTGCAGTCTGGATTTATGTGGGGCTTAACCCACGGCCCAGGGTGAGAGCCAAAGTAAAAAAGTAGTCAATATAATGGTCGTGTGTTGATATGTATTTTAGTAGTTAAATTCCTGGACTGTCATTGCTCGTTAAAAGTTCTGTCATATGGGTGGAAATTGGGTAAATACTGCATTTTATTAATATCAGCAGAACTGACTTAAATGGGGCCTGTGTGTTGTGTAGTCTTGCCTTAATCTTTGTATTCATGCCCGTCAGTGAGAAAGAAGCTATTTGTATATATATTTGCATGTATATGCAACCACACTTAAGTTGTGGCCATCAGCATGTGCTGTGAGTATCATTGTGGCCCCCACAGCTTCTAAAGTTGAGTAGCCCTGATATAGATTAATTTAGTTCTACCTCAGCAACAGGGGGCTGGACTTGACTGCTTGCTAAACCTCCAGCCTTGCATTTTTATGATTCTGTGAAAATTACTCATGAAAACTAACATACCTCTGCTTAATTTTCGTATGTTCTTGAGCAGTATTAGCGAAAAAGCTTTACCCAGTGTCTTGTAACTGCATTTGCTTAGCTGTTCTCAAGTTTACCAGCATTTGCATCAGGTTCCTAATAAGTTAATGGGGCATTTTCAGAGAAGTGCATAGTGGTTTAGCCATGCTGCTCCTGTTAAAGATGGTGAAAATTGCAAGGTAAAATCCGACAGCATTTTGAAAGCTCACACTTACTGCTCAGCTTATGAATTAGATTCTCTTTAGCTAATTCAATAAGCCCCAAAGTACTGAATGCTGTAACTATTTTCTGCATAACAAAATAATATTTTAAATGACAATATTTTCTCTCATTACACTGTGTCTTTCTCCTCATGGAGCTGCTATGAACACGATAAACTTCTGAAGTGGATCAGTTTATACAAGCTCTTGTACGAACATAGTCTGATAATTAAGGGGCCTTCAAGATTAGCCATTTATACGGAAGCATTTTACATTATTCAGGTGGGCGAGAAGAAAGGCACTCTTACTTTTGCATTTCAGACCATTTTAGTAAAATCGCTGAATTCACAATTCAAATATGTGACTCAACTCTTCATCTCACTCTCCCAAAGTTAGTTTCTAATAATCAGAGGTTACTAAAAAAGTAATGCCAATTATTTTGTATTACTTCTTCAGTCAGGTTAAATATATTTTTAAATAAGTAAATACCACCTTAGCTTATTAACACTGATTTTTAAATGGGTATCTCATTATCCATTTATGCTGTTTACTTTTTGTACTTCAATTTGAACAAAAACTAGGTCAATGGGTTTCATTTTCTAGTTTTCAAACACTAGACAACACAGCAATATTTCGGTTGCAAACAGCAAAGGGGAACATTTAAAGTGTATGCTGGCATTTTCTAATAGCAAAAAGCATTTCAGTCAATGTGATCAGCAGTACAAAATGGCTGAAAGACAGGCTTTGCCAGCCACAGGAATAGTATCCCAGTGTCACAGAAGCCCTCTGCTAACCCACTTCCCAGGGCCAATTTCCATGTGTTCCTATACATGCCAGCTGTTCTAACAGCTCCTTGGGCCACTGACAGGTGGCATAAACATATGCTAGTGGACTAACTCGCCATACTGCCAGCCCAGGATTAGGGGAATACAAAAATTGCTTCATGTCACCTTTCCACACAAGTCGTCCTGAGGCTAGCAGTAGGCTCCTTGACCACAGCTGAGGATCTGGGGCATAAAGTTTATTTTCCTACTGACTATGTCCTTTTCTCTTTTAAAGGCATAGCTACATTATTTTGTTTTTGTATAGCAATAATATCTACCATCTGAATTTCTTTGAGCCTGGTTTGTTACTTAAGCGCAGCAGCACCAAGAGGGAACGTTTAGATGCTATTTCTTCCAAAACCTACAGAATAGCATTTTTTTAAATTGGTGACTGAGTGAATTTCTCATCATAGTGCGCGCGCGCGCGCGCGCGCACACGCACGCACGCACGCACACACACACCCACCCACCCCCCTTTAGGATAAATGCTCAGTGGAATGTTTGGCAAAAATTCAGCCTCATATCAGCTCCCCAGATAAATTTCAGAGAGGTTTTTCATATTTAAATTAAGGTGTTCAAGTGTTATGAATGTCGTTTCATTTGCAATAAATGCTCAAAGCAGCTTTTTGTGTTAAATAAAATTGCTTTCAATGCCAAACATATTTTATTAATACAAAACACCTCCGCAACTATTTCTAAAAGCATTTCCTCTTCGTT
This sequence comes from Pelochelys cantorii, assembly GCA_032595735.1. NCBI lineage: Eukaryota > Metazoa > Chordata > Testudines > Trionychidae > Pelochelys > Pelochelys cantorii. The sequence continues at coordinate 107,491,425 of CM064331.1, read as the reverse complement.
CAACCATTGCAAAGTAGAATGCAGTCATTCTACCTACCATCAACAGATAAGTGAGCATGCCTCTCAAATGCTTTGTCTATTTCTAGAAAAGCCTTGGTCAACACGGTTTCCAAATTCTTCTCCTGAGAAAGGAATTCTCTAAAAACAAAATAAAGACAAGGGTTCAACTTCTTCCACAAAGACACCACTCCTGCCACAGCAGTTCCCACAGGTTTGTCTCCGCACTACAAAAGCTGAATCATGTTATATCATCCTTCTGGGGTAACGAGAAGCCATTAGCGTGCTACCTTGGTCTTTGGATATAAGGGAATTTGACCCCCAGGAGTGGTGGTTTTTAATTATTGTATAACTCTGTTTTATAAAGAAAGAATGCAGCCTTCGTTTAAGCCACCTTAATTATGCAAATAGAGTGGTACAAGTGGTAAGCACTGCAACTTGTAACTCCCACATTGCTTTTGGGTAGATCCAAACCTGAAGGATGCTGAGCACCTTCAATTTCACAACGAATTCAATCGGTTTGGATAGGCTAGGTCTGGAGAGTAAAATACCACCCTCCCCAGTACAGAGAATACACATAAAGACTACAACCACTTATGCCTTGTGCTGTCCCTGTGCACAGAGGAAGTTTCAGCTTAGGAGACTAGAGGAAGGCAGCACTAACTACCCTCTAACTCAGCTGATGAAGTCAGCTCATGACTTAATACATTTGTTAGTCTCTAAGGGTATGTCTAGACTACATGTCTCTGGCGACAGAGGCATGTAGATTAGGCTACCCGGCATAGGAAAATGAAGCGGCGATTTAAATAATCGCCGCTTCATTTAAATGTAAATGGCTGCCGCGCTGTGCCAATCAGCTGTTTGCCGGCTTAGCGCGGTAGTCTGGATGCTCCGCGGTCGACATCAAAGGCATTTGTCGACCTCCCAGGTAAGCCTCATCTCAGAAGGCATACCTGGGAGGTCGACAAATGCCTTTGATGTCGACTGCGGAGCGTCCAGACTACCGTGCTAAGCCAACAAACAGCTGATCAGCTCAGCGCGGCAGCCATTTACATTTAAATGAAGCGGCGATTATTTAAATCGCCGCTTCATTTTCCTATGCCGGGTAGCCTAATCTACATGCCTCTGTTGCCAGAGGTATGTAGTCTAGACGTACCCTAAGGTGCCACAGGACTACTCGTTTTTAAAATTAGACTAATATGGCTACCCCTCTGACACTGATAATTACTAGGAGTTTCTATAGGACCTGACTTTTCTATACTTCAGAAGGGAAAAAAAAACAAATGGTTCATCATGGCAACATCTAATCCCAGACACTATTTTGGCACCAGGAAATCCTTCCAAAGTCCAGAAACAAGAGATGAATAGTGTGACAGAAGTGCCAGAATGTGTTATATTTCTATGATCAAAATTACACTGTATGATGGTTGGCAACTCACTTAGTCTCTCTGCGCTGCAGCCTTGAACTACTGGGCACTAATGGTAATGCAAATAATAAATCAAATCAAACGCTAGCTTACGTACTGAATGTACTTTTCCATGTACTTATCACAGAAATCAGCTGCTGTAGCCCCACCATGCCCATCATACACTGCAAAATACAGGACATCATCTGTCAGCTGAGCGTAATCAAACCGGTCCTCGTTTTCCTTCCGCTTTCCAATCTGAGTCGCACAGCCCACGTTGGCCAGACTGATTTTGGGAATTGGTTTCCCATACTTTATGCTTGGTGGGAGGAGTATGGGCTCATCGATGCGATTGTCCCAGATACCAAAGGTGTCCCATGTGGCTGGACGCCCACTGCCGTCTGGATCGAAGCGGGAAGCCCTGCGTTCTGTAGTGGAGCTCTGGCACACAGCAGTCCAGCGTTTGTCGTCTTGCAAGAGGCGGGAGGTCAGTAGTGCTCTTCCTCTCACTTGATACCCTCCATATCTAACCAAATTAATTAAAGCAGCTGTTGACATAACTTGATTCCACAGCACTTTGTAGTGAATGAAAGATCAATATACAACTTCTGGAATGGCTTCAAGGACAATGTGAGAACTGGTCAGGAAACAAGAAATACAGAGAGGGGAAATTCAAGTTATACCGTCCAGGAAACATTTTCACCATCAGAGATCATTAACAGTGGATTGTACTGCTAAAAGCAGCTAGACAGATACATCCACAAGATTCACCAAGAAATAATCTTACTCAGAGACTAGCCCATAGATTGGTTGTGATGTTGTGCCCTCATATTTTTATGGAAATATGTTTTTGAATATGCATAATTTGAATATGCCTTATGCAAAAAAGGGCATATAATCTATCCACTGAATATGTCTATTCAATTTATATGCATGCATCATTTCTGTATTTAAAGTTAGAAATATAAAGTATAAACCTGTTTATTAATCTAAGTGTGCAGGGAAAGCTATTAGCAGTACTCAAGTAACTTAATGGCCCCAGAACTCAAGACAATGATCTGTGATTAGTACTTGTATTTCCTGTGAGCCTAGTCCTACAACGACATGCGACCAGGTCACCTGATGCTGGAACCCATTTTGAATATAGTACTTTTCCAAGAGGGTGGGGAAAATCTATTTATAGCCAAGGAACCAGACAAATAGGGGAATTGGCAGTTGGGAGATACCTCCTGCTTACCTCCTGCTTACCACCAAGATGACCTCTGGAAACATCTAAGACTGATTGGGGGGGGGGGGGGGAGAGAGAGAAGAGGATGGAGTCCAAGCTAGGAGGCTGCCTAGCTTGTGAGAAAAGATCATTAAAACTACTGTTAGGGCAAGAAATTGCAAATAATAAGGTTTTTAAGAGTATTAGACTAAGCTGGTATGTTGTTTTATTTAGCTTAGTAACTTACTTTGATCTGTTTGTTATTACTTGCGACCACTACTTTTTATACTTAATAAAATCAAATTTATTTATGATTAAACCCAGTGTAAATAACTGTTACCTGGGAAGGAACAACAGCTGGGCATCTCTCTTTCATTGATAAAGAAGGTGAATTTTACGCAGAGCAAGATGAATTTATCTGGGATTTTGATCCCATTGGGGCTGTGCACCTGGGTACTGTGTCAGGTCCCTGTGACTGTGCCTTCCCAGAGCTAATCTACTTCAGTATCTCTGTCGCTCTGTTGTGGGCTGTGACGCCCAACCCTGTGCCAGTGGTAAGGGAGACCAGAGCTTCTGGCTCACCAGGACAGAGTGGTGGAGTGCTACAGAGAGCAGGTAAGTGGGCTCAATGGTATGACTAGCCCATCAAATGACAATCTCTAGAGGACTCTGTCACCTAACCCATCACATGAAGTTCAAATATACAGTACTGCAAACAGACCAAAACAAGGCATTGGATGATCATTTCTGCTGATCATTTGGCTGCTGATTAAAATTTCTAACAGTTTAACAGTAGTAATAAAATGAACGTTAGTGACAATGACTTAATAGCTTGGTTGCTCAGAGAAAACCATAATAACTCACACTGTAATGTGAGGTGAGACTATTATAAATTACCTTAAGAACAGAAGAACGGCCATACTGGGTCAGACCAAAGGTCCATCTAGCCCAGTATCCTGTCTGCTGACAGTGGCCAATGTCAGATGCCCCAGAGGTATCACAAGCAATCCCTCTCCCATCACCCATTCCCAGCCTCTAGCCTCTGTCAGACACACCATTCCAACTAATCCTGGCTAATAGCCATTGATGGACCTAACCTCCATGAATGTACCTAGTTCTTTCTTCAACCCTGTTAAAGTCCTGGTCTTCACAACCTTCTCTGGCAAGGAGTTCCACAGGCTGACCATGCACTGTGTGAAGAAAAAAAACCTTCCTTTTGTCTCTTTTAAACCTGCTACCTATTAATTTCATTGGTGACCCCTCAATCTTGGGTTATAGGAACAAGTAAATAATTTTTCCTTATTCACTTTTTCCACACCTGTCATGATTTTACAGACCTCTATCATATCCCCCCGTAGTCTCCTCTTTTCTAAGCTGAAAAGTCCCAGTCTTTTTAATTTCTCTTCATATGCGACCCATTCCAAACCTCTAATCAGTTTTGTTGCCCTTTTCTGAACCTTTTCCAATGCCAATATTTTTTTTTTTTTAAAGATGAGGCAACCACATCTGTATGCAGTATTCAAGATGTGGGCGTACCATGGTTTTATATAGAGGCAATAAGATATTATCTGTCTTACTCTATATCCGTTTTTTAATGATTCTTAATATTCTGTTTGCTTTTTTGACTGCTGCTGCACGTTGGATGTTTTCAGAGGAAAAGTTATTTACTTATTCCCACAATATAAGAACTAGGGGGCACCAAATGAAATTAATAGGCAGCAGATTTAAAACAAACAAAAGGAAGTTTTTCTTCACTCAGCGTACAGTCAACTTCTGGAACTCCTTGCCAGAGGATGTGGTGAAGACTAGGACTTTAACAGGGTTCAAAAAAAGAGTTAGATAGATTCATGGAGGTTATTAGCCAGGCTATTAGCCAGGATGAGTAGGAATGGTGTCCCTAGCCTGTTTCTCTGGAGGTGGGTGACAAGGATCACGTGAGGATTACCTGTTGTGTTCCCTCCCTCTGGGGCATCTGCATTGGCCACTGTCAGCAGACAGGATACTAGGCAGACCGTTGGTCTGACCCAGTATGGCCATTCTTATATTCTCTAACCATCCACAATGACTCCAAGATCTCTCTCTGTAGTAGCTGTAGCTAAATTAGCCCCCCATCATGTTGTATATATAGTTGGGTTTATTTTTGCCAATGTGTATTACTTTACATTTATCAACATTAAATTTCATTTGCTACTTTGTTGCCAAATCACTTAGTTTGATGAGAGCTTTTTCAAAGTCTTCACAGTCTGCTTTGGTCTTAACTATCTTGAGCAGTTTAGTATCATCTACAAATTTTGCCACCTCACTATTTACCCTTTTCTCCAGATAATTTTTAAATAACTTGAATAGGATTGGTCCCAGTACAGACCCTTATTTCTTCGAGTGATGTCCCTGTGGGTGCTCCACTGTTTGTCTGTTGGTGACGGGTCACCCGGAGCTGCAGATCGGAGCCTTGTAAAGCAGTTTACCCCGTTGAGCCGTGCATGAACAGGATACATCTCACAGCGTATCTGCCTGAGCGCCCAGTGCACGCAGCCTGACCTGGCCCCTTCAATTCCTCTTTAACTGCCCTCGGTTGTGGACGGAGTTTCAACTGCTGTCTCAACTATTTACCTATGAGTATGTCTACATTGCATTCTTCCTTCGAAAGAGGAATGCAAATGCAGACAAACAAAATTACAAATGAAGCACGGATTTGAATTTCCCACGCTTCATTTGCATAATTGCAGCCAGACACTTTTTCAAAATACCTTATTTTGAGATAAAAGCGCTGTTTAGATGCAGTTATTTCAAGAAAAAACCCTTCTTTCGAAATAAACCTCATTTTATAAGGAGTAAGGGTTATTTCGAAAGAAGGGTTTTTTTCCCCCTCGAAATAACTGCGTCTAAACAGTCCTAGGACCAATACTATTCAACTTATTCATAAATGATATGGAGAAAGGGGTAAACAGCGAGGTGGCAAAGTTTGCAGACGATACTAAACTGCTCAAGGTAGTTAAGACCAAAGCAGACTGTGAAGAACTTCAAAAAGATCTCACAAAACTAAGTGATTGGGCAACAAAATGGCAAATGAAATTTAGTGTGGATAAATGTAAAGCAATGCACATTGGAAAAAATAACCCCAACTATACATATAATATGATGGAGGCTAATTTAGCTACAACTAATCAGGAAAGAGATCTTGGGAGTCATCACTGATTGTTCTCTGAAGACGTCTATGCAGTGTGCAGCGGCAGTCAAAAAAGCAAACAGGATGTTAGGAATCATTAAAAAAGGGATAGAGAATAACTTGGAGAATATCTTATTGCCCTTATATAAATCCATGGTACGCTCACATCTTGAATACTGCATACAGATATGGTCTCCTCATCTCAAAAAAGATATACTTGCATTAGAAAAGGTTCAGAGAAGGGCAACTAAAATGATTAGGGGTTTGGAACAGGTCCCATATGAGAAGAGATTAAAGAGACTAGGACTTTTCAGCTTGGAAAAGAGGAGACTAAGGGGGGATATGATAGAGGTATATAAAATCATAAGTGATGCGGAGAGAATGAATAAGAAAAAGTTATTTATTTGTTCCCATAATATATGAACTAGGGGCCACCAAACGAAGCAAATGGGCAGCAGGTTTAAAACAAATAAAAGGAAGTTCTTCTTCACACAGCGCACAGTCAATCTGTGGAACTCCTTGCCTGAGGAGGTTGTGAACGCTAGGACTATAACAGGGTTTAAAAGAGAACTAGATAAATTCATAGAGGTTAAGTCCATTAATGGCTATTAGCTAGTATGGATAAAGAATGTGTCCCCAGCCTTTGTTTGTCATAGGGTGAAAATGGATGGCAGGAGAGAGATCGCTTGATCATTACCTTTTCAGGTCACTCCCTCTGGGACACCTGGCATTGGCCACTGTCAGCAGACAGGGTACTGGGCTGGATGGACCATTGGTCTGACCCAGTATGGCCATTCTTATGTTAGTACAAAGTCCTGCCTTTCGGCACCTCAAATATTTTTGAAAGTGCTAACTGTAACCACAGCATATCTACAACAACAACAACAACAACTACTAATCAATGTTCCATACCTTAACAACTGCTGAAAAAAGGAAGGTCACACAAGGAAACTACCTCCATGATAAACAAGACCAAAGCCCTCTTCAGTTGCCTCAGCCTTCTCATCAATGAGCAAAAATCAACTCTACAACCTGCTCAAAGCATAGAGTTCTTTGGTGCCCACCTCAACTCAGTCTCAGCCTGGGCATACTTACCACAACAACGATTCACAACTATTCAAGATCTTATAAGTATCCTATCCAGGAGCCCTTCTACCATGATACTTACCTGCCTGCGGTTGATGGGTCATATAGCTGCAACTATTTACGTGGTCCAACATGCCCACTTACATATCCGATACTTTCAACTCTGCATAGCATCCATCTACACCTCATCTTGCCATCCACTACACAAAAGATTTACTATACCACCAGACGTTCTTCTCTCTTTATGTTGGTGGATGTCACAAAAAAAAAAAAAAAAAAAAAAAAAAAAATCCTAGCAGGAGTCCCTTTCACCAACACCAACCCACGGTACAAATTACAACGGACACATCCCTTCTAGGTGGGGGTGCCCATCTCCACAACCATATGGTCCAAGGCAAATGGTCTCTGCACGAGACATAGCTGCACATTAATCTTCTGGAGCTCAGAGCAGTAAGAAATGCCTATCCACACTTTGCTCCCAGGATCTCCAATAGCACACTCCGAATCCTCATGGGCAATATCTCCACAACATTTTACGTTAAGGGTGGGCAATAATTTTTGGCCAGGGTCCACTTCAAAAATTTCTGAAATGGCCCCAAGGCTGCCCTGCCTAAAATGGAAGGGGCGAGGCCAGGATGCTTCTAGGCTTCCCCGCCCACAGACCATGATTGGTCTGGAGGTGGGAAAGCCCCTTGTCCCCCACCTTCCCACTAAGCACCCATGCCCCTGGTAGGGCGGGAAGAGGCTTCATACGCTCCCCCAACCCCAGGCCAATTAGGGCCTGGGGGAAGCGCACAAAGTTTCCTCCGCCCTGCCAGGAGCACGTAGCACTTTGAAGTGCTGTATGCTCTTGGCGGGGTGGGAGGAGACTTCACACACTCCCCCGCCCCCAAGCCCTGATTGGCCTGGGGGCGGGAGGAGTGCACAAAGTTTCCACCCCTCTACCCCCACCCTGCGAGAAGCACGCAGCACTTTGAAGTCAGTCAGCTAGGGAGCCTCGGCATTTCAAATGGACAGCGCCTCATAGCTGAGCCAGGGATCAGCTGTGCGGTGCTGCCCTTTGAATGCTGACTCAGCTTTTCAAAGGGGCAGCGCTGCACAGCTGATTCCAGGATCAGCTGGGAGGCACTGCTGCTTTGAAGTATCCCCTTTCCTCTCCTTTGCTGCCTCTATCTGACAGAGGCAGTCGGGGGGGGGGCGGGGGGGGGGAAGTGGAGGAATCAACTAGTCAACTAACTATCCAATAAGTATTTGCTTATTGGATAGTCGACTAGTCTTTAACATCTTTATCTTGGACTATACACTAGAGCTCAAGACATCAGGGCTGCACTTTCTTCTCCAAGGCTATATCTACACAGCAGCATTATTTCGGACTAAGGTATTCCGGAATATCTCTTCCGGAATAGCTTATTTCAAAATAGAGCATCCACACTAACTGAACACTGAAAATCGCATTTAAGGCCACCCGGAACCAGTCCAGGCAGGGCATCAGGTCACCAGTTGCCTCAAGCAGCAGACACATGAGGTTATCTGAGACTCGTGCTTAAAGGGATCCCCCTGGACAGCCGTTTCTCAGGTTTCCCTACTTGCTTGGGGGTTTTGCGAAAACCAAGCAGTGTGGACCTTTTCTTTTTGCGCAAAATCCCCTTTTTCCACAAGATCGGTATACCTCCTTTTTTGGGGCATAAGGATCTTGCGGGGGGGAAAAAAAAAACAAACATCCACACTACTTGCTTTAGCACAAAAATCCCAGCGCAAAAACGGAGCTGCAGAAAATATGAAAATGAGATTGCAACTCATGCAAATGAGTCCCTAATTAGCATATTTTTTGCAGAGAAAACTCGTAGTTTAGACATAGCCTGAGGGACAGCAAAGCAGCAGCCTCCGTGCAGTCTTCAGCTCTTGAAGGCTGCCTCCCAGGCTCTGCAGAAAACCAACCCCCAGGGCTTTTTGGAGACCCTCTTTGGGTATGTGGGGGAGCGGCTACAGGATCTGGACACCTCACAACATGGTCCGGATGCCATGGCCCACTGCATCTGGTGTCACCACATCATTCTGGAGCACTGGGGAGACCAACAATGGCTCCAGAAGTTCAGAATGAAGAAGGGCACCTTCCTTGAACTGTGTGAGTGGCTCGCCCCGGCCCTGAGGTGACGGGACACGCACGAGGCCTGCCGTTGCCCTCTGGAAACTCTCCACGCCGGACAGCTACCGATCTGTGGGGAACCAGTTCAGCGTGGGGAGATCGACCGTCGGGGCTCTGCTCATGCAGGTTTGGCATTCTCAGGCTATTTTTTCTGGGGGGGAGGGAGGGGCCGTGGAAGGATGGAATGGGCTTCCCTAGAGTAAAGGGGGTGGGAGTGGGTGCAGGGCCTACAAGCAGCCACTCACGGCTGCCATCTGGCAAGCCCATCGGGGGCTGTGCGCATCCGGGAGGCCCTGAGGGAGAGCTTCTCCCCAGGGGAGCAGTGACACTGTTCCCTGGTCCGCCCCAATGGGGGCTTCTGCTTCACCCTTCACTGCCATATCCTCCACTTACTCCTCCCTTCCCCAACAATAAAATAAAGACACTTTTGTTTTGAACAATTAAACAATCTGTATTTTCCATGACTGGGGGAGGTGTCAATGAAACTGGGGAGAAAGACAGGGAAGAACCTGGAGAGGGGAGGAGAGAGGGTGGGAGAAGGGGGGTGGTGAGAACCTTGGAGGAGGGAGCTGGAAGGGGGAGAAAGGTGAAGGAGAGGCTCAGAGCTCAGGCTTGGGCTGGGAGTGGTGCTGGCCCGTGTGGATCCCACTGCCGTGGGGCAGGGGCCTCGGCGTCCATGGGGAGGAGGAGAGATAGCTGGAGAGGGAGCAAAGGTTGGAGCGGGAGGAAGCAGCATGTTCTGCACCAGGGAGTGCACATCATTGCACAGGGAGCAGCCCTGCGCAAGCAGCTCCCGCCAGCTCTCCCGCCATAGCTGCAGGTCCTCCTCCACCCAGAGGTGGAGAGTACTATGCAGGGTTTGCAGTGCCACCAGGTGCTGTCGCTGGTAATCGTCCATTGGACATGAGTGCCTGCAGAAGCCTCGGGTGCAAGAGGATGTCCCAGGTGGTGTGAACTGCCCTCCACTCGCAGCTAGTCCGGCTGTGGAGCACAAAGAAAGATAGTCATCCCAGGGGACACAGTGCCCGAAGCAACAGTTCTTGACGCCGTCGCAGCCAATGTGGTTGGAGCCAGGCCGCGTGTGCTATGGCCACTGATGTCCTCAGGACTGGGGACAGCCCTGAGACTGTAGCCCTGCCTGTTTGCTGAGTGTGTGTGTGTGGGGGGCAGGTGGGGGGGGAAATGTCCTATGCCTCCTTCTAGACGTGGCTTGTGGACGGAGGTGTCCCACCCCAAGTTCAGAAACATGGCAGGTGTCTCCAGACACTCTGTGGCCAACAGCCCAAGGCTCCTATGTCACTGCTTGCTGGGGCCACGTACCCAAGAGCTGCATGGCACATGCTCCCACGTGCACAGGTTGCTGCGTGATCCACAGCCAGCAAAGGCCAAGTGTGAAGCACCTACCTTCCCCCACCCCCTGCATGATGAGAAAGTGATGGTACTCACACAATGTTCCTTCCCCAGCCTCGGACAATGCCTGGGAGATGTCCACAGGGAGGCCTTAGGGCTCCTGGGTCAGTTCGGTGCTCAGGCCAGCCTGGTCCTTGTCCTTCTCCTCCTCCTCGTTGCCATTGTCTGGGCTCCCAGTGAGGATGATGACGTGTGTCTCCACCTGGAGTCTATACCTAGGGGTAGAAGGGACTGTCCCGCCCCCCAGGATGTGGTGCAGCTCCTTATAATAGGGGCAGGTGTGGGGCTCTGCCCCAGATTAGGAGTTGCCCTCCTTGGCCCTGTCATAAGCCTGGCGGAGCTCCTTGACCTTCATCTGCCCGTTCTTGGGTGCAGATGTGGCCTTTGCTCCCAAGGCTGTCTGCCATGCGGCCATACTCGTCTGTGTTCCTGTGTCTGGTGCAGAGGTCCTGGAGGTTTGTCTCGTCCCCCCAAACCTCTGTAAGGTCCAGGATTCCACACTAGATCAGGAAGGTGCATGTCATTTGCAGCCCTGCGCAGGCTCCTGGGAGCTGGCTGAATGCTCCCAGGGAGCAGTGGAGGGCAGGCTGGCATCATCAGTCTGGCTCATCTTGGGCCTCAATGGAGTCAGAGGCAGGTGCAGGGTGTCAGATCTGCTGCAAGCCACAAACCCTGTCTGCAGAGTCTGCAGTTTTAAGGGCTCCTGGGGAAGAGGGGGATAGAGTTTTGCTATGTGTGGACAGAGCAGCCAGCAGGGCACTCTAGGAAGGGCTGGAGGACCCCTATTTCGAATTAGCCCCTATTTCCTGTCTACACAGTGCCTATTCTGAAATAGTTAGGTTTACAGAACTCGAAATAAGTGGTCTGCTATTTCAAAATAGAAATTTGACTGTGTAGATGCTCGCAAAGTTATTTCAGATTAGCGGTCATTATTACAAAATAATTTTGCTGTGTAGACATACCCCAAGAGTCCACCTTTCAGCAATAACAGCTTTCCATGCCCTTGTTAACAGGCACTCCATATTTGCTCACCCGGTCACAAAATGATTCCTTAATAGGTCTCCAGAATCTATGCCCACCTCATAGGGCCCCACCACCCTCATGGGACCTGAATCTTGTTCTAGATTGTTTGACTAGGCCTCCCTTTGAACCTATGGCCACCACTGCACTCCCCCTCTTTTTCATGAAGGTCTGTTTTCTATTAGCCATTACTTCAGTAAGGAGAGTCATTGAGCTTGGGGCCCTTATAGCGGAGCCCCCAACATGGTCTTTACAAAAGACACAGTCACACTAAGACCACATCCTGCCTTTCTGCCAAAAAAAGTCTGTACTGCATTCCACATGAATGAACCCATCGTGTTGCCTACCTTCTTCCCAAAACCCCACGTCACCAAGGGACGCAATTTTACACACTCTGGATATCCGACGTGCACTGGCCTTCTTTCTAGACAGAAATGAACTTTCTGTAAATCTCAATGTCTTATTTCCATTGCTGAATGCTCTAGGACAGTGGTTCTCGAAGTATGTTCCACGGACCCTTCCAGGTGGTCCGCAGCTCACGCTCAGCTTCCCCCACCTCCTGCCCCAAGCTGCAGGGAGTCGAAGCTGCTGCTCAACCCTCGTGGTCACCCCAGCTCCAGCTTCCTGCTCAGAGGGCACACGGAGGGAGGTGTGTATGTGAAAAAAGCTCCAACCTTCCCCACCAGACCCAGCTTACAGAGGGAAGCATAGCAAGTGTGGAGCTGCTTCCTTTGCCTCTCTCCGTGACTCAGGTCTGGAAAGGAAGGTTGAGGCTTTCTTCACCTCCCCACACACCCTCTGAACCATTCTGGGTTTATCAACATGGGCTGCACAGCCAGAAGGGAGTTCGGTGCCCAGGAGGTTCGAGCAGCACCGGGAACATGCAACTTGCACAAAGGCGTCCTGTGCCCCAGCTCGCCCAGGAGTGCTGGGGATGACCTGACTGATAAACCAAAGTGCAGCCACATAAGGCTACAAAGATAGAGTCAGCTGTTGTCCAAGGCTCCCCGAACCTAGCTGGGGCCAGCTGCCACTTATCACTTCTGTCAGTGGTGCAATTGGAGCAGGCCCCGTTGTTGCTAACTGGCCTGGCGTGCCTGCTGAAAGGAAGGTGGAGCAGGGAAGGGGCAGTCTGGGGTGCCCTGCAGCAATGCAGCCTATGAAGCCACCCTGCTGGCTGGCTACTGGCGGGCCGCTGGCAGGAAGCAGCTTCTGCTTTATTCTCTGCAGAGCATGGACCCCAGTCCTGGACTCTGCTAAGAGAACCCACCAAGACAGCAGCTCAGATGGCGGCTGCCCTAAATCCACTGGACTGAACATGTTTCACAGCTTTTAGCATCTGCATTCGCCCAGACAGGCTCTCCTCCGTTTGGGGGGGGGAGGGAGGAGTTCGGCCCTAGGGCTCTCAGGGTCCCCAGGCACTGAACCTAGTTGGTAAAGTTTCCTCAACACCAGGTTCGTGGCATTGGCTGGGCCCCAGCGTGCCCCTCTGCCAGGGAGGACAAGTCTAAGCCATGGCTGCCACGTGTCAGAGAGCTGGGAGTTGACTGCCCTGTTTGTTGCCCCAGGAACTGGCTGCCTTAGGAATGCCTGCAGCCCCAAGACCCACTCTCTGCCCTTCCCACACACCAGCTGCTTGGGAACCCCCCGGGAAACCCTTGCTCTAGCCCCCAGAGGTCTGACTAACCCTGGCCATTCAGAGACTCCATGATCCACTGGGGTCCCATGGGAAGAGCTCCTCGGGGCCACTCCAGCCCTCTGCTCCAGCCCTTGCGTCACTCCCTCATCATAGCACCATGCTTTGTAGTGCCCGGCAGGCAGCAGGCAGTTTGCTGTGCCGGCCAAGTGCAGTTGAGCCAGGTTCCACTCAGCACCTGCAGACAGCGTGGGCAGGCACAGGAAGGGGCCGCAGCTGCAGGGGATCCCTCGCCCAGGGCGAGCACTGCATTTCCCCACCCCACAGGCAGTCCTGTGTCCCTGCACCCTCCCCTTCACGCACAGTGCAGGACAGCTTGGAGCAGCCACAGGCCTGGGTCACGCAGTGCAGGGCAGCCTGGAGCCCGCAGGCCTGGGGGACACAGGGATACACGGAGAGCCTTGTGTGCTTCGGCCAGAACACTCCCCCACCCCCACAGCTGGGAGCAGGGCTGGGGAGGGTAGAGTTGCACTCAAAGCCAAAGTCCCTGGTCCAGGAAACTGCAGCCACAGGCCCCAAAGCTAGAGCAAGGGCAGCAGGATGGGACCCCGAGGCTTCCCCCAGCCACTGGCTATTTGCTGTGGGCAGCACCCACAGGCCCCTGTGTGCCAGGCAGACTGCCCAGTGCCAAGCTCCTATAGTATCAGTCAGGCCCTGGGGAGAAGCCCTGTCCAGACTAGGGATGTTAAATATCGGTTAATTGAATAGTTGATTAACCTCATGAATTCTTATCGGTTAGTTGATTATTCCATAGTCCCTGAGGGCAGAGCCAGCAGCCAGTACGCTCCGGCCCCACTACCCAAGGAGCCCCTTGCCACTTTGCGCTGCTGCCTCTGTATCAGAGGGAGCAGCATGGGGTACTACATGGGAGCTGGACTGTGAGGGTAGCCAGTTTAAAATCCAGCTCCCCTGATGGACTGGCTACCTGTCACCCTGTGCTGCTGCCTCTGATAAAGTGGCAGCCATGCCCACCTGGCTCCTAATATGCTTTAAATGCAGAGCCACAGCGGGTGTAGGTCCCAGACTCAGCGCAAGCCAGGACTGAGCCGGGCTGCTGGCCAGCCTGCTAAAAAATTAACTGGCAGTGGACGGGGAAGGAAATGTGTGTAGTCTATAGCATTAACCTAGAAGCTTTTGCTTCTCGGTTAATCAGTTAACTGGCTATACTATTACATCCCTAGTCCAAACCCAGCCCCAAAGCTTCGCTCACAGCCCGCCGCAGCATGCGTTGTTGCCTGACTCCAGGAGCTAGGGCTTCAATCTGTTTAATGTTTCAAATTAAATCATTCTCCCTAGCTTCAGCACTAGCTAATGGACACTCACCATTAATTACGTAATTATGCCCAAGCCATTTTGCAACTGGTGGTCCAAGGAAAAGTTTGCATTGAGCCAGGTGGACCACGGGCCAAAAAATTTGAGAACTACTGCTCTAGGGATACACCTATTTCATCCCAGTGTATTTCGAAATAGGTATCTACCTGCATAGTCAAATGCCACACTCTCGCCAATAGACCTCTACAGAACCCACGACAAGCACATTCCACTTGTGCTACAGCTGCCTCCACAGCCTTCTTGAACAATGTCCCCCTAAGAGACAATTACCATGTTGCCACATGGTCATCAGACCATACTTTCGCCAAACATTATGCGGTACTACAACTGACCTCAGATTCAGTGGTGGCGACTGCAGTCTTGTCCACCATCACCTCACGGTGACTCAGACTCCCACTGTCCAAATCAAACACTGCTCTGTTGTCACCAACAGTGGAGCACCCATGGGGACATCACTCGAAGAAGAAAAAGTTACTCACTTCATGCAGTAATACTGTTCTTCGAGATGGGTGTCCCTGTAGGTGCTCCACAGCCCTTCTTTCCTCCCCTCTTCTCAGAGTCTTAGTTACTCAGGCGTAGACAAGAAACAGAAGGGGAAGAGGTGGGGCTGTGCTTGCCTCAGGCGTGAAAGCAGCGAGAGGCCTCCTGCGCATGCATGGCCCAACAGGAGAAACTGCTTTGCAGGGCTCTGATCTGCGGCTCCGCGCTACCCGTCATCAAGAAACAAAAACAATCGAACACTCACGAGGACATACATCTCAAAGAACAGTCATTACACACTTTGTGCGGTAACTCCCTTTTACTTCTCTCCATTCTGAAAGCTTACTATTTATTCCTACCCTTTGTTTCCTGTCTTTTAACCAGTTATCAGTCCATGAGAGGACCTTCCCTCTTATCCCGTGACAACTTACTTTACTTAAGAATCATTGGTGAAGGATCTTGTCAAAGGCTTTCAGGAAATCTAAGTACACTATATGTACTAGATCTTCCTTGTCCACATGTTTGTTAACCCCCTCAAAGAACTCTAGCCGATTAATAAGGCAAGATCTCCCTTTACAGAAACCACGTTGACTATTCCCCAACAAATTATGTTCATCTATGTATCTGACAATTTTATTCTTTACTATAGTTTCAGCTAATTTGCTCTGTACTGATGCTAGACTTACTGGTCTATACTTGCCAGAATCACTTCTGGAGCCCTTTTTAAATATTGGCGTCACATTTGCTATCTTCCAGTCATTAGCTACAGAAGTTGATTTAAAGGATAGGTTAAAACTACAGTTAGTAGTTCCGCAATTTCACATTTGAAGTTCTTTCAGAACTCAGTGACTTGCTACTGTTACCTTTATCAACTTGTTCCAAAATCTCTTTTAATGACCTTAATTATGCAACTGCTGAAAAACTGGCATTGTTGCCCCATAGAGAAATAAAGGATATTAGACTAAAATGACACAAAATAAAAATATACAAGAGTTACCAATACATAAAGGCACATGATGCCCATTTTGGCAAATTTCTTCAGGGCCTGATCAATATCTTCCAGAACAAATCACTAATCAGAATCATAATTCTTTCTCTTCTTCCTCTACAATAGTTTTGAATTAATCCACTTAAGAATTCTCTTAAAAGTATTTCCATGTACTCACACAAACTCTCTGCATAGATAACTTTGTCCGAGTGCACTCTTTATAATTTGTTCCCTCTGAAGTTCTATGCTACTTGATGCTTCAGTTAGATCTCTCGAATAACACAAAGAAAGATCATTCCCACCTGTTTTCATATGGATGGGATCCTAGACCACTTCCCAAATCAAGCAGGACAGTCATCTCAGAATAAATAAAATGTCCTGTGACAGAGTCAGGCTAGAGGGTACAGGGGAGCGGAGGAGGGAAAATATATTAGCCCTAGATTAAATAGATTCCAGTTCCCAAGATAAACTAGCAAACCGGGGGAGCAGGGAACCATCCAATATGAACTGGTGGAAATTCTCAGCTAGTAGGTGGACAAGCTACAGAAAAAGGTGGCTAGTCTGAGGAGCATTCTTATCCATGAGGAAATCCATGAGGGTATTCATCGAAGGCCGAGGATGTAGCCAAAATGTAGGATTTTAGCATTGGCATAAGAACATAATGATATATATCGGGGTGCGGAACCTAAGGCGCGAGGGCCGGATGTGGCCCCCGGCTTGCCTTGATCCAGCCCCCGAGGCTTGTGGCTCCCCCCAGCATTGGGGAGCCTGTGCTAGCACTCCTGCCCCCCCACTGTTCCATCGTGGGGCTGGAGCACACAAAACCTATTAGCCTGGGCCCCCCAAAACTCTGGTGTGCAAGGAGAATGTGGGAAGTGTCTTTCTTCTTAGTCAGAGGCCACATCAGTGAGGGTTTGTTTTTTCTTTTTTCCTTCTGTCTTGTATGCAGCCCCCAAATGATTTTTCTGTGGGTCACCAGCCTCCGACCCCAAAAAAGGTGCCCCACCCTGGCCTATATAATGATTTGCTATATGCTTCTATTCCTCCTGACTTCTCATGATTAGGCAATGTCTACACTGCAAGCTAAGTCTTTTAGTAACTATGTAATCCTTTGTCTGGAATGCTCTGTAAAATTGTTCAGTGTGATTGCAAGAATGTGTGTGAATGTCATCATGAAGATCCAGATGGTCAAAAAGACTTGAGAGACTTGGAAATTATCAGAGAACATTCACTGTACCTTAGGCTGAATGAATTAGCAGAATAGACAAGCCCAGAAGACAATCAGACACTCTTTAAGGTAAGACCACAAATAAAAGACAACTAAGGCTGACCATAAATGTCTGAGGGTAACTGGGGGAACCCCCCCAAGATTAATATTTCAAGGACTGCAGCATGACACTGCAAAACCCATAGACTCAAATGGGATGTCAAATATAAAATGGGGTGTGCTTGCCATAAGACTCTGGATTGGGCCCTGCAAGCCAAGCCTCAGAAGAGCCTCAAATCACCACTGATAAACCCCAACTCTTCTCTCATGTACAAATCTTACTTGGCCAATAAAACTGACTTGAGCCATGGCAGACTAGTAACTATGAATCATCTGCAGAACATGAGTGTGTGTGCGCGCGCGTGCGCGTTTGCTGCTTTTCATACTGTATTCTTAATAAACACAGCATATTGCCTTTTCCCCTGAAAAAGATCCCATGTGCTTCTCACAAGCATAACAAGGAAGCTATCCAGCCAGCGAGGACTGCTGTCACATCACTGGGGGAGGAGGAGATTGCTCTGTCAAAGAGAGGACACTGGGTGCCAGTTAATTCTGGCAGCAGGCAGTACTCCGCCCCTACACCCAACCCCTTCCCCCTCACCCCCATGGTGAAGGAGAACCATTATGCTGCCCTAGAAACAAGAGATAAGAAATCACTATGATGTGATTGGAATAATGCAGACTTGGTGGGACAACTCACATGATTGGAGCACTGTCATGAAAGGGAATAAACTGTTCAAGAAGGACAGGAAGGGGAGAAAAGATGGAAGAGTTGCACCATATACAAGAGAGCACTATGACTGCTCAGAGCTCCAGTATAAAACAGGTGAAAAGCCTGTTCAGAGTCTTTAGGTTAAGTTTAGAGGTGGAAGTAACAAGAGTGATGTTGTGGTCACTATCTTCTGTAGACCACCAGATCAGGTGGATGAAGTAGACGAGGTTTTCTTCAGACACCTAACAGAGGTTTCCAGATCACAGGCCCTTGTTCTCAAAAGGGAGTGCAATTACCCTGACATCTGCTCAGAGACCAATACAGCAGTACACAGACAATCCAGGAAGTTTTTGGAGAACGTTGGGCACAACTCCTTGGTACAAGTGTTGAAGGAACCAGTCAAGGGCCATGCTCAACTTAACCTGCTGCTCGCAAAAAGGGAGGAATTAGTAGGGAAAGTAAATGTGGGTGGCAACCTGGGCAGCAGTGATCATGAGATGGTCGATTTCAGGGTCCTGACCAAAGGAAGAAAGGAGAGCAGCAAAATACAGACCCTGGACTTCAGAGAAGCAGACTGACTCCCTCAGGAAACTTGGGAATCCCTTGGGAAGCAAAATGCAGGAACAAACCATCCCAGTAAGAAAACCAAATATGGTAGGTGACCAGCTTGGCTTAACAGTGAAATCCTTAGGGAGTTAAAACACAAAAAGGAAGCTTACAAGAAGTGGACACTTGGACAGATAACTAGGGAGGAGCATAAATATATTGCTTGAGCATGTACAGGGATGTAAATCAGGAAGGCCAAAGCACAAATGGAATTGCAGCTAGCAAGGGAAGTGAAAGGTAACAAGAAAGATTTCTACAGGCACGTTCGCAATAAGGTGGTCAGAGAAGGTTTGGAACCCTTATGGAATGAGCGAGGTAGCTTAGTGACAGATGATGTGGGAAAAGCTGAAGTACTCAATGCTGTTTTTGCCTCTGTCTTCATGGGGGGAGGGGTTCCAAAAGAACCACGCAAAACCTCAGTCTAGACTTTCAAAATACCCTTTTTCGAAACAGCGATCGGACACGAATATGCAAATGAAGCATGGGATATTTAAATCCGCACTTCATTTGCACTTTCGATCAGGCTCATTACATCCCTCTTTTGAAAGAAGGATGTAAGTCTAGGCATAGCCTTTGTGTGGGAGAGAAAAAACAGGAGTTGAGACACACAGAATTATTTAAATCCAGGCAGGACTACCAGGCCTCCAAGGAATTCGGAGCATGGGAGTGGACTGAACAAAGAGGACATTGGAAGTAAGTAAAAGGGGGAAAAAATGGATCTGGTCACGTTCAGGGTAATCTCTCTTTATTTTGTGGTTTGGTTTGAACTGCTCTATGTGAATCTATGCCTCCCCTCCCCCTTTACCATTTAAGACTTTGTTTCCAGAGACTTTTCTCTGTGTTCTAATTTGCTTTCCTTAGTTGCTCTGTAACATCTAGCAACCAAGTATGCTTTACCAAGTTTATCTTTTGTTTTATAATAAAAAAAAAAAAATCACCTTTTTAAGGTGATGATTTGATTCTTGTGTCCTAGAAGGTCTGTCTGTGTGTATCTGCATGCCTCAGACTCAGGGGTAAGCTACCAAAGACTGCAGCTTGTTTTTCTCTTTTCCCTGGGGGTGGTTTCAAGTGTCCAACCCTGGCTAGGGATTTAAAAAAAAAAAAAAAAAAAAAAAATCACTTGAAGATGGCAGTGATTCCCCAAAATCTGTGTATTATTTATTATTCGGGGGGGGGAGGGGTTGTAACCAGTACCTGCAGACGCAAGGTTTTGAAGCTCTCTTGCAGGCCCTCACCTTCTGCACTCAGAGTGCCAGAGTGGGGAACAGCCCTCACATAAGGTATGAAGGGGGCAGGTGACCAAAGCCCACAGATAAGAAAAAAAAATCATGGAAATCTGGGGAAAGGGTCAGAAATGTGGGTAGTATGGGCTGTAAGAGCAGAGATCAAGGAGAAACAGATGGAAATGGGGAGATCAGTATCTTAAATGCTTGTATACAAATATGATAAGTATAGGGAATAAGTAGGATGAACTCATAATGCTAGTAAATGAACACAACTATGACACAGTTGGCACCACAGAGACTTGGTGGTATAGAAGGGTACAGTTTGCTTATGAAGGACAGGCAAGGAAAAAATGGGAGCTGTTGTTGCCTTATATAATAAAAATGTATACCTTTCATCTAAAGTTGAGATGGATGTAGGAGACAGACTTGTTGAAAGCCTCTGGATAAAGATAAAAGGGGTAAAAATGAGGGAGATGTCTTTGTAGGGATCTACTGTAGGCCACTTAACCAGGTAATAGAGGTGGATGAAGCTTTCTTTAAACAACTAACAAAATCATCCAAAGCACAGGGGTTGGTGGTGATGGGGGACTTCCAACTACCCAGACACATGTTGGGAAAATAAGGCAGAAGGATAGAGACTATCCAACAAGTTCTTGAAATGTACTGAAAACAATTTTTTATTCCAGAGGTGGAGAATGCTACAAGGGGAGATGCTCTTTTAGAGTTGATTTAGGGATGTAAAATTTGGTTAAAAAGAGCTGAAAATCTTTGCAGTTACATGTATAAAGCTTTATAAATAAGCTTTATATTGCACAGCCCGCTGCAAAGCCTCCCTGAGAGTGGGGTCATAAGCCCTTGCCAACCTGGCACCTCTCTCAAACCAGCTTCTACCTGGCACCCCAAGGCAGTAGTGCAGGGTGACAGGTGGCTCCCCGGGAGTGGAGCCGGATTGCACTGGCTGCCGGTCCCGCCCCCAGGGACTATAGAATATTCAAGTAATGGATAAGAATTCGTGTGGTTACTCAACTATTCAGTTACCCGATATCTAGAAGTTGATTACTACAGTACTGGACAGTTTGTTTTCCAGAGTTTCAAGTGCCGATTTATGTTATCAAAACTCAAGTCCCTCTGAGATGCTTGCTCTTCTAAACCCGATTAAGGATGTTAGATATCGGGTAACTGAGTAGTTGAGTAACCATATGAATTTTTATGGGTTACTTGAATATTCTATAGTCCCTGGGGGCAGGGCCAGCAGCCAGTGCAATCCAGCCCCATTCCCCAGGAGCCACCTGCCACCCTGCACTGCTGCCTCAGGGGGCCAAGTGGAAGCCGGTCTGAGAGGGGAGCCAGTTTAAAAACCAGCTCCCTGGTGCTGCTGCCTCTGATACAGAGGCAGCATCACAGGGTGGGAGCAGTCCCTGTCCGTGAGGTGTCCGTGCTCCCTGCAGACAGAGGCTGCTGAGGAGAGGGAGGTGGAGGCGGGGGAGGCTACCGCGAAGCAGCCTCTGTCTGCAGAGAGCTGGGCCCACCATGGGTAGAGGCTACTTCGTGGCAGCAGCCCCCATCCACAGGGTGTGACGTAGTATGGGTACCTTGCTGGTTGCTAGGCTTGGGCTGTGGGTGACCTCCTCTGGCTGCTGTCTGTAGCACGGCCCAGCAGGGCAGGGGATGAGTCATTATGCAAGAGGGCTCTGAACCTGTCCGACGAGTTATCTCCCAGGGAGCAGAACAATGGGAAGAAGGCGGAGTGGAGCCCTGGCTGGGGGCAGGGCTGGAAGGAATAGTGAGTTAGTGTGGCTGTCTGGGATCATGGAGGAGACAGCCTAGGGAAGGGGCTGGAATTTAGGGGCCCAGTGCCCCCCATCTCAAGGGGGGCTGAGGCATCTTAGGCCTGCCCTGTAACCAGATTACATCTGTGCTGTGCTGTATCCTGGAGAAGCAATAAACTCCCTCTATTCTACTGGCTGGTGGAGTCTGTTCGTGCCACTACAGGGGTGCAGGAGACGGGGAAATCCCAATGAAGTTCCCAGCAGACAGCAGCTGCTCCAGCCTCTGTCCACAGGGAGCTTAGACCCCCTCCCCCTCCCAATAGACAGGGGCTGCTGCCACAAAGCAGCCTCTGTCTGCAGGGAGCTTGGACAATGATACAGAGGCAGCAAGGGGTGGGGGGAATGTGAGTAATTCATTAAATTAACCAATAAGCCTAGACTTATTGGTTAATCATATAGTCAACTACTCATTTACGTCCATAAACCTGATGTTCTTTAGGGTAGCTTAAATGAAACATGAAACACCTTCCTTAAACAATTAATTTTATTAACTCAAATCTATATTGTTATGACTTTGAAACTGAACAGTTTTTTAAATTTAAATGCTATAGCAGGAATTCATGGCCTCAGTCTAAATCCTTTTATGGTTCTGAACTCAGAGAAAACCTGCATAAAAGAGATATGATGTTACATAAGTCAAGAGTGAGATTATGCCAACATGCCAAGAGAACAGTGATTACCAGGGAGGCAACATCTACATACACAGACTCTAAAATGTATGTGTGATATCTGCCAGTTCATTTGGTCAAGAACACTTCCTAAACAGTAAGGCTACATCTAGACTGCACCCTTTTGCACAAGAGAATATGCAAATGAGGTGAAGCGGTGAATATCACCGTGCCTCATCTGCATACTTAATGAGCTGCCATTCTGCACAAAACCCCCCTCTTGCGCAAGAGTCGTTCTTCCTGAAAAAAAGCGACATAACGGCTCTTGCGCAAGAGGGGGGTTTTGCGCAAAAAGGAGCTGTGCAGACAGCTCCTTTTGCGCAAAAGCCCCTTGCGCAAAAATGGTAGCTCATTAAGTATGCAAATGAGGCACAGCAATAGTCACCACTTTGCCTCATTTGCATATTCTCTTGCACAAGAGGGGACAGTCTAAACATAGCCTTAGAGCTAGGGCCACCAAATTTGGTATGCAGCTTCCTCTCCTCCTGACTTAAAGCAAGGTCAGGGTTTGGTCGTACCAGGAAAACGAAATGTCCCTGGAATAGTATTGTTTTTCATAACACAGAAAAGAAGGAGGCTGATAGGGGGGACAATTATACTGCAGAGTGAAAATAAGGGGGGAGCTGCACCAGGAAGAGAGTGGCCAGCTGGGGCCAGGGCTCTCCGTGTTGCCAGCCACTGAATCTCCTACCCCAAACTCCTTCCCTGGCCCTCAGATGCAGCGACGGATGAGGAGGAAGTGCCATCCAGCAGCTTTGCCACCACACAAGGAGTATCACCAGAGGCTCGGGACCACAGCCCCAAGCCTCCCCAGTGGAGCCAGAGGACCAGTGGCTATAGGGCCATCCTCACCACTGCGGGTGGCTCCAGTGAGTTCTCCCAGACCCCTGCCATGACTCCTGCACTTCCACCCCCTACCCTCAGCCCTCCCACACTCCTGCTCTGACTCCTGCACACACACCCCAATGCCAGCCCACTGCCCTGAAGGACCTGAGCAATGCCAGGTAGGTCTTTTAGGCTATGTCTACATTGCGCTCTCTTGCGCAAGAACATATGTAAATGAGGTGCGGTGATGAATATAAGCAGCAGAACGGCTCTTGCACAAGAGGGGGTTTTTGCGCAAGAAAGAGTAGTGTAAACTGCTTCTTCTTGCGCAAAAGCCTCTTGTGCAAAAATGGCAGCTCATTAAGTATGCAAATGAGGCATGGCAATATTCATCGCTGTGCCTCATTTGCATATGTTCTTGTGCAAGAGAGCGCAATGTAGACATAGCCTTAGTGTTTACATAAAATTGGAAAGCTATGAGAATTACAGTAATAAAAATAACTGTTCTTCCTAGCATGCCTGTCTTCAAGGAAGGAAGCAAATGAGAGGAAAGTAGGTTTCATTTCCCTTTCCCCTGTTAATACCAGTCTAGAAAAGTCAAAAACTTTCTAAAAATTCAAAATTTCTCTCCTTTTGCTGCCCTTATCAAAACCCTTTTTGCACCATGCTTTTCTCAAATAGTGCACTCAGTAATCGCTTTTTGGTAAATGACTAATCTAAGGGCAGATACCCATGGCAGGAGCCAACTTCTGCAGGCACAGAAACTACTTAGGCTAGAAACAAGAATTTACAATCTGCTTGCACTGACTCAATAGTGCATCCTCGTTAAATCATAAATTACCCCTTTGCTGGGGGCTAAACCAAATATTATTCTTATATTTCAGCATCAATTAATTGATTTTATACTAGGGCTCATCCAAGGTTTTCCAAGTCTTGAGTTGCTCTGACTGGGAGCACAGACAGTGGAAGGGATTGATAGTGCAAGCAACCCACAAGTAAACAGCACGGTGGGTGGGACTCGGGAACTGGGTACTGAATTGTGACACGCAGTGGGCAGGGGAGGCTGCTTTGGTTACCTGACGTACACTGGAAAGGTAGCAAAGGCGCAAGCCCCAAGGGCAAGGCTCTAAGGAAAGGGCTGGCAGCTGCAAGACTCGCGCTCACTACACGCAGCAGCCCCACCGCCGGCCCAGCTGCCAGAGCCTTGCTGCGGGAAGGCGAAACGCGCCCCCATCCTGCAATTCCCCCTCCCAATTACTATCCGGGTTGTTTGTGAGACTAAGGAGCCCGCCGGGCCGCGGTCCAGAACCCGCAGGGCTCTACCCTGCGCCGAATCCGCCATCGCCCCTTCCCTGCTGTGCTGCAGGGCAGCGCCATTTGCGTCAGCAGCTACCGAGATAAGGAGCCCACCGGCCCGTCACTCCCAAGCGATCGCCTCCCTGAAGAGCAATACTCAGCGGCGCGATGCCTCCAACACCCCACCGCGGGGACAGGCGACTAGAGCCGGGAAAGAGTCACCGGATTAAAACGGGGCCGTAAGTTCCGCAGGGAGCGTTGTGCGCGCCTGCGGAGTCACTACAACCAGGTGCATTTCCCCACAAAATGGGGGAATCCCAACTGATTTTTAAGCAAACAAAAAAGCGGTTAAAGAGCGACAGCGGTCGGTCTGTCTCAGCCTGTTCCGACGCTGGCCGGCGAAGATGCAGGTAAGGTGGTGTCAGCAATCGACGCCGGGCTGCCCGGCTGGGATCATGTTACCGCCCAGCCTTTTGAGGGATAGGTCCAAAGCAATCAGCGGCCAGCGGGAGGCCTTTTGCTTCTCTCCGAAGCAAACCGAACTGTAGCTTCAGCTTTAACAAGCAGAGCTCATCCCCGTGCAGATGTGCTTGGGTGGTGTGGCAGGACGAAAACCCCGCAGAAAGAAGCCGGGGGGTTCCGAGACGCAACGGAGGAACAGGTTCAGCACCGCTCTTACCTGGGAGAGATCCCGTTAAAGGGAAAGGCTGTTTCGCCCTTTCGTTTCAGCGCACTCGCTGGAGCTGGAGCTGGAGCTGGAGCGTTCTCCGCCAGCCCCACGGAGCGAGCGATCCCCCTGCCGCGGCCGTCTGGGAGAAATTCTAGAACCTTTTATTGCAATTGCCTCAGCAAAGGAGGAAACCTGACGCCCCGTCAAGCTGGCAGCTCCCTTAGCCAATAGACCAGTGATGGGGCAGGCACACATCCGCCCCCATTTCTCTGCAAGGGCCAATGGCATCTGACAGCTCGAACGAGCCTCCTTCCCGCTCCCCTGGCCCTGGACCCAGCCTTGCTTTCAAGGCAGTGCCGTAGCTTGCCGTTCCTCCCACGTTTCGTTGGATTTAAACGACTGTGAAGGAAAGGGAGCGGGGGAGGGGAGATGAGGTTTAGTTTCATCGCATGGCGATGAAGTGACAGTATTCCTATCCCTGGGAGAGCAGTTTCCTTTCCCACTTCCTGCTGGCCCCAACGGACTAGGGAAGGGTTAAATGTAAGGCTCTGAAGCTGGGTGCATCTGGGATTGTATCAGGCTGGAGAGGAGAGCAGTGGAAGAGTAAATTCTTCTTTGTGTAGCCGCTGAAAGCTAGGCCATCGGGCAGAGGGGAGCCCCAAGGAGGCTTGAATTCTGTCGACCCTTCCAATCCCAGCTCCAGGTCTGCCAGCCCTCCAACTTCACGCTCCTGCCAGCACCACATGCTGCTGCCCCTGTTTTCAACCCCAGCACTAGCCTCACTCAGATCTGCCCTGTGATGCGCCTCCCTGTGTGTCTTGTGGTGGGGCCAAAGACTGAAGTAGCAGTGCACAGTGCTGCCTGGCAGGAGAGCATGGTGGCAGGGCTGGCAGATATTGAGCTGGGGTTGAGTCTTCATGCTAAGTGAGTGGGCCATGGCTCACTCAGGCCTATCCACAGCTACACCCCTGTGGTAACTTGATCTCATAAAAATGATGCTTTCCTATCTTCTGCCTCCTTGGCCCACATAAGCCAGCAATCTGGTGTGTAGCTTTAGCTATGGGAAAAGGAATGCTTGAAATTTAATCACCACTTGGCAGTGACTCATTACATTTTTTCATTTTGTCCACACAACCTCAACATGCCTCAGTCCTTTCTTTAACCCCAGGTTCCCACACAAGCTACTTCCATACTGGACTCTGCAGCAAAAACCTTATCTTTTTACATGTTCACATCATGTCACTGTGATCATTTACCTCCAAGAGGACACACAGAGCTGGTGTCTTTTGTAGGAGACTTAGCTTATCAATGAGGTTTCATCATACAACAATGGAAATCTCTTTAGGTAGGAGCCTATCAGCATGTTTCTCCTTTCCACCAGGCAATTTGGGAATACAGCACTACATCTTTTTCCCCCTCCAGTGGGGAAACAGACAGCTGCTCTTCTTCATTCTTCAGGGAAATCAATAATGGCAATCCTACCTGATAGCACTCAGTCCTCTCAATCAGCAACTTCCCTCCCTGTTTTTCCCATAGAATAGTAGCAACATCCACAAATCTTAATTAGAACAACATATGGGCAATGCTTCCCAACTCTTCCCACACGTTTCTGTGCTCCTGCTCTGCACAATGTGAACTTGAGTAGGAGAAGAGGAGTAAGCACGTCAGGATGGACTGGCAAAAGGATTGATTGTCATCATCCAAAGCAGGGCCACCTCATGTGCCTCCCTAAGCAGCTGTCCTTAGACTATGCTGAACATTGTCTCTGTCTAGCTGTGTTGTACCATAAGGTGCATATTCTGAAATAAACTGAAACAAGAATCTACTAGAGTTCTTTGAGGGGGTCAACAAACATGTAAACAAAGGGGATTCAGTGGATACAGTGTACTTAGCTTTCCAGAAAGCCTTTGACAAGTTCCCTCATCAAAGGCTTCTTAAGTAAAGTAAGTTGTCATTGGATAAGAGGGAAGGTCCACTCATGGATTGATAACTGGTTGAAAGACAGGAAACAAAGGGTAGAAATAAACGGTAAATTTTCAGAATAGAGGTAACTAGTGGGATTCCCTCACGGTCTGTCCTGGGACCAATCCTATTCAACTATTTATAAATTATCTGGAAAAAGGTTAATGAGAGGTCAAATTTTGCAGATGATACCAAACTTCTCAAGATAGCTAAGACCAAAGCAGACTGTGAAGAACTTCAAAAAGATCTCACTAAACCAAGTGATTGGGCAACAAAATGGCAAATGAAATTTAATGTTGATAAATGTAAAGTAATGCACATTGGAAAAAATAATCCCAACTATACATACAATATGATGGGGACTAATTTAGCTACAGCTACTCAAGAGAGAGTTCTTGGAGTCACTGTGGATAGTTCTCTGAAAACATCCACTCAGTGTGCAGTTATTCCGAAATATGTGAGCATCTACACAGCAATTCCAACTTCTGTAAACCTCGTTCCATGAAGAATAATGCCTATTCCAAAATAGCTATTTCAAAATAAGGCGTGTGTAGATGCTCCACTTCTGCTATTTCAGAAATAATGTCCGAGCTTGCTAACTGTTCTTTTTTCTCTTTCGTAACTAAGCCTTCAACCCAGAGACTTTCCCTGAGTATCTATATCAATGGTGGTTCTTTCCATTTAGCCAATTTACTACGCTTGCAACTATAGATTTGTTTTGATAATAAAACATTGTTTTTTTAAGTAACCGGCATTGGTTGATTTTTATGTCCTGGAGGGTCTGTCTGGAGGATCTGTCTGTGTGTATCTGCATGCCTCGGACTGAGGGGTCAGCTACCAGAGACTGCAGCTTGTTTTTTCTCTTTTCTTTTTCAAGCTCTTTTGGGGAAAAAGAGCTTGGGTACCCCTGGGGTTGGATTTCAAGTGTCCACCCCTATTTGTGGGCTCAAAAGCACTTGATGGTGGCAGCGGGTCCCCCAAACTCTGGGTATTAGGATTTGGGGGGGAAGTTTTTGTACCAGAGCCTGTAGAGGCAAGGTTTTGTGGGCCCTCAACTTCTGCATTTGTCATGCCAGAGTGGGGAACAGCCTTGACATAGCCTAATAGACCTATTTAACTATGTTTAAGGGTAGGATCTGATGTAACTACACCAAAGAAAATATAGTTGCACTAGTTAAATCTAGCCCATTTTGTGTTAAATTTCTGGATAAGAGTAATAAAACATCATAAGACACATGTGGCAATAGATTAAAACAATAAATCCTTAAAGAGGTTTCTATCTACAAAGATCTTGGCCATACATGTGTACATGCAAAGTCATCACAACACAGCTGTTCTCCTCTTTCAGAGTTACCCACAGGTATCATCTTCTTTTGCAATGCCAGCTTTACTCTCTGCTCTGAATCTGACATGAATGTCAGATGTCCCTCTTTCAAATCCTGTAATGTATAGCTAAATAGGCTTAGCATTAGCCATGGAATCAGCACTTTCATCATAACAATAAGTTTTTGCTACTAAATGTATTTTCTTCTGGTTTCCAAGTGGCAGAAATTCAGGCAAAGAGTCTTCTAATAGAATCCATTCCCATGGTCTTCATGTAAAACAAGAGTTAAACAGCCATAGCAGTAGCCAAGATACATCAGAATGTTATATGGTTTCCAGAAGACACACACCCTTGTCAGCATTCAGAATTGAATCCATGCTGGTAAATCTTCTAGAATAATAAAAAACAACGAGAAGTCCTGTGGCACCTTATAGACTAACAGATTTATTGGAGCATAAGCTTTAGTGGGCAAAGACCCACTTCGTCAGACCCACGTGCATCTGACGAAGTGGGTCTTTGCCAGCGAAAGCTTATGCTCCAATAAATCTGTTAGTCTATAAGGTGCCACAGGACTTCTCGTTGTTTTTGCAGATTCAGACTAACACGGCTACCCCTCTGATACTTCTAGAATAATGAAACTCTCTGTTCTTACAACTTATTACCATGGTTCTAGCATTCACTGACTTGATGGGTAAATAACACAAAGAAAATAACCCCTCTATGGAAACTACTTATTATGGGATCCTAAAACCTGGAATTTTTCCTGACAGGAGCCTTCCTCTTTGAAATATATCAAAGCGGTGCAGTGATGAAAAACAAGGGGTTAAATTTAAAAGCAAAGATTGTTATTATTGGTATTACAATAGCAGGTAGGGCAACAACTGACACTGGTGCACTTTTGTACTAGGCATTGTAAAAACAAATACTGAAAGACAGTCCCTGCCCTTACCTGTTCACAGTCTAAATCTCTAATCCAGTTAACAATATGCTTAACCCTAAACTAAATAGTCCCACTGACCTAAACAGACAAAAAGTAGAAGAGGAAATGCAGGCACAGTAACTTACAATAGTCACATAGCAGTGCACTGGCAGATCTGGAAAGAAAACTCTCCTTCTAGGGCCTTATCCACACTTACTCCCACTAGTAGCGTTTTAGCTGTCCAAGTTGAAATTCTCTCTTAACCTTGGTTGTTGCTGTAAAAGCAGCATAAATTAGTGCTGTGCTGAATTACAGCATCAGTTAATGTAGGTGAAATACAATAGACCAGATTCTGATTTAACTGAGGTCTTTGTAAATCAGGAGTAACCTGACTTCAATGGAGTTACTCCAGATTTACCCAGGTGACTCTGAGTTCAAAATGTGGAATTAAGTCTACTGAGAGAAATTATAAACACTATTTTTAAAAGTTAATTTACCATTGTAAGAATTGTATTTTAGCTGACAGCTAAAATCTTCAGGCAGTTGTAATTCAATGGTAGGAAATGATTCTTTTAATACTATGTGGTGAATATTTTAAAACAGGCTCTTAAAATGTATCCATAGCAGCTACTCTTCATCAATTTGTTAGAGGGCATTATTCAATACTAAGCATTAATTAAGCAATTTTTGGGACAATCTGTGTTATATACAGTCCTTTAAAATAGTCCCATCCCTCTTCAGACCATGTCTTTATTGCAATCTGCAAATCTGCTCCCTCTGCTTTCAGTTCCAAACCTGAAGATAAATCACTGAGTAGAGATGATTGCAATGCATGGAATGAAGGATCAATGCCTGCCAGATTTCTTTCCGTACAAACAAGCATGCACCTCCCTCTTATGAAACAGTATGCAGATGGGTGTAGGCACTGACTTGGGATTACTATTGGTCAACTTCTCAGCCAATGACTGCAAAGAAAATAACATTTTTTCCTTCTCATTCATATACCCTGGGACAGAACATGCTTGTGACCTACAGTTACTGTTCAAAGCTGTATCATATGCAGCTCTTAAATGAGCATAATTCACACGTTTTTCTGAATAGTAATTTTATCTTTGACTCTGTGTGCTGTGCTTTTTACATTTGCATTTCCCCATCTATTGGCTTCTTGTTTACCAAGTATTTGAGGCTGGTGTGAGGTTTAACAAGAAAATACAGGTTGTGGTGTCTTCATTCAGTACGTGTGTATACTACCCAGGCTTGTGCTTCCATCTCATCCGACGGAGATGTTTCCAGGGCATAGAAGAGAGCAAGCTGTCTGAGGCTCAGTTCAAATGTAACAGAGGGAATGGTGGTGCCTTGTGGAAAGGAACTGAAAGACATAAGAACATAAGAATGGCCGTACTGGGTCAGACCAAAGGTCCATCTAGCCCAGTATCCTGTCTGCCGACAGTGGCCAGCACCAGGTGCCCCAGAGAGGGTGGACCGAAGACAATGATCAAGCGATTTGTCTCCTGCCATCCCTCTCCAGCCTCTGACAAACAGAGGCCAAGGACACCATTTTATCCCCTGGCTAATAGCCTTTTATGGACCTAACCTCCATGAAATTATCTAGCTTCTCTTTAAACTCTATTATAGTCCTAGCCTTCACAGCCTCCTCTGGCAAGGAGTTCCACAGGCTGACTACACGCTGTGTAAAGAAGAACTTTCTTTTATTAGTTTTAAACCTGCTACCCATTAATTTCATTTGGTGTCCTCTAGT
This sequence comes from Pelochelys cantorii, assembly GCA_032595735.1. Classification (NCBI taxonomy): domain Eukaryota; kingdom Metazoa; phylum Chordata; order Testudines; family Trionychidae; genus Pelochelys; species Pelochelys cantorii. The sequence continues at coordinate 107,460,428 of CM064331.1, read as the reverse complement.
TCTTCTATTATGGGAACTAATAAATAACTTTTCTTTATCGGCCCTCTCCACACCACTCATGATTTTATATACCTCTATCATATCCCCCCTCAGTCTCCTCTTTTCTAAACTGAAAAGTCCCAGTCGCTTTAACCTCTCCTCATATGGGACCCATTCCAAACCCCTAATCATTTTAGTTGCCCTTTTCTGAACCCTTTCCAAGGCCAAAATATCTTTTTTGAGGTGAGGAGACCACATCTGTACACAGTATTCAAGATGTGGGCATACCATAGTTTTATACAGGGGCAGTAAGATATTCTGGGTCTTATTTTCTATCCCTTTCTTAATAATTCCTAGCATCCTATTTGCCTTTTTGACCGCCGCTGCACACTGCGTGGAAGTTTTCAGAGAACTGTCCACGATAACTCCAAGATCTCTTTCCTGATTTGTCATAGCCAAATTAGCCCCCATCATACTGTACGTATAGTTGGGGTTATTTTTCCCGATGTGCATTACTTTACGCTTATCCACATTACATTTCATTTGCCATTTTGTTGCCCAATCATTCAGTTTGGTGAGATCTTCTTGGAGTCCCTCACAGTCTGCTTCTGTCTTGACTATCCTAAACAGTTTGGTATCATCTGCAAACTTTACCACCTCACTGCTTACCCCTTTCTCCAGATCATTTATACATAGGAGTAGAGAATTGTATCTGCCTTTGTGAGTAAGGGCCTTTGTATCCTGTTTGTTTCTCACTTGGGGATTCAATTCAATCCCCAACTGTGACTGAGTAATTGTGGGGCAGGCTTTTCATCTACATCTGACTAGAACGAAGCTTTTTCTTTCTGATGTGGATTTTTCCTCTCCGATTCAGGCATAAGGATCCTGTGCAAAACGAGGGTTTTGCACAAAAAAACCCCCAGTCCACACTGCTTCTTTTTGTGCAAAAACCCCTTGAGCAAAAAGAAACCGCAGAAAATATGCTCATGAGATCGTGCCTTATGCTAATGAGTCCCTCATTAGCATATTTTCTGCAGGAAGAACTCTCAGTGAAGATATAGCCTGAAGATTTCTGAGAAAAGCTGCCAGAGTCTACAGAGACGGAAGGCAGAGAAGGAAATGTGCTTAAAGGAAGTAGCAGAGGGAAAGCTCCGCAGGGCAAAGAAACAAAGAAATTCATTGTAACTCAAGAGGGACAGTAGAATTATTATTTGTTTGGATTTTCATTTGGGCCTTTTGTTACCTTTTGTTTCATTAGGGTGCCAACCTTTTACTCATACACAACCAAAAATCCTTGCCCTGCCTCCTGCCCTGTCCCTCCTCCAAGGCCCTGCCTATGCCGCACCCCTTCTCTGAGTCCCCCTCCCCCCTCCCTCTGTTTTTCACTCCCCACCCTTGCTCAGGCTGCATCTATATTACAAGAAAAGTTTGAATTGGTTAAGGTCGGGGTTTTTTAAGCACCCAATTTTGTAAAGTCGAAGGTGCATGTCCCCACTATGCACAAGAATTTGACATGGTTCCAAGCAGCAGGTTCCCAGTAGGGTGGCTACTATCGCCCTTGAGAGCAATACACTGTGGGTAGCTATCCCACAGTGCCTGCACTGTGCCTGCACCCCTTTTTCCCAAGGCACACTGAGACCAAAACTGTGCAGCAGGTGGTTCTGGGTACTCGTCATCAGTGGCCCATAATGCACTTGTTTTCTCCCTCTCGCCCTGCAATGGCAAACAGTCCATTTGCTCCCTTTTTTCTCTTGCTGGCTATCTAGGCAGATGCCATAGCAGCATGAGCATGGATCCCATCATGGATCTTATTCATGATCAAAACTTTATGATGCTGATATTAACCTTGGTATGGCTAATGCTTGAGTATATCCAGAGTGTATCCAGGGTCCGTATGAATGAGGAAGAATCTCAGGAGACCATGAACATATTGTTCTGCAAAGCACTTGAGCTGAGCAAATTGCAAACGCCACCAGCTTTCAATCACCTGGACACAGTGGAAAGCCATTTCTGGTGCCGTGAGACATACCAGAATGAAACTTGCTCTGACACTGGAAAAGCAAGTGGCAATAGCACTGTGGAAGCTTGCAAAGCCAGACAGTTACTGGTCAGTTGAGAATCAATTTGGAGTGGGGGAAATCTATAGTGCGGACTGTTATGATCCAAGTAGCCAAGACAATCAATAGCCTTCTGCTACAGAGGGTAGTGACTCTGGGAAACATGAAGGACATAATGGAGGGCTTTGCCGAGCTGGAGTTCCCTAACTGAGGTAGGGCAATAGACGGGACATACATCCTATATGGTGGCCACCTTGCAAAGGGATACACTAACTGCAAGGGATACTTCTTGATGGTGCTGCAGTGGCTGATAGATCACAAGGGCCGTTTCACCAACATGAGCCTGGGATGGTTGGGAAAGGTGCATGATGCATGCATCTTTAGGAACTCCTGCCTGTTTGACAAGCTGGAACTTTTTTCCCTGACTGGAAAACTACAGTTGGAGTAATTGAAATCAAATAGTGATCCTTGGAGACCCAGCCTGTTCTTGGGTCCTGTGACTCATGAAGCTGTACAAAGGCAGCCTGGACTGCAGCAAGGAGCAGTTCAACCACAGGCTGAGCAAGTGCAGAATGATGGTAGAATGTGCTTTTGGGCATTTAAAGGGAAGGTTTCACAGTCTACTAACTAGGTCAGACCTCAGTGAAAGCAACATTCCTGTTGTAGTGGCAGATGCTGTGTGCTCCATAGTATTTGAGAGAGCAAGGGGAAAATGTATCTGTCTAGGCGGAAGGCTAAGGCACAGCACCTATCCAAGGCTTTTGAGCAGCCAGACACTAGGGCAATAAGGAGAGCACAGTGAAGGACAGTGTTAATCAGAAATGCTTCAAAAGACAGTTTTATGACTGTCCAGTTTTCAGAGTTATGCATGTTGGTCTCAACAAGGTGCCCTTGCATTCAGTGTGCTTGCCTGTAACCTGTACCCCTTCAATACAAGCAATAATGAGACTGTTGTTCACAAATTATGTGGGTTTTTTTTATTAAGGGAACATAGCACAATGACAGAAAAGGGTCCAGGGCAGGAGCTTCAGGTTGAGAAGGGCAACCTTTCGGTTCGTGATGCATCGCTGGGACTGAATAAGATGCTGCCCTTGACTCCCCACCCCACACACACTCTTGGGCACTTAGGAGAAGAGGCTATGGGATTTGGGAAAGAGGGAACATTGGTCCACAAGGGCCAGAGGAGGTGTCAGTCCAGGAAGGAGTCCTGGAGTGCCACCATCCGGTCCATCACATCCACCATGAATGACAGCATTCTCTCCTGGTGCTTCACTTCCCATTGCCTGCACAGTGTCCTTTCCTCATGCTCCGTGCACATCTCTTCCAGCAGCATATTCTTCCACTTCCTTACATGCTCCCTATCCAAGTTGGCAGATTGCATTTGTTCTCTGAACATCTCTTCCATGGTCTTTGTGAATTTGTTCCATGTGGACAGCTGGCAGAGCTGAGAGAATGTGCAACAGGCTGGCTGCTGTTGTTCACTGTAACAAAAAGTGAAGGGCAGACTTTACAGGACATACACTGTAGAGTGTAAAGCCTAATCTATTGGAACAAAAGGAAGGTCTGTCTAAAGACAATAGGGACATGTTATGTACAAGATCACAGTTATGCTTTTAGGCAGGTCCACCTCAGTGTTCTTAAGGGAGCAGCTGGACTCAGTTTGGTGGCAAGTGCGATAAGAGATGGGTGGGAGGAGGGGTTCTGGTTGTGGCAGCAGGGCAAGTCAGAGGCTTACATGTTCAGCCCCACCCCTCACCCCCCATTTGCCAGGAGAGTGCAACTTTTCCTTGCCACAGGAGCAAGTGAGTGAGCAGGTGGAGGGAGGCGGTCTGGGTATGGGGGCAGGGTGGGGCCTCAAACCATGCTTCACTGGGGATGAGCAAACGGAGGTTTACTGTAGAGGCATCAGCTAATAGCTTCCCCTTCTTCATCCAGGCTGCCATGAGAGATCTCAGGCTTTTCTGAATCGCACAGAGTGATAGGAAGCAGATGCTGGCTGAATGTGGCCAGAAGCCTGGACCCTATGCGGTAATGCTTTGTGCTGCAATAATGCCAGACCACTTACTGCTGGCTTGGCATGGGAAAGTGTCCTACTGTGGAGGATGGAATAAGGCAGGACTCCCCAGAAACCTTGTGGGAAGGATTAAAGAGTTTCTCTGAGAGTTTAATGGAGATGTGCAGGGAGGATTCCCGCTCTGTCTCCAGACATGTTAACAAGTTGTTATGGGGATTCCCTGCTGTGTAGGCACGGTGGCCACCACACATCACATCCAACTGCCTTAACACACTTTTAACAAGATAAAACATGTAAACTCACCATAAGTGCCCTACCCAGGATTGTGAGATGTCCTGGGAGGAAGGGATTATCTCCTAAGTTATAAAAAGTTCTTGGCTCTTGGGGACCTCAGTTGCCCCACTTGCCTGCTGACCAGTCTCCTCCTCTGCCTTCTCCACCAGGCTGTGCTCCACGCCACTACCTAAGGCTGACTGAAAGTCTTGGGAGGAAACCACAGACTGGCTAGGGAAGCTGGTGAAGTCCACCCTAAGGATTCCCTCATAGAAGCAACATGTTTGTGACAATGCTCCAGACCATCCGTTTGCCTCTTTTTGTCTTTTGATATGAATCTTTTATTTTCATGTGGTACTGCTGGGCATCCCTGGCATTTCCTTTCTCCTATATTCCCTTGTGATATTGGCATAGATTTTGCCTTTAATTTTCTGGTTCCCCTCTCCACACAGCAATGAGATCCAGAACCTCCTGCACACTACATACTGGTGCTCATCTGGGATCCTGGGAATTCATGGAGCTCATAGTCAGGTTTGCTGCGCAGGTGTGCTGCATGCTCTGAAGTCTACTCACTACATGGGGCCATTCAGGAAATACAATTCAAATTTTCCCTGGGCTTTTCCTGTTCACCTGGAGAGCAGTAAAGTTGAAAGTTGTGGCCAGACTGGTCATTGTAGGGCACTGTGGAACATCTCTCAGAGGCCAAGAATGTCAACTCTCACTGCGCTCCCTCTGTACTACCAGAAAGTTGACCATCAAGATCAAATATAGTGGTTAATCCTCATGAAAGCAGGAGTACAGTAATCACTGTAATAGCCTGTTACATTGATGGAATGGGCTTGGTAGTTTGGAGTCATTGTTTAGAAAATCATCCTAATGTTCTAGAAGGCTTTCTGCATCCATGTGCCTGAACAGAAGGTCAGCTATTAAGAGATTGCAGTTTCTTTCCAAGCTTTCTCCTAAGGAAGGGTTAAAGAGCTTAGGGTTATGGCACAGGGAGAAATTCCCAAGTGCTTCTTCCTGGCTTCAAGGGGTTTTTGAATTTGAGTGGTGGCAGTGTACCACTCATGGGCAGAGTTTGTGACCTTGGGGAGTTTTAAACAGAAGCCTTTAGTAGCAGGGTGTTTTAAGGTCTCTTGCAGGCCTCCACCTTCTGCACTCAAAGGCTATGTCTACACTGGTGGCTTCTTGCACAAGAATATCTTGCACAAGGATTCTTGTGCAAGAAACCTTGTGCAAGAACATGTCCACACTGCCAGTGCGAGATGTGCTTTTGCGCAAGGGCATCCATGGCAGTGTGGACGCTCTCTTGCGCAAGAAAGCACTTATGGCTGTTTTAGCTATAGGGCTTTCTTGCGCAAGAAACCCCTGCCGATCATCCACACTGCCCTCTTGTGCAAGAGCTCCTGTGCAAGAGAGCTTACACCTGTTAGAAAAGAGCTTAGCTCTTGCGCAAGAAGCCCTCTCTTACCACGCCATACTGTAAATCTTCTTGCGCAAGAGTGGGCAGGCAGTGTGGACGCTCTGCGGATTCTTGAGCAAGAACACCCGTTCTTGTGCAAGAACCCACCAGTGTAGACATAGCCAAAGTGCCAGAGTAGGGAACAGTCTTAACGGGGGTATATGAGAAAGCTGATAAGCTCATGAATGGTGAGAAAAATTACTAGATAAATTACTAGATAAGGGTTATTTAGCCTTTCCTGTGACAGCATGTTTAATACAAACAAGAGGAAATACTTGTTCACATTAACAATGCACAATTAATCTATGGAACTCATTGTCATGGGATGTATGACTGGATTAAAAAAATACATAAATTCATGGATCCATCAATGGCTATTAGTCAAGATGGGCAGGGACGCATTCCCAGGATAAACTTAGCCCTTTGACTGCCTGAAGACAGGAGGTAAACACAAGGGTGAATGTCCCCCAAACCACCCAGTTCTGTACACTCCCCCTGAAACTCTGGTACTTGCCACATTAGGAGACAGGATACTGGGCCAAATGAACCATTGTCCTGACCCAGTATGGCCATTCCTATGCTCTCTCATAATTCAAAAATAGCATGAAAGACTATTTTTCAAATTTGAAACAGGATGCTATTTCTCACTCTGTGTGTGTACAGAAGCCAGCACAATGGGATGCTAACTAATTGGTTGGGGTCTCTTGGTGCTGCTATACTACAAATCAAGGAGGGGAGGAGATCATTGGTGGGCTAAGACCAGGCTGAAAAAAATGTCAATGCATAAACAGACTGTTGGAGTGTTCTATAAGCTTATGAAAACAGGGGAATAGCATAGCAATCTCAATGTGAATCCATTACAGCTTTTGTAGTAGTGAAAACTGTAACATGTACACGTATTGTCTTCCAACATTCTACTTGCCTATTTGCCTACAGTGAGCTATATTTTTAAGGGGGGATTCAGGGAATATATTTTGCAAATACGGATTGGACCTTCCTGATCCAGCAGGACCTGACCAGTCCTTGATGAGGGATTTTGCTGGAGCAGGGCAGGTCATTTCTGGCTCCCCTGCCACTGTCCCCTGCCTTGTCCAGCCATTGGCTTCCAGGATCCCCCCTACCACCCTGCCCGCCAGCCCCTCTGTCCTGACCTCACCAGGCTTCCTGGCCCTGCCAGGCAGCCCCGTGGCTGTGCACTGGGCTCCTAGCCCCATGGCTTGCTGCCTGCCAGCCCACAGGACTCCCATCCACCCAGACTCTCTGGTCCTGAAACATATGTGAACCATGGATGTTGCCCGACCAAAGAGTCTGGGTTTAGAGAGGTTCAATCTCTTAAAATCATTATCTTTTTAATGTGTTTTGTTATTGTATTCCACTTAGAAACAAGATTAGATAAGGGCCGAATTCACCGCTGATGTTAGTGAGCCCAGTGCCGATGAAATCAATGGAGATGCACCCACTTATGAGCTTGGCCTGATATTCAGATTTTCCTCTCCTTCATTTTAACTGAAGGAAACTGGTTCTATTAACGACATTATTGTCAGCATGTGTATTAAAGGGGCTCTTCATATTTCAATTTATCAAAAAATAGGGCAAGAAAAGTGATTCATGTTTATTGAGCTTTGTGAAGGATTCAGAATTTCAGGTAGAAGGCAGATGAGGTAGTATCTCTTATTGGACCTACCTCTTGGTGAAAGAGAAGCATTTGAGCTCACACAGAGCTCTTCTTTAGATACACTTACACAAAAAGAGACAATACTGAGGTAATATTTGCAATGTATGAAATTAGCAAACACTAGGGTTACCTCTTTCAAAAAAGAGGACCACTGGGGCCTGCCAGTGCCGCTGTGGCGGTGGCTGCTCCACTCGCACAGGGGCCAGACTCGGGAGCTGGCAGACTCGTCCCTCCGCGTGCCACGTTTGCGACTCTGGCTGCCACCTTGCTGCTGCCGGGGCTGCCTCTGCCCCCGCTGGCTTTCGTGGTGTGAGGGGACACTGCGTGTTGGGCTCCCGCCTCCCTGCCGCAGCGCCCCGAGATGCACAGCAGAGCAGGCTCCAGCAGCACCACCAACCAGCCAGCAGCCCAGGCTGCCGTGGGGCCGGGAGGAGAGAGTGGGGGATCACAAAGGCTGTTGGCTGGGGCCATCCTGGGGCATGAAGTTAAAGGCACCGAGGGGAGAAGTGACATGCCTAGAAAAGGAACCCGGGAATCCTGCTTCCCAGTATCCCTTCCTTTCCCCGCCTGCCCCGCCAAGCACCAGCTCCCACAGTCCTCACAGAGCTGAGACTGGAACCCCCAAATCTAACCAACAGACCCACTGCCCACCGACAGGAAAGGAAAGAAGCTAGAAGTTCGAACACCCAGTTCCCTGCTCTAAACTAGTGCCCCTGCCCTCCCCCAGAACCAGCCACCTCCCCATCCACGCTGCTCTAACCCAATGCCCCACTCCTCCCGCAGAACCGGGGACAGAACCTAGCAGGGTGGAGGGTAACACAGTGACTCCGTGGGAAAAGCCAACTTCCCTCCCCCATCAGACCTGCCCTGGGTCTCACTGGAGCTGCCACCACCTCATGCTTTTCCTGCCAGGCAGTGGGGCATGGGCACAGAGCAGCTGTTAAAGGTCTGGGCGCACAGCTCTGAACGTTCAATTTGACAAGCATGTGACTCTCCCCCTCCCCAATTCCCTTTGCAGGGCAGAATCCCAGCCATTTTTAGCCATTTAAAAAACCCAGCCAGACAGAGATTTCATAAGTGAAAAGGAGGACATGTCTGGGAAAAATCGGACGTCTGGTAACCCTAGCAAATACACACTTGTACTTGAGGGGATGACCCAGTAGCCCTAATATTCCTCATCTGTATATAATTTTGGTATTGCATATAAAGCTTGCTATGTGACATATCAGGGGAAAGATTATGATCGATCTACTGAAACTGATTTCTCTATCCATATATGTATATCACTAATGCATATGAAGTTATATGAGAATTATGTTACATGTTTGTCACTAAAACAGTTGGGACTTCAGCCAGCTATTAGCTGCCCAGAAGCAACAGCAAGGAAAGTATCCAACACTCAGAGGTGCAGTGTTGAAGAACCCATCAACAGACATTGTCCACCAAGGGAGCTACAATTCAATGTCTCATCTGCATAAGGCCACACCAGGGGAACTGCTCAACCCACCCTGAAGACTCAGCAAGGCCCCCCGCAAGGGTGTAAAACAGAACACAGTGGCTTTTTTCTTTCACCCACCTATGCTCCAAGCAACCAAAACACTAAGGCCATGTCTACACTATGGATAAGAATGAAGCAGCCACAGTTGATCTTCCAGGATTTGAATTAGGGGGTCTAATGAAGACACACGAATTCAAACTGAGACTGGGTTCTTATCGATGCTGGTAGTCCTGCTTCTACAAGGAGTGAGGGAAGTCAAAAGGAGAGCGTGCTCCCTTCAACTTTCTGTAGTGTGGATGGTGCCAAAATTCGAGTTAAGATTCTTTGACTTAAGCTACACAATTAGTGAAGCTGGAGTTGCGTATCTTAATTCAAACTTATCTGCTAGTGTAGCTCAGATCTCAGAAGACTGAAAAGTCCAACTGAGGGAACTGGCCCAGATTTCAAGGATGAAATCTGTATACTGAGGACTGCAATATCCAGGCTCACAGGCCTCAATGCAGTTTATCCGCACTGCCCATGTGCTGCTTCAGGACAATGACAAGAAGCCCAGACCCAAAGACCTCTTCACCCAGGCCCTGGCACTTCTGATGCAGCAAATGATCCTCAATCCCCTGCACACCGTGGAACGCCTGTTCTGGCAGAGGGAGACCAGTTCCGACTGGTGGGTACACATTGGCTTGCAGCGATGACCAGCAGTGGCTCCAGAACTTCCGCATGCAGAAGGCCACCTTCCTGGACCTCTGTGAATGGCTTGCTCCTGTCCTCAGGTGACAGGACACCCATCTGTGACCCACCATCCCCATGGCAGAAGCATGTCACCATTGCCCTATGGAAACTTGCCAGGCCGGACAGCTACTGCTCTGTAGAGGACCAGTTCGGGATATCCATGGTCAGGGCCATGCTCATTCAGGTAGTCAAGTCCATCAACACCATATTGCTGTGGAGGGTTGTCACCCTGGAGAACGTTGACCCCATTGTCACTGGCTTTGCTGCCATGGGCTTCCCCAACTGCAGGGGGGGCATAGATGGCACCCATATCCCCATACTGGCCCCTGACCACCATGCCTCAGACTATATAAACAAGAAGGGGTACTTTCCAATGGTGATGCAGGCCCTAGTGGACCACAAGGGCTGGTTCACAGACATTAATATCAGTTGGTAGGGGAAGGCGCACCACACCCACATATTCTGGAACTCAACTCTGTTCCAGAGAATGCACGTCGGCACTTTTTTCTGTGACTGGACCATCAGGGACATGGACATGCCCATCTGCATCCTAGGTGACACAGCCTGCTCCCCTGGCTGATGAAGCCCTAGACAGGCAGCCTAGACCCCACCAAGGAGCAGATCAATGCTAGGCTCAGCAGGTGCCACATGATGGTCGAGGGTGCCTTCAGCCACCTAAAGGGGAGGTTCAGAAGTTTCCTCACCTGCCTGGACCTCAGTGATTTGAAACATCCCCCACATGGTGGCAGCCTGCTGTGTGCTCCACAGCAATGTGAGAGCAAGGGGGAGTCTCTCCTGCCAGGGTTGGGGGCACAGGCTGGTTGGCTGGCCAGGGTTATGGGCAGCCAGACACCAGTGCCATTTGATGAGTACATCAGGGGGCTGTGCTCATCTGGGAGGCCTTCAAGGTGAGTTTCAGCCAAGACCGCCTGTAAGACTCTCCCCTTTGCCTCTCCACTGGGGGCTTCTGCATTGCCCCTGTGTGCCTTTCCTCTGATTTTTTTTATTTGTGGGATATACAACAGGGGAGCAACTGTGGAAAGAACCTGGAATGGGGAAAGAGGAGGGCTCAGGGATTGGGATGGGACTGGCACCTGCCTCAGGTACCTCAGGAGGCTTCAGCTGCCCGGGAGGTCCTGGTGGCCCCTGGGGGGGCTAGGACGAGAAGCCGGGGGTAGGGGTGAGGACGGGGAGTTGGGTGGGAAGTTGGGCAGGGAGCTGGGGAGGGAGGAGATGGACCTGCTCCATACATGTGGCCATGTGCTCTGTGACTGATGTCATGACAGCTGCTCCCACATGGCCTTCCTCTGCTTCCGGTCAACGTGGCACTCCTCCCAGTCAGCAGCCTGCTCCTGGTGCACCTTATTAAAGCCTTGGATGAGAGACTGGAGGCAGGCCATCTGGTCCTGCAGCAGGTCTTCCCTGGTGTGCTTCCTCCAGTGGATCCTGTGGAGTCGGGAAGATGGCATTGGAGGTGGTGGAGGTGCCATGCTCACAGCTGGGCCAGCTGTGAAGTTACAAGGGCAGTCATCCCAGGAGACACTGTACATGAAGCCCAGGCCTAATCTCTGAGCCAACACCGAAGGCCTCAGTTGAGAAGATGGTAATGTGCTTCAAGCAAGGCCATCTGTTACCTACATAGCAGGCACTTGCCGGCAGGGGCAGGGATAGCCCGGGGGAGCCTTGTTACTCCCATGTCTTGAGGACAAGCAGGCATGGGAACGTGCCTGCCAGGCAAGGAGCCTGTGGGCAGGAGTAGGGGATGTGATGACTCAGCTTCCCTCCGTGTCCCACACACGCTGAGTCCAGCACTGGCAGCATCCTGCAGAGAGAGAATTTCTATGCCTGCCCACTAGAGAGGGGGCCATTGGGGGAGGTGTGTGTGAGCAGCAGAGAGTGCTTTCTGGAGATAGTGCTACTGGGTTCCCCTTCTCTTCCTCCCATGGTTCCCATGCTGGGGATAGGTCTCCTCTGCATCGCCGCGCTTGACTAGGAGCGAATAAGGCCCAAGTGTGGGCATGAGCCTGTGTAGTGTGCAGCACTGCCAGGGGTGGCCTGTGGCTATAGGCCGACTCGGCTGTCGCCTAGGGCGCCGCCTTCAACGGCGCCCAATGATGACATCATGGGGCGCAAGGGGCACCCAATGATGACGTCACCCCCATTGACGGCCCATTGAAGGCCGTGCAGGCGGGGGCACCGATCACACGTTCCACCTCGGGCGCCAGCTGCCGCAGCCCACCTCAAGCCGCTCCTGGGCCCTGCTGTGTGGTTCCATGACCCCAGCCTCCTTAGTGGTGGCTTGTTCTGGGAAGTGTCCCACCACCGAGTCCAGAGTAAGGCAGGCCTCTCCAGGAACCTTGCCTGCAGCTTTAAACTCTGCAGGAGAAGGAGAGCAGTGGAGCTGTCAGGGGTGTCGCCAGGTGGGCCACAAGTGCAGCTGTAAGAGGCCTCTGGAGGCCAATTATTTTGAAATAACATCAGCTGAGCATAGGGTTGCCAGGTGTCCGGTATTCACCCGGACAGTCCGGTATTTTTGCCTCCTGTCCGGTAAAAAAATTCAGAGAATACCGGACACCTGAGATGTCCGGTATTTTCTGAATTTTTCCCCAGCCAGGAGGCGAAAATGCCGGGCACCTGGCAAACCTATAAATACTCAGTGCCCAGCCTCCCCCCCCCCCGAGACCCCCCCGGCCCTCCCCAACCCCCCGACCCCAGCCCCCATGCTTAGCTGGTTCTTCAAGGCTGCCCCTGCAGGAGGATGTGCACCCTTCTCATGACTGTGCCACTGGAGCTGCAGCAGCCATGGAGAGGTGCTACTTGCCAGGCCCCCAGCTGCTGTGGTGAGAGAGGGCCAGGCCCACCTCAGAGTCATGATTTAAATGAAGCATGTACATTTTCATTTTATTGTCCAAAAAACAAAAATTGAGTTAAGCATCCAAGCAATGCTGGATAAATCTTATACTATGTAATCTTACTATACTTTAAAAAGGTTTTTCCTGTGAGATGACAGAGAGATGTCCTGCGTCACTCTGCATCCCGCAGCACCTGCCTCCATCCTCAGCCACGTGGCCTTCCCCTTCCCCGTGCTCTGTGGGAGCCGCGAGCCATGTAGCCTCCCCCATGCTCCAACCTGCCCTGCTGAGGCCTGGGGTTCAGCAGTGGGGATGGGGACGTGCAGGAGCGGCATGACCTCTCAGGGGCTCAGGTGAGGGGTGCACAGGAGCTGCAGGGCTTGGGTGGATGCAGGAGCCATGTGACCTCTCAGGGCCTTGGGGGGGGCATGTGGGAGCTATACAGCTTTGTGGGGTCTCAGGTGAGGGGAGGGGGCACGCAGGAGCCGCATGTGCTCAGGTGGGGAGAGGTGAGGGCGCATGGGGGCTCGGGGGTGGGGAAGGGGGGTGCGGAAGCCATGGAGGGAGGTGCGTGAGAACCACAGAGCCTCGTAGGGGCTCTGGTGAGGGGATGGGGCATGCAGCAGGACATGTGCATCATCACTGGTGGTCCAGGGGTAGGGGGCGCATGGGAACCATGTGACCTTGCCCCTCACCAGCAGGGGGCCGGAGCCATGTGGCCTCCCCCTCGCAGCCAGAGCCTTATGGCCTCCCCTCCATGGCAAGATGGAGAAAGCCAGGCACTGCACCCCTTTTCTCCTCCCTCCTTCCCCCATCAAAGGGAGAGGGCCAGGCCAGCTGCAACCTCGGATCAGCTCAACCCCCCCAACAGCCTGAAGGGAAGGAGCCGGGCCAGCCTCGGTCCTGCCCAACTCCCACCCCCGGCGGTTGGAGGGGGGATGGCTGGGGCAGGCCAGGGCTGCTTGCCTCCGGAGATGGGTTAGCAAGTGTAGCAAGCAGGGGGCACCGCCCCCTAGTTGATCTTATAAAAATATTATTATTAATTATTTCTTATCTTTCAGCAACTGAAAGTTCCCTTTATGTAAACAAGTAAATCCAAGGTCCTTGCCTCAAAGAGTTTCTAGTTTAGGGATCAGTCCCTGCAAACCTTTGCTTGTGTTGTACTTAAAAGTACTGCATGGGATCTTTTCAAGGGTAAAAGGCAAAACGCCACATTTATTGGTAGCACACATATCAATCAACACTTATCATATGCATATGATTTATCACACTCATGTACTCACACACACACACACACACACACACACACAAGCACACTCTGTCTTGTTGTTGTTAACAGTAGTTGCTCCCCCTAACTGCATTGGCCAGGTGAGTTAGATGGGAGTGGAGGAACCCGGTTTCTGCCGATCCGGATCGGAGCTCTGATGGTGACAAGACGAAAAACCTGGGGTCCTCCTGCAAGATGCCTTGGATCAGGGCTACTCAACATGCAGGCCACATGCAGCCCACAGCCCATTAGACTGTGGCCCACGGTGCGGTTTGGGTTTACGCAGGGCTCAACTCGCAGCCCACGGATGAGATCCTTTGAACATGGCCTCCACCGGGAACAAGCTCCACAATGGCAAGGTGTCTCCCAGGTGGGGTCAGCACTGAAAGATGCAAGCGGACGGGTTGGTTGGAACAGATTGGTACTGGGTGTCAGTGTTTCTAGCCCTCAGGGAGGAAGTGCCAGGAGCGCCAGGGCATTGTGGGAAGTGCTTTGTATTCATGCCCATCAGTGTGAAAGAAGCTATTTGCACATATTTGCATGTATATGCAACCATACTTAAGTTGAGGCCCTTGGCATATGCTGTGAGTATCATTGTGTCCCTCAGGGCTTCCAAAATTGAGTAGCCCTGCCTTAGTCTTATAGGCTATGTCTACACTGGCGGCTTCTTGCACAAGAACATCTTGCGCAAGGGTTCTTGTGCAAGAAGTCTTGTGCAAGAAAACATCCACACTGCTATGTGCGAGCTGTGCTTTTGCAGAAGAGCTCCCATGGCAGTGTGGACGCTCTCTTGCGCAAGGAAGCTCTGATGGCCATTTTAGCCATAGGGCTCTCTTGTGCAAGAAATCCCTGCCGAGCGTCCACACTTCCCTCTTGTGCAAGAGCTCCTGCGCAAGAGGGCTTACACCTGTTAGAAAAGAGCGTAGCTCTTGCGCAAGAAGCCCTCTCTTACCACACCGTACTGTAAATTTCCTTGCGCAAGAGCAGGCGGGCAGTGTGGACGCTCTGCGGATTCTTGTGCAAGAATGGCCTTACTTGCGCAAGAAGCCGCGAGTGTAGACATAGCCATAGTGTTTTCCCTCTCATGCAGCTCTACACCAGTTAGTCATTACATGCATATGCATATGCATAATCTCTGAGAGTCATTATATGCATATGCAGGTAGACATCCGTAGCGCCTTCTTCTGGGTGGGATCTCAATGCTGCCATATTCACAGTCAAAGGAGGTGCTTCTAAAAGCAGGCACTTGCTGCTGACTCCCAAGGCCGTCCATATATCTTTCAATGAGCCCACTTCACTGGTCTCATTGTTCTTCTCATTGTTCTTGGATCTGGCTTCCAGCCCCTCTCCAATACAAGTGCCAGGAGGTGCTTGCCTTTCACGCTGTCATAACCATGAGGGCTGACCAGCAACCTGGTGACTAAGGGGTTAACTATGTCTCCCGTCCCTAGCCAGGTATCTGGTCAGCCAATAGTAATGCAGGTAATTTCAAACTGGGACGAAGGAATTTTAAAATTTTCCCTCCTTTGTCTGAGTCAGAGCAGTTTCTCCAAGTACTAAGGGAAACAGAAAGACACTTCTCTCCCAAAGAACAGACTTCTTATATGTGTAAGTAGGGCAAAGTCTAGATAGTCTGCCAGGTTTTATTTTTTTTCTGGGTTGGGGATGTGGAAATGATGTCTGTGCTATTAAAAGTGGTTTTTCTCTCTTTTGTAACTAAGTTTTGAGCCCATGGCAGGGGAGGGGGGGGTCCCCCAGGAGTATATTAATTGGTGACTTTTTTTCATATAGTCACTATGCTTGCAACTATGGTTTTGTTTTGATAATAAAAGTTTCTTTTTTTCCTTCTAATTAACCTGGTATTGGTTCATTTTGGTATCCTAGTTTTACCTGTAAGGTCTGGCCATCTGGCTGGCTAAGGAGTCAGTTACCACAGACTGCAGCTTATTCTTCTCTTTTCTTTTTCAAGCTCTTTGGGGGGAAAAGAGCTTGAGGTACCCCCGAGGTTTTAGGGAGGAGGTTTCCCAAGTGATTAATACAGAGATTAATGAGATGTATCTACACTTGTGCATTATTGCCGCTGCAAATTGAGGGGATATTTTCCGAGAACTATCTATCCACAAAAGACAGGACTATGCAGCACTTTAAAGACTAACAAGATGGTTTATTAGGTGATGAGCTTTCGTGGGCCAGACCCACTTCCTCAGATCAAATTGTGGAAGTGGGTCTGGCCCACGAAAGCTCATCACCTGATAAACCATCTTGTTAGTCTTTAAAGTGCCGCATAGTCCTGTCTTTTGTTTCCGCAAGACCAGACTAACACAGCTACATCTCTATTACTATCTATCCACAGTGACTCCAAGATTTCTCTTGAGTGGCAACAGCTAATTTAGTCCCCATCATTTTATATGTATAGTTGTGATTATGTTTTCCAATATGCATTACTTTGCATTTTATCAACATTGAATTTCATCTGCAATTTTGTTGGCTCCGCTTAGTTTTCTCAGTTCCCTTTGAAGCTCTTCACAGTCTGCTTTGGACTTCAGCAGTTTTGTATCATCTGCAAATTTTGCCACATCATTGTAAATATATTGAATAGGATTGGTCCCACCACAGACACCTGCAGGCTACTTCTCTCCATTCTGAAAAATTACCATCTTACCCTTTGTTTCCTATTTTCTAAGCAGTTATCAGTCCATGAGAGGACCTTTCCACTTAACCCAGGACAGCTTACTTTGCTAAAGAGCCTTTGGTGTCAAAGATTTTCTGGAAATTAAGTACACTATATCTACTGGGCTCCCCTTGTTCATATGCTTGTTGACCCCCTTAAAGAATTTTAACAGATTGAAGAGGCTTGATTTCCCATTACAAAAGCCTGTTGACTCTTTTCCATCAACTTATGTTCAGCTATGTATCTGACAATTATGTTCTTTACTATAGTTTTAACCAATTTACCCAGTGTTGAAGTTAGATTTGCCACCTTATAATTGTCAGGATCATCTCTAGGGCCCTTTTCAAAAACTGGCTTCATATTAGCTACCCACCGGTTATTTGGTAGAGAAGCATTTAAAAGATAGATTGCGAACTATGGTTACTAGATCTGCAATTTCACATCTGAGTTCTTTCAGAACTCTTGGGTGAATAGCATCTGATCTTCGTGCTTAATTACTGTTTATCAGTTTGTTCCCAAATCTCCTCCAATGACACCTCAATATGGACAGTTCCTCAGATTTGTCACCTAAAAAGAATGGTTCAGCTTTGGAAATCTCCCTCACATCCTCAGCCATGAAGACAGATGCAAATAATTCATTTAGTTTCCCCGCAGTGGCCTTATCTTTAATAGCCTCTGTGATGGATAAGAGGAGTGCTAGCCAGCACCCAGTGACTAAGGGTATGTTTCTAGACTACAGGCTTTTTTTGAAAAAAGTGGCCTTTTTTAAAAAAAACTTCCCCTGCATCTAGACTGCCGCCACATTCTTTCAAAATTAAATCGAAAGAACACGGCGGTTTTTTCGACCATGGTAAACCTCATTTTACGAGGAAGAACGCCTTTTTTTGAAAGTGCTCTTTCGAAAAAAGACATTGAATGCAAACAGGGCTTTTTCGAAAGAGAGCATCCAGACTGCCTGGGAGCTCTCTTTCGAAAAAGCAGCTTGCTTTTTCGAAAGTACTGGTTGTAGTCTAGACGCTCTTTTTCGAAAGAGGCTTTTTTTAAAGTATCTTTTGAAAAAGCCTCTTTCGAAAGAGGCTTGCAGTCTAGACGTAGCCTAAGGGTTTAAACTCAGGTAGCTAGCAAGGGCGTTGGCAGGGGGCCAGAAAAACCAATGGGGACACAGTGCTGAAATCTGAATTGTATTTAGATAGAATTCTCTTTCAAAGAGAGCAGGCAAGCTAAGTTAAGGGCTTGAGGGAGCAGATGCAGTGCCTTGCCTGTAAGAAATATTGGACATGGGAGCAAACTAGGCCTTGAAGTACAGATCAGCACAGATCGTGAGTAGAGGAAAAAAGTATATTTAGTTGAGATCAGGGTATTTTTCTTTGGTTGTTTGGTTAAACTTCTGTGTGAACCTATGCCTTCCTTCCCCCATTCACTATCTAATTAAGAGATGTTCCCTGTGTTTTAATTTGTTTTACTTGATTGCTCTGTAACACCTAGCAACCAAGTATGCTTTATCAAGTATATTTTTTTGTTTTGTTAATACAATCACCTTTTTTAAGGCGATGATTTGATTCTTGTGTCCTGGAAGGAAACAGGAAGTCTGTGTGTGTGTATGTCTGCCTGCCTGCCTAAAACTGAGCAGTCAGCTACCAGAGACTGTAGTTTGTTTTCTCTTTTCTTTTTTGAAGTTCTCTTGGGACAAAAGAGCTTGGGGTACCCCTGTGGAAGGAATTCAAGTGTTCCCTCCTGTTTTTTCAGGGTTAAATCAGGTGGCAGCTTTTGTTGTTGTTGTTTTTTTCTAAGTCCATGAATCTGTGACTCTGTGGAGTTTTTGTAAACAGAGGCTATAGAGGCAAGGTATTTAAGGTCTCTTGCGGGCCCCCATCTTCTGCACTTGGAGTAGCAGAGTGAGAAACAGCCCTGATAGTCCCATAAGCATCTTCATGGTCCAGTGGCCCCAATGGTTGTTTAGCAGGCTCCCTGCTTCTGATGTACTTAAAAATTGCAATTATTTTTTGAGTCTTTGGCTAGCTGTTCTTTAAATTCTCTCTGACCTTCCTAATTATATTTATACACTTCATTTGACAGAGTTTGTGCTTTCTAATTTCCTCACTAGGATTTAACTTCCACTTTTAAATCTATGCCTTTTTATCTCTCACTACTTCTTCTACTTGGTTGTTAAGCAACAGTAGCACTTTGGGGTATACATTTAAGTTAAGTCTCTATTATGGTGTTTTTTAAAAGTTTCCTTGAAGCTCACAGGGAATTTCAGTTTTGGCATTATACCCTTTTAATTTGTTTAAGTAAGCTCACCTTAGAGGCTAACAAATTTATTAGGGCATAATCTTTCATGGATAAAGCACACTTCATCAGATGAATTGGAGTGAAGTTTACAGAGGCATGGATATATAAGTAAGGATGACAAAGGAAAGAGGGTACTTGTATAATGCGACTGCAGTACAAATAAGCTAAGTCATGTTTAAGAGGCATTAGCACAACAAAACAAAACAAAACAAAAAAACAAACAAAAAAAAAAACACTTTTTTTGTAGTCAAGGGCCCCTCATGATCTGATGCCCTAAACTGTATCTTTCTTAGTTTGTGTATAAATCGGGCACTGGGATTATGATCCTGCAACTGCTTCCACATGGTGGTTTCATCTGTACCATTGCAAATCTTTGCAGGCTAGATGGGCCATGAAGCTGCAGGAATAAGGTGGGCCAAATGCTTTAGTACAGGGATCAGCAACTTTTTCAAACCAAAGAGCCAAACTACATCAACATTTAAAACAAGCGATCAACAAAGAGCCATATAAGAATGCCTATTTGCATGTGTCATGGCTCCTTCCCCACTCTGGCATGATAAATGCAGGAGTGGGGGCCAGCAAAAGTACCCCCAAAACCTTATCTACCAGGCTTTGGTATAAAACTTCCTCCCAAAATCTTAACCTAGATTT
Source organism: Pelochelys cantorii (assembly GCA_032595735.1). NCBI lineage: Eukaryota > Metazoa > Chordata > Testudines > Trionychidae > Pelochelys > Pelochelys cantorii. The sequence continues at coordinate 107,441,008 of CM064331.1, read as the reverse complement.
TGGGGATAAAATCTCCGCTGCCACCACCCAAATATTAATAAAGCAACCAGGGAGAGACTACTTAGGAAATCTCACCCCTAAAGTACAAACCAGGACACAAAAATTAACCAATACCAGGTTAATAAAAAGGAAAGAGAAAGAACTTTCATTATCACCACAATATTCTTGTTGCAAGCATAATGACTAGATAGAACAGTAACAAAATAATACAGTAATTCCTCATTTAACACGGTAGATACATTTCAGAAAATGATTGTGTTAAGTGAAAACGTGTTATGCGGGGTCAATTTTCCCATCGAAAATAATGGAAAAGGTGGGGGTTGTGTTTCAAGCGGTGGCGTCGAAGTCAATTTTCTGTTGGTGCTGAGTCGTCAACGTCAAAATTAGACGATGTACTGTACAGTACAGTAAAACTCCGAATAGGGCATCAGCTGGAACCTGGAAGTGCTCTGGTCAGCCACTCTCTTGGTGGGGCCGCTGAGAGCCGCATGTATGCTCGCGGCTCCAGCCTGCAGTTGTTAGCAGCTGGGACCGGGACATAAGGTTGGGGGAGAAAGGGAAGGGGAGGTGTTTGGCTCTGGGGAAGGGAGGGGGAGGAGAGGAGAGAGGGATTGGATTGGGAGTATGCCCCTGTGACGGGTCTGCTGGGACCCGCACTGCGTCCGGTGGGGGGGGGGGGGGTGTCGCCGGGGAACGGCACGGTGAGCGGCGAACCCTCCGCCACTTTGCAGGGAGGCAGGGGAAGCCCCGCGCAGCTGCCAGCGACAGGCAGGCTGGGGAAACCCAGCTGCCGGCCTGCAAACGGGGTCGGAGGAGAGGGAGTGAGGCATCCGGTGGGGGGGGGGGTCACCGGGGAATGGCATGGCAAACAGCGAACCCTCCACCTCTTTGCAGGGAGGCGGGGGAAGCCCCTCACAGCCGCCGGCAACGGCCGGCTGGGGAAACCGTGTTATTTCAGGGACGGTCATGTTATTCAAAAAACGTTCCCAAAAAAAATCGTGCTATCGTGAAAACATGTTAAGCGGGCATGTGTTAAACGAGTAATTACTGTATACTCATGGAGGAGAAATTTACCATAGGCCAGGAACTTAGTTACAAAGGAGAGCAAAACCCATTTTTAAATGCACAGACCAGATCCCATTTTCCAAACCATAGAACAATAAAACTGAACGGATTTATCTAAACTTTATCCTACTTACAGACTGTGAAGAGTATTTTCTTAGAGGGAGACATCCTGTCCCCTTCAATAGCTGGAGAGAAACTAGGCAGGACAAAGGAGGGAAAAACCCCAAAATTCCTTTGTCCCAGTTTGAAATTCCTACCTACATTTCTATGGCTGCCTTTCACCTGGTTTAGGTAAGGGACATATTTAACCCCTTAGTCCCCAGGATGCTGGCTAACCCTCATAATCATGACATCCCCCCCTGTCAGCCGGTGGTCAGGGCAGTGAGTGGTGTGTGTGTATTATACACCTGAGACTTCAACTGCTAGGACTGGGGTCCCTTAGCAGTGGGCAACCTGGAGGAGGTTGACGGGAGCCCCAAGAAGTTTACAGGGAGAGCTTATTACACCTCAGATTTTGACTGCTAGGATACACGATCCCTTCGCAGCGGGCAGCCCGGGGAGGCTGAGAGATGCCCCAACGGATCTGTCCCCTGGAAGCGACACGATCCAACGCTCAAGCTCTCCCTATATCTGTCCCTTATGACCGGCTGGAGTTCTTTTTAAAATTGTGCTTGGTTCTGTTACAGCAACTGAAGGAGTCAGGTCACAGCTTAAACAGTTACTATTTTATTGTTACAGGGTAAACTTAGCTGTTAAATGCTACTACTGTGTTACAGATAACACAGCCACTACAAAGGACAGGACAGAAATTACACTAAGTCACTTACAGGTACCATGAAACCCTTTTGGTTCTCTGAGCTCTTATTAAATGCATGCAAAATAGACACCTAGCAGGTATATATTCTCACCCCTGCGTTCCAGACTTGGCGTGGCCAGCGTCTTTCTCTCAATCCCTCGGGAAGAAGTAGGGCGAGGTTGGGCGTCCCACAGACCTCGGGAGACAACCAATACCTGCCAGCAGGTGTAGATGATTGGAGCTCTGATGGGGTGGGCTACTAAACCCCTCTTTATACCCCTTGAGTCACGTAGGCTTCTTCCTGGTCTCAAGTGGCCAATTAGGGAAAATGGCTTTGAATGCCAAGTTTCCCAGGAAGGGTGCAAAGCATAATTCACACCTGGGAAAATGCAGACAATGGGCACTTCTAGTATGTGATGGGCGGAGATTCCTCTCCTGGGACAGTGCAGGCTTGTCAATTACTGGTGCTAGCCATCAGGGAGATGGGAGGCTCCCGGGTCGTCAGCTAGCCCATTTACTGTCTGGTTTCTGTTTATTAGAGTCAGGGACAGGCAGCACACCTGCGTTCCCAGGGCATCAAAGGCTGACTGCCTTTCTCTTGCTCTCTGGGGGGGGGGGGAACAAGATGGGGTTCATGTCTGGCTACACCCCCCCAAATCACAGATGGTGCTGGATAGCTTCTGGCCACACTGGCTGTGATTTCTTCTTGGAGGTCTGGGAGAAAACATAGTAAATACATGTATGCACACTTGACTAGACTATTGAATACATGAAAAGTAAACAAAACCCCCATGACTGATATACTGAGAGTGTCCTAAGTAATTGAATCCGGAAATGCCTTTTTAACCAATCAAACTCTTCGTTTCAAAATTAAATTTAGAATAGCGTGGGGTCCTGATTCAAACCTCAATTGAACAGGTTCTGTGCCTCCTGCTGAATACAACACTGTTATATACCAGGCCAGGTCTTGGCACTACTGAGGGCATCAGCTCAAGGAGAATTGCTTAAAACCAGGGCTACTTACTGCCCTCAACTGGGGTCCTTTTCCAAGGTGCCCCACCAGTTACACAGAGCACTTTAGCTGCCACTCCAGCCAGCAGGAAGCCTCGCCAGCAAAACCCCTTGGACACTCCAGCTTCCCTGTGCCACTATCAGACTTAGGCCTCACACACAGGTATAAAACCCACACTCACCAACTCCATACAGATCCTCCTGATTCAAAGGACTTAGCCACAGTTCCAGGCCAATTTTCACTTTAGATCTTACCCACAAGATCATGCTGGGCCAATCTTTTAGAATCTAAACTTTAAAGGTATATTAATAAAAGAAAGAAAAAGTTGAATAAGATTGTTAATGAGAACACTTCGTATATAAACATCACACACATACACAAGTGTCATACATAGAATCAGCAGAGTACAAGCTTTCATTAGACACCTTACATGGGCCCCTTTGCACAAAATTTGGACCCAATACCCATTAGTGATTACAGTAATGCCCTTGCTCAGAGCTAAAGAAATTAAATTTATCCATGCCAGCTTTGGCAATGGTCTGAAACCCAACTAACACTGGGACAATGTATGTATCCTTATTCCCCATAGTGTATGCATCTTGGCTTTTAGCCATGAAAACAAAAATGTTGCTATGCCTCAGTTTCCCATTTTTACACAGCACACCAATTTTGGAATTCCTCTTCTCAAGTGAGAAGCTCCAACACTAATTACAAGTATTAACAGTGAAATATCAGTGTCACAAGGCTTTTGAACATACAGCATGTCCTTGGGTACATTTCTTAACAGTTTCCAGGGTTTTGGTACAAAATCATGCACAGTGGACATTGTTACAATTCTTAGTAACAACACCACATTGGTTATGAAGATTAACATAAGCAGTAGGATCAAACCCATAGCAAGTGTACCTTGACAATTTTGGCCTTTTAGATTTAAAAAACTGCAGCCTTCCTGGGCAAAAACAAGTCTTGCCTCTCCCCCTTGCCCTGTGGGTTTAAGTTGTGAACTCCTTTTCCCAAAGATAAAGGGCTGGCTGGGTGTGTCTCCCCTGCTCACAATGGCTATGGAATTCCCTGGCTCCCCACAGGATATTTCTAACCCCAAGTCACTTTTACCCCCTTCAGGCACAGCAAACTGCTGGCTAATATCACCATGAGGATCCTCTTCCCTATGGCCTTCTGCAAGCAAAAGCTCACCTTTCCCTGGCCCTACGGTAGCATTTCCCTGCTGAGCCACCACCAACTCTTCCTGAGTTTTCTTACCCTTCTGAACAGGCAGGTCTCCACACAACTCCCCTTCAGGAAAATGCACAGACTCATCTCTGGGGAGATCAGAGACCTCCGCCTCCCCCTTCTGGGCTTCAGCTGTCCCTAGAACTAAATCTGGGCCCACAGCCCTCTACTCAGCCATCCCAGGCTGAGAGGCACCTCCTGCAGACAAAGAACTGGGAAGAAACCCTTTCCCCACAGGCATACTGTCCCTCCCAGCAGCCAAACTGCCAGGCTCCACACACAGAGGTTGCTCACACTGAGCTCCCTCAAATAAATCATCTTCCACTTTTGCAGGTTCGGTTTTACAAACCTCACCAGCCGACAACTCATCATCCTCCAGAATTTGATCTTTTTCCTCAGCTAAAATTCCACTCTGGTCAGCCACTCCAGACTGCTCCAGAGAAACACTTCCCAGATGCCTGGGCACTCCCTGTCCTGTTTCTAACTCCAGCCTCACCTCTGAAGCTCCAGGCAGACATGCAGAGACCTCACTCAGAGACACACAGCTATCTCCCTCAGGCAAACATTGAGGAAAACTTTTACCTGGCTCCCCATAGGGCTGGCTAGCCACAGACAACTTCCCAGATTCCCACTCACCCCTTTCACAAACCTCATACATGTTCTGGGGCTGGGTTAAGGTATCAGCCTGATTATACATATTATTCATGCCATAATTACACTCTATCCCCACACTGAACCCCTAGGAGGGTACAGTCTTTTTTGTTCTTCCACTCTCTGGGTCTGGAGTTCCTTGGGATGTTGAACAGTGACTGCAACATTCGCAGGAGCAGGATGGTTAGTTGGTGAAGTTGATGATTCTGCTCCCATTCGCCTCCTCTCTGCCCTTATTTCTTCTATCTTCGCCTGTGTTTCCGCTTCCAGTCGTCTGGTCTCTGCCCTTACTTACGCTATTCTAGCCTGTGCTGCTGGTAGTCTCTTCCAGCATGACTGAAAATATACAAGTTAATATTATTGATAATTGACATGATTAATAATAGTATAAATGAAACATTGTATGCACAGACTTTATTTAATGAGACTTCTGCTGCTGCATCTTTTTTGCACATTTCTTTGAAGTTTACATCATAACTGATCAAATCCAGCTTCACACAGGCATTCAGGTGGTGTTCTGTCAATCTTATGGCGGCGGACTGGCGATATAGGGGGCAGAAGTCTGGGTTGGAGTGTATGAAGGGTTTAGGGCACAGGGCTGGGGTGTGGGGGGGCTGCAGGAGTGTTATGACAGGGATTAGGGATGTGGGAGTGCAGGAGCCTGGAGATGTGGGGGCATGAGGGGCTAAGGACAGGGGGTTCAGCTGTATGATGGGCTCAGGGCTGGGATGTGGGGAGTGTAGGAGTGTTATGACGCTGTAGCCAGATGGGGGCTGGTCCCCAAATGGAGGCTTGCCAGCCAGACTTCATTTTTAAATAAATAAAGTAAAATATTAAGCCCAGCACAAAAGGTTTCAGCATTGCCTTTATTTATGGGAGGGGCAGGGAAGGGCAGGGAATCTTTTGGGGTCAGGGGCAATTGACCCACAGAAAAATCAGTCAGGGACCATGCAAGTGAGAAGCAAAAAAGAACCCCAACGCTCCAAAAAAACCCCACCCAACCCCCACTCATGTGGCCCTCAACTGACACACCTAACTCCCCGGCACTCCAGCCTCATGTGGGAAGAGGGGGACAGGGAGGACTGGGTTGGCCACTAGGGCCACTGCCAGGCCCAGAAGACTGGCCAAGGTGGCCAAGGCTGCTTCCAGGCCTGGAAGATTGGTTCCCCTAATATTTTCTCCCTGGTACCTCAGTGAATCTTTCCTTTTTGCAATCCTCAGTTCTCCAGCAACACACTTCCTCCTCTCAGTCCTTCACTCTTCTCTTTCCTTTACCAGAGGGGAAACCTTTTAAAGTAGCCCAGTAGACCTTAATTGGCTGCTGGTACCTGATTAGCCTGCTTTTTCAGGAGAGCTCTTAATTAGCCTCAAAAGCCTACCTGCCTTGATTATGTAGCAGCAATGTCTGGCAGTTTATTCAGGAAACAGAAAACCATTCACCCAGCTCCTGTTATGTCTGCCCTCCACCAAACTATTGTAGCCACCTGCCCTGGGTCTGTCACAATGTGTTAAAACTTTTGAAAGACAGAATGTTCATCTTCTCATCCCTGATACAAGGGGTGCTGGCTGTGAGGCAGGAGAGAAGAAATGCCCAGAATTGGACCACACACATCAAAACAATGCTTTTCTTATGGTTGCTTTTATTGAAAGGAAGGGGGAGCAATAAATACTACCAATGTAATGTCCAAATTGACAACAGGGTGTTCAAAGAGGGCTGTATTTTCCGATACAGTCCAGGTCACTGAGTATTTGCCACACTAGATTTGCTGTCTCTGTTGGAGATTAGATTATGAATTGTATCAGACCCGTCAGCCAGCTAAAGACATTTTGATTCAAGTTGTCATTGCAAAACAATGGGAGCAGCCCTGCATATTTCTCTTTTAATTGACTGATTTATTTAAATCCATGCCCTTTGCTGTGTCTGTTTGTGATGTGCAGGTTTTCCTTTCCCTCCTCCCTCTGCTAAGGAGGGAGGGCTTGGATAGGAACCACAGTTTCAGTTTCCTGCAAGGACACACCTCTTGTCTCTTTCCCTTTTACGGACTGCAGAGGGGCGGAGCAACTACTGGAGATTTAAGCCAGTAGTTTCTTCCCTTTATCAGTCACCAACATTGACACTCACAGAGAGTACTATAACTTAGAGAAGCAGCATCTGCAAGGAACTTTCATGGGCTAAAAAATCCATAGGCTGGTTCTGTTTTTCTTTTGTAAATATTTTAATATTTCTCTCTCCATTTACTGTGACAAGCAAAAGTTGAGCTGCAGAAGTATCCTTTCCCAAGCGGATTCCAGTGGACTTTGTGTTTATCAGCTCTTTTTGCTGCATCTGGAAAGGTTTCCACAATCCAGTGTGTTGTGGCTGGCTACTTTTCTCTGGAGTGCTGAATACAGCTGGAGAATAAGAGCATACCTAGCAAAATGACAAGGTACTGCCAGACAGGCAGGCAACAAACAAGCAGCCAAATGGATTTATTGTCACCACCTTCTCAGCTAGCAGAAACAGCATTCTCATCCTTGTTTTTGTTTCCAAAACCAAACTGCCATCCCAACTTCTTCAAGAAACACCCCCAAGAAATCTCCCAGATAAATTGCAAAGCGAGCTCTCTGGCTGTCGTGGAGAAAAATGGGAGCGTTCTCATTTTTGACAAACAGGGCGAATACCACCAAGATCCTCCGCAAAAACCTAGTGAGTATTTGTTTTCCAGACCCAAGGATCAGGGATGACATAGCTCCAGAGATGTCAGGAAACTGCACTGCTTTACAGCAGCTCAGGATCTGGACCAATACCTGAATATTTTCTTTCTTGTTGTCATGTACCCAAATCTAACCCCTTTAGAGTTAAATGTGGGACAGAAATGGAAAGTGCAATTTTGTAATGCATTATTTTTACATTGCATTAATATTTATATTCTTCCTCTTTAAACTAAACTTATCACAGGAGATCAAGGTAATTTAGGTTGTTTTTCACAGGAAACTCCAAGTGGTTTGTGATTTATCTATTCTTGCTGTTCAAGAGCTGTTCAGTTGCCTACTGCCACTCTTTATTTCTGTCTTCTCGCCTAAAGAAGTTTCCTTTCTCTGTTGTAAAAGTGCCAGTTTCGGTTTCCATCCTAGAGACTGAGCAGAAGGCTATTCAGGGACAGTCAAGCTGCTTACAGCTGCCAGGTGATAGATGATGTACAGAAAGCCACTTCTGGACTTCAGACTCCTCTGACTGCTGGAGGAATAACCCTTTCTCTCAGAAAAATTGGAACTTTATTGTTGTTACAGATACTTGACCCTTGACTTCTCAGTGATCTGAGTGCTTGGGCTTCGTGGTGATTTAGTTTAAGGTAGGGCTGTCAAGCGATTAAAAAATGTAATCGCAATTAATCACGCAATTAATCGTGTGTGCCTCCCCATTGAAACGCCTCAGTGTTTCAATGGGGCAGCGCTGCATGGAACCCGGGTTCAGCTAGAGTCCCCAGCTGATCCCGGGCTCCATGCAGCGCTGCCCCTAAGAAGCGCCATGGTGGCGCATCAAAGGGACAGTGCAACACGGAGCTCAGGATCAGTTGGAGTGCCCAGCTGTTCCTGGGCTCCGCGTTGCGCTGCCCCTTGGAAACACAGTTCCTGCCCCTCAAAGGGGGGGCAGCACAGTAGGAGCCCTGGACCAGCTGGAGTCCCCAGCTGACCGCAGGCTCCGCTGCCCCTTTGAAACACGCAGAGGCAGCATTTCTAAGGGGCAGCCACCGCACAGTTGATCCCTAGTTCAGCTGTGAGGCAGCTGCTCCTTTGAAACGCCACATCTGCGCATTTCAAAGGGGCAGTGGAGCCCCGGGGTCAACTGGGGAGTCCCCAGCTGATTCTGGCCTCTGCGTTGCACTGCCCCTTTGAAGCACGGCAGTGGCACTTCAAAGCAGCAGCGCAGCATTAACACCTGCGATAAACACATTAACAAATTTAACACGTTAATCCTGGACTGCGTTAATCACAAGCATTAATGCATGTCAGTTGACAGCCCTAATTTAAGGTAAATTTAAATGAGAGGCCCATAGTAACTTAAAGACCAGTAACTTCTAGATGCTAAAGAAAATGAAGGCACATATAGTAAAATGGTGTGAATATCCAATGTGCACTTACACGTAGTTGAACTTCTGTTACATATAATGCATGCTTAAGCTTCTGCGCTACAGCCCAATTTTTAGATAAAAGCTATTGACATAACCATCTTCTTCTTTTCACCCTTCTTCTGAGTGATTTTCAGTAAAGAAACAAACACACACAGGCTCCTCTGTGCAGGAGTCCTAGTCTAATAAGAATGAAGTCCATATGAATTAGTAGGGATGTTCCTAATTGGGAAACGGAATAGAGTCTGTGACAAAGGGACCTGTTGGGTAGACAAATCTAAGTTAAAGAGGCAATGGCTAATTTTTGCTTCCCTTTTTGCTACTATTACAGAAGAAGAAGAAGAGTTACAAAAGCTAAGTGAACTATAAAAGTTTTGGAGCTTCAGGGGATAGCCGAGTTAGTCTGTTACAGAAAAAAACAACAAATGGTCTGATAGCACTTTATAGACTAACAAAACATGTAGGCTGTGCCCACAAAAGTGCATGATACCATCTACATGATTTGTTAGTCTATAAAGTGCTACCAGACCATTTGTTGTTTTTTTCTATAAAAGTTTTGATGATTTCTTATCTTGTTGCGCTTATCAGATTTTTATTTATGGGTGTAACCATTTTCTCTGTAGGACAGTAAATCCCAGCAGCAAGCACATAGTACTAGGCCATGAGATTCAGACAGACAACCGGACTATGGACAACAGTGTAACCAACTAGTTTGTTTTCTGTTGTCCATACTGAGCGCTGTGCAAACAAGACAAAAACAGACAGAAGAAAATGGTGACAAGCTAATTAGAGTGTTTTAAAACTCTGCTTTGTTTGTAGTAATTTGCTAGGCTGACTCAGAAGAATGGAGTGCTTAGCTCTTGCTGAAGGAGATCGGGGGCTCAACACCTCTGAAAATCAGGTCCTAAATTATTATTAGTTAGGCCACATTCCACTCTGATGGGGAGACTGGAAGCAAAGCAGCCCTTTGGGGATTCCTTAGGCCACAGAAATGAGCTCTATAATGTTTCTTTCTCTAGTCTATGGGATGTTGTGGGAAGGCTAAGGAAGTTGTGCAGGCATGGATGGTGGGTATACAAACTGTATGGATGCACTGGAAAACACCAACATGTGTGGGGGTGGGGAAGTAAGGTGCAACCATTACTGAAATCTATGGACCACACTACTGCAGGTCATCTGGGTGCTCTGCATGCCACCTCTGCATATAGAAGTGTGTGCCTGAGAATGGTCACATACCAGTAAGGGCATATATGCAAAGCTCAATGATTAAGTTTGTGCCAAGAAGCAGTAACTCATTCTGTAATCATTAATACACAGAATGAAATTGCTTTGTAGCTTTTAATATTTTCAATATCTCAAAATGATTGTGGATTTCTATCTTGATCTGCTCTGCAGAATACATGGATACAGGAAAGAACATGAGGGTGCATTCCTTGGATTTTGAAGCTGCTCATATGCTCATTCTCTCCTCGGAAGGAAAGCTTTCTGAGCACAGCATTTCAGAAACAGCTAATAAGTCTCAGAGCAAGGAGAGGTGAGAAGGATGAAATGGTTTTCAGAGGAGAATGTGGGATTTTCCCAGATAACATTAGGGCAAGAGAGATAACCATTAGGGCAAGAGAGATAACCCAACTATAGCCACTGGGATGTGAGGGAAGAGTATAGATAGCCAATAGTACACAGTGGCAGAAACTGAAATAGAGAGGTATTTTTGGAGCTATATTTCCCCTTTGCCTAGGAAAGAGTTTATCAACAAAAACAACAACAACAAAAATAGGTGCGAATTGTAAGTTAGGGTACATCTAGACTGCGCTGCGATTTCGGGATACTGGATGTATCCCAAAATAGCAATGCTGCGTCTTTAAAAATGCCTGCTATTTCCCGAAATAGTGGACGTGCTATTCTGGCATCCCTATAATCCTTGTTTCACAAGGGTTAAGGGATTTTTTGGAATAGTGCCTTATTTTGAAATTTGGTGCTGTATAGACAGCACCAAATTTCAAAATAAGCTCTTTCGATTTAGACTCGGAATAAGCTACACAATTTGCATAGTGCAAATTGCATAGCTTATTCTGACAGAAGGGTCCCATCTAGATGCACCCTTAGAGGTTAGCTTCATTTATACAGAAAATATGGCCAATGCCCTGAAAGACCAACCATGCTGGAACAAGGCTTGAGCATCGCTGGAAGTCATGTGTGACCCCATGCTGATTCCTGTGGTTAAATTTTAGTCCACTGAGCATGTCTGAGGACAGCAGTGCTAATGAACAGGCCTTTTTCTCCTATGTATGACAGAAAAGTGTGTCCTACAGCAATGGGCTGAAAGGTGCTCCTGTTATAAAGAATTTTTTGAGGTTCACAGGATCTTTTGAAAAAGGGTTTATTTTTCGAAAGATCCGCATCTAGACTGCCGGGGTGGGGGGGGATTTTTTTTTTCGAAAAAGCTCCATTTCGAAAAAAAGCTGTGGCCATGTTTATGCTAATGAAGCACGGGATATTTAAATCCCCGCTTCATTAGCAATTTCGACGTTCCTAATCTACATCTCTCTGTCGACAGAGATGTGTAGTCTAGACACAGCCCCAGTGACCTACAGGAAGCATATAAGTGCACTACCATCAACTGCATGATGTTGTATTCTGTAATCTTGCCCCAGTCACAGTTTTAAAAAATATGTAAATATAAAGTCTGGTTATCCTTTATCTTCTATTGGTGTAAATCAGGATAAGCTCAGTTGGACCTGATGGAACTGTACCTGTGCAGAAGCAATATGAGTAAGGTTAGAGGCAGGGCCGGCCCACAACATTTTGGCACCTGAGGCGGGGAGCTCAAATGACGCCCCCATGCCTCCTCGCTGCACTAGCAGCAGACACAATTTTCTACACTCTGGGTCCTAGTGGCGCCCCCCCATAGTCTGGCACCTGAGGTGGCCACCTCAGTTTGCCTCATGGTAAGGCCAGCCCTGGTTAGAGGCAAGGATATATGGCATTTGTTGGGTGCTGAGGGTGGTAGAACAGTATAAACATAGATTCACAGGTGGGCTGCTATTGGACTAAGATTAGAATAATTTATGTTGGATTCACAGCACTGAATGTACTTTTTCCAGACTGCTGAAAGAATTAAGGAACAGATACATTGTCCAAATCGCATGTGGTGACCATCATTCCATGGCACTGTCAAAAGGTATTCTTCTTGCTTCAAGTTTTCTCCACATTATTAAATCAGAGCATTGTAACTGTCTTCTCCAGAGCTAAAATGTTAAGTATCCCAATTAGTTAATGGCATTATTATGTCAAAGTAAATATCGGATCAGAAACTATTTCATAAGGGTCAGAGAGGAAGGATGGTCCAGTGATTAGGGCAATAACTTGCAACTTGAGAGACCTGGGCTCATTTCCTTAGTCTGCCAGAAACTTCGTGTACAACCCCTGTGCCTTATCTGTAATTTAGGGACAATAGCACTGCCCTCGTCAAAGGAGTGTTGTGAGGATAAATACATTATCCTGAGATGTGTTCTGATACTATGGTTATGGTGCTATGTAAGTACCTGGGATCAATATAACTCATTATGTTTTTACATGACTATATTAATCTGTGTATCTCACGTTGTGCTGTTCTCTGAATGTGTATGCTCTTTTGCTCCAAATGACAGAATATGTTAATTTAATATTAGATGAAAGAAAATGAGGATATTTTCATACTGTCAGATCTCTTCCTGTCACTTGTTTCTGGAAAGAAACAAACAAAAAACCCCTACTCTGAGCCATAATTAATTCTTCATACTAAAATTGTGTGACTCACTTATGTAAATGTCAGAATTAGAGGGTTTTTTTTTTACTTTTTAAAATATTAAATATATAGAAGTGCCAGTTTCCCATTAAAATAAATGAAGAAAGCTAATCATTATGCCTCTGATGAGCTTATCCCAGAGCAGGATTGGATCCTTAGAAGGTAGCAGAGGACACCTATGTCTAGTAGACTAAGCATAGGGCTGGGAGACAGAAGATTCTCGGTTTATTCCTCTGCCAATGAGTTACTGTGTGCCCTTGGACAAGTTATTTACCTTTGCTATCTCTCTTTCTACATATGTAAAATAGGGGTGATAATGTGCTTTGAGATCTATAGATGCAAGTGCTATGAATTGCAGAATGTCAGGGAGGGTTACGACCCATGGCAACCAGGCCCACGGGTGGGGGATGTGTGGGAGAGGGCAATTGCCCAAAGCATGGACAATTTAGAAGCGCTTGCGGGTCTCTGGTAGCTGCAGCCACCGGCAGTGCAGCAGAGCTAAGGCAGGCTTCCTGCCCACCCTCAGTCCACACCTCTCACAGAAGTGGCCAGCATATCACTGTGGCCCTGGGCTGGGGGAGAGGAAGTCTCCATGCATTTCCCCTGCCATGAGTGCCAACTCCACAGATCCCATTGGCTAGGAACTGTGGCCAATGGGAGCTGTAGAGGGCAGAGCCTACAAGTAGCAGTGCATGAAGGCCTCCTGCCCTCCTGCCCAGAAGCTGCTTCCAGAGGGATGTGCTGGTCACTTTCAGCAGCCACTCCAGGTAAGCGCTGCCCCCTCAGCACCCCAACCCCTCTCCAGCCCTGAGCCAGCACCCAAACTCCTTCCCAGAACCTGACCCTTCACCCCTTCCTGCACCCCAACCCTTTGCCCCAGCCTAGAGCCTGACTCTAACCCCCTGAACCCAAACACCCTCCCAGAGCCCAACCCCTGCTCCCTTCCTGCACTCCAAACTCCTGCCCCAGCCTGGTGAAAGTGATGAGGGTGGGGGATGAAGTGAATGGGGAGTAGGACAGGGCAGAGCCTCAGGGAAAGGGCAGAGTAAGGGTCTTTGGATTGGCACATTTACACACAAGCATGCGGAAGCCCTGGCGGTGCTGGAAAAGCTCACTCTGAAGCACAGCGGGCAGCTTGCTGGGCGGGCACAGCACCACCCAAATGCCAGTGGACGTAGGTCTGGCTTGTGTGTGCGTGGTAGCCCATTGATTGTTCTGCCCTGGGGCCTGGAATTGCTCTCAGCACACCTGATCACAGCTTTAGTGCACATTCCTTATTTTCACACATCAGAACCAAGTCCAGTGAGTCTGGAACTGATTTAATACCCCCATAGTAGCAACAATGTGTTTTCACAACCTGAAACACAGGTATCTGTCAGTATCTGATGACATCATTTGACAACGTGATGATATAACATGATTGTGCACTTAGGGAGCAAAAACAAAGAGTGTTGGTTTTGGGTCAACCTCCATCAGCTAACCTCACTGTGGGCCCTTTAGATTGAAACCTGTATGTTTGAAAATGTGATTGTTTTCTTCTCTTTCTTGTGTTAAGGAGGTGAACTTTTTACCTGGGGACAAAACTCATATGGTCAGCTCGGCACGAGGAAACAGATTATCTCTGCCTGTGAACCACAACTGGTGGAAGAGCTCAGAGACATTCCCCTGGCTCAGATTGCTGCAGGAGGAGCTCACAGCCTTGCCCTGTCACTCTCAGGAGCTGTTTACTCATGGGGGAAGAACGATTTTGGACAGCTGGGCCTTGGAGACACAGAAAGTAAGAAAGACACAGAGCATGCTAGCTGAGAATCCCCTAAAAAGGCTTTTAAAAAAAGTGGTAGTCATTCCAAGGATGCTTATAAGAATTTATTAGGCCTTTGCTTCAGACTTACCATTGTGGTCAATCTACACTGTTTTTATTTTCAGACAAATATAACCCTTCATATATTAGAGCTCTAGAACATAAGAAGACTGTATATATCTCGTGTGGTGGAGAGCACACTGCAGTTCTCTCACAGGTTTGGTTGAATTTGAATTCATTCACTTCACAGAGCAGAAGTAAAGCCTAGCCTAACTGAGCTGATACCAATGGCTAGAATGTTCACTCCCTGCAAAGGCAATGTTTACATTTATGGGAATTTGAAACTGGCCCCTGGAAGTTGCAAACTGAATTTTTTGGACCATAGTCTACTTAAATTCCCACAGAAGATTAAATGAACATTCTAGTAGTGTCTGGCAGAAACTGATACTTTGAACCCAAGTACATGGGGACTGGATGTCTCAAGGAAACACCAATAATACGCTGTTCAATTATCAATGATGACCAAACGTTATTACTTTTTGTTGTCTTTTATCATGTTCTCATTGATAAACTGGACCACTGGCAGCAATCCTGGGCCTCAGGCCCAAATAGTAAACGGGTCCTGTACGATGAGATCTGTCTGACATTAGTGCTGCACCTGTGCTACTGGTGCCCTGCAAACTGCTGCCAGCTGTGCTGCTGGCATGTTCCCTATTTTAGTCTCATCTCGTGAATAATACATTCTTTGTGCACCAAGGTATGTGCAGATGTGCACCACCAGTAGAAACAAAAAAAAAGCTAGCTATACTATATATATTTTAAAAATAAACTTAAAAAACAACAAATGGTCTGTTAGCACTTTACAGACTAACAAAACATGTAGCTGGTATCACGAGCTTTCGTGGGCACAGCCCACTTTTTCAGATGACCGGAGTTTTGAGTTTAGGATGTCCAGACCCAAAATAAATAGGGGAGAAAGAAAAGGGGGGAAGGAAAAAAAAGAAGGGGGCGGGAAACAAGGAGCAGAGGGTATGCAAATATCAAAGGGAAAATCAAACAGGCAGAACTGGTAATCTATAAGCACCTAAAGATTGGATAGTTAAAAGAAGCAGACAAGGATCATAGGATAGCAATTAGAGAGGAAGAGAACTAACACAAGAATCTACACAGACAAAGAGCTGTTGGCACCTTCATTGAATGTTAGGTTGATAATGTCCCAGCCATCCGTTATCTCGATTGAGGCTATCAGTGTGAGAATTGAATTTGTGGATGAATTGTAATTCCAACGCCTCTCTGTGTATTTGGCTTGTAGAATTGGTTTGTGACAAGACAGCCACCTGGAGATCTTTTAAAGAGTGATTAGGTAGATTGAAGTGTTCTCCAACAGGTTTCTGTGTGTTACTTTTGTGGCCAACTGATTTGTGTCCATTGATTCTTTCCCGTAGGGACTGTCCAGTTTGTCCAACATATATAGCAGTGGGGCATTGCTGGCATTTGATGGCATAGATCAAATTACTGGATGTGCAATTAAATGAGCCTTTGATTTGGTAGCTTATGTTGTTGACTCCAGTGATGAATTTGCTTGTATAGATATGTGGGCAGAGTTGACATCACGGCTGATTTCAGGGATGGGTTCCTGGATATTTATGATGTGGTTGTGTAGCATGCTTACCGGAAAGAATTCATTTCAGGTTGGGGGTTGTCTGTAAGCGAGAATAGGTTTTCCCCCCCAGGGCCTGTGAGAGTAAGGGATCATTTTCCAAGATGGTTTTGCAGATTGTGTATAATGCAATGGAGGGGTCTGAGTTGTGGACTGTAGGTATTGACAAGTGGAATTTTGTTATTTTCTCTTTTGGGTCTGTCTTGAAGTAGTTCATGTCTGGGTACTTTTTTGGCTCTGTCAATCTATTTTTTCACTTCTCCAGGTGGGTATTTCAGTTTAAGGAATGCTCTGTAAAGATCCTGTAGGTGATTGTCTCTCTCAGTGGGGTCGGAGCAAATCCGGTTGTATCTTAGGGCTTAGCTATATACAATAGATTGAGAAATGTGTCTGGGATGGAAGCTGGAGGCATGAAGGTAAGTGTAGTGGTCGGTGGGTTTCCGGTATAGGGTGGTGGAAATTTGTCCATTATTTAACTGTACTGTAGTGTCTAGGAAGTGGATTTCTTGTGTGGACTGGTCTAAGCTGAGGTTGATGGTGGGGTGGAAGTTGTTGAAATCCTTGTGAAATTCTTCAAGAGTCTCTTTTCCATGGGTTCATATGATGAAGATGTCATCGATGTAGCATAAATAAAGTAGGGTGTTAGGGGGTGAGAGCTGAGGAAAAGTTGTTCAAGTCAGCCATAAAAACATTGGCATATTGTGGTGCCATGTGGGTGCCCACGGCTGTGCTGCTGACTTGGAGATAGAAATTGTCTCCGAATTGGAAGTAGTTGTAGGTGAGGACAAAGTCACAGAGCTCTGTAATCAGGTGTGCAGTGGTGTTATCAGGGATGGTGTTCCTGATGGCCTGTAATCTGTCTTCATGTGGAACGTTGGTATAAAGAGCTTCTACATCCATAGTGGCCAGGATGGTATTTTTCTACATGTTTTGTTAGTCTATAAAGTGCAACCAGATGATTTGTTGTTGTTTAAGTTTATTTATTAGGTTTACTCATATGAGTAAAGTCCTTAAGCAATAGGACTATTCTCATGAGTAAACTTACTCACACATATACATAATGCAGGATTAGGCCTTATTTTAGCATTATTGCATTTGCATTTGCATTTGTATCACCCACTCCCTGATCTGTGGTCTATAAAGTGTTATGTCTTACATGTATGCAGTATTGCTGTAGCCATGTGGGTCCCAGGCTATTAGAGAGATAAAGTGTGTGAGGTAATATCGTCTTTTGACCAGCTTCTAAAAAGCTTGTCTCTCTTGCCAGCAGAATTTGGTCCAACAGAAGATATTACCTCTCCCGCCTTGTCTCACTAATGTCTTACATGGATAGTTGACTATACTTGTGAGTGAACTTGTGTAAGCAATCACAGGATCTGGCCCCTAGTTGGCAATGTTTATTTTTTAACAGTGTGTGCTATTCTGGGATTATATGACCCTGATGTCTGTATGTTCTTCTCGAAGGATGGGCTGGTGTGTACCTTTGGTGCTGGAGATTTTGGGCAACTTGGTCACAACTCCACCCAGAATGAGCTGATACCTCGTATTGTGGCTGAACTGTTTGGAGCAAAGGTGTCTCAGATAGCATGTGGAAGGTAGGAAATAGCAATGTCCCTGAAGCTTTATAAAAACAAGGAGATAACTTTGCAGATGTTTTTGGGAAGCATTAGAGGATATTAGGAAAAGAAATATCTGAGACATGTTTTTTTTCAGATCCCTTTATTTTAATGAATCACAGCTAATAGAATATTGATCAGACACACATTTTATTTATTAATTTTCCCACACAAAGATCCTGCCATGCATTGAATTTCATGAGGGCAAAGTCCTTCTCCAATGGAGTTAACTGATTTAAAAATTGTACTGTGCCCATAATCCCTGGCTGCTGTTCTCATCAAGTGATGAAGAATACAAACAGAAAAAGACCATCAAGTTACCTAAGAGGGAAGAAATCTACCAAAATTTCCAATCAATCCCTGTACAACCAGGGAAAATTGTGATTCCTTACAATCTAACTGTGAATGATGGAAACTATGAAATTACATTCAGTCATTAAGAATCTAATACAGTGCCCACTGAAATCAACCAAAAGTCTCCCATTGACTTGAGTGGGCTTTGGATCAGGTCCTGAAAACAGGAAAATATGTATGCTTGCCAAATGGAAAAATATTAAGGCAGAACACTTCACTGTGACTACCTCTAGACTGCAAGCCTCTTTTGAAAGAGGCTTTTTCGAAAGATACTTTCGAAAGAGGCTTTTTCGAAAAAGAGCATCTAGACTACCACCAGTACTTTCGAAAAAGCAAGCCACATTTTCAAAAGAGAGCACTCAGGCAGTCTGAATGCTCTCTTTCAAAAAAGCACAGTTTGCATTACATAGCGCCTTTTTTCAAAAGAGCACTTTCAAAAAAAGGTGTTATTCCTCGTAAAACGAGGTTTTCTGCGGTTGAAAAAACTGCCACTTTCTTTTGATTTACTTTCGAAAGAACGCAGCAGCAGTCTAGACACAGGGCAAATTTAAAAAAAAAAAGGCCACTTTTTTCAATAAAACCCTGTAGTCTAGCCATACCCTGTTTGTGAAAGTAAAGAGCTATCTGGAAGCAGTGGAACAGTGTTCCTTTAACTGAAGGTGCATACATTGTTCTTTCAGTTCTATATCCTTATTGTAAGGAGTACCCTGCAAATTTGACTGGAGGGCTTCTGTAGCATGGTTCTCAGTAACTTTAATAGGAATTATCCCATGTACCATTCTGAAAATTTGCTTGTCTGTATTATCCTAGCTTGCTCAATGGCACTTTTATGTTGTCCATTTTCCTTCTCTGAACAGATGGCACACACTCATCTATGTCCCCTCCTTGAGAGAAGTCTATTCATTTGGCTGTGGAGCAGAAGGTCAACTGGGCAATGGGGACACATCTAATCGGTTGATACCACTGCCTGTCAAATTCCCTTCAGATTGGGTGAATGGTGGAAAACTCAACCAAGGTAATTTACAGAGTAGATCTTCGTGAGCTATACATTATTATTTTAGGTCCCAACTAGGAAGGAGTTTGGTTTTTAAATGAAAAACACATTTTGCTTAATGAGAAAAGTGAGATGAGCATGACAGAGAGAGGATTCAGAACAAGAAGATTCATCCCTAAACACTGGATGCAATGCAATTAAAAGCAATTGAAAGCCTGAAGGATATCATATAATCACAGAAGACTAGGGATGGAGGAGACCTCAGGAGGTCATCTGGTCCAACCCACAGCCCAAAGCAGGACCAACCCCAACTAAATCATCCCAGCCAGGGCTTTGTCAAGCCAGGACTTAAAAACCTCTAGGGATGGAGATTCCACCACCTCCCTAGGTAACCCATTCCAGTGCTTCCCTGCCCTCCTAGTGAAGTAGTTTTTCCTAATATCCAACCTAGACCTCTCCCACTGCAACTTGAGACCATTGCTTCCTGTTCTATCATCTGTCACCACTGAGAATAGCCTGGCACCTTACTCTTTGGAACCCAGCTACAGGTAGTTGAAGGCTGCTATCAAATCCCCCCTCACTCTTCTCTTCTGAAGACTAAACAAACACAAATCCCTCAGCCTCTCCTTGTTACTAATGTGCCCCAGCCCTCCAATTCATTTTGTTGCTCTCCACTGGACTCTTCAATTTATCCACATCCTTTTTCTAGTGGGAAGCGCAAAACTGGATGCAGTACTCCAGATGTCACCTTACCAGTGCTGAATAAAGGGGAATAATCAGTTCCCTCAATCTACTGGCAATGCTCCTACTAATGCAGCCCAATATGTCATTAGTCTTCTTGGCAATGAGGGCACACGATTGACTTGTATCCAGCTTCTCATCTACTGCAATCTTCAGGTCTTTTTCTGCAGATTTGCTGCTTAGCCAATCAGTCCCTAGCCTGTGGCAGTGTTTGGGATTCATCCATCCTAAATCTCATCACAAGTGCCATCAACTCCCATACCAAACTTAGTTTTAATGAAAAGGACAGGTGTCTTTTCAACAGCAGACCCTGATGTTTATTAGGGTTACTTATCTGGGATGGGGGGCGGGGTTAATATTTCTATCAATATGCTGCTTGTGTCACTTGTGTTCTCATTTGGAGCTCTAGTTCTCCCTTCTGCCAATTCCCTCCCAATGGAGCTATTCTGAAGAACCTAGGTTCCCCAGGTTGGGTTCTTCCCACCCTAGAATCAGATGAACACACACACCCTAACAGAGCACATCTGGGAGAACTGGTTTATCAACACTCACAAGCTGACCCCTCCTATGTCTCTGGACTCAGTAGGCTGGGTTGCACAGCAATGCCAAGCTCTGATCTTATGTGCCCTTGGACTCAGTGAGCTGGATTAAACAGCACCTTAAGCTGCTACCCTCATATGTCCCCAGGTTAAGCACGTCCCTATTCCCACTTTCACTCCATGATCATTCCTCTAGTAACCCATTTGATGAGCAAACCCTACAGGATTTTGGGGTGCTACAGGGATCTTCTTCTTAGGTACAAGGAGCGTTGCTGCATAGTGAATGGGAAAGCCAAAACCAACACCCCTGGGTGTGGGGAGGAGGAGAGGGAGAGAAGCAACCAGCTTAACCATGGAAGTCATTTATTTCCAGGTAGTAACCATACAAGGTGAGCAAAACAAACAAACCAATTACAATATTAAATCTAATTTAAATCTGATGACAAAAGTGAAGGCTAGCAAACCATAACTGATCACATAAGGCAGGGTTAAGAGGCTATACTTAGAGAGAGAGAGAGACAGAGAGAGATCTCACCACCCCATGAAGCTTGAATCAATCGAGGTTCCTAGGTGGTGATGGTAGCTGGGGGTCCAGAGTGCTGGAGACAGACAGAGCAGAGCCCCAAGCTCAGTCAGTAGAAGATGAAATCCCAGTGAAATTGATGCAGCATTTAGATCCAGGCAGCAGAACCCTTTACTTGAGTGTGGGTAGGGATTTTTGTAGGGAAACAACAATGGTTCAAAAAGGAATAGTAGATTTGCTTATGGGTAAGCTGATGATTGGAGGAACTAACACAAGAATCTACACTAGAGGAATGATCATGGAGTGAAAGTGGGAATAGGGACGTGCTTAACCTGGAGACATATGAGGGTAGCAGCTTAAGGTGCTGTTTAATCCAGGTCACTGAGTCCAAGGGCAACACCCCCTGGGGTGGGGGTAAGAAGCAGGAGCCAGTGCTGGGGGAAGCTGCCTTAAAAGCCGCTCCCCCCCAGCATTGACTCCACAATGCCGCCTCCCCCCATTCCCGTGGCAGCTATCAGAGGCAGCAGCGCAGGGGTGGGGGCAGGGAAGTCTGCCGCAAAGCAGCCCCTGCCCATGACAAGCCCAGGAGCATCCTTCATCCCACAGAGCAGCCCCTGTCCACAGCTGCTTGGGCTGGCTGCAGAGGCTGTTCCACCAGCAGCCCGTGTAGGCGGGGGAGGCGGGGGGTGTCCAAGCAGGGACTTTTGTCGTGAAGGAGCTCTTGTTCGTGGCAGCCCAAGCTGGCCATGGACAGGGGCTGTTGGACCTGGCACAAGCCAGGACTGAGCAAGTCCAGGACCTAGCCCTGCTGTGGCTCTGCATATTAAATGTAATAAGAGCCGGGCTGCCTGCCCACCCAACTCTTACTTTGTTTAAATCGCAGAGCTTCAGCAGGGGTTAACTTCCTTTATTGACTAATCATGTAGTTAATAAAAATTATATCGACTACATGATTAGTGAAATACCCGCCTCTTAACATCCTGAGTTTGAGGCACTGGGATATATCCAGATCTCTCACACATATCAGTTACAAATGCACCAATATTGAAGGCAGAACAAAACTTATTCAAAGTTAAATATGGAAAATAATGAGAAACACCAGTGCAACAAAGGAAACAGACTCCCTCTTTAAGATGTATTATAATCTTAAAGTGATTCTGGTTAACCCAGCAGTGGACAGCCTTTATCCTTCTCAGAAATGGGATTCCTCTGGGTTTTGTGTTTATGAGAATGTGACTTTCCTTGGGTCTCTTTAGGCTTGATAACCACTACACACCACTCTTCTGTGGAAGGAGCTCTGCTTCTGTGTCGCACATCTCAAACTAAAACCTTCCATGAATGAGAGAAAATCCAGGTCCCCTCAGCTGGGGCTTCTCTACATCTGACATCTTGCCAACCAGAAGATGCAGGAACTTACATGCTGCTTTTAGATTGGCCATCCACCCTCTTCCAGTGGCTTAGATGAGAATGTCCCTTGGCTGCTTGCTGATCCCATCATAGACAAATGTACTGCTTCACCATGATAAATAAATGTTATATAGAATCAATTCTGAGGGCTCGGCGCCTTCAATGAGTTTCGAAAGTTTATGTGTTTTATATGCCTTGTCCATGCACTGACTTTTCTAAGGATAGGGAATGGTTCTTTGACTCATTCTTTTCTTCTTTATTCTTTCACAGGAAACAATACCTCTGAAAAGGTGATTAAAATTATTGCAGGAGGAAACCAAAGCATTGTGCTTCGCTTGAAGAAAAAGGTATGCAACATATCTGATATGTTTCTAACAATGTAGCTCATGGCCTAGGCTTCTGCTTTACTGCAATTAAGCCAGATATGAATTTGCATTTGCCCCATAACAAGTTTTTCTTCCAAAATCACAGTAATCTCCCTACCTCCCTGCATTCCTATCGGCCAAATTGTGTTAGAAAAGCAAATCTCTCTTTTATGTTTTATCTTGACATCGTTTCTGTTTGTGGCACTTTCTACTAATTGGAAGTCCATTTGTTCACTCACCGTTGGGCCCACAGAAGGCTGTGATCCTAGCTAACTAGAGTCCCATAGACTGGGCTTCTAACCTCATTAACATTCTGGCCCTTTTTATACAGAATCCATATGTTACTTTGAACGGAATTGCCACAGTGGAAGACAAGGAGGTGGAGAAATGGATTTCTAATTTGGATCCTAAACAGTGGGAGAATATAAAGAAGTAAGTCAGATCCCCAATGATTTTTTCTATTAATACTGTAAGCTCTAAACTTTATAAACACTGGTATTTTCTTGATACCACCCTTCCCTTTCAAAAAATCCTGTAGCGAATGCAATAAAAAGGATGATGGCAGAAATGCAGAATTGGTTATTTGCTGTTTAGAGACTCAGTCCAGCATGCTTTACTTCATCTTTGCTCAGCCAAAACTCACATTGATTAAATAAGGGCTCTATCATTTGGCCCTTAGTCATAATTTTCATGCAAAGAGATGGAAGTGGATATTTCATGAGTACAGAGGTTGAGACAGAAAGGCCATCTTTAGGAGGATATCCTCTACGGATGTAAACAAGTAGTTGACTATGCAATTAACTGATAAGCTTATTGGTTAATCTAGTCAACTACTCACATTCCCCCTTCCCCACTTGCTGCCTCTATATCAGAGGCACAAGATAGGGAGAAGCAGGAGTTGGTGCAGGGGGAAGCCATCTTAAAAGCCGAGTCCCCCCTGCACCTGCTCTGCAGTACCGCCTGCCCCACCCCCCACACTGCTGCCTCTGATAGGCAGCTACGAGGGGGGCAGGGGAGGGGCCCAGTCTTAGCTTGGACCCCCATGAATAGGGGCTGCTGCGAAGCAGCCTCTATTTGCAGCTAGCCTGGGCTGCCATGGACAGAGGCTTCTTCACAGCAGCCTCTCCTGCCCCATCGCCTCACTCCCAGCAGCCTCTGTCCGCTGGGAGCTTGGACTCCCCACAGACAGGGCTGCTGCCATCCTGCACTGCTGTCTCTGTATCAGAGGCAGCTGCGTGGGGCAGCAGGCAGCCTGTCTGCACGGGGCTGGTCTGCAGAGGCAACATTGCAGGATGGCAGGGTGCTCTCCAGGAGTGGATTTGGAGCGCACTGGCTGATGCCTCTGCCCCCGGGGACTACAGAATAGTCAACTAACTGCTTAGAATTCATGCAACTACTCAACTATTCTATTACCTGCTATCTGACATCCCTACTATCTGCTTATAATTGCAAATATAGAATTGTCACTAGTGTTCTTGGGAGTTAAGAGCATACGTTCAGGGAGAGACTCAAGCCAAAGAGTAGTGGCCTAAAGCAAAAGAGCCTGATGCAAAGTCCATTAAGCAGAATGGCTGAAATTTTCAGGAGGACTCAGCATGCACAGTTTTGGGGTCCAATTTTCAGAATTGCTTAGTTCTCTTTTAGGCCCAGAAATAATTGGTCAGATTTTCAAAATAATTTGGTACATAGGGAATTTGGAATGATGAACGCTTCTGAAAATCTCACCTTTTTGAGTTTCCTGAAAAGGAGCTACCTTTCTTTTGGGAAATCTGACCCCAATTATGCATGACGACTACTTTAAAAACTGGCCCACAACTCTAGAAAATCTATCCCACATGGCTAATCTGGCTCCCAGTGATTTTCCAATTATTGTTAATCTAATATAAGTGACAAGAAAAGTGCCATTTAGAACAACTGGGATCTTTGAGTCACAAACTGACGTGCACATTTTTGCATTTTATTAAGACTGAATACCTGTTGCTTCTGGTTACATTGGAATGATTAATTTTGGTTGTTGATTTTATTGTTGTTCTTTTAAATTAACAGGACTATCTGGCTGATCTTTTCATCTGCGGCTTGTATCAATGGAAGTTTCTTGGAAAAAAGGTAGAGTGTACTAATTTGAAAAAAAATACAGGTTGGACCTCCCTGGTCTGGCTCCCTTTCCAGACCAAAGAAGGTCGGGGGCAAGGGAGGGAGAACAGCCTCTCCACTGGGCTCCCCAGCTATCTGGTACCACTGCCCTTGGCTGAGGCAACCCTGTCGGTTCTGACAGCCCCACCGGCCCCGGGAGCCGCAGTGGTGGCCCTGCAGGTGCTCACAGCCCTGCCAGCTGTGGGCTCAGCAGCCTGCCCCCTTCTTGGCCCTGTCGCCTACAGGCTTGGTGGCCCCCTCTGCCCCGCAGACTACGGCAGCTCCACTGGCTCCCCAGCCTGTCCAGCTGTGGGCTCCACTGCCCAGTGGACTCCACTGTCCCGTTGGTCCCACTGACTGGCTCTGCTTCCAGTCTCCAGCAACCTCTGTGCTGGGGTTCTCTAGTCCAACAACATCCGTGGTCCTGCTGGACCAGAGAGTCCCAGACCAAAGAGGTTCAACCTGTAGTGCATCAACTGTGTTTAAATTGGTCAGAAATTACAATGAATGTAGACATTGATAGGATTATATAAGTTGGTAAAATACAAATTCTATAGAATATTTTTCAAGGAAAAACTAAAATTCTCCTCAGAGCCATATAACAAGATTTTAAAAAATGAATGCCTAAAACTAAGCTTCCAAATTCATATTTAGGCAGTTAAATAAGCAGTCTGATTTTTAAAGGTGCTGAACAAATCCAGGAGCCATTAAGGTCAATGGGAACTACAGGGCTATGTCTACACTTGGGGCTTCTTGCGCAAGTATGGCCGTTCTTGCGCAAGAATCCGCAGAGCGTCCACACTGCCCGCCGGCTCTTGCGCAAGGAAATTTACAGTACAGTGTGGTAAGAGAGGGCTTCTTGCGCAAGAGCTACGCTCTTTTTTAACAGGTGTAAGCCCTCTTGCATAGGAGCTCTTGCGCAAGAGGGCAGTGTGGACACTCGGCAGGGATTTCTTGCACAAGAAAGCCCTATGGCTAAAATGGCCATCAGAGCTTTCTTGCGCAAGAGAGCGTCCACACTGCCATGGGCGCTCTTGTGCAAAAGCACAGCTCGCACATAGCAGTGTGGACGTTTTCTTGCGCAAGACTTCTTGCCCAAGAACCCTTGAGCAAGATGTTCTTGCTCAAGAAGCCTCCAGTGTAGACATAGCCCAGGTGTTTAGCACTCTTGCAAAATCTAGTCACTTTGTTGCCTAAATATGGATGTAGGAGCCAAGACTTAGGCCATCCAAATTTGAAAATTTGTCTTGTCTTCAGAACTCCTTTCTCACACTAATGTAAAGGAGTACTTTACATATATGGAGTGGTCATTGGATCTGAACAGAGATTCATCATGTGGATATGAGAAAAGCACTCTACCAAAAATGAAGATAAGACAGGTTTGTCTCATATTAACATTTACTGTTAATGAACTTACATTTATATGGCATCTTATACCCAGAAGGATTCAAAATCTTTTCACAAATGTTACTTTACCCAGCACTGAAATGCAACCCCTTCTAGGGTGGAATATGTCAACCAGCTGACTAACAACGCACAGCCACACTAAGCATGTGTCTAGACTACACCTCTCTGTCGACAGAGAGATGTAGATTAGGCACGTCGAAATTGCTAATGAAGCAGGGATTTAAATATCCCGTGCTTCATTAGCATAAACATGGCCATTGCTTTTTTTCGACATGGAGCTTTTTCGAAAAAAAGCGGCAGTCTGGACACAGATCTGTCAAAAATAAATCCTTTTTCGACAGATCCTGTATTCCTCAAAAAATGAGGTTTACAGGATCTGTCGAAAAAGGGTTTATTTTCGACAGATCTGCATCTAGACTGCTGCTTTTTTTGGAGAAAGTTCCGTGTCGAAAAAAGCAGTGGCTATGTTTATGCAAATGAAGCGTGGGATATTTAAATCCCTGCTTCATTAGCAATTTCAACGTGCTTGATTTGTATCCCTCTGTCGACAGAGGGATGCAGTCTAGACGTAGCCTATGTGAATAGGGCGTATGAAATAGCATTCAACTGATGCCAGAGTGAGAATTTCTTGGTAGGCAGAATATAATTATATTAATCAGAATTATGATTTAGTATTTCTAAGAATGTACATTCCCTTTACACATCAAGGTATTGTGAAATGCTCCAAAGTTTAGCCAGTAATAAATGGTAGAGGAGCAGATCTTTCACATCCCTGATTTTTCTTCTCTTTAGTAGGGACAAACATTTTAGGACCTCCAAAGAAATCTCAGGAGTAGATATGTCAGCAGTGCTTCTTTTTTATGAGAAGATGAACAAGAAGCCAAAAGTCGCTTGCGAGGTAAGAAGTGGTATAGAAATGATGCTTGTTACACTCATACCTGATAGCTTTGGGTCACAGCATTTTTTTTCCACAAAGGAAAGCTGACAAAATGTGGGTCTGGAGTTTTCAATTGTTTTACAGACACTAACAGAAACAGGAAAAAAACAACTCTGCCACCTCTCAAAGCTGTTTCCAGTGGAGCAAAGAGAGTGTTGGTATTTTTTGTATTAATTTAGGAGTTGCCAAGATGTTATGTCGATGAAGGCCATATCCACCTAGGTTGATATATTTTCTGGTGTTTTTTATTTGTGTTATGCTTGTTTTTCTAATTCAAACTCAGAAAGATTCAGATTCAGAAAGGGGAAAAACTGATTAAAATTAAAATTGAGCCATCTGCAAAATGTTGGTGTAGATGTAGAAGGTATGCATTGTGCTTGGCATTCTACCAACACAGAATGCAAGATGGTTCCTGTCCCAAAATCACTTAAATCTCTAAAATGGCAGGCATATGGACAAGGGAGATCAGATCTCCTGATTCCCTGTTCAGTGTATAAAGGAAGACAGTGCATGAAACTATGAAGTCTGTGTTGTTCTTGCTGTTATAAGTAATAAATTATTATGGAAAAATTCCTCTGCATTTTTAAATTTCTCATCTTCCCCTACTTCCTCAATCCACCAGGTGATCTCTGCAGTTCAGAAATTGCTGTCATCACTGTCTTCCTCTCCCTGCTCACCTGAAGCTCTCAGAGTCTACTTGATCATGCCTGTCCTTTTACGGGGACAGGGTAACGTGTCTGACTGTCCTCTTGACCAGCTAGCAAAAGCCACCCTGAGTCTCCGACAAAAATCCCTGAAAGTTCTTGGTATGGTCTGATAGAGTACAACTGGATCACCTCAGTTCTTGAGCACTTTTGGGGGGCACGAGGAGGGGGGTTGGAATGGGCAAGGAAATACTCCCATTAACTTCAGTGGGGCCAGAATTTCACTCATATATTTTCTACAATCTGGAATGATTTTGATAAGCTGTTTACATAGAAATGCATGTTAAAGGATAACTTGTATGGAGCAGTCTACAGATAAAAGCATTATTTGAGTTTGAGATTTACTGGTTTTCTCAGTTCATTAAAAAACAAAGTAAACTGCTGTTTGTTCGACAGACAGCACTTACTGAGGACATGTTGCATGTTGTTTAAGGGAGAGGTGTCAACAGATGTTTTCTTTACAGAATCCTTATGGTCAAATCTAGAAATATCCTTTTTCAAGGACCTAGTGAGCATGTATCAAAGAGTTTCCAGAATCAATCTATCTCATTTCATCACGCAAGTCAGAAACTCTAATGATGTTACCCGTGAATTGCACTTGAATTGGAATCTGAAAATGCTGCAGATTCTTTACCAGGTAGAAAAGCATTTGGCTCTGGTGGGCTAGAAAATACACATATAATTAGAATTTATTTCATGTATTAATTTCTTGAATTTATGAACACATGGCTTTTCATACCTGGGATCCAACTGCTGATTACAAAGCAGTACGCACTTCGTCTGCTCAGTGCTAAGAAACAGGAACTGTAATGTCAGATTATTGTTGCTTTGCCCCATTACCAGACCCCATTGGTCCACTACACAAGAATAACCTGCATAGGGGTCTGCAATTAATGAGCCTGAACTCTGTTTCCCTCTTATTCTTCCATTAGGGGACTGTTCCATGTCTTGTTGGCCCTACCCTAGGGGCAGGTTGAAATGTGAACGTGATGTTTGCTGTCTGCACTTTACTGCTGCAGAAGTTCTTTCACACTAATCAGCTGCTCTGTGGCCACAGAACATGGGGTTCTCTCTCATTTTATTATTGCCCTGGCTCTGCAGCATCACATACTCCACCCTCTTCATGTTTTACCCACCACTGCATCCACCATTTTTTTAACTCTCTCAACAGGCCCATGTGCCAATTCTGGACACATGACTTACTTACCACTGGATTTGTCCCTGCTGTTGGTTTACAGTTTGGGGGCACATGGAAAGTTGGAGGATTTACAGTGGGATACATTCACACACTGACTCTTGAGCCTTAGACCATGTGGACCCTAAGCTAATGTCTTTGCTGGAAGCCATGGATTTGTTTGAATGAGCTATGCTTGAGTTTTATATACTGACCTGAACAGAATCTGTTTTTCTTCTGATTCCTCTCCCTTTTCCCCATATTTGCCACTTCAAAGTAAAAGGCTTTTCTTTGTCCCTCTGCTCCCCATTTGGTAGAATTTTCTCCCTTGGGTAATCTACTCTGCACATTCATTATGCCATTTTAAAATATGGCATAATACAAAGGGCCTGATTCTTATTTACACTAAGGCCTCTTCTTTTCTGCTCTTGCAGTGAAGAAGAGCTTTAAATGGGTATAAATCAGTATGTGCTCACTGTCAGAACTATGTAAAGGAGCTTTGGTGTAAAGAAAATCAGGCCCATGGAATTCTCAATTAATACACATGGTAGATTATGATTCTTAGCTATATGGTTCTATATTTATTGTATTGTTTTTGCACTTCTGCGCTCATACATTGCTTTGCTACTTTGTGAAAAATGTTATGGTACACATGCAATATAGTTATGTTTTATAAATTAAATGCTTCTAGCTCATGGGATCTGCTCATAGTTTCCTTTTAACACTGTCTGCATCAATGCAGGTGAACTCTAGTGCTGGTTTCAAAATACAAGAAAACAACTTCTATGTACCTGAAGTGAAAAAGATTTGGAGCCAAGATTGTAATTCGAATGAAGGAACAGTAAGTATAACATCTTTCCAAAACTGCAACAGATCTTCTTGCTAATGTTTAGGAAGTTAAAAGTATTGGGGCCAAATCCTTGGGTCCAACCCTTCTGTCCTTGGGTCTAGCTTTATGTCCCCCCATTCCTAGAGCAACAGAGTATTAGGCTGGCCCCAAGGCATCATTCATAACAGTAAGGTTCTTCTAAATTGTGCCAGTTGCCAATGGCTTCCAAGAGTTGTTTTGGTGGTTGGGATTGACTGGGCATAGGTATGCCCAGTTACACCTCTTTTTTCCATGGTCACATTCACCCCTTCACTGGTGGCTGAGAAGAAGAGTTGGTATAGGAGTCAATATTGACACTACATGATCTGGAGATTCCTCCACACCCGAGGTGGCCATATCCAGTGTTCCCTCTAAGATTTTCCATCCATGAGCAGAGTGAGTTTTGTCTTGTGCACCAATGTTGAGGTCATGTGCATTTGTTCAGATATGTGCAATGAAGATTAATATTTAAACATGATTCTTCTTACTTCTGTAAAAATTAACTTTTTTATACATTTTATTAGTTTCTATTTTGTATGAAACACAACTTTCACCTATCTCCCTGAGTCCATGTACATATTTTCCTTAATATGGGTGTTTTCATTAAAATTAATTTGATGAATACTGCTATTAGATTTCCTAAACTGTGAAATGTTCCAAAACAAAGAAAATAACTTTAGTCCAAGTCCCACATGTATCACAATATGCAAGTCTGTTTCCTCTCCCCTGCAAAGGGCTTAGTTTAATTCTTGTCAATATCAAAATGTTTACAGGAGACCTACAATGTGGTCTAGAAATTTGTCTTTAAAATAGTGCTTGGCATTTTAGATAATACAGATATATAAAACAAAGCAAATATATGAGCAGCCCCCCTCTATTATGATCCAAAAATTCTTCAGATACAATATAAAAAAGGGGCAACATGATATGAATGTTGTCCTATACAAGAGACACTTTCAAAAGGCTAAATTGTAGCAGTAGCACAAACCAGTACTACATACACCACAGGAAAATCCTGAAGGGCCCAGTGTGCTGGGCAGCAATGTAGATTGCACTTGGACTCGATGACCTCTCAAGGTCCCTTCCAGTTCTAGTGTTCTATGATTCTATGACAGTTCACCTCTTCAAAATACTCTTTGAAGTAGAGTTTGAGGTAAATTGTTTTTTGTTTATTTGTTTCAACATAGTAGAAAAATAAGTCTTAGAATCAGATGAGCCACATCATCCATCTGCAGGGTTTTTTTACTCTCATCTGCTCAAACACTTCTCAGATTGAAGTCAGACTAAATGGTAAACACACAGTCCATAGCCGCCCCTTTTCCTTCATTTTCTCTCATGGGAATACTCCATTGACTAAAGTTGCATAAGAACATATTATATAAAAAGCAATTACGTTAAAGGCCTTTGGTCAAACCTATAAAGCATACTTTGGACAAAAACATGCCAGCAAAATATACAGAGAAGAGAGCTCTTCTCAAGTCATAACTTGAAAGCTTTTCAGGCACACTAAGGTGCTATCCATGCACCACAGCCTCAGGAGCAGCCACCATGCGACCCTGGCTCTGGCCCCAGCCCGGCCTCGGGAGCAGCTGCCATGCAGCCCTAATCTTGCCATGGCCCAGCCCCAGGAGTGGTTGCCACGTGGCTCCAGCCTGGCCCCAAGGGCAGCCACAACACTGCTGCCAGAGGCTGACACCATGTGGCCGTAGTCCCGGCCCAACCTCAAGGGCAGCCTCCATGAGGTCATGGCTCGCCTACTCTCCCACCAACCCCACAACCACCAGCTTACCTTCCAAGGAAGGTGAGTGCTGCTACATGGGTCTGCTGAGGAGGTGGGCGGGATTCAAATTCTTTGTGTGCACCCATACAAACGTGCACCCTGGAAGGAACTTATGCCATGTCTAGTGGCCATTCATTGCAAAGCCCGTCCAAGGAAAGCAGGATCTGGCCTTCTGTATCTCCTCTCATTTTTGTGTTTATCCATCAGAATCACTATACTTTTATACAGTCCTTTGAAACTTTTCACCAAGAACATTATAATTTTCTTTTAGTCATGGAAGGGAACTCTGTGATAACTTGAAACAAATCTTCACTCTAGATTTTGTTTGTTACTCAGACTTCTCTTCAAACTAATTTGCACTGGTTTAACCAAATGCATGGCATGAAATCCTTGTAGTTATACTGGTGCAAAGCCCACTTTTGAATTATATTAAAATTGACACAACCCATTTTTAAAATTATTCAAGAGTGTCCATACAAGGTTTTGTACTGCTTTAATTTAAACAAGTCTTATATAGGAACTAGCTAATTAGCCCATCATAAGATGGGATTTTCAGGTCTCTCCTCCATGTTGGTCTTCTCTGCTGAGCCTCTGGTCTCTTGCTCCGTGTCTCTTTCTCTCTCTCCTCCTCCTACTGCCTCCCCCTCTCTCTCAGCTCTCCTCCGCCTTCTGCCTCTCTCTCTCTCTCTATTTCTCTTCTCCCCCTCCTGCCTCTCACTCTCTCTCTGCTCTCCTCTGTCTCCATTGGGGATGCACGCTTGTCCAGACCCCGCCCCATGGGCATGTACATCACCGCCCCGCCCCCCTTCACCTCACGCCTTGGCGCTTGGCTGACTTTTGCACCGCTCAGCCGGGCCCCCGCACGGGAACAAGTGGCGCCAACGGCCTCTCTCTCTCTTTTCCTCCTACTGCCTCTCCCTCTCTCTCTCTCTCTCTCAGCTCTCGTCCGCCTCCTGCCTCTCTCTCCATCTCTCTCTCTTTCACTTCTCCCCCTCCTGCCTCTCACTCTGTGTTTCTCTTCTCCTCCTCCTGCTGCATGTTTCTCACTCTCTCTCTCGCTGTCCTCTGCCTCCTCCGTTCTCCTCTCTGTCTCCTCCACATCCTCTGTGTCTGCTCTGCTTTCCTCCTTTTGAATCTGGTGCCCTTTCCTGATGTCAGAGACACACGCTCGTCCAGGCCCTGCCCCCTGGCTGTTCCCTCTGGGCGGTGCTGTTGCCTCCCGCTGTGGCGCTCGGCTGACTTCTGCACTGCTCAGCTGGGTTGCTGCACAGGAGCAAGCGGCACAAGCGGTCGTTTGGGCCCCACGCTCCCCATGCAGCACCCCCATGCTGCATGGGGAGCGCGGACCCCAAATGGCCGCTTGCGCCGCTTGCTTCCACGCGGCGGCCCGGCTGAGCGGCACAGAAGTCATCCGAGTGCCACAGTGGGAGGCAATAGCGCTGCCCAGAGGGAACAGCCAGCGTTTCAGCGTTACAGAGTCACAGACATTGGGCTACTATATATATGATATGAAGAAATTTCATCTTGGAGAATGTGGTCTGACTATACACATCTCAGGCTGATTGAATATTGTGACGAAGTCAGGTCAGAGGGCTGGGATAAAGTGGAAGAAAGGCAGCCCTAGGAGGGAAAAAAGCCAACTCCCTTGTTAATGAGCAGTGGGACAATTAGAGCATCTGACAAGGAGCTGTCTCAGGCAGATTAGAGATCAGCTGAGACAGCGCTACCTTGGATCAATTAGCGCCAGCTCATTTCACTTCAGGCCTTCTGGAGATCTTTTAAAAGCCTCCCCTATTACATGGAAAAGAGAGAGAGAAAAAAAGCAGAAGCAGACAGCCACACTTATAGTTACAGAGCAAGAAAGAGGAGGGGAGTAAGAAACTCAGTAGGAGAGTCTGGGCTACCAGGTTAACTCGCTTCAGGTACATCCATGATATGGCACTGATGGCTGAAATCCTCAACAGAGACCAGGCCTAAATTTCATCCTTGAAGTAAGTCTCTTGTATCTTTATCTAATAGTGGACTTTGGTTCTGAGCCTCATTTGTTCTTAGTTTACAGAGTTTGATGTCTGTTTGCTTGTCATGTGTTTGCTACTTGACTGAAGTATACAGCATGGTTTGTTGAGAGGTCTGTGTTCTAAGCCTACTGGCCTATTAGGTGATCTGAATGCTTCTTAGTGAGGCTTTGATCCCTTAACCCTTCAGGAACTGTTAACAAGGAGACCAGGCTACTCTCAGTTTAAGCATGTGTGGGCTCTAGAGACCAGAGGGGCTGAACTGGAGGAGCTAAGGGAGACAGAGGGGGATATAGTTGAGACTTTCCAGGGTCCCACCCATGAGTCTGTCAGCTTCAGTAACGATGAGGATGAAAATCTTGGGGAAGAAAAACATTAAAGTGGAGCAAAGGGAAACAATCCCATGGGACCCTCTTTCCAGATGTCACAGTATCCTCTCACATTGAGGATACTTCTCCAGGAGAAGAGAACTCGGTTAGAGATGGCTATTAGTGATGGGAGAATCAGTTAGAAATATACGTAGCTGGGTTTGTGGTGATCGAGGTAACTGTATAGAGACTTGCCTGCCAGGCATGAAGGTTGCACATCTCCCAAGACATCTAGAAGGCCTATGTGTAGTGCTGTGGAGGAGCTGATGATTATATTTACATATAAGTACCAATGATATAGGGAAAGGGAGGAGAGAGATCCTGGATTCCAGATGCAGGATATTAGGTGAAAAATTGAAGTCCAGGATCTCCTTGGTAGCAAGATCTGAAATGCTTCCAGTTCTATACACAGGGACAGTTAGGCAGAGCTTCAGGGTTTTAATGTGTGGATGAGACAATGATGTAGGGAGTAGGGCTTTAGGTTTATTAGGAACTGGGGAACCTTTTGGGGAAGGAGGAACCTGTGCAGAAGGAATGGGCTCCTCCTAAATCACAACAGAATAGATAATCAATGGGAACAGTAATACCAGACTACAAAATACATAGGAATGACAGAGCATGCTGATGGGGAAGTAGCACTAGATGTGAAAGGATGCATGAAATCAAATATAGAGAAAAAAAACTAAACTGTACCACAAATCTCTATAGATAGAAATTCCATGCTTGGATAACAAGAGTAAGAAAGAAAGAAATGAATGGAGAAATTCCATGCTTGGATAACAAGAGTAAGAAAGAAAGAAATGAATGGAGATGCCTATCTCCTAGAACTGGAAGGGACCTTGAAAGGTCACTGAGTCCAGTCCCCTGCCTTCACAGCAAGACCACATACCATCCCTGACAGATTGTGCCCTAGATCCCTAAATGGCCTCCTCAAGGATTGAGCTCATAATGCTAGGTTTAGCAGGCTAATGCTCAAACCACTGAGCTATCCCTCCCCCTGTAGTAGACCTATACTACCGATCACCTGAGCAGGCTGTTAATGGTGAAATGCTCTAGGACAGGGATGGGGAACCTTTTTTAGGTTGGGGACTGCTGACCCACAGGAAAATCAATCGGGGGATCACACAAGTGAGACGTGAAAACAAAAAAAACCCCAACCCTCACCGACTTAGCCCCCAACTGAGAAGCAGAAAGACACTCCTCATGTTTCCCCCATGTTTTTCTCACACATCAGACCCTGGGGGGTGGGCAAATGGATTTTGTGGGCCACCTACACTTTGGAGTGGAGCCAAAAATGAAGAGTTCTGTGTGTTGGAGGGGGCTGCTATGAAGCAGGCTTGGGATGTGGGGTCTGGGTGGAAGGAAGGGTGAAGGAGTGGGTTGGGGGTTCGGGAGATTGGAAGGATGGTAGGTGCAGCAGTGGAAGAGGATAGGAGGGCTGAGTGGGCAGAGGCATAGAGAGGGTGTTGTGTGCCCCGGGGCAAAGGAAAAATTTGCACCCCCTCCTCCTGCTGCGCAGCAGATCCTTGAACCTAGTGCACAGCTGAGCCCAACCCTGGGTGGGGGGGGGAAAGCTTGTACTGAGTCTTTCCCCGCCCCACTCCAGTTTAGGGCCACCACTCCCTCCCCCTGCACATGCTAACCCACTGGCGGAGATGGAGGAAACTCAAGCTGGGGGCAGAGAGGCGGGGAGGAGGCTCCAGCCACTGGCAGCAGGCAGAGGAGGAGCAGGTGAGCCAAGGGATGGCAGGTTTGGGTGAAGTGGGGCACTTACCTGGCAGAGGTCCCTGGATACACACATGCTTCCATGTTCCCTGCTGCTCTCAGGCACTATGATTACGGCCAATCATAGTGACAGGGGAAAAGCCTCCAGGCAGTGCTTTTCTGCGCTGCTGTTTCCCGAGGGCCGGGGAAGGGGTGGGGAGACAGCGCATAGAGCTGCTTCCTCCCACCACCAGGCAGAGCCTTAGCGCAAGGGCTGGATCCAGGCAAGTCAGGGCTGCATCCCCACCTCTGCTCTAGGAGAATAGAGAAGTTTTAAAAATAGGAAATGCAATAATTGTGGGGGGTTTCCATTGTCCCCATATTAACTGGGTACATGTCACCTCAGGATAGAATACTGAGAACATTTCTAGACACCATTAATGACTGCTTCTTGGAGCAGCTTCTTCTGGACCCCTCAAACATAGGTAATTCTTGATTTATTCCTAAATGGAGCTTTATGGGCAGAGGGAAAGGTGTGGATGTGATATACCTTGACTTTAGCAAAGCTTTTGATACAGCCTCCCACAGTATTCTTGCTGGCAAGTTTAAAAAACATGGTATGGAAGAATGGGCTATAAGGTGGATAGAAAGCTGGCTAGATTATCAGGCTCAACAGGCAGTGATCAATGCTCAATGTCTAGTTGGTAGTGGGTATCAGTTGGAGTACCCCAGGCGTCAGTCCTGGGGCTGATTTTGTTCAACATCTTCATTGATACCTGGATGAGGGGATGGATTGCACCCTCGGCAAATTTGCGGATGACACTAAGCTAGGGGGAGAGGTAGATATGTTGGACAGCAGGGATAGGGTCCAGAGTAACCTGGACAAATTGGAGAATTTGGCCAAAAGAAATCTGATCCGGTTCAACAAGGACAAGTGCAGAGCCATGCACTTATGATGGAAGAATCCTCTGTACTGCAACAGGCTGGGGATTGACTGGCTATGCGGCAGTTCTGCCGAAAAAGACCTGAGGATTACAGTAGTAAACAAAAGGCTGGATATGAATCAACAGTATATCCTTGTTGCCAGGAAGGCTAATGACATATTGACCTGCATTGCCAGTAGATCGAAGGAAGTGATTAGTTCCCTCTGCTCATCACTGGTGTGGCAACATCTGGAATACTGTGTCCAGTTTTGGGCCCCCAACTACACAAAGGATGTGAACAAACTGGAGAGAGTCCAGCAGAGGGCAACAAAATTGATTAGGGAGCTGGTGCACATGACTTATGAGCAGAAGCTGAGGGAACTGGGCTTATTTAGACTTCAGAAAAGAAGAAGGGATTTGATAGCAGCCTTCAGCTTCCTGAAGGGGGGGAGGGGGTTCCAAAGAAGATGGAGAGGGGGCTGCTCTCAGTAGTGCTAGATGACAGAACAAGGAGCAATGCTCTCAAGCTGCAGTGGGGGAGGTCTAGGTTGGATATTAGGGAAACTATTTCTGAGGGTAGTGAAGCACTGGAATGGGTTGCCTAGGGAGGTGGTAGAATCTCCATTCTTAGAGTTTTTTAAGGCAAGACTTGAAAAAGCCCTGGCTGTACTCATCCCAATGGGACTGGTCCTGTTTTGAGCAGGAGGTTTGGACTGGACCTCCTGAGGTCTCTTCATCTTCTGTGATCCTATAACCGAAACTGTGCCACCATGGCTAAACAACATAATAAAAGAAGCAGTGAAAGGCAAAAAGGTATCTCTTAAAAATTAGAAGTCAAATCTCACTGAAGAAACTAGAAAGGATTATAAATTCTGGCAAGCCAAGTATAAAAAACAGAATTAGGCAGGCCGATAAAGAATTTAAAAAACAACTAGCCAAAGACTCA
Source organism: Pelochelys cantorii (assembly GCA_032595735.1). Classification (NCBI taxonomy): domain Eukaryota; kingdom Metazoa; phylum Chordata; order Testudines; family Trionychidae; genus Pelochelys; species Pelochelys cantorii. The sequence continues at coordinate 107,403,399 of CM064331.1, read as the reverse complement.
AGAACTATCATTCAGCAGATTGGTTTTTGAGTATATCAGATGTAAGAAGCCTGCCAAACAATCAGTCGAGCCACTGGAAGTATTAAAGGAGGGCTCAAGGAAAAGAAAGCCATTGTGAACAAGCCAACCGAATTTTTTGTACCCACCTTTACTGAGAAGTGAGGGAGATTCCCACACTTGAGCCATGCTTTTTAGGTGACGAATCTGAGGAACAGTCTCAGATTGAGATGTTCGGAAGAGGTGGTTTTGGATCAAACTGATAAACTAAACCATAATAAGTCACTAGTCTTACATTGAAAGAATCTATCTTTCTCTATCTCTATCTGATAAAGGCAGCAAGGTCGGGGGGGGGGGGCATGTTGTGTGGTTCAATTTATTTTAGATCCAAGGGAAACCAGTACACTTCAGGGCTACTTAACCACTTTCTTATTTATTGCAAGCTTTAAGAAGTTAATACAGTTGTTTAAGTTTACAAGCCTTAAGAACAATTACTATACAATTTAAGCCTTAAATACTATAAATTCTAAAACAAATAATACAGCACAAAGCAATGCAAAAGCAGTTACGAAAAGATCTACTATATACAATAGTAAACCCTAATTCACCTTACACTTCACCCATATGCTACCTACAGTGCCAGGCAAGAAGTCGTGGTTCTGTCTTTTCCCACCCATAAGAACGCCACCACTGACATAGCTAGTGTGAAGGGCCTAATCACTTCTAGTTACCTCTAGCAGGATGTGTGGGTCAATCCTGCCCATTTCCTCCCACTGATTGTTCTTACTAAACCCAATTTATAGCAAAGAGACACTTGGTCGTTCTAATAATTTTTGAAGTGGCCCCCAGCCAAAAATTATTGCCCACCCCTGCTCCAGAATCATTCATGCTGCACTTTTCGCACAACTGTGTGGTAGCTGAGGGGTGCATGGGAATCTGGGGCAGGAGCCTGCAGGAGATGAGCATCTCAGGTACTTAAAGCCATGGTCTAGAGCAGTGTTTCTCAACCTTTTTTTTATATAAAAGTACCCCCTTTAAAAAAAAGTACCCCTAATACCTAGTTTTCAGACACACACTTTTTTCTACCATTGCAACACCATTTGTTTAAACAACTTAATCATAGCTGGGCGGGCAATGAAATTTTTGGGTGTAAAAAGTACAAAAATAAAGCGCTGTAAAACTTAAAACAAAAATTCAGTTTTCTCCAAATTTCAGTTGTGTTGATGTACCCCCCAGACTTCTCTCAAGTACCCCTATGCGTCCTCACACCACTGGTTAAGAAACACTGGTCTAGAGGAGGGAAGCACCTACCTACAAAGTCTGCAGCTGCCTAGGGCCAGCATTGAGGATTTAGTCCCAAGTGCTGCTGTTGCAAGGGTCAGGCATGCTCAGACTTGGAATTGCCACCTCTCCTGTGGCTAGTAGCAGTGGCTTTCTAAGGCTAGCCTCTGGCAATTGGCCCCTTGGCTGCATTAAGCTAGGAGTAGATAAAGAAACTGGCGTTATGCTCAAGGAACAGAGGTCATCAATAGGAAAAGTGTGTCAGAGGAAGCAGGTCAGGCTTACAGGGGAGAATAGCCCCCACTGACTGGCTGTGGAGCATATCAAAGGTAGAAGGGAAACCAGCATTGACATAGATGGGGGTGACCAGGCAGTAGAATAGCATGTAGTTATGAGCAGAGGAAGAAAGACAGATGACTTCTGGTTCCCTGGGGATAAGTCCTCACTTCGGAGAAATGGTGATTGTAAGTGGCTTGCTCAAATGGCAGGATGGGTGCTGGGGTAGAGATTTGTCAGAATTGATCAGGTAGCTGCTGGCTGTGAAACTTTATTGAGTTGAGGCTAGGATCACATACAGTGGCTGGTGAAATAGGGTGGTCCTGGATACATGGCTGTAGAATGTTAGAAGGAGATAAATTTGTGGGGAGTTTCCTCTGATTGCAATCAAGTTTCTGCTCACTGTGGATACTGGTAAACCCAAATGGGTACAGCTCAGGGTACGTCTAGACTGCAAGCTTCTTTCGACAGAGCCCTTTTTTTATCCGGTTTTGAGGTGTGGACGATCTGCTTTTTCAAAAGAGAGCGTCCAGACTGCATGGACGCTCTCTCGAAAGAAAGCTCTGATTGCTATACACAGAATGGCCTCCAGGGCACCTGTGTTTTTTTTTCGACTGCCTCTTTCAAAAAATGTCTCTGTTCTGCATCCACACATGCCTTTTTTTCCAAAAGAGCTCTTTCAAAAAAGGTGTTCTTCCTTGTAATTTGAGCTTTACCAATGTCGGAAAAAACCCTGCGTTCTTTCGATTTAATTTCGAAAGAACGCGATTGCAGTGTGGATGCAGGTGAAGTTTTTTTTTTAATGTATTCTAGACATACCCTCAGTGAGAAAGCTGTGTATAGTAGTCCTGTGCAGAGATGTATGTTCAAATGAAAAACACTTCTGAGATTCAGTAGTGGGTATACTGTGGCACTGCCACACCTGGCCTACACTCAGCAGGGGCCTTGAATGACACATGGGAGCCCACAAATATGTTTGGTGCTGGGACCACAAAATTTAGTCTGGCCTTGACCACCATCTCCACAGTGTACAGCTTCAGATTATTAGGGAAGATCTATTGTTTCTTCCAATTACTACAAGAGGAGCCATTAGGACAGCAGGAGAAAGGAAATATTGGGTGTTCTGCTTGCACCTGCTTTTACAAATAAAACTGAACTGCAAAACTTTGTTTAAAACAAAAAAAGTGTAAAATGGCCTTGTGTGGTGAGTTTTCAACACTCACTTAACATTTCCATTTTTCATATGTTACAATAGTTTGAGAGCTCATCCACTGTGGTAGAAAAACTATGGTGTTCTGCAGAGTATAATTGTATATGCATTTTAATTAACTAACACTGCATTTTTCTTTCTAGACCTTTCTAGTTGTAAAATTGTACGATGCTATTCTTCTTCCCTTGCAGCTGGGGAGATGTAATCAGAAGAGGGATGTGACTCTCTTTTTTTTTTTTTTTTTCATCTGTGCATTATATTGGATTGTTAGGGTGGGTTTTTTTTTTGTTTTGTTTTTTAAGCCCCTAAGATCCGGATCTTCTAATCTGTAGTAACTAGGCTGGCTCCTGTTGACTTCAAGGGGTTTCCATGGTAATAAAATGGTTGACCTACTCACAACAAATGACAGGAGCAGGCTCAACCTGTTCAAAATAAATTTGGAAGTATACCAGATTGAAACTGTAGTAACTTAACAGAGAAATATTTGAGTAGCCATAGATACTATAGTGAAGGGCACAGTTCTCAAGCCATTCAGATGTCTCCAAACCAGCAGCATTTCTCATACATTTGCTGTAAATTTATTCATAAAATGGTCCATTCTCAAAGGCTAGGGTGTCTTCAGATTTTGCAAATTTTGCAATTTAGATGAAATCCACAAATATCTGTCAACCCTTGAGTTTATAACCCAAGCCCAGTGTCCCATTTAGTTGGTTATTATATTGCTTTAGATTATTTATCATGCCTTAAATTTCAATGCTAGCTATGATTAAAGAGTTGCATCAAACAGAACTGGGGGAAGTGAAAACATCTACCAAATTCAATAGATTGTGAAAAAATATGCTAAATTTATATATGCTCTCTGGGAATTTCTACTGCCCATGCTCATTGCTATAATAATAATGCCCTGGGCCAATTTAGCAAAGCAGCTCTGATTTCAAGGGGACAACTTCTACAATGAGGTATTGTGCATAAGGATGTAGAATGTTAGGAACTGAGGTATTAAAAGTGAGGGGAACAGAATCTGTAAGTGGCTATTTTAACACAAATGAGGGATTTCATTTTTGCACATCTCTTTTATTAATATGGCCTTGATGTACATAACGTGACTTGACAGAGGATAGAGGAAGAACTGACAATCCAGCTTGTCTTTGACAGTAGTGTTCAGGAGTTACAACCACAAAGTGACATTTTAAAACACATTTTCCTCTTGAAAATGAAACTTTCTTATTATTTCAGAGGGCTTTGTTGAAACTGACTGAATACCCTTGCATCTTTGACATGCAAGATAAGATTGTGGTTTACAACATTGACCGCCAAATTCTGTGCCATATACATAATGTAAGTATCAAAGTCAATGAGGTTTTTTTAAATGTTTTTTTAAGCCAAATGAATGTAAAGCATGTGACACCATCTATTGTGTTTTGTAGCCAATCCCTTTCCTAAGCCAGTGGTGTTTGAGTATTAGAAGAGAACACCTTGTGCATGACGTGTGGCATATTTTAAGGAGCAAACCATCTGAAGCATTTGAGAACTTCTTGAAAGTAAGAAATCAAGCTTGATTATTTTGTTAGCGCTGAATATATTGCTCTGGAAAACTTTGCCTTTAATATAGATAATAACCACCAAGGAGATATTTTTAGCATTTAGCAGGCATTTTAAAATCCAGTTAAAAATGAATGGGGGGAGAGTATTGTGGAAGTTACTTAAAAGCAAGTTCTATGTGGGCTAGAATTAAATCCTGACAGTAAAAGCTTCATTCTTGGCACACCTGGCAATTAAACTTTGTTTGGTTAAAACAAATGGCTAATACAAATGTTTGGGGGTGGGGGTGGGGGTGGGGGGAAGTAACTGGCTGGCTAAGAGAAATGGTAATATGCACTCTGTGGAAATCTCACTATAGGGTTATAGAGGCTTCTATTTCCCAGACTTATATTATCAGCACTACCTGATGGAGTGCTCATGCACTGCTTGGTCATCTGCTTGTGTAGACTACCACTTGGGTAGTCTGCTGTATGTGAAAGTTGTGGTCAAGCAAACAGATGTCTATAAAACAAGACATCTCCATGACTAGCACTAGTGGCCAAGTCAGTTCTTGGCCCCAGAGACAAGTGCTGCTGTTGCTATTGGAGATAGTCCCCCACCCACTATGGATGAGATGTACTAGTGGCACAGTGTGGGAGATGGCTTGTGGTGTTGCTGCATCTGCAGTGCAATCATGTAGCTAAAAAGGAGGCTTCAGTTTCCCTTTCTGTTGATCTGGCAGCAACTACACTGAAAAAACAATTGAGTGAATTAAGGACTTTAATAGAGACCTGCATAGAACTCACCACAGCATCATAGGGTCAGATGGGCTTCTATTTTCCAAACTCCTATTAGCACTACATAGTGGAGTGCTCAGATTATCCAATCTGTGCCACAAGAGAGCAAATGCAACAACTCTTATTTGTTTTTCTTTTGGCCGTGGTCCTTCTTCCCTGCCACACTGCCAATGGTTCCCACCCTGTGTCTAACACATCAGTGTGAATATGCAGGGTCACTGCCATTTATGCCATGCTTTACAGCATTGATTGTCTGGCTGTAGTTTTGCTTCATTAAGAAACGCATCAAAAATACCCTCTGCCCTCCCAAACTATAACTAGTTGATTTTCCCTAGAGCTTCTTACTACTGTGCTTCTGATTTTTCATTAATTAAACATCTTTAGTATTTTCCTGAGGTTTGGTTTTTGTTTATATGCATTCATATATTGTGACAGACCTAAGCCAGCAGCCTGCCACACTCTTGTCCTATTGGGGTCCAGGAGGACCCTCCTCCAGCCTACAGGTAGGATCCAAAGAGCCCTACACTCCAACTGATTCTGGGGGACAAATAAAGAGAAAACAGGGACGGTCAACAGGTTAAAACAAGGGAACTGGATGGGGACACCAAGCAGAGAGCCCTAGACAGAGCCCACTGCCCCTCAAAGGTCTTGAGAGGGGCAGCATCTGCTGGCTCTTAGTGGAATTCTGCCCCGATGCATGAACAGATACAGGAGCAGAAATAGGCCCCCCAGTTGCAGGCCTCTCCCTCAGCCAACCTCTGCTCCCTAGTCTTATAAATTGCCATATTGGCCATAGTGAGAAGGATGTCCCATGACTCTGTGGGGCCATGGATGGGATGTGCATAAATTAATAGGTCAGAGGAGAAGTGCACCCAGAACCTCTACAGGAGACAATGGTTTGGGGAGGAGGAACACCCTATCCTGTACCTTAGCAGGAAACTCTTTCCAAAGGAGCAAAAATATGCAGTAGTGGAGAGAGAATGCCTCACCGTTAAATGGGCAATGAAAGCCTTACATTACATCTGCTCAGACAAGTTTATTCTCCTGATGGATCACACCCCTCTCCAGTGGATGCAGCAAAACACAGAAAAGAATGCAAGTGACCAGGTGGTTTCTGTCCCTCCAGCCATTCCAGTTTTTGGTGCAACACAGAGCAGGAAGCTGCCATGGCAATGCCAATGGGCTGTCCAGAATGCACTATTTAATGACCCAAGTTGCCCAGTCACGTGGTATTGAGCCAGTGGGGTGAGGATGTGTGACAGACCTAAGCCAGCAGCCTGCTGCACTCTGGTGGAAGGCAGGTATACAGGGCACTGGATAAGTGGTTTTCTCTTTCCAGAGTAAATTACTAGAGCCTGCTGCAATAAAAAGAAGATACCTAGGGCTAATTAAATAGATTGCTCCCTCAGGCAAGTCACTCAACACTTGCAGCCAATTACAGCCAGTGGAGGTACTTTAAAAAGCCTCCCCTAGTTAAGGAGAGGTGGAAGACAAAGAGGGATGGCCCAGAAAAAGAAAAGGAGGAACAAGAAGCTGTTAGAGCTGGTTAACAGGTACCAGAGGGAGACATTTTGGAGGGATTGTTTGGAGAAGTGGCCCAGGGAAAAAGCTGCCAAGTTGGAAGGAAAAATAACTTTGACTGCTGCTGCTACTTTAGGGTCCCTGGGCCGGAACCCAAAGTAGTGGGCAGGCCCGGGTTATCCCCAAACCTTCCCCCACACCAACACAGTCTGTTCCAGGAAGGGAGACCAGGATTATCAAAGGGTTTTCATCCCCAAACCATGGAGAAGCCCGTGATGAGTATGGCTCACTGCTGTGGACTCTGCCTCCTGTAAAGAGAAGGGTTATGTATAGGACCACAGCGAGTAGGAGGCTAATATTATCTGCCAGTAGCACGAGACCTTTGGGGCACGGCCAGAACTTTGCCACAATATGTAAACTACCAACCAGTTAAATACAAGTTCTATGAAAATAGGATAAATATACTACCTGATTCTTCTCTTTACCTCATAGTATTGGACAACATCATGGTTTGCTGTCGTCATGGGCTATATACAAAGGGGTGGGCTCTTGTTTCCCAGAGTTAGTCATGGATCACTAGTGACAGTCTATCTTGCAGGTGGTCTGTAGGCTCGGGACTTGACACCCCCCCCAAAATAGAGAGCCTGTGTTGGTGCTTTAGTCCTGTAGCTCCCCCGTGAGGTTGGAGCACCACCACTGGCTTCCCACTGCCGAGGGAAGGAGGGGAAGCCTCGCAGGCTGGATCTGGCTTGAAAGGGAACCACCACCTCCCGGCTGGGGGGGAACAGCAGTGCAGGAAAGTGCTAGCCTGGAGACTTTCCTCACTGCTCCCATTGGCCAGAATCACAGCCAATGGAAACAGGCACCACCCCTGCTAGGAGCAGCAGAAGATGCAGAGCCAAGTAAATGCCCCTTCCCTTACTCCCCCCACCCACCCACCCACCCACACACTCTCCTCCCACTGAGACCCTGCCCCTTCTCTCCCTCCCATTCCTAGCCTGATCCTGCATCCCCACCCACCCAGAACCCCAACCCCAACCCTAGCCCTCTCCTGCACCCTACTTCCCAACCAGACCCTGTCACCTTCAGTCTGCTCCTGTACCCTACCTGCCACCCAGACCCCACACCCTCAACCCGCTCCTGTACACTACCCCCTGGCCAAACCCTCACCCCCAGCCCACTCCTGCACTACCTCCCAACCAGACCCTACACCGGGGTGAGCAATAATTGTTGATGGGGGACCACTCCAAGATTTAGTCAAGTGCCACACTCTTCTATGATATTAAAGGAGGAGGTGAAGGGTCTGAGATGGAGGTTGGGTGCAGAAGGGAGGATTGAGGTGCAGAAAGGCATGTGAGGTCTGGAGTTTGGGTGAAGGAGGCAGCTGTGGCCTGGGGCATGTGATTGAGGTGCAGGGATTTGGGTGATGACCTAAGGCAGGAGGGGGTTGTGATCTGGGACAGATGCTTGGGATGCTGGATCTGGGAGGGGATATGGGCTTTGGGTGGGGGAACAGAGGGTTTGACTTATGTAGGGTAGGAGGGCAGGAGTGGGGAGACAGATAGTTGGGGGGAGAGACATGCTGGGGAGATTATTTGGGTGACTCCTGGCCAGCAGTCCAGCACATTTCTCAGATAGCTTCTCTGCCTGTCCCACCCCCACACAGGCTCCAGGGTCGATGTAGGTCTGTGAATAAGAGCCTGAGGGGAGCGGAGATGGTCAGAAACCAGCCGGGGGATTGTGCTAGGGCGTGGGGGCAGCCTTTCCCTACTCACAGCTGAGAAACACAAACGGCCTGGCAGCCACTTTTCTCAGCAGCATGTGGGAGCTGGGGCAAGCAGGGAGTCTGTCTGAGGCTTCCTGCTGTGTCTACAGGCCAGGTCCAGTGGCACAGAGGTCCAGACCAGTCCGTGCATCCTATATTACCTAGGCCTGCCCTAGACACATTTTGTCAACAGGGGTGGTTGACTGGTGGCCTGTGCAAAGGTTTGGTTTGCATTGAACGTTGTGGGCTGCAGGCCAAAAAGTTAGAGAACCACTGCATTAGAAGATCCATCCTATGTTAACTAGTTACCATGTATGTGACTAGTCAGATGCATTTGGCATAAATCTCAGTACCCGAATAGATACCCAACACAGATGTAGCTCTTCAGTTTTTACATGGAAATATGTTACCATGCTGTAAATGGAAGCACATTTCCAACCTAAGCTAAAAGGTTATGTAGGAAGATTCTTCTGCTCCTTCTTCCTTAACCTCTTGATTTTTATGTCAGGGTGGCAACAGCATGCCTAATGATGATTTGTACATAGATGTTCTAACTCATGTACAGGTGTCACTTTCGCTACCACCAGTCTGTCTCAACAATAGAGCTGTCTTTGTCTGTCTAGATGGGAGCTCCTATTTTAAGTTAAGATGACTGGCACTGTTTGACTACAGCCTATCTACACGGTGGGGTAATGCACTCTATATGGCTGTGATTTTTAATGCAGACGAATGTGGTGTTGGGTTAACTGCGCTCTGTAAACCCAGCTTTTGCCCATGGATGGTTCCCTAGTGCTCTTTAAAATAGTTTCAGACAGAGCTATGTTGAAATGCACCATCAGAGTGTATCTAGACCAATACATATAAATGTCCCTGTGCTTTATAAAACACTGCACCCCCATAGTGTGCATTACCCCTAATGGAGATGAAGACTTAGGTTCTCACCCATTTCTAAAAGTCACCTAATGGAGGGTACTCTAATGGGCCTGATTCTCAGCCCTGCTCCATTCTTTTACTATTACTTTTCCCCAGTCAGCGTAGATCTTGCAAGAGGCTGGGGAGAGGGTATGGTTAGTAACTGCCAGACTACTGCTATCCACTGGCAGCTGGCACAGGTTCCAGGATCCCCTCATGCCATGAATAGACTGGCCAGTTCTGCTATCCTGGCAAAATAATGCCTATTTCAATAATGGCAAATACTCTGTCAGAGATCTTGGAATCATTGTGGATAGTTCTCTGAAAACATACACTCAATGTGCAGCGGCAGGCAAAAAAACCAAACAATGTTAGCAATCATTAAAAAAGAGAGCATAAGACAGAGGCAATAAGAGAATATCTTATTGCCTCTGTATAAAATCATGGTATGCCCACATCTTGAATACTGCATACAGATATAGTCACCTCATCTCAAAAGAGATATCTTGGCATTGGAAAAGGTTCAGAAAAGGGCAACAAAAACTCACAGAGGTTTGGAACCATCCCACATGAAGAGAGATTAAAAAGATTGGGACTTTTTAGCTCTGAAAAGAGGAGACTAATGGGGGATATGATAGGTCTATAAAATTATGACTGGTGTGGAAAAAATGAATAAGGAAAAGTTACTTACTTATTCCCACAATATAAGAACTAGGGGGTCACCAAATGAAGTTAATAGGCAGCAGGTTCAAAACAAACAAAAGGAAGTTTTTCTTCACTCAGCGCACAGTCAACCTGTGGAACTCTTTGCCAGAGGATGTAGTGAAGACTAGGGCTTTAACAGGGTTTTAAAAAAAAAAAAAAGGCTAGATAGCTATTGGTAGACCTGACCTCCATGAATCTATTAGCCAGGATGGGTAGGAATGATGTCCCTAGTTTGTCTATAAATGGGTGACAAAAGAGGGATCCCGTGAGGATTACTGTTGTGTTCCCTCCCTCTGGGGCATCTGGTATTAGCCACAATCAGAAGATCGGATACTAGGCTAGATGGACCTTTGGTCTGATGCATTATGGCCATTCTTATGTTCTTAATTCTCCCTATAATTTAACTAGAGAAACTACTTTTCACTTCCCCATCTAAATAAAACATACAGAATTACAGATGCCTACATGGATGCTACCTAAAATGTGGCTGCATTTCAGTAGTGACTGAAGAGTTCTTAATACAGAATCTGCAAAGCACATGCAGATATGTTTGATTTATTATACTCTATTTCCATAGCACTCCACTGCAGATACCAAGTCATGCCAGCAAAGCAACACAGAACCTCTTTAAAATAATGAATCAGTGCACAAAGTTTATTTTTTATCAAAGATACAGCACCCTTGCCATGCTTGTGGTGTAGCCTTAAAATACACCCACAGGTTTTAATGGGACTATGGAGGAGGAACAAGAGAACATTATTTCTCTCCTAGCAGTAAATTAGGCCATTGTGCAAAAAGCTACATTTTCAGATGGCATTGGAAGAATTAATAAAGACCACTATTTCTAGTCTTGAGTAGGAGACTACTGCTACTGCAAGGAATATAATAGTAGGGTTTGGGTAATGTAATAGGTGGGGGTGGGTGCTCTCCCCCACCCAAAGCAGCCATAAGGGTAGCAAGTCATTTTTGTGGTGCCTTCCAAGCTTTTGCCTTATTAATTGTGCCTAAAAAGTTTAATACCCATCCAGGTCCAAAGGTGAAAGAACATGTAGACTGGTATGGTAAGAGGAAGAAGCAGACTGTAGAAACACAAGCTCGTTGTGCTGGTGCAGCCCTCTGGGAAGTTTTCATCCACACTGGCTGAATAAAACAGACCAACTAAGGACAATAGTGGAACAAGTACAGTTAGCGTAGGCAGAGACAGGAACATTTTTCTTCCCAGTTACTGTGGATGTAGGTTAGTGCTCAGGTTTTGCTGTTAAGAACAGTTATCTAGGTTTTCTTTGATTCTTCATCCTGGGTCTTTCTGTCAATCATCCTTGCGGCCTGAGGGATCATATTAGGAATGCCATCGGTGATTGGATACGCAATGCCCAGTTCTTGGTTAATTAGTTCATTAGTGGATTCTTCATACCTGATCAAATAATGTAAAAAATTTGAACAGTAGATAAAGACATAGGTGGGAGGATGTTTAGTGAGGGTGAGAAGACAAATGAAATAATGATCAACATATGTAGCTAAAAAATATTAGAATTATCCTAACAAAGTAACCAGGACATTCTCAAAGCAGAAAAACATTCCTTCAGTAAGAGATACTATCTAGAATGGAGGCAGGATGCAACTCTTTTCATAACAAAATGTGTAACATTTAAATTATGAAAATGAAAACTCCTTAACCAGTTGGGCACCGTATACTCCTGCAGTTGGGAATTACGATTGTGTAGAAAATTCCATTCACCTTGGTTGTATTTCATAGTTACTTACTCATGCAATATTTTATTATTGTGTTTGTCTGCAATATTGAAGATAGATGTAAAAATAAATTATGGCAAACTGGAGCTTCTGCAGGCCATGTGTCCCAGTCATGAATGCAAAAGATTATATTCTAGTTCCAATTTTTGCTGTGTTTATTAATCCTAGCAGATCCAAATAGCATCCAGGTAAAAGTGAAGTGAGAGAGTATTTGACATACAGGCTCCTTCCATTTTAAACCGCCTCCCAGCAAGAGGATATGTACAATTCAGTTAACAGGAAACTACAGAAACAGGAAAGCCAGTGACTTGCCAAGATGGACTGATGGGATATGATGTTGTTCAAACTAGCTTTAGGGCTGAGTTTAAAACCAGCTCCTCTGTTGTGATTAAGGGAATTGCTATGTTCAATAGGACAGTGAAATTTCACACCTGCTTTGAAATCAGCCGCATATAAAATTGTCACTCTTAGTGAAAATCGTATCCCAGAAGAAGGGGGATGGGGAGGGCCACTCGGCTGGCCCCTGCCGAGGTTCAGGGGGCAATGCGTTTGCGGCAAAGGGCAGGAAGGAGCATTAGAGATTCTCGGGGGGGCAAAGAGAGCAGACGGGCCTCACCTCAGTGGCTTCTTTGAGAGAGGGCAGACTAGGAACTGGAGCAGAGCCGTATCGAAGAGCTGGTGCTGCTCCCGGCCCTTCTGCCCGCCCGAGGCGCGTCTCAGGGCTGCAACCCGGAACCGCCTGTTAGCAGCAGCTCCCGAAGGCTGGGACTGCCCGCCCAGCAGCGCTGCGACTAGCGTCCTGCTCCCGTACCACGCTCGCATGGCCGCCGCGCCTGCTGCTGACTCAGCGGGCCGCCGGCTCTGCAACGAGTTCCTGTGCTAGAGGGACCCGCCTCCCAACCCCAGGCGGCGGCCTGCGCTCTGGTTCCTGGCGCAGCCCTGCGCACGTCCACTGAACGGCGCCATTTTCAGCCGCTGATCTTTCCTTCCTTTCAGCCCATGCCAGATGCTGCCGCTGGCAGTTGGCTGCGCGCGCAGGACAGCGGGCGCGCTCGCCATCATAAGGCAGCTAGCCGACCCCCCTGCTTAGCAAGGTAGAAATACTGCTTGGCGACTGAGCGCCACGGGGGAGGCACTGCATCAGTACGACAGTAGGTGAATGGACCAACGGATGGAGGCTTTTAGTCTCGCTTCCTTCGCGTTCAGCCGGATCTGGAAGCTGAGCTACAGCCATTTGTGCACCTTTGGAAAAGTTGGACAGTTCTCACTGTATGCTCCCCTAGACCTGACAAATTGTACTCCTGTGGAAGGATTAGGGATCTTTCCTTTTAGGGGGTTACTTTTCAGTCTATTTTTAATCTCATTGTGATGAGACTGTTTTTGGAGAGTTTAGATTTTTTTTCTTTGTCAGCAGGTATTCAGGTTGTTAGTTGATTTCCCTGGGATATTGGAATTTCTTTTGAAATCTTGCTCAACATATTAGAGCTTGATTGCTGTAAACCAGGGTTACTCAACAAGCTGCCTGTGAGCCTCATACAGCCCGGGGCCATTTGTTTGCAGCCCACAGTGCAATTTGGGTTTACGAAGGTGGGATCCTTTGAAGATGGCCTCCACTGGGAACACACACCACAATGGGGAGGCAATGGGGTGAGCATTGAAAGATGCAAGCGGACAGGCTGGCTGGAACAGAAGTGTACAGGCTGTCGGCATTTCTAGCTCTCAGGGAGGAGGTGCTGGGACTGCCAGGGTATTGTGGGAAATGCTGGCTGCTTAGCTTTGTGGGCAGAGCCTGAGAGGTGCTGACTGGCTCACACTGGCCACAGTGACCTGGACAGATTAAAGGATGGGGCCAAAAGAAATCTGATGAGGTTCAACAAGGACAAGTGTAGAGTCCTGCACTTGGGACGGAAGAATCCCAAGCATTGTTACAGGCTGGGGACCGAATGGCCAAGTAGCAGTTCTGCAGAAAAGGACCTGGGGATTACAGTGGATGAGAAGCTGGATATGAGTCAACACTGTGCCCTTGTAGCCAAGAAGGCTAATGGCATATTAGGGTGCATTAGGAGGAGCATTGCCATCAGATCTAGAGAAGTGATTATTCCCCTTTATTCGGATCTGGTGAGGCCACACCTGGGCTGTGTCTACATTGGCAAGATTTTGCGCAAAAGCGGCCGCTTTTGTGCAAAATCTTGCCGCCTGTCTACACTGGCCACGAGTATTTGCGCAAGAACACTGACGTTGTAATGTACAAAATCAGCGCTTCTTGCGCAAATACTCTGATGCTCCCGCTCAGGGATAAATCCTCTTGCGCAAGTGTTCTTGCACAAGAGGCCAGTGTAGACAGGTAACATCAAATTCTTGCGCAAGAAAGCCCGATGGCTAAAATGGCCATCGAAGCTTTCTTGCGCAAGAGAGTGTCTACTCTGGCACGGATGCTTTTGCGCAAAAGCAAATCTTTTGCGCAAAGGTACATGCCAGTATAGACGCTCTCTTGCGCAAATACTTTTAACAGAAAAACTCTTCCGTTAAAAGTATTTGCGCAAAATCATGCCAGTGTAGACGCAGCCCTGGAGTATTGTGTCCAGTTCTGGGCCCCCCCCCCCACTATAGAAAGGATGTGGACGCATTGGAGAGGGTCCAGCGGAGGACGACCAAAATGATTAGGGGTCTGGAGCGCATGACCTATGAGGAGAGACTGAAGGATTTGGGTTTGTTTAGTCTGCAGAAGAGAAGAGTGAGGGAGGATTTGATAGCAGCCTTCAATTTCCGGAAGGGAGGTTCCAAAGAGAATGGAGAGAGGCTGTTCACAGTAGTGACGGATGGCAGAACAAGAAGCAGTGGTCTCAAGTTACAGTGGGAGAGGTCTAGGTTGGATATTAGGAAAAACTATTTCACTAGGAGAGTGGTGAAGTACTGGAATGGGTTACCTAGGGGGTGGTAGAAACTCCATCCCTAGAGGTTTTTAAGTCTCAGCTTGACAGAGCCCTGACTGAGTTGATTTAGGTGGGATTGGTCCTGCCTTGGGCAGGAGGCTGGACTTGATGACCTCCTGAGGTCTCTTCCAGCTCTATGATTCTATGATTTGGGTGCGGCACCGCGGTTTATGGCTCAATCTTTGTATTCATGCCTGTCAATGTGAAAGAAACTATTTGCATATATATTTGCACGTTTATGCAACCACACTTAAATTGTGGCCCTTGGCATGTGCTGTGAGTATTGTGGCCCCCGGGGCTTCCAAAGTTGAGTAGCTCCACTTTAAACTTTTGTTTTCAGAGATTTATACCTTGTTCAGGACAAAATGGTTCCAGTGGGAAACTGGAAAAAGAAAATCTAGGGTGTTTAAATTTAAGTTTAAATTTGAGTTTAAAAAAAGAAGAAACAAAAATAACAAATACTTGATGCCTAATGTCATTCAGCATAAAAATAAGATAAAAATATTAAATTTTGGCATATAAGCTCTTCCCCATAGCCCATGTTTCTACCTGAATACTTGCTGAGATACAGAAAAAATCTAAACTCTCAAACTGGGTCATCAAATGCCCCAGTACAGCATTTGCTTTGGTGTTCAATGTCACAGAGCTTCCCTGCCAGAAGAGAGTGGTCTACCAAATCTTTCAGTAATAATAAAAAGTAACTGAAGCTCATAGAAGCCATATTTTCTTTCAAATGTGGACACTGCCACTGGATTTTGAAAATGCTATTTACAGCTGCTATGGTACAGCTGGAATGGAGCAACAAAACAACTAGAAGGTGACATGGAGGAGCAAAGTGAGGAAGGGAACACATAAAAGAAACTGGAGTAGAAAAACGCATAGGGGAATAGAATGAAATTCAAAGAAAGCACATACACGAGAAAAGAATACAAAGAGCGAGAGAGATGCACTGTGTCAGGAATGAGAGAGCACAAAATAATGGGAGCGAGAGAGCCTGAATTGCAGATGTTCTTGAGGACATTTCCTTGGGTTCTTTTACATTTTAAATTGGGACCTATGTGACTGCTGTATGTTACTTTTTCACGTAAGAATGTCTAACACTCATTTTCAATTAACAAAGTATTGCTTTTATTTACACAACAGTCAGGCTTGTTCAGGCCACTCCTACCTGGGTAATTTATTCTATCCAGAGATTCTGAAATTATTGTGACCCAAAAGTTCATGTGATTTATTACCACAAAAATGACAAGAAGAAATTACAGCTTTATCCACCTTTTGGGAGTATAGAGATTTCTGAGAACCCATATATAAATGATGCCCAACAATAAATACATATAATTTTAATGGAATTGTGTATGATTATATATAAATAAAGATGAGGTTTTAAAAATGGGTATACAGCCAATATTTGATTTATGAAATTAAAATTAGGTAGTACCAACTGATTCCTACTAGATGGTGATTTACTGCTTATAAAATAAGGTTTAAGCTCAAGATTCTGTGCTTTCCAATGTTAAAAACACTGCTAGTGTTTTCTGTGAGTTTATTGCTCTTGAAAGCCTTTCCATACTCTTCTCTGAGCCACCTCACAAAGACAGCCTTGGAAATAGTCTCCAGCTTATCCACACAGCAGGCACTGTGCATAAAGCCACAGTACAAATTCGCTCTTTGGCTATGTCTACACTGGCCAGTCTTGCGCAAGAACATATGCAAATTTGCATACTTAATGAGCTGCCATTTTGCACAAGGGGCTTTTGCGGCAATATTCATCGTTGCGCCTCATTTGCATATGTTCTTGCGCAAGACTGGCCAGTGTAGACGTAGCCGTTGTGTAACCATTTACACTGGGGCAAAGTGGGTACAGAACATTACAAAGTCAGAATAACCAGTTCTGCTCACTTGACCCTGATGTAAATAACTGCATGGGTTGCAGACCAACAGTAATCCTGAGGGTGATATCCTGTCCCCGTGGAAGTCAATAGAAGTGTTGTCACTAATTTCTCTGGAGTAAGGATTTCACTCCTCATGCATACTAACACTCAGGTGTGGCTTATCAATAATACAGTGGATGCCAATGGCTGTCTGGCATTTTTCAACAGCACTAAGGACAAAATAGTAATTTGAAAACATAAAATATCGGTGAAGTAACTTGTGAAAAACTGGGCAAGGGAAGAATTAGTGCCTTGGGCTAAAGGATAAGGATCTAATTTGTCAGACTATGGTACGGTACTGTCAACTTCAAGCATTCAAAAAACCCACAATTTGGACCCCCAAAATTATAAAACAATCTTAAAAATGCATATGATCTTTAAAAATAATATAGTTCAGATTATTTTTCACTGCTTTCTGTTTTTTGACCCTATATTCATGTTTTCAAGCTTGCTTCTGCAACTACAAAGGCTAGACTTTCCCCCCACAAATTGAAAGAGGAGATTCTTACATATGCACATGATTCCTAGAGCTGAGGCTTTCAGAAAAATACCTACTAGCACAAGACTCGTGATAAAATTGTGACAGTTGACAAGACTGTGGCATAGGTCCTTATACCTTTTACTTCTTCCATCTCCATCTTCTGTCCACTCCAGCAGACAATGATCATTCAAGGGTAAACAGCATGAAAGCTGCACCCATTCAGTGAACCGCCACTGCCATTGTGGATATTCACTTTGTCATTCCCACCTCTGCAAACGAAAGTCGCAATCCTACAATCTCATATGCATTGACTGCCCCTTGTGCCTGCATTCAGCTTTTTGCAGATTCATGGCCCAAGTAACAGTCTAGTGCTGGGAAGAGTTGTGCATGTGATCATTTCAGTATGGACATGAGAACAGTGATTTTGTTGGGGTCTTTTGGGGAACTATTCAGGTGCAGTTCATTGGAGAACAAGGTATTGATGATGGAGGGTTGTCCCAGGAGTTCTTCACTATCATTACAAGGGAACTGTGTTGTCCAGAAGCACAGATATTCAAAACTTTTGAGGACTCCAAGCTGATTTGGTTTCCCTCTCAGGTGAGTTAAGATATTATTTTTAATCTCAATTTTTAAAAAGTCTCCTGCAAGCTCAGTGTCTATTTGGGGAAATCCTGGCGTCCCACGTATGACCAGATTCTCAGTTAAAGGAATTTCCACTTCATATGTTGGGCCTTCATATTTTGTGCTGTTAAATAACAGGCACAGGAGTCTGTATATATGCAGTTACTTCCTTATTTACCAATTGGGTATGTCTACACTGCAATCAGGAGGTGTAATTGCAGGACATGTAGACCTACCTGAGCAACTTTTGAAGCTAGCCCAAATAACAGTTGCAGTGATGCTACAGTGGCAGGGACTATCTCTGCTGCAGCTTCATTCCTATGGATACTCAAGCTAGCTTTGATCAAGTTAGATCAAACTTAGCTCAAGTGTATCTACATGTAGGTTAGACATAGTGACTGGAAGTGTAAGTAACTTGACCAGGAACTCAGAAGCGGAAAAAAAAGAATGAATACAATTCACAGAGCCCTGTCTCCTGTCTTTAACCTGACTAGATGCACTCCTTCACCACTGTAATTAAAATAAGTCAGTAATAAGAGTTTTGTTTTGTTTTTTTAACCACATAAACCAGGTACCAAGAAGTGAAGACACCTTTTTCCTGATTGGCACTCTGTTTGGAATGGCACTGTATAATATGAAGATCGCTCCCTTTCCTTTCCCTCTAGCTCTGTACAAAAAGTTGCTGGATATTCCACCCACTCTAGAAGACTTAAAAGAGCTGTCTCCTATAGAAGGGAGGTATGATAAAACAATTTCCCCAAGCTTTTTGCCATGAAATAAAAATTGTGGAGAGTTTAATTTGTGGTGCATAGAAATCACTAAAACCACAGCTAACGGCAGTTAATTCAAGTGCATGCCTTCAAAGAACCATATTGCTTATGATATGATAATTCATTCCAGTAGATGGACATGCAGCACATGTACAGAAACCTGAGCTAGCTTTAATTGAGTTAACATGAGTATCAGTAGCAGTAACTTCACTAGCTTCAGCATAGGCTGTACAAGCCTACCCAGGACTCTATGATGAAGTTTCACTGCTATTGATTCTTAGTCTAACTAGATTACAGCTAGCTTGGGTATGTCTACATGTGCTGCAGTCGCTCCTTTGATTTCAGTGTAGACTCACTGTAAGGGTGAAACCCTGCGCCGATTGAAGTCCATGGTAAAATTCCCTTGGTCTTCAATGGCCAGGATTTCACTCCAAATGGGCACGAGAGGGGTGGGAGGTTGAATTGCAGCACTGCACGTGGATAAGTTAAGAATGCTATTGGCTATAATTAATAGCTGGTTGAAACATGCATCTCATCTCCTGATTTGTAGGTTATAAATTTCTGTTTGTGATTCCATTTTAACCAAGTTAAACGGATAATATAATAGAAGTATTCGGCTATGCTGTGATCACGTCAGATCTGATACCCGAAGCTTTGGTTCCATTAGGGTTTGAAGAGGAGATTTCAGATATGTATAGCAGGAGATGGTGATGGTTATTCAGTAGATAGTGTTCTTCTCCTCAGTTCTGTTTTGAACAGATGTCCTATCATCATAGACGGGGATCCCATGGTACCCATTCTGAATAAGAAGTAAAGGCTACATCTACACTGCAACGCTATTTCGAGATCCTGGAGTATCCTGAAATAGCTAGTCTGCATCTTAACAGCAAGCCCATCATTTTGGGCTCACTATTCTGACATCCCTGTAAACCTCATTCCACGAAGAGTAACAGACATTTTGGAATAGCAGGATAGCGAAATAAGATCGAAATAAGATACACTATTTATGTAGCTCAAATTGTGTATCTTATTTCAAACTACGGTGCAGTGTAAATATAGCCTAAGAGATCAAGATTACAAAGCTTGCATGGCAATTGATTTTTATTTTGTAAGAACATGTCTGTTAGTACCAGTGTCTTGGACAGATTCCAGCTTGGTTACTTGCATTCTGCCTACCCAACCTCCTCCCCATGCTACTTCACTTATGTCACTAACTTGCACAGCATCTATCACCATGGTAATGAGGTGTTTCTCACAAAATTAAAAAAACAAACCATGAATTACATCAAGGAACCTGCAAAAAAAAATTTTTTTTCACTTCTTGTCTTAAACTGCTGTGTGGTGCTGCTGTGCAGTTCAAAATATTTCTTCTCTACAGTTATGCTGGCCATGGTGAAATTCTTTTTTTTTTTTTTTTTTTTTCAATAAGCATAGCAGTCTTGGGCCTTGGTTCTGCACGCAGTTACTCATGTCAATAGGACCATTCACCAATTATAGACCAATTTGGGGGACATTTGGAATGAACAGTGCTATATAAGGTGTAAGACTTAAAATACGTTTCTATGTGTTGAATTAGAAACTATTTTTCTAACTTGCGCTAACAAAAATTAGAGTCTAGTTCCACACTGCTTCTTCTTGACAGGACTCTTCAGGAAATCCTGGATGAAGACTATGACGACATCCTTGAGAATATGATGATGGATTTCACAGTAAGCCATTATCATCCTGCTTATAGGCCCAACTCTGCAAATACTTCTACACAGAGTAACTTGATTCATGAGCTGTCCTAGGCTATGTCTACACTACACTGCTCTTCCAGAAAAAGCTACGCAAATTGCGAACCACAATTTGCACAGCTTTTTCTGCTTCTTTTTTCGGAAGAGGCTTTTCTGACATTTGGCCCATCTACACTTGGCCAAATGTCAGAAAAAAAACCTTTTTTGGAACATCCCTTCTTCCTCGTAAAACAAGGTTTACAGGGATGCCAAAAAAAAAATTTTTTTTCAGAAGAGCAGAGGCATTCCCTGGACACAGCAGTTTTTCCGGGATACTTGTGATATCCTGGAAAAACTCTGTAGTCCAGACATAGCCCCAGTGAGATCAAACACAATTGATCATACATGTTAAGTTCTCACCTTCATAAGTGTTTGCAGTATCTGGCTCTATGTAGAAAATAAGAATGGTATCGGTAAACAAGCATTTAATTTTTATTTGGCCTTTGACTGTTGTAGATAATGAAGGAACAAGGAGGATCAATAGTTTCCATCGAACTTAAAGAAAATGGTGCAGACATTCCAATCACAAAGCATAACAGGTAATTCATAATCTCTCCGTCCTTCCCTCCCCTTCTCTTTGAGCATCTAGTGTTTTAGTTTGTCATGGAAGAAGTTTAGATTTAAATATGTGTATTGGTACTAAGATTTTTCTCATGAGCAAATTGCTTGTTACATAGGACAGAAAGATAGTTGGAAGTAAAAGTTCATGAGCCTTTCAGTGTATCAAAAATAACTTCAGTGTCGGGGTAACTGGAAGATGATAGTCTTTGGCCTATGATGCAGAAAATCAGAAATGGTCCAAGTAGGTTAAAAATCTCTGAAACTGAAAGCCCTATGTATATTATTTAAAATGGCTGGAGGTTATATAGAGAGGAGAATATTCCTATCACAAATAAAATGGAGAATCAAACTGAATTAAACCCATGTAAATAATTCTGTTGACTTAAATGGGAGTTACTATACCACCATAAAACAGCAGAAAATGGACCAGGAATTTTGTTCATAAATGTACATACAACATAAGATAAAGAATACCTACTGTGTCATACTCTGGGGCCTTTGGCTACTACGATATAAATAATAAGAATGACCTTATAAAATATCTCATGATACTATATACATTTTTATTAGTCTCTAAAGTGCCACAGGACTACTAGTTGTTTATAAAATAAAAATAGTACAAGAAATGCATTCATGGTTGTGACTGAATTGACAATCATTTCTGTTTTGTACATAAGTAAACCTATTGAATTCAGTGCACAAAGTTTCTTGCATGTGTTGGATTAAGGCCACCTTCAGGAATGACCTGTTATAGGTTGCTGCTCACTGTTTTGGTAGAAGCAAGAAATCAATAGCTTTCAATTGATATCTTTGCAGGAAAGAATACATCAATTCATACGTGAACTATATATTCAATGAATTGGTAAAGAGGCCATTCACGGAATTCAGGAAAGGGTTTTTAAGAGGATGTCCAGCTAAAAAGTGGAAACTCTTCCTTCCTATTGAGTTCCAAACTGTTTTCCGTGGACATACAAAATATGACTGGGAGCTGCTGGAAGAGGTAATTCAATTCAGCAGCGCATGCACCTGCTTTATTTGCTGACTATAGGTTCCTGGTCTTAGTTGTTTTGTTGAATGAAAGAAGGGGCCTGAAAAGAGATGAGGGACTTTTCACTTAAGTTCACACTTGTGACCCAATTTATTATCCCTAATGGCTACATGTTATTTCAGAACTAAAATGTTGATGATTTTCCCATTGTCTCATTTTAGTGCTCTGTAGCTAAAGAAACATGATCTGGAGAGGCACGTGCTCCAGAAAACATCATGATTTGGGCACTCAAAGTAAGATAATCAGCAAAGGCACCACTTTCTTGCTATGTGTATATAACAGGCCAGCTGACAGGGGAGGGCAAAGGGGGCAGCTGCTCTGGGAATTGTTGATTTAAAAGGGCCAGGGGCTCCTGGCCACTGATGCTACAGCAGCAGTTGCTGGAGCCCTGGGCCCTTTAAGTCACTGCCAGAGCCTTGGGTGGCATGCGCCGAGTGATACTGAAGGTTTGGTTGTGGTGTAGTGTGGTGCACTTCCAGCTGGGCCCCAAGGGCTCTCTACAGGCTGCTGTGACAAGTAGCAGGCAGCCAGGCAAGTGAAAGAGCATGGCTCTGAGTGCTCCCTCACTGGTGTGGAGCTGCTCCAACCCAACACCCTCCGAGTACCCTTTAAATAAGGCAGGGGGGATTGAAGCCAAGATTTCTACCAGGATACTGCTTGCTGTTTCCTTTCCTGTCGCTGTCAGGGAGCAAGAGAAAAGCGCACAGCATGCACACATTCTTCTACCTCCTGGCTGCTGAGAGCAAGGGACAGAGGAGTGAGCAACTCACATTGTGAGCTTTGCTCTTGCTTTCAGTGTAGCAAAGGGGAACAGCAAGCAGCATCCTGGTACAGATCTTGGGGATGGGGGCACCTCAATTGCCCCGGCCCACATCACACTCACTCCCCTATCCCATGTCTTAACCCCTTTGGAGGGGTTGCAATACAACAGTACCTGTAAGAAATTTAAATTATTTTCACCCCCACCAAACCAACTGAATATCCTTCTTTGAAAGTGTAACAAGCTTTGTGAATGGGGGAAAGCAATAGATGTGATATCTCATCTTTAATAAGTCTTTGGATTCTCACATGACCTTCTCATAAACAAAGTAGCGAAATATAGCCTAGACAAACATAATAAGGTAAGTGCATAACTAGCTGGAAAAGAGTACTTAGAATAGTTATCAACAGTTCACAGTTAAGCTAGAAAGGCATATTGAATGGGATCCAGCAAGATCTATCTTGGTTCTGATTCTAATCAATATCTTCATAAATGATTTGGATAATGGCATAGAGCGCTCACTTGTGGACAATGACAAGAGTGAGAGGAGTTACAAGCACTCCAAAGAACAGGATTTAAAACTCAAGATGATCTTTTGGAGAAATGGTCCGAAATAAATAGGATTAAATCCAGTAAGGAACAAATGCCAAGTACTCCACTTAGGAAGCCATAATCAATCACAATCGCACAAATATAAAATGGGAAACGACAGCCTACAAAGGAGTACTACAGAAAGGGAGCTGAGAATTATAGTGAATCACAAACAAAATATCAGTCAACAGTATAAGGGATTGTCTTCATAATACTTTGTGCAGGGGACTGAACTAGATGACATTGCAAAGTGCCTTCCAGTTTTACATGTCTAGATTAACTGGGCAGGGCTATTTTTATTCTCATTGACAGAATACAAACTACACAGATTATGAAAAGTCTGATCAAACCATCAAGAATTTTTGGGCTCTGTTTCATGAACTTCCAGAAGAAAAGAAGAAGAATTTTCTTGGTAATAAGAGGCACATTAAATAATGCACTAAATAGTCTCTTTATTTTAAAAAATGGCTGTAAAATAATTATTTGTGTAAATTGTTTTTTTTTTTTCTGCATTTAGCCTTGTTGTCACCATTTCCATGTCAGAGCCTTCTCTGCCAAATTTATTTCTCTTTCTATGGGTCTCTTGGATTCTGCCCCAGTGCATCTGACTTAGGCTTGATTTTACTGTATTTCCTTTATTCCTAACATCTATTGTGATCTCACTTTATTCTATCTAAGGCTAATATAGATCCAGTGGAGGTGACAGGTCATGAACTAGAATGCAGCTGAAGCATGAGGTACTTGATTAGCTTCACAGCAATTACCTCATGAGTTTTATTTAGTTTGATTAAACGGAAGAATATCTACTACTTAATTCTTCATCAGTGTAACCCAATTTACTTCAATAGGCTAGAAATGAAAGACCATGACATTGGATACCAATGGAATAATGAGCTACAGCCAGAGCATGAAATTAAGTAGTTCTGCTAGAAATAATTTAGAAGTGTGTGTTAGAACAGAGACTTCTACCATTTTTCCCAATTCTCTGTTTGACTGGGTTAACAAACTTATTAGTAGAGCTGGTGTGCAGATTTGTCAAATATTTTTCTGACAGAAAATGCCATTTCTATAGGAAAACATAAATTTTGCTCTTTGATTTTCCAGAAAAATCTAAACAAAATGTTTGGGGTCAGGTAGACCCAAATTGAAAACATTTTGATTTTTTTAAAACGAACCAACATGTTTAGTTTCAGGTCAGTTCAGCATTAATTTGTACTTACATGAACTATCCTAGAGCATTATGGAAATTGTCATTCAGTAACTCATAACTCATTTTCTTCTATGGGCAAGTGCTCTCTGACTGGACTGCATTTTCCATGATAGATCATGGTGGTTCAACCAGCAAGGAAGCCTTGTCCCTAGAGGAGAATGGGGACATTAAGCACCAGCACTACAACTCCCATCAAGTGCCATAATAGCTCAGGAGGGACCCCAATTCATTTTGACTTGGTTCATCATTAAAATTTTCCCTTTGGTTTGCTGAACCAAATTAAAATGTTTCAAATTTGGGAGTACTGAAATGTTTAATTTTGATTTAAAGTATTGCACAAAAATGTTAAGACATTTTGTAATTGACATTTTCATGAATTTTCCATTCCATGAAAAGTTTTGAAATTTAGACTTTTTGGTATGACAACAAATATAAAAATTTCCTCACAGGACAGAAAAGATTCAAAATATTCAAGTACACTATGGCTTTGTCTACACTGCGGCTTTTGCCGCAAGAGCCTATGCAAATGAAACAAGGTGATATGCTAATCTGCGCTTCATTTGCATAAGCTCCTGCGGCAAAGACACGGTGTAGACGTTGCCTCAATGCAAAACAAAAAACAACCAGTATCTTATGCAATTACCTGTATATTTACTTTGCAATTCTTTTTCTCCCTGACCTCAGTAATATTATTTTAGTGTGTCTTTTGTCTGTATCTGTTTGACTTTCTTTTTTTTCCTCCCCTCAGCTTTTCTGACAGGAACAGATCGAATCCCTGCTGAAGGAATGAGACATTTTGAATTCACTATTGCAGACTTTAAAAAAGAAAACCCAGACTCTTTCTATCCCATTGCCAATACCTGCTATCACATCTTGATGCTGCCCAGATACAGCAATGAAGAGATCCTTCAGGAAAAGTTCCTGACTGCCTTAGAGCTTTATGAAAAATTTAGCCTATCATAAATTGTGACCAAGAGCAATATAAAAACATTTTTCATATCTTACTTGCAATATTCTTCCATTGCTAGCTCTTGTTGAAGGAGAGACGACCAAATCCTGTCTTATTTTTACTGCACCTTAAAAACCATTCAGATTCATTCATCTATTGGAACTGCACTTTGACTCCAGGCCTGAGAATCACCTCTATATTGTAGAACAGACACTGAACTAACCAAATGCAACATTGACTAAACCAAAATTGGTATTGGTAAAATGACTTTTTCCATGAATGATCTCTTACAATGGATAGAAAGTATATAGACATACATCGAGATTTTTTTTTATATGATAGGGATTTCAAATGGACCTAGGTAGTATATGTATCTAAGGCATTGAAATTCAAAGAGTTGAGCATTTGCATTTGGGTGAATGAGTCTTATGTTCCATTTCAAATCCTAGCCTTAATATGTATCAAAAGAAATCATTATAATTAATAATATGATATATACTAGTTTGACAATGTATATAATTGGAATTTTTCTCCCCACATCTAACTTGATGTGCAACCTAGACTAATGAAGGGCCACATGAGTGGCCCTCCTTCATCTCAATGGGCCACAAGATTGTCACAATCAAGATGGTCTCCTGGGATGTGATAGATTTGCTGATTGAGCTTGCATACCCAGAATTTGTAGGGTGTGCCGACTGAACCACAGCAGCGCTTTGAATGCAGAGGGCGTGCATGGCTCTCAGTCAATGTTGTGTGCAATTAGCACACGCTTGCTTCACATGTCCTTGCTTTATGTGCATGTCAGTTTAGTAACACCGGTAGGAAAAAACTACATGAATGGAAACCAGCGGAATCTGACAACCCTGCACGTGGGCAGCAGTAAACAAAATGTCTCATGGACCACACCCACTGCTGATCTAACTTGACTACTATCTAATGAAATTTGTGTTGGGCAAAATCACTCTTCCTATCTTAGCGCTCATGCTTCCTACATTCCCAGCATTTAAAAGAATCTTGCTGCTTCCCACATGTTCATGGCTGGGGGTTTCAAAGGCCTCTAAGGGTATGGCTACACTGCGGGCGGGGGAGGGGTTCCAGAAGAGGTATGCAAATAGCATTTGCATTTGCATACCTTCTTCCATTTTTTTTCCCAGAAGAGGCTTTTCCGCCATTTGGCCCCCTCTGCACAGAATGTAGACTTTGCTGGAAGCTGTATTCTTAAAACATTAATGCGAGGACCTTGCATTTCCAACAAACATCGAAATTAGTGGCTGTAAGTAGTTCATATAATCATAGAACCATAGAGCTGAAAGAGGCCTCAGGAGGTCATCAAGTCCAGCCCCCTGCTCTAGGCAGGACCAATCCCAACTAGATCAACCCAGTCAGCTTTTTTTACAGGGTGTTTTGTTTCCTAAGCAATTACATTTTGTTTTCAGAAGCATTATATATTTTAAAATAAATGGCATTGCTTAACTCTTAGGCTATGTCTACACTGACGCGATCTTGCACCAGAGATATGCAAATGAGGCTAAGCATGGAATATCGCCGAGCCTCATTTGCATATCTAATGAGCCGCCATTTTTGCGGAAGAGGCTCTTGCGCCAGAAGGAGCTGTCTACACTGCCCCTTCTTGCTCAAGAAAAACCCTCTTGCACAATGCCATTACGCTGATTATTTTCAGGAATAATGGCATTGCGCAAGAGGGTTTTTCTTGCACAAGAAGGGGCAGTGTGGACAGCTCCTTCTGGCACAAGAGCCTCTTCCGCAAAAATGGCGGCTCATTAGATATGCAAATGAGGCTGTGATATTCCATGCTTAGCCTCATTTGCATATCTCTGGCGCAAGATCGTGCCACTGTAGACATAGCCTTAGGGTCCAATTGCGCAAACAGCTCCATATGAATGGATAGTGAGCTCTGGGAGCTGCCTGTATTTTGCATGATAAAGGCCTGATATGGATAACATTATGAAATATTGTAAGCACTGCAGACTATATTTTTCTGTATAGTTTGTTGCTTGTAATACATATTTAAATATTGCATCTTTTTCACTGTCAGACAGCAGTACTCATTGCTTACCCCGAGTACCGCATGGTTGATATACCTCGTTGAATATGTCAATGGTCAGGTAGCTAAAACAAGTTTCGTGTGTAAGCAGAGCTGGCTCAAGCTACAGGCTGACCGGGCTACCGCCCGGGGGCGCCCCTTTGAAGGGGCGCTGTGTGGGACTGCTGGACTGGGCGGGGCCGCGCATGTGCCGCATGCCCGGGGGTGGGGCCACGCATGCGCTGCGTTCCCGGGGCCCAGGGCACACGAATGGCTCGGGCCAGCCCTGTGTGTAAGAAAGTGTTTTACTGGCTCTTTTAACAAATATTGTGTTGAAATAAACAATAGTCTTTCAAACTTACAGTTGACTGTTTTTCTTTGTTGTATAAGCAGCCAGCTGTTGGGGGGGAGAGGGGAAGAAGAGGGCCATTGCCCTGGCTGCCTCTGGCTCTACCCCTTCCACTGAAGGCCTTGCCCTTTCCAGGAGTGTGGCACCCTCTCACCCCCCACCTTGCTCTGGGGCCTGGCAATAATTCTGTCAGCCCCCCTGTGTACTGTTGTGTTTCCTGGACTTTCTCCCTTCATAAAGCTAATTTTGAGAATAGTGATAGAGATGCAGCCGTGTTAGTCTGGTGTAGCTGAAACAAAAAAACAGGACTATGTAGCACTTTAAAGACTAACAAGATGGTTTATTAGGTGATGAGCTTTCGTGGGCCAGACCCACTTCCTCAGATCAAATAGTGGAAGAAAATTGGCACAACCATATATACCAAAGGATACAATCAAAAAAATGAACACACATGAAAAGGACAAATCAAATTTCAGAACAGAAGGGGGATGAGGGGATGAGTGCTACCTAGTCCTGTTTTTTGTTTCAGCTAATTTTGAGAAGTAGCCTTCAATTCCTATTGTGGACGCACTAGGAGCGTCTGTTAAGTTTGTCTTGTGCGGCATGATCATGTTTCTGATCCAATTTCCTAGTACATCCGGCTTTAGCCAGATCAAGTGCCCACAGCCCCCCGCCATCACGTGCAGGGGAGGGAGCGCGCGCCCGTCTCCCCGGCCCGGAGCACCAGGGGGGCGGGAGGGCGCTGGGGCAGCAACACGCGGCCCCCTAGGCGCGGGACGAGCGGGGTGTGGGCGCGGCCAGCCCGGCGGTCGCTGAGCGCGCGTGTCGGCGAGAGAACCAACGTCACGGTGTCCTGGCCCGCGCCACAGCTTGAACCGCTCTGCTCCCTCCGGCAGCGCCCGTGGGCGCCAGGCCCAGAGCGCGCAGCGCAGCGGCTGCCAGCGGCGGAGAGTTGGGCTGGTCCGGCAGCCCACAGGGCCAATGGCCCCCGGCGGCCAGTAGAGGAGCCCCGGGAAAGCCCGGAGGCCTGACCCCGCCTGTGCCGGAAAACTGCCTTGTACAGGGCCGCTCAGGCGCGACCGGTGCAACGACGCTACACATTACTCGAGCCTGTGTGTCACAGCGCATGCGCAGGACGAAGGCGGGTTGCAGCGGCAGCCTGGGGCTCGCGTTTGTGCGCGCGGCGCAGATCGGACAGTTGGCGGTGTCGCGCCTCCGCACGTACAACGCACCTTCCCCGGAACAGCCACCGCTCGCCCACCCACCTTCCCACGTTTCCCAATAGACGCTACTGACGTAAGCTCGCGGTCGGGGTTGACAAATAGCTGCGCGTCCCCGCCTTCCTCTTTCACCTGTCCAACCAGGCATTAGCTCGGCCCTTCTAGGAAACGACGATTGGTGCAGCCAGAATAGTACTGGGGCTCCCATTGGACATCTCGCCGTGTCAGTCACCGACGTAGGGCGGTCTGCTCTTGTGATTGTTGTGAGGGTCTCGTAGTCTAAGGCCCGGCCCAGCGCAGCGGGAGGCAGCTGCTGGAGGTGAGTGGCGCTGCGGCCCTGTCCTGGCTGCTCCCTGCTAGAGCCTGTGCAGGGCTGGGGGATGGGAAGCTCTGAGCCCGGGGCCGGGCTTGGGTTTGTCACTGTGGAGGGGAGGCCGCTGCTGGCAGCTTGGCCCCTCCGCCGCCTTTCGCCGGCCGCGCGCAGCCCCGCACGCCCGGGTGCGAGGGGCCGGGCCGGGCAGGGCAGGGGCCGGAACCGGAAGCGGTCCCGTTTCAGTGCGAAGCCAGGGTTTGTGAGCGATGCACTCAGCTGCCGCGGAGCGCAGCCGAAGTCATAATGGGCATGAGCAGTGGTTCAGGCAGCTTCCTGTCCGCTTCTCCCTGCCGCCTGCCAGCATTGGCAGCCGGGCTTTTCCTGCAAGACGGGGGCTTTTGTGTTTTCTGTAACAACTTAGCTAATCGAGTAAGGGTTGGTAATTAGCGAGGCAGCTGCTTTCCTGCAGAGTTTGGCACGATCCAAGCGTCAGATGTAGCTGGGTTTATTGTGGGTTTCTACCTTGTGTTTGATACCTACAGTAGAGATACCTACTTAGCTCTAGAGTTAAGTCTTTATTTTTTACCCATTTCAACATTTTATTCTCTCCCCGTCTGGCCTTCTTTAGGGGGCAAAGACCAGTGTCTTGTTTCTTTTGGCCTGATATTTTCAGAGATCCTGAAAAACCCTGACTGTCAGCCTCAGGTGCTCTGCAGCATCTTTGAAAGGCAGGCCATGTGTTCTAGTCAGAGCATGGAGCTTGTATACTTGTGTATGTGTGTGAATGTGCATGCATGTGCAAGCATCATCCGCAAACTGCACCTTGGCAATAGGGTAGTAAGTTAAAAGATAAACTGGTTTATGTTAGCAGTGAGTGAGTCTCTGTGACTTAGATATTGGGCATCCTATACATTCAGATTATACCCTAGCCTACCTGTACGTTGATAGAGAAATGGCTTTAATAAGTTGGGGTTTTTGTATCCAGTTGCAAAATTCTCAGGAACTATTAATAGATGCCATGATTTGTCAATCTACAAAGGGGTATGTTTCTGCACACATCTATTGCATGTATCTATATGTATGCAGAGAGATTAAACTAGAGTAATATATGAAACATTAATGCATATAGAAAATTTTTATTAACAGGTTAATGCTCTATGCTGTACAGTACCTCAGAGCATTAAAGTATCAGAGGGGTAGCCGTGTTAGTCTGGATCTGCAAAAGCGACAAGGAGTCCTGTAGCACCTTATAGACTAACAGATGTATTGGAGCATAAGCTTTCGTGGGCAAAGACCCACTTTGTCAGATGCATGCATCTGACGAAGTGGGTCTTTGTCCATGAAAGCTTATGCTCCAATACATCTGTTAGTCTATAAGGTGCTACAGGACTCCTTGTCAGAGCATTAAAGATATTCTAAAATTGCACAGACACATTAGGGTCCCTGATCCTGCAAACAGTTTTCACCGCATGTATAACTTTAGTCATGTGAGTAGCACCACTGACTTCATTGGGGCTGCTTACCTGAGTAATGTTGTGTTTCACAAGTTTGGGTCCTGATTCCACGTTCACTTGCATATAATTGATTTTTAAGAACAAAAATTGGCTTCCATCCATCCTGCATAAGGCATGGCAAATATTCTAGAAAAATGGATTTTTATTATCTTATAGCTTTTGCTTCTAGCTCTTGAGGTTGGTTGGGTAACTTCCTATAATCACATGAGGAGACTATTAGATACTATGTTGGTAAAAAAAAGAACTACCTATTTTTAGATAGGCTTTGTCTGCACAATTAAGTTTTCTTGGCACAATTTATGCTGCTTTAATTAAAACAGCTGCTGCATGTGCACACTAGCATTCACACTAACAGATCTCATTGACACAGAGAGCAGTGCACTGTGGTGGCTATTCTACTGCGCAACTGTCTGCAGGTGCTTTGGGAAAGGTTTGCAATGCCTCCACATAAGCCTCCAAATCAGAGGTTCATTTAACTGCACATCCAGGAATGTAATCTGTCATCAAATGCCTGCAATGCCCCACTGCCATATGTATTGGACAAACTGGACAGTCCCTACAGGAAAGAATTAATGGACACAAATCAGATATCCTTAAAGGGAACATACAAAAACCTGTTGGGGAACACTTCAATCTACCTGGGCATTCATTAACAGATCTTCAAGTGGCTGTTTTGTTACAGACCGCTTCCACAAGCCAAATACACAGGGAAGGACTGGAACTACAATTCATTCACAAGTTTGATACTCATGCTAATTGATTAAATAAAGATACTGGACGGCTGAGACATTATCAATCTACCAAACAATGAAGGAGCCAATGACTCTTTGTCTGTATGGTATCTGGTGTTAGTACTCTTCTTCTCTGTTGCCTACTAATGGTTCTTATCTGCCTCTTTTGACTATCCATTCTTTAGGTGCTTATGACTGTTTTTCCTGTTACATTCCAACTCGGCTTTCCCCTTGATATTTTTATACCCACTCCTCTTCTTGTTCTCCCCTCTTCTCCCCCCCCCCCCTATTTATTTTAGTATCTGGACATCCAACACTCTGGTCATCTGAAGAAGTGGGCTGTGCCCATGAAAGCTCATGATACCATCTACATGTTTTGTTAGTCTTTAAAGTGCTACCAGACTAGTTGTTGTTTTTTTAAGTTTATCAAGATATAGTGTCACATGATGCAGGTTCTCAAACACATCTTTCCAGGGGCATGCTTTTCAACTGATCAGGGAGGGGACAGAGGGAGGAAGAGGAGATTGGCATGTCTAGGAACAGGGAAGACAGCAGGCTGACTAACCTATCCTGAGTTGGGGGAGGGAGATACATTCTTCATATGGGCTCTGGCACTGCTTGGCACAGCAGTCTCTCCCAAAGCAGCCTGCTCTGCCTGCAGATGTTAGAAATTGGTAATTTTAATAATCAACTAACTGCTAAAAAATTTTAGCAGTTACATGTTTACTCAGTGCTCCTACCTGGGGACAGGTCTGGCATCCAGTTCATTCCTGGCCCCACTTCTGAGGAATTTCCCTGTCACCCTGCAATGCTGCCTCTGTGTCAGGGGGGGCAGGAACTCCCCTGGGTGCTCTTCCTTGAAAACTCGGAGTGGCGGGCTGGGCCAGCTTGCTGGTGTAAGTTTTAAATTCAGAGCATGCAGAGATGGGGGGAGGGTTATTGCAGTTAATCAAGATCGTTAACTGATAAGCAATTGCTTATCGATTAACCAGTTAAACACGTAGCTGTTAATATCCTTATCTCTGCCTGGGTAGAGCAGGGACGGTCCAGTAATTTGCTCCTTGTTGCCCAAATGGAGCAGCATGTTCATTTGTCAGATACTTTTCAGAGATTTGAAGGGTGTGTGTGTGCATTCCTGCAGGGCAACAGAGATCAAAACACTAAACAGAGCTTGGGGCAGGCATTGTGAGACACAGGTAGAAGCCAATTCTGTTAATAGTACAAACAGCAGTGTCTCCACTCAGGAGCAACTAGTGTAGGAGGGCCCAAGGGGCCATCAGGGAAAAGCTGGGACAGCCTCCCCCCCATCTCAGGCCCCTCCACTCCACACTCTTGTTCTGCCTCTGCCCCGCCTCTTTCCCCAACTGATGCAGCCCCGGGGACTGGAGGAGTCAGGAGTTTGGTGCTAGAAGCAGTGGTCTCCCCCCTCCCCCATACTCACCATCAGCAGTGGGGGGAAGTGGAGTAAGGCAGCCCCAGCTCACTCTGCTCTGCTGGCCATGTTACAGAGTTTGGTGAGTGTTAGGGCAGTCCAACACCTTCCCCTGAGCAATCTGCTGAGAGACCAGAGCGAGCTATGGCTGCATTGCTTTGCTTTCCCCACTGCTGCTGGTGAGTGTGGGGGGAGGGGATGATGCAACCGCTGTTGCAGGTACCAGGCCCCCCCCCCGCCCCCCATCTACTTGTCCCCTCTGGATGACCAAGGACTCTGGCTCTGTTGGCTGGCCTTGTGCCTTTCCTGACCAAGGTGTTGAGGGTGCATGTGTGTCCTGCCCCTGTCTACACTGGGATTTTGTTGATAATAAAGGGAAGGAAAAGGAAAAGTCTCCTGGGCATGGATGTCTTTTGTCACTGAAACTTAGCATTTTTGCCAGCAAAAGTTGCATTTCAGTGTTTGCACGCTCACTGTTTTGTCGCCAAAAGTCAGGGAGTGTAAACTCTGTTGGCACTTTTGCCAAGAAAGTACTTCCAACCCTAAAATCAAGGTTTGTGTTGTCAGCAGGAGCACTCTGCTGTTTTAGGGATGTAACAAGCTGACTGGTAAGCATCACCCTTACTTGTGAGCCAGTCTGAGCAGGCCTGGCTGGAGTGGGCCTCTCCTCCCCCTCCCCCTCCCCCATCCATGGGACCGTTTTACTGATTAAGTGATTAATCAGGGTTTTATATCCCTATGCTGTTTACACTGCCCTTTGCCAGATATACATGGGAGATCTTACAGCGGTGTAGCTATGTCCATATCGGCTAATACCCAAGGTCCCTCTAGCCCAGTATCCTGTCTTCCAACAGTGCCAATTCCAGATGCTCCAGAAGGAATGAACAGAACAGGTTATCATCAAATGATCCATCCACTCTCACCTATCCCTAGCTTTTGGCAAACCAAAGCTAGGGACACCATATCTGCCTATCCTGGCTGAAAGAATTTCTCGTTCTCTTTTTAACTCTGTTATAGTCTTGGCCTTCACAACATCCTCTGGCATAGGTTGATTGTCCATTGGGTGGAAAAAATACTTTCTTTTGTTTGCTTTGATTTGGTGACACCCTATTTCTTCTGTTATGAGAAGGTATGAATAATGCTTTCTTATTGATTTTCTCCACACTAATCATAATTTTATAGACCTCTATCATATTCTCCCCAGTCATCTTTTTTCCAAGCTGAAAAGTCCCTGCTTTATTAATCTCTCCTCATATGATAGCCATTCTATACCCTTAATTTTTTTTGTTTTGCTCTTTTCTGAACCTTTTCCAATTACCATATATCTCTTTTTACATGAGGGTGGCCACTAGAGATGTTTAAAATGTGTTTAGTTTTGTTAATATGTAACCGCTGAAATTTTCAGCAGTTGCACATTTACATGTGTTGGGGGGGGTGGGGAGGAGGCGAGCACCGGCTTCTGCCTTCCACCCCCACCCTTGTGCTGCTGCCTCTGTATCAGGCAGGTGGCTCCGTGGGAACCGGCACGTGCAGGGAGCCATCTTAAAAGCTGGTTCCACATGCGTACTGGCTCCCACCTGCCCCAGAGGCAGCAGGGGGGGCTTTGTGTAATCATGAGGATTAACCGATGAGCCCAGGCTCATCGGTTAACCATGTATACAGTCACATCCCCAGTGGCCGCTTCTGCAAGCAGTATTCCAGATGTGGGCATACCATGGATTTATGTGGCAGCAGTATATTTTCTGTTTTATTTCTTAATTCCCAGCATTGTGTTTGCTTTTTTGACTGCTGCTGCACATGAAGGGGCCATTTTCAGAGAACCATCCACAATGTCACCAGGATCTTTCTTCAGTGGTAACAGCTAACTTAAATTCCATCATTTATATGTATAGTTGGGAATGTTTTCCAACATGCATTACTTTGCATTTATCAACATTGAATTTCATCTGCCATTTTATTGTCCAGTTACCTACTTTTGTGAGATCCTTTTGCAGCTCTTTGCTGTCTGCTTGGGACTTAAATATCTTGAGTAGTTTTATATCCTCTGCAAATTTTGTGACCTCACTATTTATCCTGTCTTTCTCTAGACCATTTATGAATATGTTGAATAACATTGGTCCTAGTACAGACCAGTGTTTGCTCTACTATTTTATGTCTATGTGCGGAATGATTTTTGTTGTGTGCCCACTCATTCATATGGAACTGAGCACTTTTGAAAATGAAATCTTCTTTCCCCAAATGCCTCTTTCCCAGTCATGGCAGCCCTAAGTCCCTGTGCGGGTCTTAATAGCCAGTGTGTGGGTACAGACCCTTGGAGGACATCCCTGTTTTCCTCTCTCCATTTTGAAAGCTGACGATTTATTTGTTTCCTTTTAACCAGTTACCAATCCATGAGAATGGATTTTCCCTCTTATCCCATGACAATTTGCTTTGCTTAAGAGTCTTTGGTCTGGGACCTTGTCAAAGGCTTCATGAAAGTCTAAGTACACTATATCAACTAAATTCCCTCTTGTCCACATGCTTGTTGACCCTTTCAATTAATTCTAGTAGATTGGTGAGGCATGATTTCCCTTTGCGAAAACCAGGTCGACTCTTCTCCAACAAGTTCTATTCATCTATGTGTTTGACAATTTTCTTCTTTACTATTATTTCAAACAGTTTGCCCAGGGTCATCTGAAGAAGTAGGTTTTGCCCACAAAAGCTCATGATGCCACCTACGTGTTTTATTAGTCTTTAAGGTGCTACTAGACCATTTAAGTTTTTCCTGTTACAGACTAACTTGGCTATCCCTCTGAACTTTATTACTTTTTAGTTTATCAATTAGTTCCAAAGCCTCCTCTATTGACACCTCAGTCTGGGGTAGTTCCTCATATTCTTTTTAGGTGACAAACGTCTTATGTTTGGGACTCTCATGTCCTCAGTTGCGAAAACTAGGAATGTCAACGTGTTGTCAACTATTAATAACCCTAGGCTTATTGGTTAATCTTATTGACTAGACACATTTCCCCCACTCCCCCCCCCCCACTGCCTCTCTATCGGGCAGTGGAGGGTGGGGAGGCAGGAGCCAGTTTTAAGCCACCTCCCCATAAGCATCAGATCTGTGGAGCTGCCTGCCCCCTCAGCCTCCCCCGCACTACTGCCTCTGATATGGAGACAGCATCATGGAGGGTGAGGGGGAAGGCAGGCAGGAGCTGGTACACAAAGGAAGCTGGCTTTCAAGCTGGCTGCATGTGTGTATTGGCTCCTGTGAGTTGCTTGCTCAGAGGCATCAGCGTGGGGAGGGGAAGTGGGAGCCGATATGAGTGGAGCTCAAAGGAACCTCATGTGCTGGGTCAGACAGCAGCATCGGGGGCAGGGGAGGCTTCTGTGCAGCAGCCTCTGTCCATGGCAGGCCCAGGCTCACTGTGGACAGAGGCTGCTTCATAGGATGCCAGTGCAGCCTCTGTCTGTTCACCCTCCCTCTCTTCTCCCGCCCACCCTCCCCCACTGCAGAAAGGGGCTGCTGCCTCTCTGTGCTGCTGCCTCTGTATTACAGGCAACAGCATGGAGTCACAGGTGGCTCCCCAGGAGTGGGGCTGGGAGTGCACTGGCCCCTGGGGATTATTGAATAATCATGTAACCACTAAAATTTGATGTGGTTACACGATTATTCATTTAATCACTATCTAGCATACCTAGTGAAGACTGAAACAAAGAATTAATTTAGTTTCTTTGCAAAGGCTTTACTGTCTTTGAGTGCTTCATTTAGCATCTCTGTCGTCCAGTAGATTGACAGGCTTCCTGCTTTTGATATTTTTTTCCCCATTTGTACTGGTAATCTAGTAAAATTGATTCTTTCCTCACTTAAGTTAAATACAGCATGCCCTTCAGTTTTGAGCAGAGGATAGATAGCAGCCTCATAGCTCTCCCATCTGGGAAGGCATTACTAAAAATATCCCCTGCAGTGAGGGATTTTCCTCTTTGTCCGCGTTTCTCAAACTGTGGGTCCCGACTCCCCAGGGGGTCACGAGCAACTTAGAGGGGGGGTCATGAGCAACTTAGAGGGGGTCGTGGTATCACAAAGTTTGAGAACCCCTGCTCTTTGCTACTGTACTGCAGACACCACATCAAAGAAAGTTGGTATTTGCAGACGTCTCTTCTTTGCTTACCATTGGAGAATCTCTGCAAACAACGTGATCTGCTGCAATACTACTCTCATCTGGAGATGTTAATGCAAACCACAGGTTGAGGTGGTTGTGTTCAGATTTATATTTCAGGTTTCATTGAAAATTAGTGAGAAACACAGTAGACATGGGCTGTGGTTCGGTTTCTCAAAGATCTTTCATCTTGCAGCTTCTGGACTAACTTAAATAACGGACTGGTGACTTGAATTGAGTCACCAATAAGGATGCTAAAATTTGTTTATAAATGTAACTGTGTAACTACTAAAAATCACAGTGTGGTTACACACACTGTGGATGCTGCAGTGTCAAGCTTTTTTAAGCTTGATACTGCAGAGCATGCAGTGAAGCCTTCCTGGGAGCAGGGCTGGCAAGGCTTATTAACAGGCTCACTGTATGTAAGACATGGTAGGCAATTGTTCAGTTCTACTTGGCATTGGTGAGGTCTCTGGAGTATTGCAATCCTCCTTCCCCACCACGCACGGGCCCTCTCTTCAGCAGCTGAGCCTGGGCCGCCGCTATCTCTCAGCCACGCTCATTCAGGCAGAAGCAGCTCTGTCCCACTCCCTGCCCAACTGCCAGGGTGATCATCTAAATGTGCCACTGGAAAGAAAGAGTCCATTCTACTTCCCCACCAATCTGAGGGGGGCATTTGATCCCACACACTCCCCCACATGTTGCGTCTGCAGCCTGAGACAATTTATGGGGCTTTCATTTTCACAGGCTGGCACCTTTGGAAAAATCAGATTGTGTTTCCCAGAGCTGTCTCAAGTTGGGTACCTATAATGGCTAGTCACTTTTGAAAACTTAGGCTTATGTGTATGTGTATATATTTGCTTTGCCTACTGCCTATCTGGAAAATTTCAATAGGGTGGTCATCAGGATAAAGGGTTGTATACATTAAATTGAGTAAGTTAGGTCAACAGTTATAAGCTGCTTTAATTACATCAGTTGTGCATATCCACACAGTGCTGCTTTTATCAGTGAAGCTTGTCCAGTCATTGCTTTTGCAATGGCAGAGACAGTGTTGCATTGTGGGAAGCTATCTTTTGCCACTGGAAGCTCTGGGAATGGATTATGGTGCATCATGGGGTGTGCTTGCCATCCCATGATGCAGTTATTTCCATCCCATAATTCCATGGGCTTCCATCTTTGTTTTGTGCTGTTTTTCAACAGCCTTTGTAAACTGTGCACCCATCATATCTGTCTGACAGCATGGATCCTGAGTTGCTGACCATTGTGGTGATGAGCGTTATGAACACAACACGGCTGGTCCTGCATTATTTCATGAGCTGTGAAACAGAGAATGAATCGGTGGTGCCTGCCCTGCTGGCTGCCATGGAAACAAATAATTCAAGACTGCTGCTGGCATTCACGGAACAGCTGCACGCGGTGGACCGTCGGTACTGGGCTCGGGAAACAAGCACTGAGTGGTGGGATCACATTGTGATGCATGTATGGGATGATGAGCAGTGGCTGCAGAACTTTCGGATGCGCAAATCCACCTTCCTGGAATTGTGCACAGAGCTTGCCCCAGCACTGCGGCGCAAGGACACCAGAATGAGAGCTGCTCTCACTGTGGAAAAGCGAGTGGCGATTGCTGTGTGGAAGTTGGCAACACCAGACTGTTATCGGTCGGTCGCGAATCAGTTTGGAGTTGGAAAGTCCACTGTGGGGGCTGTGGTGATGCAAGTGTGCCGGGCCATTAATCGCCTCATGCTACGAAGGACTGTGACTCTTGGCAATGTGCAGGAAATAATTGAAGGCTTTGAGGAAATGGGATTCCCTAATTGTGGCGGGGCAATAGATGTAACTCATATCCCAATTTTGGCTCCAGACCATCTTGCGAGGGAGTACATCAACCAAAATGGCTACTTTTCAATGGTCTTGCAGGCGCTGGTGGATCACCGGGGCTGTTTCACTGACATCAATGCAGGGTGGTCAGGGAAGGTGCATGATGCTTGCATCTTTCGGAACACTGGACTGTATAGGAAGCTGCAAGCAGGGACTTTCTTTCCAGACCAGAAGATCTCAATAGGGGATGTTGAAATGCCAGTAGTGATCCTGGGAGACTCCGCCTATCCCTTGCTTCCATGGCTTATGAAGCCTTACACTGGGAACCTAGACAGCAGCAAGGAATGCTTCAACAACAGGCTCAGCAGGTGTCGAATGACCGTTGAACGTGCCTTTGACCGATTAAAAGGCCGTTGGCGCTGCCTTTTTGGCCGGTTAGATCTCGATGAGGAAAATATTCCCATGGTCATTGCGGCCTGCTGTGTTCTGCATAATATTTGTGAAGTGAAGGGGGAAAAGTTTCCCCAGGGGTGGAGTGCTGAGGTTGATCGGCTGGCTGCTGATTTTGAGCAGCCAGATACCAGGGCAATTAGAGGGGCACAGTGTGTGGCTATTCGAATCAGGGAGGCCTTGAAAGAGCATTTTGACAACGATTCCCAGTAATGTCTCTAAGCATTCAGCCAGGCATTGTTTACTTACCTCCTTGAATGGCCCCCATAGGGCTTGCTTCTTGAGCTTTAATTGTAGTGAACAAATGTTTCTGCATATAGCCACTGTGTTTAAATGTTAGCACCAACTAATGTGTGTATGACACAAATAAAAAGTCAATTTGTATCAAAGAAAGAAGTTTAATAATAGGACACAATTTTTTTTGTCAAACTAGGGCAATGGAAATGAGATAAGTCTCTTGGTTATGGCTCTCGCGGCTGAGTGTAACTCCAACTTTCACTTTGAAACCAGTCCCTAGGTGTGGAGTGCAAGGATTTTTGCAGGGGACCAGGAACATGCACAGAATGTGGTGAGAAGCTTGGGCAGGCATGGAATGAAATTCTGTATTAGCTGCAAGG
This sequence comes from Pelochelys cantorii, assembly GCA_032595735.1. Lineage (NCBI taxonomy): Eukaryota > Metazoa > Chordata > Testudines > Trionychidae > Pelochelys > Pelochelys cantorii. The sequence goes on along the minus strand of CM064331.1, from coordinate 107,363,408 downwards.
GAACTCATACAGAGGTGTACTCTAACTGCAGCATGATGAGGGGCTTAAGCATCTCTGTCTGGTTCTCTCAGTAGCTTAATCATCTACTCCTGTCCATCTCCTCTTTCCAGGCTATCCAGGAATTGTCTCCCTGCACTCAATTGTTTCATAACGTGTTGTATCTGCAGACTTAAGCACTGTGTGAAACTTACCCTCCTTACTTCTCCTGGTTCAGTGCCTTATCTAAGGGTATGTCTACACAGCAGCGTTATTTAGGAATAACTGATGTTATTCCAAAATAACAAAGAGCGTGTCTGCACTGAAAGCCATTATTTCGAAATAATGGCGAGCTGTAGGACTTCTTACTCTAACTCCTGTAATCCTCATTTTTACGAGGAGTAAGGGAAGTCGAAGGAAGAGTGTTCCACAAGCGCCTGCAAGAAAATCATTCTTCCTTTCACTTCCTGCTGTGCACACAGTGCCAAAAACCGAAATATGTTATTTTGACTTAAGCTACGCAATTTAGATAGCTCAAGTTGCATAGCTTAATTCGATTTTTGCCCTGCTGTGTGGACATACCCTAACAGAGATACTCCTCTGGTGTGGAGTAGGGATGTTCAATTTAGTTTAATCAACTGATCGACTAGTCAATGGATTTTCCAACAATTAGTCAATAAGCAGGGGAGCTGCAGCGGGGTTAGCTCCCGGCCCCAGGAGCTAACTCCATTGCGACTCTGCCTTTTAAATATATTAAGAACCAGCAGGCTCTTAATACAATTAAAAGACTGGAGCACAGTGGGGGGACCCAGGAGGAACCGGGAATCAGCTGTTTAGGCTTGTGCCAGGTCCCCCCCCGCTGCGCTTCTGATTTTTAAATATCTTAAGAGCCGGTAGGTTCTTAATCCATTAGAAAGCAGAGGTGCAGTGTCTGTGACTGGGCATGAGCTGGGAATCAGCTCATTCCTGGCTCTCGCCCGGTCCCCCTTACTCCTCCTTGCCTCCCCGTCCCCCTCCCCTCGCGGAGATGGTGCACTAGCTCTTGCTCTCTCCCCCCTCCCTCCCTAGTGTGGAGGAGTGAGTCTTCAAGGACACATGCGCAGAAGCCAAGGAAACAATTAAGAGACAGTATTGTGAGTAACTCACAGCTGTGAATCACAACATTTATACACACCTCTTTCTCATTGTCCCATGGGTAACACAGTGGTTGGCACAAGTCCCAAATATGGTGAGTTTGGCAAGATTCAGGGGAGAACTGGGAAGAATGAACAAAGGTTGGGGTGGTTTGCGAAGCAACAGGAGAGACGCTTCTGAATAATGATACCCTTTTCCATAGGCTGGGGTAATCAATATTTCATTCCTCAGGGCAAACCAGGATGCAAGGATGTATCTCTTGCTTGCATGTGGCTTCAGACCAGCTCTGTGTGCTGCTTGCCTATGTGCCACTCTGGTTTCTGCAAAAATAATTGTGAGGTGGTGCAGCAAAGTTTCCCATAGCACCAGAGCAGCATAATCTGCCAATTAACTTTTGGAAGGGGATTGCAAAATACCTACAGGAAAGTTTCCTAGATACCTCTATGGAGGATTCCTGGGACATCCCAGTGTATGTTAACACTTTTCTGCAGCTTCCCCACCCCACCATAGATGCACTGGCTCTGCTGTGTCCCTTTCATGCCCTAGCAGTCGGGCCATAGGAATTGGTTCCTATTGCTGGAGTGGCGCTATGACTGCACAGCTGTCTCTTCTCATAGACCCAGTAGGTCTAATAGCTCTGGTGTACTACAGCCAGGAGAGAGCCTCATGATCTGCTGTATGAATGGTCCATACAGAAGACCAGGAAGAGGTAAACAGGAGGAGGAATGTTAAAAATTCCCAGGCCCACAAAAGTGGGAGGGACGCATGCCTGTATACCTTCAGGGCAGTGGAGTTCAAACTGCTGACCAGTCAGGATGAGCGCTGTGGGTCACCTCCTGAAGTCCGATTAGGATGACATAACTAAGAGCAGTGTTTATACTGATGCTGAGTCTGTCTCAGAAAGTTCTGTGCCATTTGTGGAGGTGGTTTTAGTATGTCAGCATAGCAAGGGAGTTATAGCTGTGAAAGAAAGCATTTCAGTATGTTCACCTCCATTGTTTGTCAATACAAGCTGACTTTTGTCGTCAAAACTGTGTTGTGTAGACAAGGCTGACGTTTTTTTTAATAGAGCTTGCAGACTCTAACTCCAAATAACATGAGTTTCCACTCACTACATTAAGGGTGAGGAGAAGTAAAGGCCTTAAATATAATTGGGAGTGGAGCAGAGAGCTTCCAGTTTGAGTCTCGTGGGTAAGGATTCAGGAAACACAGTCCATTTGAACAAATGACACAAAAAACTTGCTGCATTCTTACATGATGGAGTTTTAAAAAAAGAATTTTAACTTAAACTTTAAAATGCACAACCTCTTAGAAAGAAAGCAGTAACAGATGGGACTTGCGAGACCTTTGGAAATTTTCTGATTTGTCATCCTTTGAAATAGGAGAAGCATTTGTGTCTTGGAGCTTGTCTCCGCTACACAGTGATGGATCCACCATCCGTCTGCTTACACGAGATAAATCAAGTGCTCTCCCATCAACTCTTGTATTCCACCAAGATGAGAAAAGTATCCAGAGTTTGGTGGAGAGCAGCCCCTGTTGACTTATCTTGTGGAAGATCAACTGGGGGGTTAGTGTAGACAAGGCCTTGTTCTGCTTCCTGCAAATATAGCATTTCTTGGGAAGCGTCAGTAAAAAGCCCTGAGAAATTTAACAATGACCTTTATGGTTATGGAGATGGTGGAAACAGATCTTCCTAAAAACAGCATTACCAGATTCCACTGGTTTCCATCCGCATAGGTTTTTTCCCCTACTGGTATTACTAAAACGACACATCTGTGAAGCGAGTTGGGTACTGATTGCACACAGCACTGACTGAGAGAGCCGTGTACTCATCTTACATACAATCCAAGTGCTGCTACGGTTCATTTGGTACACCCCCAAAATTCTAGGAATGCAAGTGAAGTTAATAAAAAAAAACCACTATTCAGGAGACCTTTACAATTCACAGAATCAATGTTTGCAGTTCCACATATTCACAGGTCGCTTGGGGCAGGGGCTGGGAGCCGGAGGGAACTCACCACAGCTGCCAGGAGCCACGCTGAGTGCCCCTTGGCTCCTGGCAGCTGTAGTGAGTTCTGGAGCCATGGAGAGCTTACCAGGGGGGTTAGGAGCCATGGCTCCCAGTATTCATGAATGTCACCATTTCTGTGGATGTGGGAATGCATCCACCACAAATGACAACGGTTTCCTGAATCAGGAGACCATCTTGGTAATGACAGTCTTGCAGCCCACGGAGATGAGGGCCACTCATGCAGCTCACTCACTAGCCTAGATTGTCCTTTGCTATTCTAAAGAACCCAGCAAAGGGCTCCCCATATCCATTCCAGGAGAGAACTTCACCCTTCTCGGTCCTGACTTAGTGGAATTGAGAGCAGCTGACCACAACCAAGATATAGAGCAAGACATAATAACTCAGCGGTTTAGTGCCTGGATTCCCAGACTTTTGTCCTCTACCCCTTTCCTTCCTCCCCTAAACTAATAACTTTTAATTAGTCGTCTTCTGTTCCTGGACAAAAGGAGTCCTCTGAAGTTTCAGGTGAGCAGCTTTATTATTAGTGCAACATGTTTTAACAGATGACCTATATACTTTAATATTAGGCTTAATGGAGAATTTACTCAGATCTCACAGTTGCTTCTTTTAGAATGAGTGAGCTAGGGATTTTTAGCAGGCTGGCCAGCAGCCTGGCTCAGTTCTGGCTTGTGACGGGTCTGGGACCTACCCCAGTTTCAGCTCTGCATTTCAAGTGTATTAAGAGCCAGGTGGGCAGCAGCCCAGCTCAGTTCTGGGTCGGGTCAAGTCTGGGAGCTCAGACCCTCCTCTTCCCCCCCTCCCCCAATGGGCTGCTGCCACCCCGTGCTGCTGCCTCTTTCTCAGAAGCAGCAGAACAGGGCGACAAGCAGATCAGCACCTACCTGGCACCCTGTGCTGCTGCTGCTTCTGATACAGTGGCTGCTGGTCCCGCCCCCAGGGACTATAGAATAATCTACTAACCAATAAAATTGTGAGGTTACTCGACTTCAATTAACCGATATCTAACATCCCTAGAGTGAGCTTGGTTTATGGCATTGTGAAGTATTGACTGCATGTGTTCTTCTTTCCTTCCTGTTTTGTATATCTTTTTGGTTTTTGACCCATGTTATTCCCTCTGAAGGTGCTGGCTGTTAGATGGCTTAGTGGACCCAACAGAGGATGGGGAGCCAAGAGTTCTAGTAACTTTGGGCAAGTCACTGCAACATCAGTATCTTGTTTGTATAGCTCTGTAAGTTGTGACACTGTTGTGATGCTCCATGTGAATTGTTTGCGGTGTAGCATTTCTCCTGTACACGTCTCATCATTGCCTTGGGGGCTGGTGGGAGGAGATTTGTGCGCGCACAATGTATTTTGGTTATGCTCAGTAGTGCATATTCTCTAGCTGGATTTCTCAGCTAATAATGTACTGTAGTATTGCACTTGGCCAGCACACTGTAAATAATTGAGGTCAGTCTAATCAAGAACTGTTTAAATATTTTTTTTTTTTTTTTGCAGATACGACAAAGCGCTTCTTTAAAATCTGGTAATTGCCCAAAACACTGTGCTAACACAATTATAAACTGTTGTGCCCAAGCCATTTAGTTTAGAACAGGTTTTCTTAAATTTCATTGCACTGCGACTCCCTTCCAATAATTAAAAATTATTACACAATCCCAGGAGTTGGGACAAAAGCTTGAGTCTACTCGAGCCTGGCTGCTCTGGAGGTGGGGATGGAGCAAAGTCCAAGCCCAAAGGCTCAACACTGTAACCTGAGCCCTACCCCCCAGGGCTTTGGCTTTGGCCCCAGAAGTCTAACACCAGCCCTGGCAACTCACTTTGGAATCCCAGCTCACAGGTTGAGAACTGCTGATTTAGAACATTATAGTGGGTTTCTAAGAGTCTGAGGCAGAAGAGTTTTGTCTAAATAACAATACTTAACACTCTTACAGTGCTTTTCTCTGCTTCCTTTTAAAGTGTTTTGATTCATAAGCACTGTATCCCTATTTTATGCATTGCCAGGGCAGCTAAGGCACAGTAGCTGTAACTCACAAGTGGGGAGTGGAGCCCACATGTCCTGGTTCCCCTGTCTAATGCTCTATTTATTGGTAAGGGTTAAAGAACAATCCATGTAGCAAGTACACAAATGTTATTAGACAGGAAATACTTTTCTTTTGGTTCTGCTTCCTGCTCAGAAAACTAATCTGTGGCTACATTGCCTGTTGATCACCTTTCATTTCTCCTCTTCCCCAGGAAGGAAGAAGCTACATGACTCCCTGACGGGCAAGAAAATGTTGTGTTGGGGGTGTTGGTCTTTTGGCCAGTCTGGGATAGGTAGCAATCTCCAAGCAATCATCCCTGAGCCACAGGTGTATGGCTTCATGCATGACAGAAACATCAAGGAGGTGGCATGTGGAGGCAACCATTCTGTTTTCTTACTGGAGAATGGAGACGTTTATGCCTGTGGCTTGAACACCAAAGGACAGCTAGGCCATCAGAGAGAGGGAAGCAAGCCAGGTACATGGATTTTTTGCATACTTCAAACACCAACTGCAATGGTGGGGTATGTGTGCGTTTGATTCTTCATGTGAAAACTCTTGTGTGAATTCTTTGTGACTCAACAATAAATGGAGCTGATGGGGATGCTAAATTGTACAAAATTAAGGTGCAGAATAAGGGGTATGGGTCTGGTTATTGGAAACGATAATTAAACAGTGGAGTGTGGGGAAATATAACCTGATATATCCAAGCATTGCCTAAAGGTAGAGGCTTCAATATGGGCATAGGCAATCTGAAGCAGAAGTTTCCTACTTTGCATATATGCAGCTTGCTTTCTCCTACCGTTCTAGCAAGGGAGGGCTGTTAGTCACAGTGCTCCTCTCCTGCCTTTGAGACTTTACTGTTTGTGGAATCACAGGTCTCATTAATGAAGGGGTTGAAATCTTAAGAGCAACCCTGGGAGCTAATCCTGCTCCCGGTGGTCTCAATGGAAGCTTGGTCATTGATATCACTGGGAGCAGATTCATTTTAAACACAGTTGTTGGTAGCAGCGTTTCTTTAGGCAGATGCGGAACAAGAGGGGTTTTATTATTTCTGAGATCCCTGCAGGAGGGTGTCCTGGGGTACAGCCCTCATTGCCAGACTGGCGCCGCCTCCTGGTCATGTTAGGCATTAGCTCAAGGCTGATGCCCACGTGTGTAGTCTGCACACTAGCAGTTGGTCTCTATTCCTGTCTCTGGCTCCTCTCAACTACCAGAACCACAGCATTGTCTTTGTAACTCTGGCAAGGTCATCATCTGGGTTTCCCTATTCTGGGGGATGGTATCTCTGTCCAACAATCCAGCCACTTCCTCAGTGGCAAGTAGTGGGGATCTTGGCCCTCCCACTACTCTGAACCCCAGCCCAGGGATCCTGTAAGTAGCAGTTTCCTGCTGCTCTTTTGTACCCTCTGTCAATGCTGCTATATTTCCCTGGGCCACTTCCCCATGGTCCCAGCTAAGGATGTGAAAGACTAGTCGACTAGCTGATAAGCAAATGCTCATCGGATAGCTTATACACTAGTCGACTAGTCGCTTCCTCCCCCCACTTGCTGCTTCTGTCAGAAAGAAGCAGCAAGGAGGGGAGAAGAGAAGGTGAGGGTTCAGAGTGGCAGCACTGTGTGGAGCCGGGGTCAGCTGGGGACTCCCCCGCTGACCCCGGCTCCACGCGGCGCTGCCGCTTTGAAACGCCATGGGAAGCCCCATGCGGCGTTTCAAAGTGGCAACACTGCATAGAGCCAGGGTCAGCGGGGGAGTCCCCAGCTTCATGCAGTGCTGCCACTTCAGTCCTCCGCTGGCCTAGTGCTCCCCGCCTCGCTTTTGCCTTTGAAGTGTAGCAACAGCCCTGGGGTTGTTGCTATACTTCAAAGGCGAGGCTCCCTTATATTGCACTGACTATTCAGTTAGCCAGTTAATCTAAATTTAACTCCCTAGTCCCAGCACCAGCATTCTTTAATTTTTTTTATGTCCATATGACTTTTGTGATATGTGATACCTCATCTCCATATTGATACATAACAAAAGTCACTCTGCTCATGAACAGTATGTGGCGGGGATGGGGCCGAGGGGATGGGGCTCAGGGCTGGGGCAGAGGATGGGGATGCAGGAGGCTGAGGGTGCCTGATCAAGGTACAGGAGCTAGGGTGGGGCTGAGGATGAAGGGTTTTGGGTGCAGGCTGCCCCAGGGAGAGAGGAATCCCCCCCCCCCTCCCAGCAGCCCTCTCTCACCACAGTTGTTCAGAGGAAGGTGAGAGTTGCGTCTCTGTGGCTGTGGCAACTCCAGTGGGCACAACTGTGGATGAGGTGCCTGTCCCCCAGTCAGGGCAGATCTGGGATAGGATGGGTGGAGGCCAGAGAAGGCAGGGAGGCTGTCTCTCCAGCCTCAGTAACTCCAGGGCAGCTTTTTGCTGAGGCTGGTGCACAGAGGTGCCTGTCTCCCGGTCATCACAGCTCTGCACTGGCGCTGATGGAAAGAGGTACCTCTGCCCTGGCCACACCAGCTTTGGGATTTGGGGAGAAGCATCTCTTCCTGCTGGAGCACAGAGCCCCCACACAGCTTAGAGGGAACATAGTCCAGCACTTCCTTCACTCTTACCTCAAAGCATTCAGTGGCTCAGTCCCAGCAGCTAGCCAGGAGCTCCCTCTTGCTTTCCCAATTCCTGTCAGCAGTTGCTCTGTCCAAGATGCTTCATTTTCTCAGCCTTTCAGGTATAGTGTCCTTACTTTCTGGGCTCCGTGGGAGCAGCTGACCAGGAATAGTTTTTCCCTACATCTCATCTCTGATTGTCTGTGCCTCACACAGAGACTCACTGCCATTGCTCCTTCTTCTGGGGCAGGGTGTAATCCCTTTTTAGGCACCAGATCCAACAGGATTCTCAGAAGAATCTGTGCCAGAGTATGGCCCTGTCCCTCTTCCTCTGGAACAAGGTAGTGCCTGCCCTTTCCTACCTAGCAGAGCCTGCATATTCTCAACTCCTGCCCCTCTCTTGCGCCCATGAGGGTGAGTCGATCCCCTTATTTTTTTTTTTTTTTTTTTTAAGGAGTTACAGACCCTACATAAAATTGGTCTCTATGGAGCTGCTTTCTATCTTTCTCACTCCAGTGTGTTCCAGACAGCTGGATTTCTTGGCTGTGATTTTTTTTTTTTTTTTTTAACTGAAAACAGAATATTAAATGTTTAACCTCTCCCACCCCCAAACCAGCACTCTTCACCCAGGCATCCCCAATTTAGGTCAAGGCTATGTCTACCCTGTGCAGTAGAGTTATGATTCCCCTGCTTGTGTACTCATACTCATGCTAGCTCTAGTTGAGGTGATGCGAGGATAAATAGCAGTCTGTCTGCAGGAGCTTGGTAGCAGCCACGGAGGCATGACTGAGCCATGTCAAATATAAACCCACCTGAAACTGGGGTGAGTAGACTGGATGTCACTCAATCGTGCCTCTACTGCAGTGGTTCTCAAACGGAGGTCTGCAGATGGACTATGGCAGTAGGGATCCTGCAATGGCTGTCCAGCCTTGTGGGGGGCCCCCCCATGAGGTTGGAGTGCCAGCTTCCTGCTGGGGGGTTGGGGATGGTAGAAGAAAGTCCAGCAGGGAGGCTTGGGGCTTGGCTCATGGCGAAGAAGCATAGCCAGAAGCAGCTCCACACACTGCTGCTCCCCCTACTGGGGGAACAGCAGCACATGGCGGCACTGCTTGGAGGCTTTCCCTGCTGCTCCCATTGGGCAGAATCTGCCCAAAGGGAGTAGTAGGAGGCCGTGCCTGGGAGCGGGTGGGGGCACAAAGGCGGATAAGGATTCCCTCTCCCCTTCATGCCCAAACCCCGCACCCCCCGCGTGTTCCTGCACCCTCCCCCATGGCCAGACACCCTACCCCTAGCCTGCTCGTGCACCCTCCCTTGCTCCTGCAAGACACCCTACTCCCCGACTGCTCCTGCATCCTACCTCCCTCACAGACCTTTGCAACCTCACCCCCTCCTGCACCCCACTTCCCACCCAGATTCTGTACTCTCATCCTCATCCCACCCAATGGCAGCCCTGTCCTGCACACTGAACTCCTCATTTTTGGAGAGCCTATGGGGGTTCACAGCTCCAGAACCCCAGAAGAGTTAATCTGGCCTGTGGGAAGTCCTGAATCTCAGTCCTCCCTGTCCCTTCCCAGCATGGGGCTGGAGCATCAGAGGAGTGAGGTATTGGGGGGCCACATCAGTGAGGGTTGGGAGTTTTGGAGGGGTTGTTTTTTTGCTTCTTACTTGTGTGGTCCCCGACTGATTTTCTGTGGGTCAATGGCTCCTGATTCAAAACAGTTCCCCACTCCTGCCACAAATAAAGACAATGTTGAAAACTTTTGTTGCAGACATAAATTATTTTCCTTTATTTAAAATGAAGTTTGGTAAACTAACATGAGAGAGTGAAAGTGCTTAATGTATTTAATAATTTCAATTAACATTTTCTTTTTTTCTGGTTAAATTAAACCTTTCTCCCTAGGTGCAGCACTAGTAAAATGGCCTGGGCATAATTATAGATTTAATAGTGAGTTTCCATTAGCCGCTACTAGTCCACTGAAAGGTTTGCATTGAGCAGGATGGGCCACGGGCCAAAAGTTTGAGAACCACTGCTTTACTGATACCTGTGCTACTATGAGTATGCTGCTATTTATACTCATGCTAGCACAAGTATGTGAATCACACCCATAAGGTGTTATTTCAATAACTAGTGTTATTTCAAAATAACTTAGTCCGTGTCTACACAGCAGGCAGTTATTTCGAAATAATGTTGAAATACTCTCAAGCTAGAGCGTTTCTTACTCCGACTTCTATAAACTATAGCTTATTTTGAGTTAAGCCCTGCTGTGTAGACGTACCTGAATAGCATAGACACAGCCCGGGGGTTGAAATTTATCATCTGTTCCCATGTGTTTGGTGCATCTAGAACAATATGGATAATTAAAGCCTCTGTGTTTTAATGGGATGCAAAGACTGAAATAATAGACTTCATTCTTCAGGGCATTAGCCACCCACTGAATGGGAGATTTGGAAGCAACTTCGTCTGTGGAACAGGTTATTTCTTATTTGTCTACTCTGGAGGGTTTTATACTTTTCTTTGAAGCATCTGGTGCAAGACCCTGTTTTGTGAGAGGATACTGGACTGCTTGGATATTGGGTCTGATCCTCTATTGCAGCAGTTCTTAACTGGGGTGGGGGGAAAGTGGCAGAGGGAACATTCCCTTTCAGACTTTCTAGGGCAGGGGTTCCCAACCTTTTTCGGTTCCCGTACCCCCTTGGCTTTTAGTAAACTTTCCCGTACCTCCTATTCAATATGAAAGGAAATAAATTCTAGACTCTAGAATCCACAACTTTTTTCACTAACACTACTACTTTTGGAATATTTCAATTAGGATAATCTAGTTATTTACCAAATATTCCCCCTACCCCCTTGACAAGCTCCTCATACGCCCTGGGGGTATGTGTACCCCAGGTTGGGAACCCCATTTCTAGGGGGTGTGCCGAGCCTTCCCACTCAGAGTTGCAATCCTGTTTAGTCAAATTTGGCAGAGTGGGTTTGGGATCTGTCTCATGGGGACATGATGCCATTCCATCAGGACAGTAGGGTGTCCGGGCCAAATTTGTGTGCGTGCATCGCAACTGGTGCATGGGGATTACAATGCTTCCTAATGCTCTTCTATGCTGAAATGAAAAAAATACTGCTCTGAAAACTTTGTGGATATTGAAATATCTGCTTTTTAAAAGGTTTCCTAGCCTATGGGCAGTTAGACAACAGAATCAAAGGACTCATTTTATCCAAAGTAGAATTTCCTTTGTTGGATTCATCTGAGTACCCAAATGGCCCATTTGTAAGCCCTTTAGATTTCAATTTAAACCAATTTTTATTTAAAAAAAAATCCCAGGTCATACAAAAAGTATTAGTTTTTTTTCTAATGTTCACCCTCGTTTTGTTTGATTCAAATTATGTCTATAATATAACTTGTTTTATTAGGAAAAAAATGGCATGAGCTATGTATATTGTGATCATATAATTTGTGTATGTATGCAAAGTTGCCTATTAAAGCAAGGCTCTGTACAGTCTAGAGATGCATACAATAAACAAACCGGCAAGGGTGAGTTAGGAGGAGCATTGCCAGCAGTGATTATTTCCCTTTATTCGGCACTGGTGAGGCCACATCTCGAGTATTGCGTCCAATTCTGGTCTCTCCTCTCCCCTCCTCTTCTCTCCCCTCCCCTCCCCCTTACAGAAAGGATGTGGACTCATTGGAGAAAGTACAGTGGAGGACAACAAAAATGATTAGGGGGCTGGAGCCACATGACTTGTGAAGAGAGGCTGAAGGATTTGGATTTACTTAGTCTACAGAAGAGAAGAGTGTGGGGGATTTGATAGCAGCCTTTAGTTACCTGAAGGGGAGGTTCCAAAGAGGATGGTGAGAGGCTGTTCTCAGTAATGACAGAGGACAGAACAAGGAGCAGTGGTCTTAAGTTACAGTGGGGGAGGTCTAGGTTGGATATTGGGAAAAACTATTTCACTAGGAGAGTGGTGAAGCACTGGAGTGGGTTGCCTAGAGATGTGGTAGAATCTCCATCTGTAGAGGTTTTTAAGTCCCAGCTTGATAAAGCCCTGGCTGGGATGATTTAGTTGGGGTTGGTCCTGCTTTGGGCGGGGGGTTGGAGTCTATGACTACCTGAAGTCTCTTCCAACCCTATGATTCTGGGGTAGCATGCAAGCTCTGACTTGCATATGCAGCTGAACATACTGATGAATTTCATGCCCACTATGTACACATTTGAAACTGTTAGCAGATATGATTTAAAGACCTGACCAACTAAAACGGGAAGAAAACAAAAATCTGTATCAATATATTTCAGAACACAAGGAAGTATTCAAAACTTAAAGAAACAAAGGCAGGAGAAAAGAATGAAGCTGAGTATTATGTGTTGAAAATGGTGTGGACCAGTTATTAATGGCTAATGGCTCTAAGTCTCAAACAGTAAACTGTTCATTCAAATGAAAAGCTTTATTTGGGGATTAGGATGTTTTGTTTTCTTAAACTCGGAGATGGCATTGTGTTTTGAATTCTGTTTTAGATCTGCATCAAAAGTAATTGAAATCCATTTATCAGAGCATTAATCTACTTTGTTCCCCAGTCATTCTGTTGACCAAAATAATCTCCAAAATTTACTCAGAACCCCGGAAAAAGTATTAGTAGTTTTTTCCATCAGTTTTTCACCTGTTGTTGTTGTAATAAAATTCCTGGGGAAAATTAAATAAAGTGAAAACAAAGAGCCCTACCAATTTTTGTAAAAGGAGAGCTGGGGGGGAGAATGGCCCAAATTAAAAAAAAAAAAAAAAAAAAAAAGTGATTTGTAAATGGTTGAGAAACCTTGTCTAATTGTAATTCCTTTTGTCCTACAACTTAGTTTTCAATTTATTATTTATAGAGGCTGGGGTTTCAGATGTGCCTAATTCACTTAGGAACAGAAATACAATGGAAGTTGTTCTCCTAAGTGGGACTTTTGAAAACCCCACCAGAATCAGACTAAAATGTAAAACTCAGACACTTGTGTGCTATAGTAACCACTTAGGTCTTTTTTTTTTTTTCCCCTCAACTGGATACAAATATTTCTTCCCAGAGATCTTACTGATTAGATGTGTTGCTGTTGTATATAATGGCACCCCAATCTTGCTTGGAGCTTCTGTGCAAAGTTACTGTATGGAGACATAAGAGACTGTACGGAAAAATTTTCAATCTAAATACACAAGAGAGTCAAAGATGGGAGGAAAATGGAGACACAAAGTGTTAGCACTGGGAATAGAACCAGCTGTCTTGAATCCTTCTATCCACTAGATCATGCTGCTTTCCATAAGGATTTTGTCAAGTCTGAAGTGTGGGATTGGGAGGATGGGATACGAAGCCCTTGGATTGATCCCCAGTTCACCTCTCCAGTGTGACCACTGAGCCACTGCACCATCTGAGAGAATCTCAGATTTAATTGCTTTTTAAAATGTCATCCAAACCACACACTCTCAGCATTTCTCTAGCTTTTTAAATTGTTCAAAGCAGCGCTTTGGCTCGCACCTGTCCAGGGTTTAGTGCTAGCTATATGAAAGATCGCTGGGGATGCTCAGGAGCGCTGTACTCAGAAAGAGATGGAAGACGCTTTCCTTTAAACAGCTCAATTCCTTTAAACATATACAAGAGTCTGAATGGTAAAAGTGGTTTTTAAAGCTCCTGAAGGCTCCCAGCTTGTTCTTCCAGGAGACATACCTGTATTACAAAATTAGGTTGAATTTATTGAGGTTGACTTTTAGCATCCGATTTTACAAAGTTGAAGGTATTTGTTCTCACTAGGCACATGATATCAAAGGAGTGTAGTCCCATTACCGTGGCTACCTTCAACTTATGCACTGTGGGTAACCATCTCACAATTTCTGCTGTCCATTTGAATTTGGAGTTAGACTCGCAATGCCTCATAAGACAAAAACATTGTTGCGGGTGGCTCTAGGTGTGTGTCGTCAGCCTCTTGTGATGCACTTATCTCCTCCCTCCCTGCTTGAAGGCAACAGCAAACAATCATTTCATGCTCTTTTTTCCCTGGTTATCCATCCAGTTTCCATAGTAAGGCAAGCCTGGACCCTGCTCAGATGCACACAGCTGTGGCAAACATTGCAAACAGCTTGCACATTATGCTGTAGTTTAGCCAGAGCCTAATCAGGAGCCACCACCATTAGGAAGAATGTGAGGATACCACAGGCACTGATGTGCAGGAATCCATTGAATGGAGCAATTGGCATATGCTAGAAGCAGTTGGGCATGTTGGCACAGTGACATGCCAATTTGGGTCCTGGGAAACAAGCACAGACTTGTGGGACCACACAGTTATACAGCTATGGGACAATGACCAGTGGTTGCAAAATTTTTGCAGGTGTAAGGCCACTTTCATTGAAGCTTGCAAATTGTTCCCCTCCTCCCCCAAAGCACAGCAATAACACAATAGACCTGCTTTGAGAGTTGAGAAGTGAATGGTGATAGCCCTGTGGAAGGTTGCAATGTCAGATAGTTACCGGTCAGTTGGGAATCAATTCAGAGTGAGTTAGTCTACAGTAAGGGCTGCTTTGATCCAAGTAGCCAGAGCAATCAATAGCCTTCTGCTAGGAAGGATAGTGACTCTGGGGACCGTGCAGGATATAGTGGATGGCTTTTCCAATATGGGGTTCCCTAACGGTGGTGGGGTGATAGATGGCACTAGACCACCTTACCAAGGGATACTTCTCAATGGTGTTGCGAGCACTGGTGGATCACAAGGGCAATTTCACCAGTATCAACATGGGATGGTCAGGGAAGGTGCATGACCCACTCATCTAGTCTCTTCAAAAAATTGCCATTGGAGATGTTGAAATGCCAATAGTTATTCTTGGAGAGCCAGCCTACCCCTTGTTTGTATGACTCATGAAGCTGTGCACAGGCAGCCTAGACAGCAGTAAGGAGCAGTTCAATTACAGGCTGATCAAGCAAAATGGTGGTGGAATGTGCCTTTGGCCATTTAAATGGACACTGGTGCACTTTATTGACTAGGTTAGACTTTGGCGGAAGCAGTATTCTCATGTTGCTGCTTTCTGTGTGCTCCATAATATCTGTGAAAGTCAGGGAGAAAAGTTTCTGGCAGAGTAGGGGTGGCAGTTGAGGAATATTGCCTAGCGCAGTGTTTCTTAAACTTTTTAAGACTGAGGAACACCAAACAATTTTTTTTTATGGGGAACACCAAGGATTTTTTGGTTGAGCAAAAAACAACAATCCCCCCTCCCCCCCCAAACAAACAGCCCCCCGGGAAAATTTGTCAAGCAAAACAACAAAAAAAACCCCCACTGGACCAGGAGGGAGGGTAGAGGAGGGTCTCGGGGCAGGGTGTCTGGCCAGGAGCAGGGGTGGGCGAGCTGGGCAGCTGCCCGGGCACCTGATGGCAGCTGTAAGGGGTGCGCGGTGTCCCTTATAGCTGCCAGCAGGTGCCACGCGCCCAGCTCCCGCAGCGCCGGCCCCCCCCATCCCCGTGGCGCCGGCCAGCAGCGCCCTTCCCCCCATGGCTGTGGGGCCCTGCACGGCCAGGCGCGGCCTGCCCCGGGCTGTGTGCCAGCAGCGGTGGCCGGGCCGGGCTGGGCTGGGCAGCGCATGGGCCGTGCGCCCAGGGGTGGTTCAGGGGGGCTTCCCACTCCATCTCCAGGCACATTAACAAACTTTTCTGGGAATCTCTCACTGTGTAGGTGCACTGGCTGCCACTGTATCCCAATTGTTCAGGGCAGATAAAAAAGATTAAACCCAATTACATTTAGCCACTGTAGTATAATTGCAAATTTGAACTCACCTGAAGTGCCCTCCCTAGCATCAGAGTTCAGCAGCATTAAGTCCAATGCAGGCATTGTTTTGGTCAAGGCAGGGCTGTCCAGGCTTCCCTACACTTACATCCTGGATAACATCCTAGCAATGTCAGTCTCCTCATCAAGTCCAAATATATTATTGAATTGCAGTTCTCCGTGAGATTGGGGATTGTTGAGAGAAAAAATGGTCTGTTCTATTACCAGTTAACAGTAGTACATATGTGGGCAGAAAAAGAAGGTTGTTATAATGGGTGATGTGCGCCTGATATTAGTTGTACTAGGGTGCTGTGCCCCCTGCTGGCTACACTCATCAACCCCCCCTCTCTGGCAGCTATGCTCGCCAATCCTCCCCCCGGCCTTTATGCCCTACCACCAGCCTGTTCCTGCACCTTCCTTTGCTCCTGCACCCTCCCCCATGGTCCCACACCTTACCACTAGCCTGCTCCTGCACCCTTCCTCCTGCCCAGATCCTTCACCCCTTCCCTGTCCCAGTCACTGGCAGAGACTGGAGGGGGGCACCTGGGAGGGAGGGAGGTGGCCACGCGGCTCCTGCCTCCCCAGCCTCCAGAGCAACAGAGAGGGGGAGAAAGAGGGCTCCTGAGGGGCTGCAGCTGGTAGGGCCATGGGGGAAGAGGCTGATCAGTGGGGAAGGCAGCCAGGGGGCAGGCCCGGGTGGCCAGTGGTGATGGTAGCATGGTTTGAGGAAGGGCTGCAGCCGGTAGGGCTGTGGGGGAAGAGGCTGGTCAGTGGGGAAGGCAGCCAGGGGGCAGGCCCGGGTGGCTGGTGGTGACGGTGGTGCAAGGAGGGGTTGCAGCTGGTAGGGCTGCAGGGGAAGAGGCCAGTCAGTGCTGAAGGTGGCTTGGGCCAGGGAATGGGGGCAGGAGCTGGTAGTGGCAGCCTAAGATGATCCCTCCTGTGGGGGAGTAATGTAAAGGCCAGAGGAGTTGCCTGGAGCTAAACGGGCTGACGGCAGGGCGATGTAGATGATGTCCCTCTGTTGTCCCCCAGGAAATTGTTTTTATATATATATAGAGAGAGACTATATTAATGTCCAGTGACCTGAGTCAAGATCGGTGGCCCTGTTGTTCCATGCACTGTACAGTCATATAGGGAGCTATGTTCCAAAGAGCATGCTGTCTAAAAGCCTTCACTGACGGTGGTGTTCAGAAGAACAAATGCCATGATTTAGTTATTTGGAAGAATAACAAGAGTCTTTTAGGATGGGGTTGGGAGAGAAGAGAAGTAAATGGGGAAAGTGAAGAAACACTGATAGGATGGAATAAAATTATTTTATTAGAATAAAATTAAATGGACCCCTTCTCCCTCTTTTAGGCAAATAAGTCTATTGCTATTTAATAAGGCAAGGAAATCATTATTAGTTTGTAAACACAGGAGGTGTGTCTACACAGCGGTGCTATTTTGGGATAACATCCATTATCCCAAAATAGTGTTGTCCGTGTCTTAACAGCACGCTTGTTATTTCAAAATAATTTCAAAATAATGGGTGGCTTCTCCATCGAGTGGTGACCCTGTGGGTGCTCCACTTAGGTGTCGGTGCGTTCTCGCGCCACTGATCAGAGATTTTTGGTCAGCAGTGCCCCTTGTGCCATGCCTGCCGACTCTGTGTCTCTTGGTGCTGCCGTTGGTTGAGTGCGCATGTGGCATGAGCCTCCCTCGGTTCCTTTTCAATCATCCTTAGCTGAAGATGGAGTCAGAGCCGTGCTCTTCTTTTTTTACAGGAAACCAATGAATAGCATAGTTAGTTTAGTAATAATTCATAGTTTTAGTCAGTCAACAATACTTTTCAACGTTTATTTAAAAAAAAAAAAAAAAAAAAGAGCAGCTGCCAAGGCTTTTTTCCTCTTAAAGTTCTCCTGGCTTTAAGAAATGTGACTCATGCCAGGACTCAATGTCTATTTCAGATGGATATGCGTCCTGCATTAAATGCCTTGGAGAGACTCATGCAGCACATAAGTGCCCACATTGTCTAAACATGACAGCCAGAGCCAGAAAAGACCATGAAATGCAGCTCAAAAATCTCCTGTGGGAGAAATCCCTACAATCATCAGGGGATAAGTCTGAGGAGATGCGGGGGCAGCAAAAGCCCGTTGACAGGGTTGCCTCACTACCCCTTAGAGGCTCTCAAGTTTCACGGGCATCCCTGGCACACTCATTGCCAGCACTGTCCCAAGCCTCCCGTTCCTGGTGCCGTCAGTCTCCAGCACTGTGGAGAAACGGAAGACCACATTAGCCAGGAGAGCTCAGTCAGAGCCTAAGTGCTTGGCACTGGCTAGTGCCACTAATACAATGGCACCGACAAAGCCTGATATGCCAACACCACCGGCTCCCACGGGCACCTCTGCGCTCCCTGAACAAGCCGTTCCTGGGTAGCCTGAACACAAACGCGCTCTGGCATTGGAGTATAAGAAAGCGTTGCAAAAGACGTGTCATTTACAAAAAATCCCCACAGCCCGGTACATCTCTGATACAAGGAGCCTGTTTGCCACGCTCCCCTGTGTTGTCTCATGCCAACATGCACAGGCACTTGCCAGAAAGGGCTCCCCACTCTCCTACGCTGCTGCCACCAGAAACTGACTATGGTAGTGGGCAGCAGAGATGATTTTCATCATGCCATTCACCCTCATTGGGATCAGTGACTTCCTGGCACTCCTATCGAGATCATTCTCTACAACAACCACACCTTCTTCTTCAAGTGGTCCCCGTGGGTGTTCCACTCATGGTGTTGGGCTCGTCCCAGTGCCGCAGCTCGGAGGCTTTGTATAGCTGTTTTCAGCCGGGTCGCTCCTGCGCAGTGTGCAGCACATGCCGTTTGCGCTCTTTGATCTTCGCGCGCACCCAGCTTACCAGTCTGTTCCTCTCAACCGTCCCTGGACGCAGATGGAGCTTCTATTGTCTACAGCGGGGCACTCTCCACCACAGCAGCACCGTGACCATCGCCTGACTTCTCCAATACGCAGTCCGGGGGACACAACACAGCAGTCAGACCTGGAAGATGGACAATTGTCTGAAGCTGACGACCATCAGTCTGAAAATCCAGTTCCTGACCATTCATCCTCTTCAACCCACGAGGCAATTTTCCCACGCGACACGTCCCTGCCAGATGATTTTAAGCAGTTCCAAGACCTCTTCAAGCGGGTGGCTCAGTCCCAAGAAATCCAAATAACAGAAGCACAAACGAAACAGCATTGACTGCTGAAAAATTTGCATCCAAGGCAGAGCGCAAAAGTGGCCATTCCTACTGATGAAGCCATTATGGAAGCAGCAGACATCATCTGCCAGACACCGGCTTCAGTACCACCAACCTGCAGGAGAGTGGACAGGAGATATTTTGTCCCTTCCAAGAATTTAGAATTCCTCTTCAACCATTCACAGCCAAACTCGCTGGTGGTAGATGCAGCGCCACAACGGGCCAAGACACCGCAGTATAAGACAACACTAGATGCCAAAAAAACTAGATATATTCGGCAGGAAAGTTTACTCCTTGGCGATCCTTCTCCTGCGTATTTCTAATTATGCCGCCTTGCTATCGAACCACAACTTTGACAATTATGAAAAGATATCGTAGCTTCTTCACTACCTCCCAGAAAACAAGCGCCCCCTCTTAAAGTCCCTAGTGCAGGAGGGTTTTACGGCATCAAGAGCGAGTCTGCAGATCTCCTTGGATGCGGTGGACACGGCAGCTCGCACTACTGCAACTGCAGTAACGATGAGGCGCTCATCTTGGCTGGCTTCCACAGCAGTTCCAAAGGAGCTTCACGCAAAAGTGGACGACCTCCCTTTTGATAAAAACAAGCTGTTTGCGGAAAAGACGGATGAGATCCTCTACTCCGGAAAAGATTCCTGGTCTACGCTCTGCACCTTGGGGTTGTATACACCCCCTTTTCGGCGCAAGAGAGATTACCCATACCAGAAGAGGTACAACTACCCCTATCAAAGACAACAACATCAACAGCGAGCCATAGACCAATTACGTCCAAGACAGCACCCGCAACATAGACGGCCCTAACCATTCCTCTTGAACCACCAACAAAATTCCAAACACCAAGTTTGATGGTTCGGTCGAGGGTATGCAACAAGTCCTTACGCTGACTGACAACAACAAGTCACTCTCCTCTTTCACCATCAACTTCGACCTTTTCAAGATCAATGGGCGGTGATTACATCAGACTGCTGGGTATTGCAACGGGTGGTTACTGGGCTTACCATCCCCTTCACTGCCATATCACCCACAAATCCACCAACCCCGTCCCTTTTCAGGGACCCATCTCACGGGACCCGGTTAAAAGAAGAGGCTCAGCGTTTGCTCTCTCTAGGAGCCATAGAGCCCATTCCTCCTCAGTTCAGAAGAAGGGGCTTCTATTCACGATATTTCTCACGGAGAAGAAGACCGGAGGATGGAGACCCATCCTCGACCTCAGGAAGTTAAACAAATACCTCTGCTGTCAAAGGTTCAAGATGGTGACCCTTGATAATACTGTCACAAGAGAAGGATGATTGGTTTGCAGCCCTCCACTTGCAAGATGCGTATTTTCATATAGCGATACATCCAGCTCACAGAAGTTTTCTCTGTTTTACTATCGGTGATGATCATTTCCAATATCTACACGTTTGGACTTGCATCTGCTCCCAGGGTGTTTTCAAAAACCCTGGTAGTAGTAGCAGCTCACCTGCGGCGCAGAGTCGTGATCATATTTCCATATTTAGACAACTGCCTTATAAAAGGCAGGTCGAGACAAAAGGTCCTACGCATGGTGGCACTAACCAGGCAGACATTTCTATCGCTTGGGCTCATAATCAACGAGCAAAAGTCATCTCCAGATCCTACGCAGACTATAAATTTCATAGGTGCACGTCTGGATTCCACCATGGCCCGTGCATACTTACCTCAAGAGCGCTTCCAAGTTCTACACGAGCTGGCCACGGTAGTCATCCACGCCCCTACAGTCACCGTAATTACCTGTTTCCACCTCATGGGGCATATGGCGGCCACCACCTTCGTGGTCCAACATGCGAGACTTCATTTTCGCTGTCTCCAACACTGGTTGGTATCGGTGTATATTCCAATAAAGCACTCCACACACAAAGTGATAATCCCAACTCCTCTAGTTCGCAGATCCCTGAGTTGGTGGTTGAATCCCAAAAATCTGCTAGCAGGGGTTCCATTCAAATGTCAGCAGCCATCGACCCAGTTGACTACAGACACCTCCCTTTTGGGCTCGGGCACACATCGATGGTATGTCTGTGCAGGGCAGATGGTCGGCGGCGGAGGCATTTTCTCATATCAACCTCGTAGAGCTAAAAGCTGTATTCCTTGCTTGCAAACACTTCTGCGCACATATAACTGGTACAACCGTCTGAGTGCTTACAGACAACATAGCAACTATGTATTATGTCAATCGACAAGGAGGAGCACGATCCCGATTACTTTGCGCACAGGCAGTCCACTTATGGAACTGGTGTATAAGAAACCGTACCATTCTGGTAGCATCCTACTTACCAGGCACAAGCAATGTCATGGCGGATGCTCTGAGCAGATGTTTCCCTCAGGATCATGAGTGGGAAATTGACCCCGATGTCTTGGACAACATCTTCCGAGCTTGGGGATCACCGCAAAGAGACCTCTTCGTGACCTACGAAAACAAGAAGTGTCACCTTTACTGCTCCAGAGGAGGCATGAGCAAAGGCTCCTTTGGAGATGCACTGCTAATCCGTTGGGGCGCGCTTCTGCTCTATGCGTTCCCACCAATGGTACTTATTCCGAGAGTAATCCAAAAAATCAAGGAAGACTCAGCCCGGGTCATACTCCTAGCACCAGCCTGGGCAAGACAACCGTGGTACCCATTCCTCCACTCCTCCCAGACCTCCTCTCCCAGAACCAGGGGTCTCTGCTACACCCCAGACCAGAGACCCTCCATCTGACAATGTGGCTAACAGCTGGTTCAGGATAGAGGAGCAACTTTTTTCAGAGGCTGTAAAGACCGTACTGTTGAACAGTAGAAGACAAACCACAAGAAAGACTTATCTGGCAAAATGGAGGAGGTTCGTCGCTTGGTGTGAGAAAACTGGCATCCAACCGCACTCTGCACCAATGCATGAGATTCTTGATTATATCCTTTCCCTACACCAGGTGGGCCTTTCGATTTCTACGCTGAGAGTTCACCTCTCAGCAATCACCGCTTTCCATACCACCACCGAAGGCCATTCAGTCTTTGCTCATCCCATGACCAAAAGACTGCTTAAGGGAATAGCTAATCTTAAAACCCACGAAGACCCATCCCCCCTACTTGGAGCTTGGATTTGGTCCTTGACATGTTAATGTACCTACCCTTTGAGCCACTAGCCATCACATCGTTATCGATGCTCAACACAGAGGTGGTATTCTTGTTGGCTATTATGTCCGCCCGTAGGGTGAGCAAACTGGCAGCATTAATGGCAATGCCACCCTTCACAGTTTTCACCAAGGACTCAGTCACATTACGAACCCATCCAGCCTTTATCCCTAAGATCGCAACACAATTTCATATAAATGAACCCGTCATTTTACCTGTCTTTTACCTGAAGCCACATGCTTCGACTCGAGACTCACTACTCCATACCCTCGACGTACGTCGAGCGTTAGCATTCTATATAGACAGAACACGGACCTGGCGTAAGACCGACCGTCTAATAGTATCCATAGCAGACCGCTCCAAGGGCAATGTATTGTCTTCCCAGCATCTGTCCAACATCATAGTCTCTTGTATCACCATGTGTCATTCAATGCGCAGCAAGCCCCCTTCAGACTGTACCTAGGGCGCATTCCACCAGGGCAGTGGCAACATCCACAGCATTTGTCAGAGGAGTCTCACTGCCAGAAATCTGCAGGGCAGCTACATGGTCCTCAAGCTTGACCTTTATGAATCACTACGCAATAGTGCGCAGGTGGACGCCTGACTCTTCGGTGACCTCAGCAGCACTTTCGGTCATTGACAAACCTGAACTCCAGGAACGCAATGCAAGTACTGCTACGAAGTCACCATGAGTGGAGCACCCATGGGGACCACTCGAAGAAGAAGAGGAAGTTACTCACCTTCGTGCAGTAACGATGGTTCTTCGAGATGGGTCCCCATGGGTGCTCCACGTCCCACCCTTCCTCCCCATTCTGGAGTTGTTTTCTTTTGTATCCTTATAGATACGGAACGGTGAGAGGAACTGACAGGTAAGCCGAGTGCGCGCAAAGATCAAAGAGCGCAAATGGCGTGTGCTGCACACTGCACAGGCGCGACTCGGCTGAAAACAGCTATGCAAAGCCTCCGAGCTGTGGGGCCGGGACGAGCCCGACACCATGAGTGGAGCACCCACGGGGACCCATCTCAAAGAACCATCGTTACTGCACGAAGGTGAGTAACTTCCTCTTCCATGGACCAGCTGTGGATGTATCCTCCACAACAATTTCAGCCTCTGTGTCCCCTTTGGGAACCATGGCACGGGTATCAACTGCATTCCTCTCATACCTACTGCCCAAGAGATGCATCACCTGCATTGCCACAACGCACGGCTACACACTCCCCGGCTACATCTGTGCATTCCTCGCTGTCTCACCCACCCTCAGTGATAACACAAGCTGACTCTAATGACAGTGGCGACTTACCCCACTCAAACTCAGAGAGCTCCTCGCACGCTTCCAGATCCATTAGATCAGATGAGGCAGTGTGTCAGGTATCACCCTCTCCACCGGCAGATGACCTAAAACAATTCCAAGAATTATTTAAACGAGTGGCTCAATCATAGGCCATTACACTCCAAGAGGTTCAAGACAAATAATACAAATTACTCATGATACTGCAACCGTCGGCATCCTCAAAGATAGTCTTACCCAGTAATGAAGCTATCTTGGAACCATCAGAGGTGCTTTGGCAAACTCTAGCCTCTATTTCCCCCAACCAATTGCAGGGTGGATAGAAAATGTTTTGTCCCAGCAAAAAGCATAGACTTCCTATTCTCAGATCCCCAGCCAAAATCACTAGTCATAGACTTGGTTAATCACAAGTCCAAACACCCACAATTTAAGTCTACACCTCGGGACAAGAAGCAAGGATATCTTTGGCCACAAGGTAGACTCTTCCGCCATCCTCCAATTTAGGATATCGAATTACACAGCCCTCCTGGCTAATTATGATCACGCCAACTACGCTAGACTGCAGGATCTGGTACAGGATTTTCCTGAGAATAAGAGACCACACTTCCAGTCCATTATCAAGGAGGGTCCCTGCTACAAGCAGAAGTACACAAGCTACTCACTCTAGGGGCAGCAGAACCGTTTCCCCCTGAACATTGGGGAAGAGGGTTCTATTCCAGTTATTTTCTAACAGCCAAGAAAACGGTGCTGGAGGCCAATCTTGGATCTCAGGAAACTGAACAAGTTCATTCTCAACACAAAATTCAGAATGATGACCCTTGCAACTATCATATCCACACCAGACAAAGGGGACTAGTTCTCAGCCCTCGACCTTCAGGATGCATATTTTCATGTAACCATCCATCCTGCTCACAGGAGATTTCTCAGATTCGTAGTAGGTCAAGATCACTACCAATACCGGGTCCTCCCCTTTGGTCTTTCCACGGCCCCTTGAGTGTTCTCCAAGACACTAGCTGTTGTCACAGCCTTTCTCAGAAGACAAAACAACATCATCTTTCCCTACTTTACTGCTGTTTAATCAGGGGATCCACACGTCGTCAAACTATAGAAATGACAACCACTACCAGATAATGCTTGCCTACCTATCAAAAGATAGAATTTATCAGGGCATGTCTAGATTCAGTGACAGCAAAGGCCTACCTGACATCGCAAAAATTCAAGGCACTATGTGACCTTATTTGGGGAGTCAAGCATACTCCCTTTACCACAGCCCGCACATGTCTCCAAATACTGGGACACATGCCAGCTACAACCTTTGTAGTCCTGTTCACGAGGCTACATATGCGCTGCCTACAGTATTGGTCGCAACTGATAACAGGGAGTTGTGAAAGGGAGTTTGGAAGGGAAGTGGAAAGGGGATGCGATACACTTGCCATTCTTTAAAAAATCTTTTCACTAAATTATTATCAAAGCTTCCTGAGCTCTTTTGGGCCTTCAGGGGTTGATTGCATCAGAGGCAAGGCTTTGAGCCGGGCCTAGCCCTCAGTCTTCTAAAAAGGCAGCCAGAGCAAATGCAGAGAGCAGCGAACAGGGCAGCAGCCAACGTGGGAGTTTGCCTGGGAACTCACCCTGGGAGACCCCCATAGTGTTTGGTGCTCTTTTCCTTGAAGATTTTTTTTTTCTTTTCTCTCTCCTACCCTTCAAGGAGGCATTTAATAATATCTGAGGATTCTCTCAGAAGGAAGGCAGGTATGGATGGTGATAGGTCTGCTGTTGTTACCTGCACAGCATGTGCCATGTTTGTCTTCCTCTCGGAAGAAAGAAGGGATTTCATCTGTACTAAGTGCAAGCTGGTCACCATTTTGGAAGAAAAAATTAAAGGACTTGAGGCCCAAGTATCGACCCTACGTTCCATCAGAGAGGATGAAGACTTCCTCAATAGAAGGCAGCGTTTAATCCTGCAGGCACAGCAGGCTGAAGAGCCAGTGAGGGCAGTACAGGACAAGGAAGAGAACTGGCAGCATATAACCTCTAGAAGAAGAAGGCGGCCAACTCAGGTATCCCCTATTCCTGTAGAGGTAAGTAACCAGTTTCAGGCTCTCCCAACAGGCACTGCGGTGGAGAATGTTTTGGCAGGGAACTTTCCGGGAAGAAATCAGAAGGGAACACCATCTACTGGAAGGCATGGGATGCGTAGTCCTAGGGATGGGGGTTCCGTGACCACCACCCCTAAAAGAAGAAGACGGGTGGTGGTGGTGGGGGACTCCCTCTTAAGAGGGACTGAGTCATCCATCTGCCATCCAGACCTGCAATCTCGAGAAGTTTGCACTTACCGGGAGCTCGCATTCAGGATGTCACCGAGAGTCTTCCAAAACTGCTCAAATCTTCGGATCGCTACCCCTTCCTGATTCTCCATGTGGGAACTAACGATATGGCCAAGAATGACCTTGAGCTGCAGATTATGTAGTGCTAGGAAGAAGGATAAAGGAATTGACGTGCAAGTGGTGTTCTCATCCATCCTTCCGGTTAAAGGAAAAGGTCCGGGTAGGGATCGTCAAATTGAGGAAGTAAATGCGTGGTTGCATAGGTGGTGTCACAGAGGAGGCATTGGTTTCTTCGACCATGGGATTGCTAGGAAGAGATGGGATCCACCTAACCAAGAGAGGAAAGAGCATCTTCACGGGCAGGCTTGGACACCTAATGAGGAGGGCTTTAAACTAGGTTTGTTGGGGGATGGTGACCAAGGCCCTGAGATAAGTGAGGAAGTTGGCTACCGGGAAGAAACACAAGGAGGAATGAGCAGCAAAGGAGGACCCCTGCCTCGAATGGAGAAGGTAGGGTGATCAACTGGTTATCTAAGGTGTTTGTACACAAAAGCAAGAAGCCTGGGAAGCAAACAGGAAGAATTAGAAGCCCTGGCTCAGTCAAAGAACTATGATTTGATTGGAATAATGGAGACTTGGTGGGATGACTCGCATGACCGGAGCACTGTCATGGAAGGGTATAAACTGTTCAGCAAGTACAGGCAGGGGAGAAAAGGAGGAGGAGTTGCATTGTATGTAAGAGAGCAGTATGATTGTTCGGAGCTCCAGTATATAGAGGGTGGAAAGCCTTTTGAGAGTCTATGGGTTAAGTTTAGAGGTGGAAGCAACAGGGATGATGATGTGGTTGGTGTCTGCTATAGACTACTGGATCAGGTGGATGAGGTAGATGATGCTTTCTTCAGACAACTGAGAGAAGCTACCAGATCACAGGCCCTGGTTCTCATGGGGGACTTCAATCACCCTGACATCTGTTAGAAGACCAATACAGCAATACACAGACAATCCAGGAAGTATTTGGAGAATGTTGGAGTTAACTTCTTGGTACAAGTGCTGAAGGAACCAACCAGGGGCCATGCGCAGCTTGACCTGCTGCTCACAAAAAGGGAGGAACTAGTAGGGGAAGTAGAAGTGGGTGACATCCTGGGAAGCAGTGATCATGAGATTTCAGGATCCTGACCAAAGGAAGAAAGTAGAGTAGCAAAATACACACCCTGGACTTCAGAAAAGCAGACTTTGACTCCCTACGAGAACTGTTGGGTCGGATTCCCTAGGATGCTTACATGAAGGGGAAAAGAGTCCAGGAGAGCTGGTAGTATTTTAAAGAAGCCTTATTGAAGGCTTAGGAAGAAACCATCCCGATGCGCAGCAAGAAAAGCAAATATGTTAGGCGACCAGATTGGCTTACCAGGGAAATGCTTAGTGAGCTTAAACACAAAAAGGAAGCTTACAAGAAGTGGAACCTTGGACAGGTGACTAGGGAGGAGTATAAATACATTGCTCGAGACTGCAGGGGAGTTATCAGGAAGGCGAAAGCACAATTGGAATTGCAGCTAGCAAGGGATGTGAAAGGTAACAAGAAAGGTTTCTACAGGCATGTTAGCAATAAGAAGGTGATCAGAGAGGGTGTGGGGCCCTTACTGGATGAGGGAGGTAACCTAGTGACAGATGATGTGGGAAAAGCTGAAGTACTCAATGCTTTCTTTGCCTCTGTCTTCACGGACAAGGTCAGCTCCCAGACAAATGCACGAGACAATGGAGCATGGTAAGGAGATGGAGAGCCCTTGGCGGGGAACGAACAGGTTAGGAATTATTTAGAAAAGCTAGACATACACAAATCCATGGGTCCGGATTTAATACATCCGAAGGTACTGAGGGAGTTGGAAAATGTCATTGCGGAGCCTTTGGCCATTATCTTTGAAAACTTGTGGAGATTGGGAGAGATCCCGCATAATTGGAAAGGCAAATGTAGTGCCAATCTTTAAAAAAGGGAAGAAGGACAATCCAGGGAACTACAGACCAGTCAGCCTTACCTCAGTCTCCGGAAAAATCATGGAGAGGATCTTCAAGGTGTCCATTTTGAGGCACTTGGAAGAGGGGAAAGTGATCAGGAATAGTCATTATGGATTCGTGAAGGGCAAGTCGTGCCTGACCAATCTGATTAGCTTCTATGATGAGGTAACTGGCTTTGTGGATATGGGAAAGTCACTGGATGTGAGATACCTTGACTTTAGCAAAGCTTCTCCCACAGTTTTCTTGCCAGCAAGTTAAGGGAATGTGTATTGGATAAATGGACTCTAAGATGGATAGAAAGCTGGCTAGACTGTCGGGCTCAATGGGTAATGATCAACGGCTGAATGTCAGGTTGGCGGTTGGTTTCTAGCGGAGTGTCCCAAGAATCGGTTCTAGGGTCAGTTTTGTTCAACATTTTTATTAATGACCTAGATGAGGGGATGGATTGCACCTTCAGCAAGTTCGCAGATGACACTAAGCTAGGGGGAGAGATAGATACACTGGAAGGGTGCGATAGGGTCCAGCGTGACCTAGACAGATTAGAGGATTGGGCCAAGAGAAATCTGATGAGGTTCAACAAGGACAAGTGTAGAGTCCTGCACTTGGGACGGAAGAATCTCAAGCATTGTTACAGGCTGGGGACCGAATGGCTAAATAGCATTTCTGCAGAAAAGGACCTGGGGATTACAGTGGATGAGAAGCTGGATATGCGTCAACAGTGTGCCCTTATAGCCAAGAAGGCTAGTGGCATATTAGGTTGCATTAGGAGGAGCATTGCCAACAGATTCAGAGATGTGATTATTCCTCTTTATTCGGATCTGGTGAGGCCATATCTGGAGTATTGTGTCCAGTTCTGGGCTCCCCACTATAGAAAGCACATGGACGCATTGGAGAGGGTCCAGCAGAGGGCAACCAAAATGATTAGGGGTCTGGAGCGCATGACCTATGAGGAGAGATTGAGGGATTTTTGGTTTGTTTAGTCTGCAGAAGAGAAGTCTGAGGGGGGGAGTTGATAGCAGCCTTCAATTTCCTGAAGGGAGGTTCCAAGGAGGATGGAGAAAGGCTGTTCACAGTCATGAGGGATGGCAGAATAAGGAACAATGGTCTCAAGTTACAGTGGGGGAGGTCGAGGTTGGACATTAGGAAAAACTATTTCACTAAGAGGGTGATGAAGCACTGGAATGGGTTACCTAGGGAGGTGGTGGAATCTCCATCCCTAGAGGTTTTTAAGTCTCGGCTTGATAGGGCCCTGGCTGGGTTAGTTTAGTTGGGATTGGTCCTGCCTTGGGCAGGGGGCTGGACTTGATGACCTCCTGAGGTCTCTTCCAGCTCTATGATTCTATGAATTTGCAGCCTCTATTAGAAAGAGGCAGCAAGGGGGGAACTGAAGGGCGCTCTTCAAAGCGTTAGCTGACCCCGGGACGCCATGCGGCAGTGCTAGTGGGAGACTGCTCCCCTCAGTGCTTTCGCTGCACTTCTGCTCCCCACAGTGCTTTTGCCCTTGAAGTGTAGCAATGGCCTTGGGGCTATTGCTACACTTTAAAGGTGGAGGTGCCTTATCGACTAATAATTGAATACTCGATGCAATTTGCATTGACTGGTCAATTAGCCAGTTTATAAATTTAACATCCCTAGGCAGGAGTGGAGTCAAGGGGGTTCTGAGTGTAAGAGGGGGCTCAGGGCTGAAGAAGAGGGTGGGGTGCAGGAGTGTGAGAGCTTTGGTTCGGGTTGGGGGGCTCAGAGCTGGGTGTAAGGGCTCTGTCTGGGGCTGCAGGCTCTGAGGTGGGGCTTGGGATGAGAGGTTTGGGGCTCAAGCTAACCTGGGCAGGTCCCTGATGCGGTTGGTAAGAAGGAGCCCTTTTCCCCTTTTGCAGCAGTTCTGTAGTGGGGAGGGGCTCCTCCTCACCGGCTGCGGCAGCTTCAGGGGTTGGGAAGAGATCTCTCTCCCCGATGCAGCCCTGCACCCCTCTGTGCAGCATAATGGGAGGCTCATGGCCATGCGGTCACACAGCTTAGGGAGCACTTAGCCTGTGTAACTTATGGCATATCTACACTACCCGCCGGATTGACAGGCAACAATCGATCCAACGGGCGTCAATCAACCCCTGAGTGCTCTCCCATCTACTCCAGCACTCCATCAGAATGTGAAGCGTGGGCGAAGTCAATGGCGGAGAGTGTCAGCTGTGCACTTATTACAGTGAAAACACCATGATAAGTAGATCTAAGTACATTACAGGTTGGATCTCCATGATCCGGCACCCTCACAACCTGACCAGTCCCAGGGAGGGTCAGTTCTGCCCCTCTGCTGAAGGACTCTGGGCTTCCCTAGCCTGTCAGCAGACCCAGCAGGGCTTCCTTCCCAGTAGCAGGGCTCACAGCTCTGCAGCCAGCTCCGCTGCCCCCTAGGGCTGTCACTGCGCCAGGGCCGAAGGTGCTCTGTGGCTCTTGAGGCTTCTGGTGTTCCACTACTCCTTCTACTGGGGCTTTGTCACCCAAGCAGCCTCAGGACAGCAGCAGTTCCTATGCCTGGGACCAGCTGGCTCACTCCCTGCCCTTTGTCTGTATTTTAATTTTTGTATATTTAAAAATAAGAAGGCTGCAGAAGACTTTTGCAATGTGATGGGAAAGTTTTGCTACCAAACGTGCTAGGTTATTGTAAGACAGGAATTTTCTATTTCATTATGTAAGTAATTAATAAAATCCCGTGTAATGGAAGTGCTGTCATCATTGATACTTAAATAGCATTAAAGCTATTTCAAATTCAGAGAATGACCTAGTAATGAAAAATCAATTGCAGATGATATGCTTATGGCAGGGTGACTAACTTTTATGCCTCTCTACAGCATTTCTTTCTTTTAATGCACACATGAGCGTGTTGTAATTTTGTAATAATTTAATTGGGTTTATTGATGTATAGTCTAGGTACTACATGATATTCTAGCAGTTCAGCTTTGATAAGATGGATACTGCACCAAGAGACAAGTAGGACAGAGAGATGAGTGGTGGAGCTAGCATTAGGAAGATGGGTGAAGCAGGGAAGGTCAAGACAGAGGAATTTGAGGGCCACTCACCGATTCCTCACGAGAACTGAGAGAAAATGTCAGACAGGGAAAGTCCTTCCATTCATGAATAACCCACTTTATTAGCTCCCTGAATACTTGCCCTACTTCTGTACCTTAATTACACGTGCTTTGATGCACATTAGTCGCACATTACATCAGCCCAGACTTTCAGAAATTTCAGTAGTCACAGTCTTGGCCAGAATTTCAAGAAAGCCTGACATGCTTTGTACTGTGCTCCCAGGAAAATTGGGTAAAACATGTCACAGTGAAAGTTGCTAGTCAATGAGTTCTCCTGATACTCTGTTTCTCTTTGCTGCCGTGTGCATCTTGGGTTTTTAAATCTATATTGGTCACAAATCCCGCATGTCTGTGAAGCAGTGCAAGAGAAATACACAAATGGTTGTGAGGTGGTCTGTTACCATGGGTGTTGAGGGGGGCCAAGTAAGCATCATAAACAAAAGGTGTCATTCAGTTTTTGTTTAATTGTTTGTATTATAATAGCGTGTATTAGGTTTCCCAACCAAACCTGGGATTTCACTGTGCTAGATCCTGTACAAACATACTTCTTCTTTATACCCAAGTATATGTGGTATATGTACACTGCTGTAATGTCCAAGCATAAATATAAGAAATGCCCTGTTGCTTAGTGTGTTTCCTGTCTTCCTCAGAGCAAATTGGAACATTGGCAGATCAGCACATAGTCCATGTTGCCTGTGGAGAGTCTCATTGTGTGGCACTCAGTGACCAGGGCCAGCTCTTTTCATGGGGCGCAGGTAGTGATGGACAACTGGGGATCACTACTACAGAACATTTTGTGGCAGTACCAAGGTAAGGTTTACAGAAACGAAATGCTAAAGTTTTTATATGTAATGGATAAAGTGAGATCTTCTACTTCTTCTTCCTGGGACTGGGCAAGTCTCTTCATTAACTTCAGTGGGTTTCTCTTTCTTTTAAGAGTAATAAAGGGAGGACTTTTCTCTCTATCCATATTCTGCTTGTCAAGTTAACGAGGCCCTTTGGTTTTGGTTTTTACAAAGAAAAAAAAATCTCAGGTTCTATAAAAGCTCTTATTTGGGTTTCACTGATTTCTCCCTGTTGCCCCCCACCAATTAATTTTGGACCACTCAAGTACATGAAAATTCAGATTGCTTAAAAAATCGAATCCATTACATTATTTATCTGAATAATAA
Source organism: Pelochelys cantorii (assembly GCA_032595735.1). NCBI lineage: Eukaryota > Metazoa > Chordata > Testudines > Trionychidae > Pelochelys > Pelochelys cantorii. The sequence goes on along the minus strand of CM064331.1, from coordinate 107,331,647 downwards.
TGTAGTGTAAATGTAAAACTTTCAAAATGAGGCAGTGTAATGGAAGATACTTATGCACGTGTATATATCTGTGCTCGGGTACTCATAAAAGAAGAGCTGGAACTCCCTGCATCCAGTTTCTTTCTCCCGTAGGAGAGATGGCGTCTCTGTAACATGGACTGCCTTGTTACTGAGCCACCCTCTTGCCTTCCAGGTGAGAAATACTTCTGTTTTGTCAGTTGCCTTTTTTTCTGTCTTCCCATCCTTCCCTAGTAATTTGGACCCTGGAAATAGAAGTTGATTTTTTTATACTGATTTTTTTTTTTTTTTGGTAATATAAACCAATACATTCCTGGGAAATTTTAAGTAAAATAAAAACTAAAAGTAAAGGCCCTTGTAAGTCATTCATTCCTTTTAGTTCACAGATGAGGGTTTTTTTTTAAGTTCTGCTGCACAGTCCAATTAATACACTATCACAGATTCTGATTTCTCAAGACAAACAAAAGGGCATGAATTAGCAGATACATTTTTTTCTGATGATATAATATTTTAGAACTTTGTGTGAGAAGTGGCGGGAGTTAGGATGCAATGGAAATGTTGATTGGTACCCAACTAATCTCTTACTCCCTAAAAATTCTTTTACTATGGGATCGGTCTTTCAAAATTAGAGAAGTAAACTTGGATGTATAATGAGCACTGTGATTTTGGACACTTCATGCAACATTGCCTATTCATTCATGTTATTAGTTGAGTTTATGGGATCCCACAGTTTAATAAGGAAGCTACGAAACTGTCTATTGCTCAGAAATCTTTAGATCGTGCTGATGATGTTGGCATTTGTTTAATCTGATTTGTTCCTATAATTTCAGAGTGCTGAAAGTCTTTAAATGCATAATAAACTTGTTACTGTCTTTAAAATGATGAAAAACAATCACCTTAATTGAGCTACCTTGTCCCTGTACATATTGAGTCATATTTCCTTACTTCAGGGGCAGGTATATGCTCTCTCTCTGACTTGTTCCTGGTAGCCCCGCAGAAACAGTACAAGAGGGAAGAGAAATTTTGAAAGCTCTCCTGGGTTGTGCATCATGAGCTGGACTGTTAACAGATTTTAGAGGGGTAGCTGTGTTAGTCTGTTGCAGTCAAACAACAAGGAGTCATGTAGCACCTTAAAGACTAAACTTAAAATGCCACAGAGCTGTTAATGATGTTCCAGTTTCAGAATCTTAATGATACAGGATCTGAAGGAATTCAGCTTGGCTTGCAGATGTCAGATTGACTCTTCTAGGAAAACATCTCTTATGAGTTGAGCAGAGTTGTATAGAAATCACTTAAGCAAACATGAAATCCCCCTCTGTGTCATTTTCCGAATGTTTCAGAGGAATAACTGCTCCTTAAGAGCCTTATGCCAGTCTCCATGCAAGACCTTAGGACAGTACACAAAAAGAAACTGCATATCCCACATATTGACATTAGCAAACACCAGACATGGTGACATACCTGTTCTAAGCAATTTACAAATGATAGAGCTCAGCTGTACTGAAAAAGGTTGCATGGCTGTATTAAAGCTATTTGATGTCTATAGTCAAAAGCTTCAGAGGGGTAGTCGATTTAGTTTGTAACTGGAAAAACTTAAAAAACAACGGATAATCTAGTAGCACCTTAAAGACTAACAAAACATGTAGATGGTATCATGAGCTTTCGTGGGCACAACCCACTTGGGTTATGCCCACGAAAGCTCGTGATACCATCTACATGTTTTGTTAGTTTTGAAGGTGCTACTAGAGTATTTGTTGTTTTTGAAGTCTGTGATGTTACTCTGCTGTCCCAGGTGTGTGTTTAGTCATTCCACTGCTTGTAACTGGAATGGGTATAATTGTACTCTCAAAATTAGGATTATATATCATCACTTCAGGGGGAAACGGATGTTGCAGGTAAAATACGAGTTTTGGTTTAGAATAAACACAATTGATGGACTCTAATACAGAGATCAGCAGCCACAAATGGGCCATATGAGTGGCCTCCTTCACCTCAGTGGGCCACAGCAGCCACTGGGGTTCACCTGTGGCCTTGTGCTCTGGGGCACTGAACCCCTTCACTTACCTGCTCCTCCTCTTCCCTCCCAGCACTTTGAATGCACGGATCTCCTGATTTGTGACCCATCCTCGCTCCTCCCCTTCCTTTCCAGAGCTGGAGCACGGGGAACAGCTGATTCACAGCATTACAGCTCTGGGAGAGAGGGGGAGGAGTGGGGATGGAGCATCCTGCTGAGAGGGAGCGGGGAGGTGCAGGAAATGTGGGGTTCTGGTGCCCCAGTGTGCGAGAGGCATGTGGGGTAGGGGGACAACCAAGGGGTTTGCAGGTGGAGCCCCAAGTGGGCCACATGTGCCTCCTCGGCTGCAGGTTGTCTACCATTGCTCTAATAACATTGTGTGTATATGGTTGCTTTTAAAATAACCTTTCCTCTTTAGGTTAATAAAGAACCTGAACCAACAGATGATACTGCAGGTTTCCTGTGGCAACTGGCATTGCCTAGCTCTTGCGGCTGGTACTGTAACATTCAATCTATGTTGTTAAAGATAATCTTCCTTGTGTTGTGATAATGCTTAGAGGCCAGGACCCCATTGTGTCAAGCTCTGCATGCTTATATAACAAAGAGACAGGCCAGCTCAAAGAGCTTGCAGTCAAAGTAGAAGACTATGGAAAACCACTGAATACCACAAGCAGAGAGGGAGCCCAAGGAATTAAGACAATTCTGTTCCTCAAGAAAAACATTGGTTTCCGCACACTGGATACCTATCTGTGGCAGATGGGATTTTTTTCATGTTTTTCAGTCTTTGTGTTAAAAGAAGTGCATGATTAGAATCATTAAGAAAAGCATTCTTGGGTGGTGGTCTTCAGCATGCAGTACATGTGCCTTTTTTTGTTTGGTGGTACAAGCCATAGTAGTTTTACACTCTATCCATGCACTGTTTTACCATTATATCTGTTTAATCTCCTAGTTCAATCACACACTTTATTATTTTACCTGGTAGCTCCATAGTGCATGTCTTTGTAGCCAGTAGTAGCATCTTGGTCAAACTCCTGCCTTCAAGTAGCAATGAAACCCACAGCACTGTTTCTTATTCAGCTTAACAGATTTGGGCAAATTTTAGTTACTGACTTCAATTGTCTGTCTTTATTTCAGATGGGCAGTTCTTCACATGGGGACAGAACAACTATGGCCAGCTGGGCCTGGGTAAAGAATTCCCCTCTCAAACAAGCCCACAACGCGTCACATCTCTTGATGGGATCCCCTTGGCTCAGGTTGTTGCTGGTGGAGCTCACAGCTTTGCCCTGTCTCTCTCCGGAGCTGTGTTTGGCTGGGGGAGGAACGACTCAGGACAGTTGGGCTTAAGTGATGAGCAAGGTATTGGAACACTTAGCAACAAAGGATGAGCTGATTGCTGAGCATGGCTTTGCTTTTTGTAATAATCCTTCATTGTGCCAAGGGGCCTGTAGGAGAGAGCACAGGAAAGTGATTCCTCTGTAAGGGCCCATAAGCCTTCCATATCATGAATGGAAGGAAACTGCATTGGAATTAACAAGGTCAAAAAGACCGTGGCCAAATATTTTTGGGTGCTTATATTTTGGCATGTAAATCAGTGGTCTGATTATTTTTGCAGAGGCACTAAGCATATGTAACTCCTATGGAAGTCATTGGGCTCCAGGGAGGAGCTGAGATTCACTGTGTGGAACAGTCTGAAGGATCAGGGCCCTGGGTTGGTTGAGGCCATGGTAGCAGCAAGCAGGTATACACTCTACTATGATATGCAATAGACATTTTCTCAATATTGTAAAATACTGTTTACTGGTAGTACATGGCTTCCCCCCCCTCCCCCGACAGCCAGGCTAGCTAATGCTTATTGTAGCTTAATCTCTAAATAGTCTGCAGCATAGCTTTAGAATAAAGTTTCTGAAAAGCAAATGTCATGTTCACTCTGGCCTGGGACACTGCTATTGTTAACAGATTTTCAACTCTGTGTGTATACCAGAGGGGTTTTTCTGCATGACAGAGGGGTTTTTCTGCAGGAGCAAATCAGGCCTGCCAGCATTCTTCATATGACTTCTTATACGTATTTAACTGCTAGTTAGACTATTGATAATGCAATGGTGGTAAGTTAATGATTATTCTGTTTTTCCATGTATATAAATGTGTGTGTGTATTGCATTGCAGCCTTTGTAATACACTACATTTTCATAATGTAGATTGCAAAATATTAGCTATGCATAATACTTATATGTTGCAAATAAAGCCATTAAGTTGCTCCATATTTCACATGCATATCAATGGAAGTTACAGTTTTTAGCTGCCCACCGAACTAATTCAAACGTGTTTCAAAAGTCCACAGAAAATTTACAGTGAATGCTGAATGTATGACTTGAATCTGCAAAAGGTTGTATGTGTGGTCTCATCAGTGCTGGGGAATTCCTGCGGTGTCCAGGAAGCTCAGTCCGCAATATGATATTATTTATTCGTGTTGTGGTAGCACTTAGGAACCCCATGGAGCAGAGCTTCTAGAGCATTCCATTGTGCTAAGCACTGTACAAACAGAGAACAAAAAGATTGACCCTATTCCAAAGTTTGCCTTCTGTAGCTATTAAGTATCTGTCTCCACAAAATTGATGTGTGATTATTAATGCTTTATAATCTCTCCTTTATTCTTGTTCCTTTGAGAAATGGCTGAACATATTTAAAAGGGGTTTGAGATGTTTTCATGTGTGGTTTTATGAAGGCTAAATCTTTTCTCTAACGTGAGTGACTCATCTAAGGTATAAGCCATTGTGAATTGCTCTTAATGAACATTAACAGCATGATCTATAGGCATTTACAAGTATTTCACAGCACTAGATTATTTGACTGATTTAATGTTCCGTCTCTCTGTAACAGTCCATAGACGTGTCATGCCAGGCAACCTTCCCAAAGCCTTGCATCAGAATGATGGCCAAAGGGAGAACAGATTAAAATGCTATGGTTCTGTTATGCTTCAGATGGGGAAAAAAAAATCTATTGAATACCATTGATCTCCCCTTTCCACCTTGAAAAAGCACCTGTTGGATACATAGGCTAAGGATTTCAAAAATAGGTACCTAAAGTTAAATTATAAAAAGGTGGCCTGATTTTTAAGAGTGCAGAGTATGAAGCTGCTCACATTGAAATTAAACAGCTACTGGATATTCATCTTTTCTTGAAGTGCCAATAGCACACAGAATCATAGAATCATATTGTTTGTGTTTGAGGTTTTCTTGCTGTGTGCTGAGGTTGTGTTTGGCTGTTTGGGTTTTTTTTCTTTTCCTTTTCCTTCCCCCTCCTGCCCCCACAGAGTGAGTGCTGTGGCTGGCAGGTGGAAGCTGTGAGCTTCTAATCAGGGTTTGAAATCTAGAAGCCTCTGCTCAATGGTTGAGCCTTAATCAGGGGGAGGGACTATCAGACAGTCCAGGGCTTTATAAAGGAGTGAGTCAGCAACCAGGGAGCTCGGAGAGGGAGTTGGGAATGGGGTGAGATACATGTGCCATTCTTTAAAATCTTTTCACTACACTCCTGCACTTCAAGGACGCATTTAATAACAACTGAGGAATCTCTCAGAAGGAAGGCAGGTATCGATGGTGATAGGTCTGCTTTTGTTACCTGCACATCATGTGCCATGTTTGTCTTTCTCCCAGAAGACAGAAGGGATTTCATCTGTACTATGTGCAAGCTGGTCACTATTTTGGAAGAAATAATTAGAGGACTTGAGGGCCAAGTATCGACCCTACATTCTATCAGAGAGGAGGAAGACTTCCTCGATAGAAGGCAGCATTTAATCCTGCAGGCACAGCAGGCTGAAGAGCCAGTCAGGGCAGTACAGGATAAGGAAGAGAACTGACAGCATGTAACCTCTAGAAGAAGAAGGCGGCCAACTCAGGTCTCCCCCGTCCCTGTAGAGGTAAGTAACCGCTATCAGGTTCTCTCCACAGGAACTGCGGTAGAGAATGCTTTGGCAGGGACCTCTCAGGGAAGAAATCAGAAGGGAACACCATCTACCGGAAGGCATGGGATGCATAGTCCTAGGGATGGGGGTTCCATGACCACCACCCCCAAAAGAAGAAGACGGGTGGTGGTGGTCGGGGACTCCATCCTAAGAGGGACTGAGTCATTCATCTGCCGTCCAGACCTGCAGTCTCGAGAAGTGTGCTACTTACCGGGAGCTCGCATTCAGGATGTGACCAAGAGTCTTCCGAAAATGATTGAACCTTTGGATTGCTACCCCTTCCTGCTTTTCCATGTAGGAACTAACGATATGGCCAAGAATGATCTTGAGCGGGTCACAGCAGATTATGTAACACTGGGAAGAAGGATCAAGGAATTTGAAGCGCAAGTGGTATTCTCGTCCATCCTTCCGGTTGAAGGAAAAGGTCCGGGTAGGGATCATCAAATTGAGGAAGTAAATGCGTGGTTACGCAGGTGGTGTCGGAGAGAGGGCTTTGGTTTCTTCGAACATGGGACTCTGTTCCGGGCACAAGGATTCATAGAATACTAGGACTGGAAGGGACCTCGAGAGGTCATCGAGTCTAGTCCCGTGCCCTCATGGCAGGACTCAGTACTGTCTAGACCATCCCTGATAGACATTTATCAAACCTACTCTTAAATATCTCCAGAGATGGAGATTCCACAACCTCTCTAGGTAATTTATTCCAGTGTTTAACCACCCTGACAGTTAGGAACTTTTTCCTAATGTCCAATCTAAACCTCACTTGCTGCAGTTTAAGCCCATTGCTTCTTGTTCTATCCTCAGAGGCCAGGAAGAACAAGTTTTCTCCCTCCTCCTTGTGACACCCTTTTAGATACCTGAAAACCACTATCATGTCCCCTCTCAATCTTCTCTTTTCCAAACTAAACAAGCCCAGTTCTTTCAGTCTTCCTTCATAGGTTATGTTCTCTAGATCTTTAATCATTCTTGTTGCTCTTTTCTGGACCTTCTCCAATATCTCCACATCTTTCTTGCAATGTGGTACCCAGAACTGGACACAATATTCCAACTGAGGCCTAATCAGTGCAGAGTAGAGCGGAAGAATGACTTCTTGTGTCTTGCTCACAACATACCTGTTAATGCATCCTAGAATCATGTTTGCTTTTTTTGCAACAGCATCACACTGTTGACTTGTATTTAGCTTGTGGTCCACTATAACCCCTAGATCCCTTTCTGCCGTACTCCTTCCTAGACAGTCGCTTCCCATTCTGTATGTGTGAAACTGATTGTTCCTTCCTAAGTGGCTCACTTTGCATTTGTCATTATTAAACTTCATTCTGTTTACCTCAGACCATTTCTCCAGTTTGTCCAGATCATTTTGAATTATGACCCTATCCTCCAAAGCAGTTGCAACCCCTCCCAGCTTGGTATCATTTGCAAACTTAATAAGTGTACTCTCTATGCCAATATCTAAATCGTTGATGAAGATATTGAACAGAACTGGTCCCAAAACAGACCCCTGTGGAACCCCACTTGTTATACCTTTCCAGCAGGATTGTGAATTGTTAATAACTACTCTCTGAGTACGGTTATCCAGCCATTTATGCACGCACCTTATAGTAGCCCCATCTAAGTTGTATTTGCCTAATTTATTGATAAGAATATCATGCGAGACCATATCAAATGCCTTACTAAAGTCTAGGTATACCACTTCCACCGCTTCTCCCTTATCCACAGGACTCGTTATCCTATCAAAGAAAGCTATGAAATAGGTTTGACACGATTTGTTCTTTACAAATCCATGCTGGCTGTTCCCTATCACCTTATTATCTTCCAAGTGTTTACAGATGATTTCCTTAATTATTTGTTCCATTATCTTTCCTGGCACAGAAGTTAAACTGACTGGTCTGTAGTTTCCTGGGTTGTTTTTTTTTTTCCTTTTTATAGATGGGCACTATAATTGCCCTTTTCCAATCTTCTGAATCTCTCCCGTCTTCCATGATTTTCCAAAGATGATAACTAAAGGCTTAGATACCTTCTGTATCAGCTCCTTGAGTATTCTAGAATGCATTTCATCAGGCCCTGGTGACTTGCAGACATCTGACTTTCTAAGTGATTTTTAACTTGTTGTTTTTTTATTTTATCTTCTAAACCTACCCCCTTCCCACTAGCATTCACTATGCTAGGCATTCCTTCGTCAGACTTCTCGGTAAAGACCGAAACAAAGAAGTCATTAAGCAATCTCTGCTATTTCCAAGTCTCCTGTTACTGTTTCTATCTCCTCACTGTGGAATGGGCCTACCCTGTCCTTGGTCTTCGTCTTGCTTCTAATATATTTATGGAATGTTGTCTTGTTTCCCTTTATGCCTGTAGCTAATTTGAGCTCGTTTTGTGCCTTTGCTTTTCTAATCTTGCCCCTGCATTCCTGTATTGTTTGCCTATACTCATCCTATGTAATTTGTCCTAGTTTTCATTTTTTATATGACTCCTTTTTTATTTTTAGATCATGCAAGATCTCCTGGTTGATCCAAGGAGGACTTTTGCCATATTTTCTATCTTTCCTACACAGTGGAATAGCTTGCTTTTGGGCCCTTAATAATGTCCCTTTGAAAAATTGCCAACTCTCTTCAGTTGTTTTTCCCCTCAGTCTTGCTTCCCATGGGACCTTACCTACCAGCTTTCTGAGCTTACCAAAATCTGCCTTCCTGAAATCCATTGTTTCTAATTTGCCGTTCTCCCTTCTACCATACCTTAGAATCATGAACACTATGATTTCATGATCACTTTTACCCAAGCTGCCTTGCACTTTCAAATTCTCAACCAGTTCCTCCCTATTTGTTAAAATCAAATCCAGAACAGCTCCCCCCCAGTAGCTTTTTCAACCTTCTGAAATAAAAAGTTGTCTTCAGTGCAGTCCAAGAACTTATTGGTTAGTCTGTGCCCCACTGTGTTAGTTTCCCCACATATATCTGCGTTTTGGATGATTTTGTTAGTTGTTTAAAAAAAGCCTTGTTCAGCTCTTCTGCCTGGGTAGGTGGCCTGTTGTAGGCCCCTAGCATGACATCACCCTTGTTTTTTACCCCTTTTAGCCTAACCCAGAGACTCTCAACATGTCTGTCTCCTATGTCCATCTCCACCTCAGTCCAAGTGTGTACATTTTTAATATATAAGGCAACACCTCCTCCCTTTTTTCCCTGCCTGTCCTTCCTGAGTTGCTGTACCCTTCTATACCAATATTCCAATCGTGTGTATTATCCCACCAGGTCTCTGTGATGCCAACGATGTCATAGTTGTATTTATTTATTAGCACTTCCAGTTCTTCCTGCTTATTACCCATACTTCTTGCATTTGTATATAGGATTCTAAGATACTGATTTGATCTTGCCTCCCAGTTCTGCCTTGTCCGTCTTTCTCTGCTATTATAGCCCACATTCCCTCCCATTTCCGACCCATCTCCCAGGTCTCCTTGTTTTTCACTTACCCGTGGGCTTAGGTCATCTGTCCCCGTCAAACCTAGTTTAAAGCCCTCCTCACTTGGTTAGCCACCTTCCTCGAAAAGTGAACGCCATTCCTGCTTAGTAGTCCTTCCTGGAATAGCATCCTGTGGTCGAGGAAGCCAAAGCCCTCCTTGCGACACCATCTTCGCAGCCAGGCATTCACCTCCAGGATGCACCTGTCTCTGCCTGGGTCCCTACCTTTGACAGGAAGGATTGAAGAGAATACCACCTGCGCTCCAGACTCCTTCATCCGTACTCACAGAGCCCTGTAGTCACTCTTGATCCGCTCAGTGTCACACCTCACAGTATCATTAGTGCCCACATGGATGAGTAGCATAGGGTAATAGTCAGAGGGCTGGATAATCCTCGACAATGCCTCCCAATCAACGTCTGGGATACGGGCCCCCGGGAGACAGCATACCTCCCGAGATGACACATCAGAGCGACAGATGGGCGCCTCTGTCCCCCTCAGAAGAGAGTCTCTGACCACCACTACCCTACCTTTCCTATTTGCAGTGGTGGCAGCAGACCTCCCAGCCTTGGGGGTACGAGGCTTCTCCTCCTCTGTTTTAGGGGGTGATTCCTTATCTCTTGTATCAATAAGAGTATAATGGTTTCCTAGTACCACGGTGGGAGGGTTCGGAGCAGGGGTGGAGCAGTGCCTGCTGCCAGAAGTAACCAGCTGCCAGTGTCCACCCTGAGCCGTCTCCTCCTCCACCAGTGGTGTGTCAGCAGTCCTGTGTACTGGGACAGCTACCTCAGCTGTCTCTTCATGAACAGTATCCAGGAATTGCTTGTGGATTCGGATGCTCCTTAATCTAGCCACCTCCTCCTGTAGCTCTCCCACCTGCTGCCTGAGAGATTCAACCAGCAGGCACCTTTCACATTGGATGGTCTTCCCACCCTGGATATCAGTAAGTGGGAATTGCAAGCCACAGTCCCTGCAAAACCACACCAGGATCAGGGCAGAGGCATCCATGCTCAGGTGGTCTGTCTGGCTACAGGCACAGGTGGAGGAAACAGAAGCAGGGCTGGCACAGGTGTTGCGGGTCTTCCTGACCATTGTAGGCCTCCCTCTGTCAAACTCCCTCTTAAACTCCCCTGTCTGCAGCCCCCTGTCCACTTTGCTCCCCTGGTCGCTCTGCCTCTGGCTTTTAAAGCCTGCTCGCCAAGGTCAGGCCTACCCCTTCATGAGTCACATGGGAAGGCTGATCAAAGGCAATCAAGGGAACAAAGGTCAGGCACTCAGTCCCAAGGAAGAGAAGGGGTCCACCTAACCAAGAAAGGAAAGAGCATCTTCGCGAGCAGGCGTGCAAACCTAGTGAGGAGGGCTTTAAACTAGGTTCGTTGGGGGACGGTGACCAAAGCCCTGAGGTCAGTGAGGAAGTCGGACACTGGGAAGAATCACAAGGAGGAACGAGCAACAAAGGAGGACCCCTGATTCGGATGGAGAAGGTAGGGCGATCAACTAGCTATCTAAGGTGTTTGTACAAAAATGCAAGAAGTCTGGGAAACAAACAGGAAGAATTAGAAGCCCTGGCCCAGTTGAAGAACTATGATTTGATTGGAATAACGGAGACTTGGTGGGATGACTCGCATGACCGGAGCACTGTCATGGAAGGGTATAAACTGTTCAGGAAGTACAGGCAGGGGAGAAAAGGAGGAGGAGTTGCATTGTATGTAAGAGAGCAGTATGATTGCTGGGAGCTCCCGTATTTAGAGGGAGAAAAGACTGTTAAGAGTCTATGGGTTAAGTTTAGAGGTGGAAGCAACAGGGGTGATGTTGTGGTTGGTGTCTGCTATAGACCACCGAGGTAGATGAGAGAAGCTTCCAGATCGCAGTCCCTGGTTCTCATGGGCGACTGACACCTGTTGGGAGACCAATACAGCAGTACACAGACAATCCAGGAAGTTCTTGGAGAATGTTGGGGATAACTTCTTGGTACAAGTGCTGAAGGAACCAACCAGGGGCCATGCGCAGCTTGACCTGCTGCTCACAAAAAGGGAGGAACTAGTAAGGGGAAGTAGAGGTGGGTGACAACCTGGGAAGCAGTGATCATGAGATGGTAGATTTCAGGATCCTGACCAAAGGAAGAAAGTAGAGTAGCAAAATACACACCCTGGACTTCAGAAAAGCAGACTTTGACTCCCTACGAGAACTGATGGGCAGGATTCCCTGGGATGCTTACATGAAGGGGAAAGGAGTCCAGGGAGAGCTGGCAGTATTTTAAAGAAGCCTTATTGAAGGCTTAGGAAGAAACCATCCCTATGCGCAGTAAGAAAAGCAAATATGTTAGACGACCAGATTGGCTTACCGGCGACATCCTTAGTGAGCTTAAACACAAAAAGGAAACTGACAAGAAGTGGAACCTTGGACAGATGAATAGGGAGGCGTATAAATACATTGCTCGAGACTGCAGGGGAGTTATCAGGAAGGCGAAAGCACAATTGGAATTGCAGCTAGCAAGGGATATGAAAGGTAACAAGAAAGGTTTCTACAGGCATGTTAGCAATAAGAAGGTGATCAGAGAGGGTGTGGGGCCCTTACTGGATGAGGGAGGTAACCTAGTGACAGATGATGTGGGAAAAGGTGAAGTACTCAATGCTTTTTTTGCCTCTGTCTTCACGGACTAGGTGAGCTCCTAGACAAATGCACTAGGCAACGCAGCATGGGAAGGAGGTGGACAGCCCTTGGTGGGGAAAGAACAGGTTAGGAACTATTTAGAAAAGCTAAACATACACAAATCAATGGGTCCGGATTTAATGCATCCGAGGGTACTGAGGGAGTTGGCAAGTGTTTGGCTATCATCTTTGAAAACTCGTGGAGATCGGGAGAGATCCTGGATGATTGGAAAAAGGGAAATGTAGTGCCCATCTTTAAAAAAGGGAAGAAGGACAATCCAGGGAACTACAGACCAGTCAGCCTTACCTCAGTCCCCGGAACAATCATGGAGGGCATCCTCAAGGAATCCATTTTGAAGCACTTGGAAGAGGGGAAAGTGATCAGGAATAGTCAACATGGATTCACGAAGGGCAAGTTATGCCTGACCCATCTGATTAGCTTCTATGATGAGGTAACTGGCTCTGTGGATATGGGAAAGTCAGTGGATGTGCGATACCTTGACTTTAGCAAAGCTTTTGATATGGTCTCCCACAATATTCTTGGCATCAAATTAAGGGAATATGGATTGCATAAATGGACTGTAAGATGAATAGAAAACTGGCTAGACTGTTGGGCCCAACAGGTAGTGATCAACAGCTCAATGTCAGGTTGGCAGTTGGTTTCTAGTGGAGTGCCCCAAAAATCTGTTCTGGGACTGGTTTTGTTCAACATCTTTATTAATGACCTGGATGAGGGGATGGATTGCACCCTCAGCAAGTTCGCAGATGACACTAAGCTAGGGGGAGAGATAGATACGCTGGAGGGCAGAGATAGGGCCTAGAGTGACCTGGACAGATTAGAGGATTGGGCCAAGAGAAATCTGATGAGGTTCAACAAGGACAAGTGTAGAGTCCTGCACTTGGGACGGAAGAATCCCAAGCATTGTTACAGGCTGGGGACCGAATGGGTAAGTAGCATTTCTGCAGAAAAGGACCTGGGGATTACAGTGGATGAGAAGCTGGATATGCGTCAACAGTGTGCCCTTGTAGCCAAGAAGTCTAATGGCATATTGGGGTGCATTAAGAGAAGCATTGCCAGCAGATCCAGAGAAGTGATTAATTCCCCTTTATTCGGCTCTGGTGAGGCCTCATCTAGAACATTGTGTCCAGTTCTGGGCCCCCCACTATAAAAAGGATGTGGACGCATTGGAGAGGGTCCAGCGGAGGGCAACCAAAATGATTACGGGTCTGGAGCGCATGACATGTGAGGAGAGACTGAAGGGTTTGGGTTTGTTTAGTCTGCAGAAGAGAAGAGTGAGGGTGGATTTGATAGCAGCTTTCAACTTCCTGAAGGGAGGTTCCCAAGTGGATAGAGAGAGGCTGTTCACCGTAGTGACGGATGGCAGAACAAGGAGCAATGGTCTCAAGTTACAGTGGGAGAGGTCTAGGTTGGATATTAGGAAAAACTATTTCACTAGGAGGGTGGTGAAGCACTGGAATGGGTTACCTAGGGAGGTGGTGGAATCTTCATCCATAGAGATGGCTGGGTTGATTTAGTTGGGATTGGTCCTGCCTTGGGCAGGGGGCTGGACTTGATGACCTCCTGAGGTCTCTTCCAGCTCCATGATTCTATAGAACACTAGAACTGGAAGGGACCTCAAGAGATCAAGTCCTGTCCCCTGCCCTCACGGCAGGACCAAGCATCTTCTAGATCATCCCTGATCTATTTAACCCTTACACATCCCAACCTCCCTTTGCAATTTATTCTGGTGTTTACCCATGCTGACAGTTAGGATGTTTTTTGTGATGTCTAAGCTAAACCTCCCTTGCTGCAATTTAAGACCATTACTTCTAGTCCGATCATCAGAGGTTAAGGAGAATAACCTACTCTTAAATATCTCCAATGATGGATGTTAGAAAAGAACAAGTTACCCAGGGGCAGATGGGGGTAGAAGGTACCTTTATTGCAGATACTCATTCCATCTCAGACGCCCTCCCCTCACAGCCTGGGATGCGAGTGAGCAGCAAATTAACCACAGGTACACCTTTTTACCTTAGTATGTAAATGCACTTGTCAGTTACATCACTCTTGAAGCCCTAATTTAGTAATGTGAACACTCATCTAAGGCATAAATATAACCATGCGATGAATATAATTATATCCATCTCTATTTACTATTTACAGCTTTTTAGTTGTTGTAGGCAGTTTTCAAATCACAAAACTCCTTGAATCAGCTGCTTACAAGGGGAAAAGGATATGTGACCTTGGATGTATACTATAGAGTGAATGAGAATGGATAAGGGGGTAAAGAGGATAGCATGATTAACATGTAGACCATTCATGAAAAGTTACATCCTGTGTAGCGGTAGCTTATCTATCCTGAACAAGCAGACAAGGAGAAATCAGAGTACATCTAGAACTATAAATCAGTAGAAGCTGTGTGTGCCCATGCTCTATTCCATCACCCTGGTAGCAACTATAAAGACCCCTTATTTAACCCTTACAGACCCCAACCTCCCCACGCAATTTATTCTGCTGTTTACCCATGCTGACAGGATGTTTTTCCTAATGTCTAAGCTAAACCTCCTTTGCTGCAATTTACTTCTTGTCTGATCATCAGAGGTTAAGGAGAATAATTTTTCTCCCTCCTCCTTGTAACAACTTTTTAGGTGCTTAAAAGCTGATATCATGTCCCCTCTCATTTTCTCTTTTCCAAACTAAACAAAGCCATTTTTTTCCAGTCTCATGGGTCATGTTTTCTGGACCTTTATTTATTTATTTTGCTCTTCTCTGGACCTTCGCCAATTTGTCCACATCTTTTCAGAAGGAGGCCTAATCAGCGTAGAGCAGATGGTAAGAATTACTTCTCATATCTTCCTCACAACACTCCTGTTAAAGAATATTTGTGCTTTTTTGCAGTAGTGTTACACTCTTGACGTGTAATATGGTTTTGTGCATTTGTTACTAGAAAATGTATCAAGTGTTGCTTAAGTCCTTGACTCCATTTTTGTTTTTCTTCATTTAAATCTGGGGTGGGGATGAGTGGTTCAGTATGCAGGCTGTCCCAGCCCTCTCACCAGAGCTATCTTGAGGCCAGAGGGAGAAGCATCTCTCCATGGCTGCTGCAGCTTCAGCAGGTACAGCCTGGGGAGAGATGCATGTCCCCCAGTTGGGGCATGCCCAGGTTTGTTTGCCCTTTGCACTCCCCAGCCAGAGTGAGGAAGAGAGAAAACTGTGTGCTTCCCCATGCTCCCTGACACAGGGGAACAGCTAGCAATGTCCCCATATGAATTAGGGAGGACGTTCAGCCCCCTCCCCCCCCCACTACCCTACGTAACGTGCGCCTGGGGGGGTAGAAGGCTAGAGGGTGGGGCAGTCCCAAGGGGATTGAGGCCCCCCCCCCCCGCCAGCCAACCCCTTTCACCTGCTTGGTGATTCTGTCTCTTTGCTGTATGGTTTATGAGAAGCAATCCCATTTTTCCTGGTACAACCAAACCTTGACTTTGCTTTAAGGTAGCTGAAGAGGAAACTGCATACCAAATTTGGTGGTCCTAGTTCTTACTGTTTAGGAGGGGATGTTGAAGAAACAGGCAGATGCACGCACGCACACACGCACGCACGCTCTCTCTCTCTCTCAAACATATGGTAGATGGAGAAGGCAAACCTCTAAATATTGTCTACAAAAACATGGAGAATGTAAGCATTCCATAACCCTCTACAGAGATTTGTTTCTGCAGTTAAGGAAATGACTCTTTCATAAAAGGTGCCAGCGGGAAAAGGCAATGCATTTACATATTGTGTCTCCTGAAATACTGGACATCTTTCTTTGTGTTCTGCTTGAGATGCCCTTGGCACATGATGTCATGAATGTCTCCCAAGTGTTCAAATCCTTGTAGTGACTCTTATCAGGTTTTTGTTAATAAGTAGGGATGCAAAAGGTTAACCTTCTAACCAGTAAGCCTCACCTTAAGGGATGAGGCTTACTGGTTCCAGTTAACAGGAAGCAGAGCAGCTCCCCTGCCTGCCCTGGAGCAGGCCCTGTCCATGGCAGGCCTGGCCCAGCCCCCAGCTGCAGGTTACATGCTCCCAGGGAGCTGGTTGCAGAACCTGTAATGAAGCCTTCTCCCCAGGAGTGGAGCTGGCAGGGGCTGGCAGCACCCCTCCCATCCCAGGGAGGCAGCTTCACTGCGACAACTAAGCCTCCCCTCCTGGGAGTGGAGCTGGCAGAGACTGGTGGCCTCGCTTCTGGGAAAGCTTCACTACAGGCTCTGCAGTATAAAGCTAAGCAGAGTCTGTAGCACATGTAACTGGTAAGAGTTTAGCAGTTACCTTTTAAAATTACTTTTTACATCCCTATTAATAAGTTAAATCTAGGGCTTTGGAAGGCAGCATGAGTGTGAGGGTGGGCATAATTAGGCCACCCAATCCTCTAAGTCCCAAATCAATCCACAGGTACAAGGTAAAGAGAGGGACGTTATTAGCAATTATTAGTAATTATGATTACTGGAACATAAGAACAGCCATGCTGGGTCAGACCAATAGAATCATAGAAGATTAGGGTTGGAAGAAACCTCAGAGGTTCCTTTAGTCCAAACCCCTGCTAACAGCAGGACCAACTCCAACTAAATCAAGGGATTACTCCCTTATCTTGTCTTTTGACAGTGACCAGTGCCAGATACTTCCAAGAGAATGAACAGAACAGGGCATTTTTGAGTGATTCGTCCCCTATTGTGCAATGTCAGCTTCTGGTAATCAAAAGTTTAAGAATACTTGAAGTATGGTATGGCCTGCCTGATGATCTTGGCTAATAGCTCGCTTACCATGAACTTACCAGTTTTTTTTTTTAACCCAGTTATACTTTTGGCCTTCACAACATCCTCTGGCAATGCATTCCACAGGTTAACTGTGCAGTGTGTGAAGTACTTCTGCCTTTTCTTTGTCTTAAACCTGCAGCTTGTTAATTTCATCAGGTGACCCCCCGCTCCCCAATTCTTGTGTAGTGTGAAGGGGTAACTTCCCTGTACACTTTATCCATGCCATTTATGGATTTATAGACCTCTATCATATCCCACCTTAATTTGCCTTTTTTCAAAGCTGAACAAGTCTTTTTTCATCTCTCTTCACGTGGAAGCTGCCCCTGA
This sequence comes from Pelochelys cantorii, assembly GCA_032595735.1. NCBI lineage: Eukaryota > Metazoa > Chordata > Testudines > Trionychidae > Pelochelys > Pelochelys cantorii. The sequence goes on along the minus strand of CM064331.1, from coordinate 107,314,438 downwards.
TTATTGTTGTTGCCCTTCTCTAGATCTTTCAAAATCTCAAATACCTGTTTCGAGATGGAGCAATTAGAATTGCATGTAGAATTGAAATTCATTATATTATTTTGTATTTTATTATGTATACCTTTCCTATTGGTTCCTAACTTTCTGTCACCTTTTTGACTGCTGCTGCAAAGTGAGCAGATGATTTCAGAGGACTATCCACCAGTGTTCCTGCTAAGATTTTCCATCCATGAGCGGAGTGAATTTTGTCTTGTGCACCAATATTGAGGTTATGTGCGCTAGTTCAGATGTGTGCCACCGTCTCACCCACAGCCCTTTCCCAGTCACAAAGAATAAAAAGAGCTGTTAAATCAGAACTTTCCCCCCGCATCCTTATTATTATGGCAGACCTAATGTGCCAATGTACTGTATTTGTCCCGCAGTCTGCTTATTGACCACCCCTGCAGTTTTGCATTTCTGCTGCAGATGTGATTTAATCCTGGCATCAAAGTTTCTTTAGTCAGGGGAAAAAAACCTTATTCTAGCTATAAAGAAAACAAAACAAAGCAGGAAATTTTTAAAAAAAGTGAGTTTCAAAAAAGTTTGCCCAACCTCCCCCCCTCCCCTCTTCCCACTATAGACACTTTGGGAAAAAGCTGTAGCCCACAGCCCTTGGCATGATGACCTATCTCAGCCCGGTGGGGCTGCGCAGCAACATTAGCTAAACTCCCACCTTCTTCCCTTAGGATAGGCCCCGACTACATTTCTTCTCCTTGCAAAGCAGCTCCCAAACCGTCCTGATTAAAATACTGGAGCAGCAGCAGCAGTCTCCAGTGTCTCTCTCCACTCCCTCCCCCCATTCTATATGCAGCTGTGTCCTTAAGGGATCAGCCAGTCTTTTTCCATTTAAGGTGTGCAGCCGGAACCCCTCTCAGATCTTTTCCTGTTCTCTGTGGCTGCCTTGGGTTCCTCCATTCCTCCCTGTCTGCATGGCCACTGGAAAGAAGCCTCTCCTTGGAAGAGACACAGACTTAACACAAGCAGGCAGCAGCAGCAGATCCTGCTGCAATGTAACTTTCTCTGCTATTGCTCTGCTGAGGCATGCATCTTCTTCTCCCTGCACCCCCCAAGGGCTCTTTGGGGGCAGAGCCTGGGTGGGGCTCCCTTGACTCATGCCTCTCCGGGGAATTTGACCCCCCACTCGCCTGTGCCCCCCTATGTCCTGCTGGCTGCCGTGCCTTCAGTGGGGCCCCACGTGGTGAAGCGGGCGATAGCAGGGGAAGGCAGCCGCACACACTGCTTGCCTGGAAGCCCATTGCGTGGCCGCCTCCCTACACCCACAGGCGCAGCCCCCTGCCGACTGTACCGGGCCATGCAAGCCTCCCCACCCTGCCACCGGGCTGCTCTCTCAGGGGCAGGGTGAGAAGTGCCCTGTGAGACCTTGGCACAGCAGGTGAGTGCTTGCCTCTCCTGGCCCGTGAGCTGCCCCGCACCCTGGCCTGCACTTGAACTGGGTGCTGCTGGCTGGTTGGTGCCTTCCTAGCCCTGGGAGCACTGCCTGTCCTGCTGCAGCTGATGGAGCACCTCACCCAGACTTGGAGCTGTCCAGCAGGTGCCTCCCCGACATGCAGCTCCCGCTCTGGCCCTGGCCGGAGCTGCCAGAGCAACTGCCACTTGTCATGTGCCCTGCAGCTCCAGCCCTGGGGAATGGCTGATGCTAGGGCCAGGGCTGTGTGGTGGCTGCCATGCTGCTCCTGGGGCAGGGCAGCCGCCCACCACTGGACCTACCTCGGAGCAGCTGAGCAGCCACTGCATGGCTTTGCTAAGGAGGTGGGTGCCTGCCCGGGCACATACCTTAGAGGGAACACTGCTATCCACAATGATTCCTTGATTTCTTTCTCTAACAGCTAATTTCAACCCATTATTTTCTAGATGCAGTTGGGATTATTTTTTCCAGTGTACATTACTTTGCATTTATCAACTTTGGATTTTATTTGCTATTGTGTCTGCACTTTGTAATTCTTTTTAGCGTGCTTTGTATTTAATTACATTGAGTAGTTTATATTGTCTGTAAATTGATCTCTGGAAGCACTCTAGTATTTACCTCTGCCCTTCAGGAGAACTGGCCATTTATTCCTGCCTTTTGTTTCTTGCCTTTTAACCAGTTACTTGATCCATGAGAAGGCCTTCCCTCTTATCCCATGTCTGCTTACTTTGCTTAAAAGCCTTTGGTGAGGGTCCTTGTTAAGGCTTTCTGAAAGTCCAAATACATGGTATCTACTGGATCACCCTTGTCCATAGAGTTCTGCCATCTATAGGATGGTTTGGGGCGGCAGTCCCAGACCCTGCACTTTGGGAGGCCCCGCTGCGGCTTCCTCAACCATTCTATCGGTGGGTCCCAGGAGATTCTGTGGGACCAGGCATGGGGTGGCATCAGGGATCACCTCTTCCACCACACACTCACTGTGGTGGCAGGAGCCGGAGCAGCCTGCTGTTCTCTGCCCTGCCACCCTCTCCCAGTGCCACTGTGCCCCACTTTACTGCAGCAGTAGGAAGCAGAGTACCCTTTGGCCAGGGCACTCTGTTTTCTGCTGCTGTGGGGAAGCTGAATGCAGTGGGCTGGGAGAGGGCGGGTCAGGGTACAGGGGAGCAGGCTGCCAGGTTGCTGTGGTTCCCACTGCTGTGGTGAGTGGGAGAACCCCTGCTGTCGCCCTGGCTCAGACTCCTCATAAACCTCTGGCTTGTGTTTCTCCGGGGAGGGGGCTTGAGCAAGGGGCTGGAGCAGGGGAGGGGCTTGGAAGGGGTAGGGCTGGGAGGGGGGGTTGCCCAGGGCCCTGCACTCCCGTAGGAATGGTCCTGCTTGTCTACATGCTTGTTGTCAGTCTCAAAGAATTCTAATAGATTGGTGAGGTATGATTTCCATTTACAATAACTATATTGACTCTTCTCCAACATACTATGCTTATCTACGTGTCTGATATTTATGTTCTTTACTATAATTTCAGCCATTTTGCCTAGTAGAGGTTAGGGACGTATTAGTGTATTCAGTGAACTGACAAGCAAAAGCTTATAGTCTAATGCTGTAGACTACACATTTCCCTCTCCCCCCACCAGTAAATTTTTTAGCAGGCTGGCCAGCAGCCTGGCTCAGTCCTGGCTCGTGTATTTAACGTGTATTAGGTACCCCAGCACTTTTGGCTTGTACAGAGTCTGGGAGCTCAGACCCCCCCAGATAGGGGCTGCTACCACTCAACACTGCTGCGGACCAGCTCCCTCCTAGTTCCCTGTGCTGCTGCCTCTGATACAGTGGCTGCCAGCCCCGCCCTTGGTGACTATAGAATAGTTGACTAACCGATAAGAATTCATAAGGTTACTCAACTATTCAATTAACTGATATTTAACATTCTTAGTAGAGGTAGCGCCTCTCTTGTCTGGGACTTTGTGGTCTGGCAACATCTGGGGTTTGGCAGGACCACAGATGTTGCTAGACTAGAGAGCCCCAGCCACAGAGGTTGAAAGTGGCTGGGAGTGGAGTCAGTCTGGTGGGAAGCAGCCCACAGGGCCGGTGACTTGGGAGCCCCAGGAGGGACAAGGGCAGGGAGCCCTGGGAGCAGGGGACAGCAGAGCCGGGCAGGTGAGCTGTAAGAGGTCAGGCCTCTGGGTTTTCCCAGGGCAGTGGACAGGAGGGGAGCCCCAGGTGAACCCGGAAGCCTGACCTCCATCAAACTTCCTTGTTCGGGACCTCTCAGGTTGCAAGGGTACTGGACCCGGGAGGTCCAACCTATACTGAAATCAGGCTTATTCGCCTGTATTTGCCAAGATTGTCTCTGGAACTTTTTAAAAAAGTAGGTGTTACAATAGCTCCACCCCTGCCCCCCCCAACCCCCTGCCTCCAGTCACTTGGTACAGAGACTGATTTAAGCAATAGATTACATAATACAATTAGCAGTTCTTTTAGAACTCTTGGTGACTTATTACTGTTTAATGTATCATTTCCCCCTAAAACCTCCTGCACTAACACCTCAATTTGGAATAATTCCTCAGATTTATCACCCAAAAGGAATGGCTTAGGTGTGGGGATTTCTGCCATATTTTCTGTATTGAAGACTGATGCAAAGAAATTGTTTAACTTGCTGGCTGCGGCCTTGTCTTTCTTGAGTGCTCCTTTAGAATATTGATTGTCCAGTAGCCCTACTATATGGTGGACTTCCTGTTTCTGGTGTACTTGAAATATTTTTTCTTTAGCTTTTCTGTCTCTGTCTTGGCAAATTATTTGTTGACCTGTCTTGCCTTGCCAGAGTTTGTGCTCCTTTCTGTTTTCCTCACTAAGATTAAAGTTCCAGTTTTTAAAGTATCAGAGGAGTAGCATCTGACGAAGTGGGTCTTTGCCCACGAAAGCTTATGCTCCAATACATCTGTTAGTCTATAAGGTGCTACAGGACTCCTTGTCGCTTTTCCAGTTTTTAAAGAATACCTTTTTGCCTCTAACCACCTCTTTAACTCTGCTGTTTAGCCATGGTGACATTTTTTTGGTTCTCTTACTTTTTTATTTTAATTCAGGACATACAATTAGTTTGAGTTCTATTATGATGTTTTTAAGTAATCTCCATGCAGTTTCCAGGCATTTCACACTTGTGACTGTTCTTTTTGAATTTTCATTTAATTAGCTTCCTCATTTTTGTAGGCTTTTTGTAGGTTTTTTGAAGCTAAATGCTACTGGGGTATAGGTTACTTTGATATCTTTCTTCCTGTAAGGATGTTAAAATTACTACATTATGGTTGTTATTACTAATCTGTTCAGGTATATCGACATCTTAAACTAGGTCTTGTGCACCACTTAGGACTAAGTGAAGAATTGCCTCTCTTCTTGTGGGTTCCTGGAGAAGCAGCTCCAAGAACTCCATTTGTGGTGTCTAGAAATCTCCCTGAGCATTTCACAGTCACTGTCAGGTGGTTGGTAGCATATTCCTACTGCTATACTCTTAGGCTACGTCTACACTTTTGAAAAAGCCTCTTTCGAACAAGAGTGTCTAGACTGCAACCAGTACTTTCGAAAAAGCAAGCCGCTTTTTCGAAAGAGAGCACCCAGGCAGTCTGGATGCTCTCTTTCAAAAAAGCACAGTTTGCATTACATAGCACCTTTTTTCGAAAGAGTACTTTCGGAAAAAGGCATTCTTCCTCATAAAATGAGGTTTTCCATGGTCAAAAAAACTGCCGCGTTCTTTCGATTTACTTTCGAAAGAACATGGCAGCAGTCTAGACGCAGGGGAAGTTTTTTTCGGAAAAAGGCCACTTTTTTTTTTCAAAAAAACCCTGTAGTCTAGACACACCCTTTTTGTTCAAGCATGTCAGATTTTTACTTGATTTGACTGTCTTCTTTCTTACGTATGTGGTGCCACTCTCTCACCAGTGCAACCTTCTCTGTCTTTCCTATATATTTTAGACTCTGATATTATGGGGTCCTGTTGATTATCCTCATTCCACTGGGTTTCTAGGTTGCCCACTATGTCAGTATCTTGATTTAAAGCCAGGTATTCTAATTTACTTTCTTAGTATTTAGAGTTCTAGCATCTATGCTAAGTGAACAAAGATTTATAACCAGGGTCACTGTAGAATAAAGCAAGCAGCAATGCATTGGTAAGGGCAATTACTATATATGAAAATGAAGACTTAAAAAGTCCCCTTGATCACATTTGAACTGGTCTCAGGTACTCTGGTCTTCTCAGATGCCTTTTTTTTATCCTTTCCCCCCTTGTAGGATATTCTGTCTGGGTGAGCCAGTTCTTTGTGACTCCCCAGGGATCATCTGTGTCCAACACAGCTTCAGTTGACAGATCTCAAATGTGCTTCTTCTGTTCCAACTAGATCTGGGCTGAAACACTAACTCCTTAGCTCTCTACCTCAGCCAGTTTGAAATCCAAAGTGTCCTTGAGTTGTGACTTTACAAGTTTCTTTTGTGTCCCCTGCAGTGTTAATTGTGAGACTGTCCAGGTCTGCAGAACTTAACTCTGTCATATTTGGTTTTTTGGCTATACATTAGCTAGCTGCTCACCTGCTTGCTATGGCTGGATTCCTCTGTGGCCTTAGTTAGGTCACCTGAACGTTGGAGATGGAAAGTACTATTAAAGAACTTAAAAATCTGATTTTCTTCAGAGGTGCTGAGCACCTGCAGCTCCCACTGATGACAGAGTTGTGGGTGCTCCTCATGGCTGAAAATCAGGCTGCTAGAGGTTTTCAAGTACTTTAGCATCTTATCAGTAACTTGCCTCTTTTGCTCTCTTGTCTCTAATGCAGACCGAGAGGCCCCTTGCCATGTGAAGCTCTTACGGACTCAGCAGGTCGTCTACATTAGCTGTGGAGAAGAACACACAGCAGTTCTTACAAAGGTAAAGGCAGGAATTCCCTATTAGTTTCTTATTTACTGAGTTGGCTTAGTTTAGCTTTCTGAGTGATATTAGGGATGTAAATGGGTAGCTGGTTAACCATCGACCTGGCCAGGCTGGAGCAGCCCACTGTGCAGCAGACCTGGCTGTGGGCAGGGGGTGACTCCAGCCTGCTGGATCCCAATTAACTGGTTACTTTTTTAAATGGGTTTTTACGTTACATTTAACTGGTTAACTTTTTAAATGAGATTTTTCATCCCTATGTGATTTTAAAAAAGAACCATGTGGCTTTTAAATCTCTTTTCTCTCTCCTGGCCCCAATATGATTGTCTTTTAAGTATGAAAACTTGCTTTACTTAATTCTTAAGATGAATAGCCAAATCACCCCACTATACCCAGTTCTGTAAAGGAGACATTAATATTTGTTGGTTTGGAATTTTGATTGAATTATTTTTAGTCACACCCACCTACTGTGCCTTGGTAAGACATCAAAACTACAGTGTTTAACAATAAAATCCAAATCTTAGCAAAACATTGGCAGAGCCCCCCAAAATCATCTCATGGGCAAATATTACAGTCTTCTGCCTCTGGCCTCCTCAAAGATACACCCAAACAGGTGGAGATTGCATCATGCCCTGAAAGTTAACACAGAGCTGTTGGACAGGGAGTAGACACCAAAAATGCTGACCCAACTGTGGGGGAAGCTTCTTAGCAATTTGTGGTATTTGTGATCATCTAAAAGTAGCTGGGATTGTTAACAGATGGTGGAGGAAGAGTATGTGTGACACAGAAGTACCTAGAGATAGTTCCAGCAATTGAGTTAACTATTTTGGTTTTATAAATTCTTCCCTGTACATTGCACTTGTCAGGAATTGTGAAAGCTGCCTTTTAATACACCTAAATATCTAGCACAGTCTCTCTTTAAGCTGGGAAATGGTTGTGAAACAAGACAGAGAGATTGCTGTCAGAAAATAGCTCACTAAATGGTGCATGCGCTCTCTGATTTGCTAACAGAGTGGAGGGGTGTTCACATTTGGTGCGGGTTCCTGCGGGCAGCTTGGCCATGATTCCGTAAACGATGAGGTTAATCCCCGGAGGGTTCTGGAGCTGATGGGCAGCGAAGTATCCCAGATCGCTTGTGGCAGGTGAGTGACACTGTGGAGTGAACGGTTCCATCTTGTGGAGGGTGGACTAGATGATTGCTCTTGTATTTTTTCAGGTGCAAATGGTGGGGTTAGTTTCTTCTCTGCCTTGTAGATCACATATACAGGTAACTAGGTTATAGCTTCTTGTAGGTCTGAATGTTAATGTTCTCTGTGAATGAGATTGGTTCTGATTTGAGCTGTTAATTATGCTAGAGCCTGGTGCTGTGTAAGATCCCCCTATACAAAAACAATACAACTGGATCCCAAAGTATTAGTACCATTAGATGAGGGCACTAGTGAGACCTCATCTAGAATACTGTGTGCAGTCCTGGTCTTCCATGATGAAGATGAATTCAAAGTGGAGTAGGTGCAGAGAAGGGCCACAAGGATCATCAGCGGAATTGTGAGAGGAGACTTAATGACCCTAAAAAACTGATGCTTCAGAGGGGTAGCAGAGTTAGTCTGTAACTGCAAAAACTAAAAAACAACAAATAGTGGGCAAAACCCACTTCTTCAGATGACCGGCATGATACCGTCTACATATTTTGTTAGCCTTTAAAGTGCTACCAGACTATTTGTTGTTTTTTATTTTTTCCTAAAAAACTGAGGCTGAGGGGATGTATGAATTCAGTCTCTAAAAACATCTGAAGGTGAACACCAGAGAGGTAGACAAGTTATTTAAGGGCCAATATTGGCACAAGAACAAATGGATATAAACTGGCCATCAGTATGTTTAGGCTTGACATTAGGCAAAGGTTTCTAGTCAACAGAAGAGTAAAGTTCTGGAACAACCTTCCAAAGGGAGTAGTGGAGGCAAAAATTCTAACTGGTTTTAGGACTGAGCTTGATGAGTTTATGGAAGGGATGGTGAGATGAGTTTGCCTACAATGGCATATGGCCCATTCACCAATGGCCAGAGATGGGACATGAGTGAGGAATGCTCGCTCTGAATTACTACAGAGAACTCTTTCCCAGGTGTCCACTCACCATATTTGGGGCCAGGAGGGAATTTTCTCCAGGTCAGTTTGCCAGAGACCCTGTGATTTTTGCAAGTGGGGCACAGGTCACTTGCTGGTTTCCACCAGAATAAATGGTGGATTCTCTGTAACTTGAAGCATCTAAATCAGAATTTGAAGACTTCTGTAACTATGGCCAATAATTATGGCCCTGTAACAGGAGAAGGTTAGCGAGGTTGTATGGCCTACAATATGCAGGTCCGACTAGATAATCATGATGGTTCTGTCTGGCCTCAAAGTCAGTCTTAGCTGCATTCTCCTCACCCTATTTCCAGCCTTGCTCATAGAAAGAAGAGTAAGTAGCCTTGTGAGGTGGACAGACCTTTGAAAATGGATAGGCCAACACAAGCAAACTCATTACATTTGTGGAATGTTTAAGAGGATGGTGAGTGTGTTTGCACACCAACCTATGCATAGGGCTCCAGGTGTGTCAACATTCTTCATATTAGCATAGGGAATTCTTGTTGCACTTTATTATGGCTGAATGCTTCTGTTTTGGTGCAAATCAGCAGTCTGTTATTTTATGTAAATGCTGATTTATTCCAGCTGAGGTTCTGGCTCATAGTTTTCATGAAACAAAAAACAGGACTATGTAGCTAGCACTTTAAAGACTAACTAGATGGTTTATTAGGTGATGAGCTTTCGTGGGCCAGACCCACTTAGTTTTTAGTCTTCTTTAAAAATATTATTTAAACATGGCACAAATATAGCTCTCTTCATTGCAGACAGCACACTCTGGCCTTTGTGCCTTCTTCAGGACTGATCTATGCCTTTGGCTGCGGAACAGAAGGCCAGCTGGGAACTGGACACACATGCAATGTTAAATGCCCATCTCCAGTGAAAGGTCACTGGGCGGCTCACAATGGGCAGCTCTCAGGTCGAGCTGGTAAGTGTTCTGTTTCTGTGTGTGACACACAGTATTAGTGCAGCAAAGAGACAATCACAGCTGAAATGATCTGAAGACTTTTGCATTTGACTGCAAACAACAAAAAAACATAAGTGGGAAGGGCTCTGGGAATTAGCTTGTTCCTTTCTCATTTTCTGCATGGCCTCACTGAGCACATTGAAACACAGATGAATTGTGCAGTGGCTGACTGCTGGGAAAACATTCCATTGTAATTAGGGAATGAGGACTTTTCTCTCCATAGAGAACGTGCTGGCTTTCTTTATACCAATATTACAAAATAATTTACATCTTTTATTTTAATATTCAAAAGTAAGTGTAATTTTAGTTGGTAAAACATGGCGAGGAGATGGATCTTTCTTATTGTAAGCCCTGATCCAAAACTCAATGAAGTCAGTGTCAGGGTTCCCATTGATTTCAATGGCCTTTGGGTCAGGCCCCTAGTTCATACATTTGGCCAAGTGTGCTCTTCTATTGAAGCGAACATGTGTGTGGTCACAAACTAACTTTGAAGTAAACTCATAACATTTGAACCAAGAACAGCTGGATATAGTTTCAGATTTGATTTCTGAAAATCAAGGTATAAAACCTTTTCCTAATGAACGTGGACCTGTCCCCTGCCATCTCAGAATACTCATGATTAGAGCTTATATTCATTCACTGCTAGCATTAAAGTAATACTAGATTTTCTTTATCATACTTAACATATCTGATTGTCAGCTATCTGTATCAGGATTTTATTTAAACAGAGATAATCAATTTGAAAATCATATTTCTGTCTGAAAACTAACTGCAAGTACCAAAAGACTACAAAAGCTGAAAGAGAAGTTAATTAAATTGTATTTTTCCTTTGTTTTAAAGCTATAATTACTCTGTCCATTAAACAGCATTTTGTGTAGTCAGTTTTCGTGGTTTGCCCTTTATAGTCAGTTTTTGTAAATATTATAAATATTAACAAGGGAGGGGGAAAATTGAACATTTGTAAGGACTTTAAAAAATAAAGCAAACCCTGTATTTCAGGTATCACTATTTAAAGAGTGCGCTTTACTTGGGAGATAGGAAATTCTCATTAAAAGTGAAAAATCAACATGACATTAGGGATATTCACAGCTCACAAGATTTGAGAGCTCTGGCCAAGACAGATAAGGCACGTATACACAGCAGGGCTAAAGCTGAAATAAGCTACGCAACTAGAGCTATGTCAGTTGCGTAGCTTTAGTCAAAATAGCTTATTTCAGCTTTTGGCACCGTCTACACAGCAGGAAGTTTGAGGTAGAACACTCTTCCTCTGACTTCCCTTATTCCTCATAAAATGAAGGTTACAGGTGTCTGAGTAAGAAGTCCTCCAGCTTGAGGTTATTTTGACATAATGTCGAAATAACTGCTTGTAGTGTAGACACAGACAATGTTATTTCAGACTGACGTTATACCAAAATAAGACTGCTGGGTAGACATACCCATAGTGTTAAATACCAATATTGGTTTTGTCAGAATTACATAGATAGAACAGGGCCAAACACCTTGGAATACATATATTATGTTACTCATGTATTAATCCTGCATTGTTGAAATCAGAGTTTTAATCATTGCCTTTTTCATTGGCAAAAGATGCAAAAATAGAGGCCCTGATCCTGCAGTAGGTTCTATACAAGTGCTCGGGACTCAAGTTGTAGGATCGGAGTATAAACTTTTCCCCACAAGGTTGTTGGGATTGTCAATTGCATTTAATTATGACTCATCGCAAAGTCTCTCTTGTCCTACTCTGCATCATGGTGTTTCTTCTGTGATACAAAAATTAAGTCTTCATGCACCCTTTTATTTTAAAGCTCCAAGTCCTGAGCATCTGCTAGCAAGGTGCTGCCCTTGACCTTTGTCAGAGTTGAGGGTGCAGAAGGTCTTAGGCAATAAAGGTGCAGAGTTGAAAGAAGTAGGAAGCTTTTGTTGATGGATCAGTAACACTTTGTATCTCTTTCTTCAACAGATGGCTTTAAGTATCACATTGTAAAACACATCTTCTGTGGAGGAGACCGAACATTTGTACTTTGCTCCAAATATGAGGTAAGCAAAAAATGCTTTTTCTCTTCTCTACAGGGGAGAAGGAGGGGCAGGAAAATGTGTCTGCTGTTGAATTCACATTGGTAGCATCAATTCTGAAAAGAATCAGGGTTAGCATTTCTGATTAACAGCAGTGCAAACTCTGCACTACTGAGTTTTGTTGACAAAAACTGCCTTTTGGTGACAAAACAGTGAGTGCAATTTTGTCAGGAAAAATGCCCAGTTTCCATTACAAAAGCCTTTTACTTCTATGGAAAACTTTTTTTTCTTTTTCCCCTTCCTTTATTGTTGACAAAGAACCAGTATGGACACTGGTGTTTGTATTGTCAGACAGAACTGGCGCTCTGCTCAGTGTTTTGATCGCTGCTCCCCTGCAGGCATGCATCCCTCCCCTTTCAAAGGTCCCAGAAGTATTTGACATTTGAAAGTGCTGCTGTTTGGGAAACAAAGAGCAAACTATTGGAATGTTCCTGTTCTGCCCTGCACTAAGAATACAGCAGCAGGCAGACTGCTGCTGCATGGTGGGGATGGAGACTGTAGTGCTGCTTTAACATTCCTCAGCACAGAGAGCTTACAAAGCTTATTCTTGATGCAGCTCCCAGCAGCTAAGGAGATTGTGGGAGAACTCTGAGGGAATCCCAGTTCTGCCTTTCCACAACACTGCATGTGGGATACATACCCATATGTATTGCTCTCACTGTTGATGATCTGGACATGATCTGTTGACAGAGGGAGGAAGTATGAATACCCTTTAGCAATATTTGTTTTGTCAACTTTTGTGTCAACATAAGTTTTGTCTACAAAACTTGGTAGTGTAGACATACCCTAAAAGAGGGATATTTGTCGTTTGTAGAACAGGGATCCCTGCCTCACAGTGGGCATGCTGAGGGTGTGCCAACATAAACGCATGATAGAATTTTGTGACCAATGAATTTAGAAATCTATAGTGGTGATAGGCAGGGGAGGGAGGGAGAGACTTTTCCCCCCCCCCCCCCCCTCATTTCCTCAGAGTTAGGTGCTTTAAAATGTTAAGCATCCTTTTGGGCTATGTAAATAATAAATTGCACAGTCATTGTTATAAAACCAACCCCTTGGTTCACCCAATCTGTACTGGGTAAGAAAATCAAATTCTCTTTTTTTTTTTTTTTTCCTCCTCACTCCCAAAGAAAATTAAAAAGGGAAAATCTTTTTTGGAGGTGTCTGAGTCTTCCCTTTAGGGTAGTAGATGGTGTGGCAGCCCTGTTATCAGAAAAGAAACTGTACAGGCCATCCTCGCTATAAGTCTACAATATGTTTAAGAAAACTTGGACTTATAGTGAAACAACTTAAAGTGAGGAATTTTTTCCCCATGTCTGACTTTCATTTGTGCAAATAGGTTTTTTTTGTTGGTTTGGTGTTTTTTTTTTTTTTTTTTTTTTTTTTTTTTTGCATGCGACTTAAGAGCGGGGAATGGGAGGACTTATAATGCATCAGTTCCTATAAGCGTCAATGCCTGTAGTGTGGAATGGATGTATACCAGGGCAACATATAGCGGGGACGCCCTGTATTATGTGTTCTCTTAAATACTGAGATATGTATCTTTTCACAGAATTCCTTGCCTGCTGATGATTTCCGGACCATAAATCCGTTACATTACACTTGGTTAATAAATGATGAAACTATAGACATTTGGAAACAAAAGCTATTAGAACAAAACAACTCTAATTCTATCAAGTAGGTGTTATTGTACAAGCCACACTTTTTAATAATTTTTAAAAACTGTTTTATTGGCAAATCTGGCGTCTGTGCTTTAGAATTTAGCAGCATTTTCTTGTTTGTCTCTCATTCATAGCAAAGGGAAAGGCTAGTAGGTGAGGACTCATCTTTTAGGAAACTTTGTTCAGATGCAATCCTTTTAAAAATACATATTTAGGTATATTTTACTACACTCCGAATATTCTACAAAGTTTGATTTGAAAGTGGCACAGAAATCTAAGGACCAAACTTAAAGAATCATCATCCAAGTCTCAAAAGAATTTCTATGCGTAACACACACCTATCGTATGTTTGGACTTCAGTTAGTGTTTATTCAGAAACCCTGGGATGTTCTCTTTTTCTCTAAACCAGCACCAATTCCTAATTTATATCAGGAATGCCAGGTCAGATCTAGGAAAGCCAGGAAGATATGTCAGAGCTTTCTCAGACCCCAACTGAGAGGATGGAGGCATTGGATTCTGAAGAAAGTATTTTTTTAACATAAGTTTGGAGTTCACCAAAAGAAACTAAGAATTTTAAACAGTCTGATTTAAAAATCTGTCCCCTCTCTAGTGTGAGTGCCCCTGAAAAAGCATAGTGGGTGAAGAGAGGACATGCCAGCCACTTCCCTGAGCAAGTTACTAAACCTCCGTGCCCTGAAGTTTCTCTACTTACAATATAGGAGTGGTTTTGAAAATGCTTTTGCATACAAAGGATAAAAGGGAGGCAATTTGATACGCTGGTAAAAGAGTGAATGAGCTGTTTCCTTTTGTCTTTCCACTCCAAGCAGTGAGGTTGTGCAGATATTGTCATCGGCTGCCTGTTGGAATGGAAGCTTTCTGGAGAAGAAGTAAGTAGTCAATGGGATCAAGAAACCTGGCTTCCTTGTGCATGCTAACCTGTAGAGATAGAACAGTTGTGAGAGTGTTATTTGTCGGTTACTATTCAGGGATCAAAGTGAAAGTTATCAGACTTGAATTGCTTTATTAAACACTAGAAGATTTACCCGGCATTGCTTGGGTCCTTATGTGTAGTATTTAAAAAAAAAATTAAAAGGAAAATGTACATGCTGTGTTTAAATGATTGTATCAGGGAGGGAGTTTGATGTGTAGGGGGGAGCTGAGGTGTGGGGGGACTTAAGGAAGGAGACTGGGGATGCAGGAGTCAGGGCAGGGGACAGGGGCTAAGGGAAGAGAGATGGGTGTGGGGGCTCTAGGATAGGGAGTGGAGGGTGCTGGAATGAGAGCAGGGAATGGGAGACTCAGGGCACAAAGCTCAGTGTAAGGGGGGGCTCAGGGCAGGGAGAGGGGTTGCAGGATTTAGGGCAGGGGATGGGGGTGTCAGGGAACAGTTAGGTGGGGGGGCTCAGGCTAGGGGGTGGGGGTGCAGAAGTCAGGGCCGAGGTTTGGGTTTTGGGGGGCCCTGAGGGCAGGAGGTGGTAAGTGCTGGAATTAGGGCAAGCGGTGTGGGCTCAGTGTAGGGGCTGGGGGTGAAGGAATGAGGGCAGGGGGCTGGGAGTGCATGGGGGGGCGCAGGGCACAGGGTTTGATGTGAAAGGGGACAGAAGGTGCAGGACTCAGGGCAGGGGTCTAGGAGGTTGAAGGGGGAGCTTATCAGGACTGGCCGTGGCAGTAAGGGCTGCAGGGGCTGACCCTCATCTGCAGTCTGTCTGGAGGGGGGCAGGGATCTGGAAGCTGGCCCTGGCCTCCAGCCCATGTCCCTCCACCCCCACTTTCCAGTTAGTCCAGAGGGGGCAGAGCTCCGGGGATCAGTGCCGGCCATCAGCTTGTGTAGGGGGATGGGGATGTGGGGCTGGCCCTGGCCTCTAGCTGCCTCCCCACCCCCTGCTTCTCCTGAGTGGGTGGGGATCTGGTGGCCAGCCCTGGGCTCCTGCACTCCTCCACTCCAGATGCTCCAGGGGGCAGGGATCCAGGGCCAGCCCCAGCCTCTAGTTTCTACCCAGTCTCCTGCTTGTCAGGGAGGGGATCCAAGGGCCAGTCCCAGCCTCCAGTTGCCCCCCTTTGCCCTGCAGCTGGTTTGCAGGGATGGCAGAGCTCCAGGGGCCAGCCCCAGCATCCAACTGACCTCCAGCCTCCTGTTTCTCGGATGGCGGGGGAGGGGCGGGGAGCTAATGTCTGGCCCAATCTTTCTGCTGCTCCCCTGGCCTCCTGCTTCTCCGATGGGGGGTGGGTGGGTGGGTGGGTGTGTGTGTGTGTGTGTGTGTGTAGATCTGGGGGCTGGCCCCAGCCACCAGCTGCTCCCCTAACTTCTGGCCTGCAGCTGCCCCCCTCCCAGGCCTACAGCTGGCTTGGGGTTAGGGGTGGATCTGCAGGAGCTAGCCCCCATCCTCCAGCTGGAGTGGGGGAAGTTGGGAATATGGGGGCTTTTATTGGCTTCCAGCTGCCCTCCAATGCCCTGCAGCTAGTCCGGGGGGGGATGGGGGTGGGGAGGGAACTTACAGGGCTCTGGGGGGCAGTCTCTAGCTGACACCTAGCCTCCTGTTTCTCTGGGGTGAGTCAGGGATTTGGGGGGCTGGCCCTGGCCTCCAGATGCCCCCACCCTTCCACCTGCAGCTGGTCAGGGAGGGGACAGGGTTTCGGGGGCTGGCCCCAGCCTACAGTTGTGCCCCGGTCCTGCAGCTGGTTTGGGGGTTGAGAGGTGGGTCTCTGGGGACTGGCTCCAGCCTCCAGCTGCTCCCCCCACCCTGAAGCTCGTCCAGGGAGGTTCCAGGGACCATCATCACCAGCATCCCAGTAGCCCCCAGTGGTCCCCCCTCCACTAGCCTGCAGCCTGTCTAGGAGGAGGGAGGATTGGAGCTCCGGAGACTGGCACTGGCCTCCAGCTGCTGCCCCTGCCCTGCTGCTGGTGTGTGTGGGGAGAGCTGGTCTGCAGCTGCTCTGGGGAGGCCAGGGCTCCTGGAGCTGGCACAGGCCTCCTGCTACCCCCCTCCACCCTGCAGCTGGTCTGGTGCTGGGCCTCTCCTTGGGGGAGGCTTTTGTTGGGGGGGAGCACCTCTCCTCCGGGAGGTGGCCTCTCTTGGGTGGGGGATCCCCCCTGTCCAGCACTCTTTGGGGTAGAGGGGCTAATTACCTTATCCAGTGTCTGGCCATATAAAGCCCAGTTCCCAGATGACGACTCCCATGCTGGTGCGGCTGCTCCCAGTGGTCCCTTTTGTGGTATAACTGTCCTAGAGATGTAATAGTATAGTTGATTAACCAATAAGGAAAAGCTTTAGCAGGCTGGCCAGCAGCCCAGCTCAGTCCCAGCTTGCACTGGGTCCAGGACCTACTCCTACTGCGGCTCTGCATTTAAAGTGTATTAGGAACCAGGCAGGCAGGCAGCCTGGCTCAGTTCTGGCCTGCGCTGGGTCTGGGAGCTCAGCCCCACCCCCGGACAGGGGCTGCTGCCTCTGTATCACAGGCAGCAGTGCAGGGTGGCAGGGCTTCCCCAGGAATGGGGCTGGAGTGCACTGGCTGCCAGCCCCACCCCCCGGGACTATGGAATAATCAACTAACCAATAAGAATTCATGAGGTTAATTGACTATTCAATTAACTGATATTTAACATCCCTATGGTCCCCTGCACTTGCTTCCCTTAGTGGTCAGTCTGCAGTATCGCTGTCCTCTGATCAGTCCCCTCCCTTTTCATGTTATAGAAAACAGTCCCATTCCAAAAGCATGTGGGTCTTTGCCCACGAAAGCTTATGCTCCAATACATCTGTTAGTCTATAAGGTGCCACAGGACTCCTTATCGCTTTTGCAGATCCAGACTAACACGGCTACCCCTCTGATACTTGAGTCCCATCCCAGGCACTTCCCATTTCCTTGGAACAACCAAGCCCTGACCTTGCTTTAAGTTAGGAGAAGAGGAAGCAGCATACCAAATTTGGTGGCCCAAGCTCTTACAGTTTAGGAGGAGTTCTTGAACATGAACTCGCACACAGATTGTCTATATATAGATTGCTTAAATGATTTGACATTGGAGGAGGGCCATTGTGTATCATTATGATTTTTTTCTCCAAGGAAATAGTCATCAAAACAGTGTACTCTAAAGGAGAGAGTTAGAGTACTGGGATAAAGTGAAAGGAGAGTGGCAGTAAGTATAAGGGCTAGTATGTGAGATTGCCACTTACAGTGCAATAAGACCGAGAAGATTTGGGGATGACAGCAAATGATGCCCATTGTCAAGCATGTTTCAATTGGAAAATACATGATCTTATGGTAGAGTAGGGTTAGTAAGGTGCGACCCTGTAAGAACAAGGAAGAAATTTCAATTTGGTGATGTCATCCTTTGGGCTTCTCATTTTTACACAAGTGGCCTGTTAAAAGTGAGATAATTCAAAAGAAGATGACAAAGATGTGTAAAGGGTTAGAGAGGGTGACAGATGGAAGGAAGCTAAAGGAAGTGAATATGAACAGGTCAGTGGAAAGACCAGGATGGGTTGAGACTGCTGTGTCTATCAACTGTTGGGAGTGAATAGCATAAGATGAGGTTGAGGGCTTTTGTTTATGAGGACATGATGAGTCACCGCTTGCAGTTAAGTGAAGGAAGACTTATTACACTGGGCAGACATTTCCAAGAGTAATTCCATCAGGAAAGAAAAATGCCAGTTGTTCTTCCCATCTTCCAGTGGTGTGGAGCCTTCAACTTAGGCTTTCTGAGAAGGGAAAACACAGCCATTTTGGAAGTCTTTGGGTGCAAATGCAGGGGTTTTTTAATTTAAAATATCCTGTTTTTAAACTTAAAAACTTCTGTTTAGTAACCTACAACCTCATTTGAATGTGGAAGATAAGCTGGGCACAGACAATAGCTGTACCCTGACATGATACACCCCCACAACTGGAAAACATTAATGGTTCATTGAACAGTAACTACCACTGATGGAAACAGCTGTGATCTGACACTAAGGGGCACATGAATCCTGGAGTGTGATTGCTTATAGCCTTCATAATGTGAGGTGTAAATGTGTTTTAAATATGTAAGTTTATATGAAGACTACAAGTATCTTCGTAGGCTTGGGGACTAGGCCCTGCTGCATCACTTCTGATGCACTGCCTGCCTTGAAGCTTAGTTATGCTGTTGCGCCATTGGGCATGAACAAAGGGGAGACAGCCTATTCACCTACTATGCGGACTTGACTCACACACTATTATCATCGCCCCAGTATGCTGCTTCCATGCCATATGAGTCGGGGGTGTTCTTTCCAGTGCCGTCATTTGTGCTGTTACAGTAATAATACCAATCCCATCACTAGCTGCAGCCATAAACGGACAAATTCAGAATATATCTAATAGATGTCTTTCCTTTCTGGGAATGTATAGTGTTGGGCAGGCATAAGGCTGGCTAGTTCCCACAGTAGTCTGGGGAAATACTTGCAGCTGGTGCTTGGGATTTATGGAGTTGTGGAAATGATCTTTCTGCTGCCATCTGAAAGTTACCTGCATAGAGTTGTGTTGGAAACATCCGATGCAAATCATTAAACTTGTTCCAGATACTGGATCAGATCCAGGTGCATTTCATGAAGCTCCAGTGCGTAGACCAGGGATGGGCAATAATTGTTGGCAGGGGGCCACTCTAAGATTTTGGAAAGTGGTCAAGAGCTGCACTCTTTCATGATATTAATGGAGGAGATCTGGGATGGAGGTTGGGTGCAGAAGGGAGCTTGGGGTAAGGGATTGGGGTGCAGGAGGGAGAATAGAGTCTGGGAGGGAGTTTGAGTGAAAGAGGCGGTTGTGACCTAGGGCAGGGGACTACAGTGCAGGGTTTTGGAATGTGACCTAGAGTAGGAGGGGATTGTGATCTAGGGCAGGAGATTAGGGTGCCAGATTTGGGAGGGGGTATGAGTGCAAGAGGGGGGCAGAGGGTTTGGATATGTTGATTGGGGAGGCAGAGGGTTAGGGAAGGGAGGGTCTGGGGTGCCAGAACCAGGCTCTGGCAAGGAGACTTACCAGCCAGCAGCCAAACCAGCTTGCCTGCCTATAGAGCTAAGGCTTGTATAGCTTAAAATGTTTCCTAGCCAGCCTGCCTGGCCATGTCCTTATATGAACAACTGACCCAAGGAGAGAGGGTGTGGTTCTTCTTGGCTGCCTGTTGTTCAAACAGTCAGCTCCCATTGGCCAGTTTCTGGCCAGAAACCGGCCAATGGGATTGTGCTGGGAGTGGCAGCTCCTGAAGCTTCCCTCCTCCCCTCCAGTTTTGAAACAGAAACGGGGCCCAGCCTCAATGTTTCTGAATGGCGTGCGGCGCTGCAAAGCAAGCAGGGGAGCCTGCCCTGGGGCTCCCTGCTGTCTGCACTGGCTGGATCCAGTGGCTTGGTGGGCTGGATTCAGTCCTCAGACTGTATTTTTCCCAGGCATAGCCTAAACAAATCATTCAACTGCTTGCCCTCAGCCAGCTTGATGTCTGTCTCTTCATCTTGGGCAGTTCCAAGTGAGATGCAGCCTTTTGCATTTGAAGGTATCTTTCAGGCTGAAAAAGAAAAGGATCTGTAGGTTGATCTAAAACAGTGGTCACCAACCAGTAGATTGAGATCTACTGCTAGATCTTGGAGCCTTTGACAGGTGATCTTGATTGGGTTGGCCAAGAGTCTATCAAATGCTGGCACTTCAGTTGCCCCTCCATCCATTGTCATGCTGCTCCTTCCCTCTGTCTTGGAGCTATCCCCCTGGGTGCCTCCTACTTGCTGTGGAAGGGAGAAGGGAGAAGGGATGATGCTGATGTCAGGGTGTCCCTCCTCCCCACACTCCTGTACCCCATCTCCACATAGAGAGATGGTGATGGAGTGAGCTTGGCAACACAAATCTCTGTCACTCTCATACACTGTGTGTTTGTCATTCTCACAAACACACACTGTCCTTCACGCTCGTCTCCTGATCCAGCACATATGCAGGGGGTTGTTGTTACTTCTTTTACTTGAACCCTGTAAACCTAATTTTTTCAGGAATAAGGGTTCTTTAAAAAAAAAAAAAAAACCCTTTTTCGAAAGAACTGCATCTAGACTGCTTTTTTTTTCAAAATAACCTTTTTCGAAAAAGCGGTCGGACACGATTATGCAAATGAAGCATGAGATTTGTAAATCTGCGCTTCATTTGCATTTTCGATTTCCTTCATTTACATTCCTCTTTCAAAAGAAGAATGTAGTCTAGACACACCCATTTGAGTAGTGAGTTGTCAAATGCCTAACCTGTCATGGCTGGAATAATTATCCCTGTGGTAATTGCTGCTCCTGGAGTGGCTGGCATGTCCTGTAGCCCCTGAGAAAGGCAAAGGAGGGGGTCTCCACATGCTGTCCTTGCCTGCAGACACCACTCCTGCCGCTCCCATTGATCAGTAATGGGGAACTGTGTCCGATAGAAGCTGTGGGCTCAGTGCCTGTAGATGAGGGGCAGGACATGGTGCCATGGAGTCATTGCTGTACATGCCAGCTGCTTTCAGGAGTGGTGCAGGGCCAGGGCAGGAGTAAGCCTGCCTTAACCCCACTGCTCCATCACCCGGAAGCCCTCTCAGTTAAACGGTGCCAGCCAGAGCCTGCTTCCTGAACCCGTCCCAGCCCTGAACCTCCTCCTACATCAAAACTCCTGCCCCAGACGCAAGTCCCCCTGCACCCAAACTCCTTCCCAGAGCTTGCGCCCTGAAACCCCTCCTGGACCCCAATCCTCCACCCTGGCCTAAGCCCCGAGCCCCTCCCACTCTCCAAACACCTTGGCCTAAGACCAGAGCCTGCACCCCCAACTCCCTACCCCAGCCTGGTGAAAGTGAGTGAGGATGGGGGAGAAAGAGGGATGGAGAGAGCAGGGTGAGTTCTCGAAGGGACGAAGCAGGGGCAGGGCCTCAAAAGAAGGGGCGGGAAGGAAGCCGGGCAGGGGTATTTGGGTTTGAGGTAGATCTTACATTGCACTTACATTGAAAAAGTGATCTTGTGGTTAAAACGTTGGAGGCTACTGATCTAAAACCAATTGGAGGCCATGAAAATCCTCATCTTAACTGTATGGGGAGTTACATTGGGTCCTTATGCTGGCCTTAGGAAAATTTGCACCCTAAGTGAATTTGTATTTTGGTGTCCTCCACGTCGTCTCTGGCTCCTCAACCCTGTCACCTCTGGGCCCTCCTCCAGTGTTTAATTTGCATTAAAGAGATGCCAGAGCTCAGCCCTGATTGAAATTGTAAGGACAAGTCTACACTGGTAAGTTATTGTGCAGTTAATCTGCCATCAGCGCTATAATTTTCAGGCAGCCACACTGACAATTCACTTAGTGTGCACTAGCTCTATAGTTAGTGTGCTCTAGGTAAACCACATCTGTGATAAGCTTGCTGCATTCTGGATGGTGCATGGGTATGCCAGCGTGGACACCATGGTGTAGTACTGCATTGTGACTGGCCTCTGGCAGCCTTTCCACAATGCCTGTTCTGGCCTCTTTGGTCATCTGTTTGAACTCTACTGCCCTGCTCAGGTGACTAATCAGGTGACCTAGACCCACGTGCGAGTACTACAAAGCGCTGGATGGTATATTTTGAGGTAACTCCACCTCAATGCCGAAGACCCCCATAGGCACTTCGAGGTTTGAGGGGGCATCCAGGAGTGGACTGAGACAGGAGGAGGAAGTTGTGGCCAAGTGTGCTGAGGGGAAGAGGGATCCAGAACCAGAGGAGGACTCGGCATCCTTAGAGGCTTGCAGTCAGGAGCTGCTTTGTAACCCCAAAGAGGTGAGCCACTTGCAATCTTCCGAGGCTCCTGATGCACTCAACACACAACTGCATGCAGCTTAGCTCTGATGAATGGCACTCCCCGCCCCCAGTATAGCACATCAGATGGCAGGACTCCATATGAAACATGGACATACAGAAATCTGTGAAACTCTTGGTGCTTGCCTCACCTCCTGCCTTCCCCACTGACAGTAACTCAGCCTCTGCACTCCTATGCATAGCAACAAGTTTTACTGACTTTCAGCATCAAATTGCTGTCTCAAAGCATCCCTGATCTTTAGGACCCTGCACTGTGCTCCTCTACTAGCCCTGGTCTCGGGTGGTTCAAACTCAGCCTCCAGGCACTGTGCCTCAGGGTCCAGTTCTGAATAAAGCTTTCACTCTTCCCTTCACAAATATTATGGAGGGTACAGCACATGGGAATAACTATAAGGATATTTTCTTCTTCGAGTAGTGTCCCCATGGATGCTCCACGACAGGTGTTGGGCTTGTCCCAGCGCCGCAATCCGGAGAGTTTTAGCAGTAGCCCCCGGTGGACTGCGCATGTGCAGAAGCTGCCTCCTGCTGTTCACGCCCTTTCTGCACAGTGTGATCTATCGCCAGTTCCTCCTAACCGTCCACGGCTGCAGACGGAGTTGGAACGCGCTCCTCTTCACCTGAGGAGAATTTGAAGATTTATTATTCGTTCCGTCCCAGTTAGCCCCCCCCCCCATCATAGTATAGTTAGTTGTTACAGTTAGTTAGCGAAATTTAAAAAAACCAAAAAAACCCATTTTTTCTTCTTGTTCCGTTTGCCCTCAGGCCTGTTCGTTTGGCCTACCGGCTATAGTCATGCCCGCGGGGTTCAAAAAATGTGCGTCGTGTAGCGATGCGATGCTGGCCTCCGATGGACACTCCCGATGCATACGCTGTTTGGGAGAAGGACATATCCCGCAAAAGTGCGGCCATTGCTTTAAATTGACCGCCAGGGCCAGGCGAGACAGAGAAATGTGCCTGAAGATGCTCCTCTTCAATAAGGCGCTTCAGCCTTCGTCCGCAGACGACCGTTCAGAGGCCCCAGCACCCCGTAAGCCCTGCGAAGGGAGAAGCTCCACTCCATCTAAGAGTGTAAGTGCGGGGGATGCACCGAGCTCTTCGGGACTCCCACCCAAGCACGGCCGGGAGAAATCTTCCAGGGGCCGTAGCATGTCGGCACCTAGCCCCGCGCTTTCTTCAGTAATGCCACCGCCACCCCGCGCGGCACCGCGCTCCGAGTCTGCACCTGCGGCAACGGCACCAGGTGCACGGACGGCACCGGAGCCACAATCGGCATCATCCAAGTCGGCACCGAGGGCTGTGTTTGAGCGCCACGCCCGACCAACTGTGGCTACTAAGCCTGTGCTGCGGTGTGAGCCAGCGCCGACACACGAGCTGGCACCGAGAGACAAGCTAGTGCCGAGACCTGAGCCGGTGCCGAGAACTAAGACGGCGCCGAGAACCAAGATGGTGCCGACAGCCGACCCCATGCCGGGGTCACCAAGAGCGTGAACAACATCCTGCGAACCAGCTTCCCGACACGCGTGAGCACATAAGGCACCGGGCCCTCACAGACAACCGGCACCGACATTGCATCCGATACCAGCTATTCAGTCGGCACCTGAGGCCCAACAATCGAGTCCTTCAGCAGAGGGCATGGCACCTCCATCATCTCGGTGCCGTATAGCCCGGTTTCTGCGGCCCCCCCCCCCCCGCCCCGCTACTGGGGCGCCTACAAAAGCCCAGAAGAAAATGCGCCGAGTGCGCTCACCTTCTCCCAGCCCTGATAGGGCTGTTTTTTCTCCTGAACCTTCACCGGCACATCGTCACGACTGACAGGGTTACTATCAACGCTCGCCTTCGCCACGCTATTGGAGATTTCCGAGACGATCCCTCACACCTCCATGCTACCATCGCTCTTATTATTCCAGGTCTCCATCGTGATACTCGCTACGGTCACAATCCCTGTTATCACCTTCTCGACAGCGTTACTACCGGCACAGGAGCCCTAGTTCTTACTCACCGGGATATTCACATCGTGGCCAACATCATCGGCCGGCTCCCTCACATTTCCATGACCGTCCAAGTTCTTCCATTAGGCATTCACCTCCATCACCACCATAACATTGAGTGTGTCAATCATACTCACCTCACCTACCAACTCAGGACATCATCCCTCAGGCACAACCACCTCCGACGCCTATGGGTGATGATCGATCCTCTCATCATGCTGGTATCACTCACTCTCCCACTGTGGTACAGCACCCCATCAGTTCTCTGACAGACCTTTCCTCTTCATCACCAGACGATGTGGTTTTTCATCATGATTCGTCACCTGTAGATGATTACAAACAATTCCAAGAACTATTTAAAAGAGTTGCCCACTCACAGAACCTGCGCGCCTCGGAAGCCCCTCAAAAACAATATGCTCTCTTAAGGAATCTCCAACGTTCCAGCAGATCAAAGTTGGCTCTTCCCTTTGACGAGGTGATTCTAGAGATTTCAAATGACATCTGGCAAACACCAGAGTCCGTACCACCAACAAACAAGCGCACTGACAAAAAGTACTTTGTCGACGCTAAGGATGCCGAATTTCTCATAACATAACATAAGAATGGCCATACTGGGTCAGACCAAAGGTCCATCTAGCCCAGTAGCCTGTCTGCTGACAGTAGCCAGCACCAGGTGCCCCGGAGGGGGTGGACCGAAGACAATGATCAAGCGATTTGTCTCGTGCCATCCGTCTCCAGCCTCTGACAGAGGCCAGGGACACCATTCCTACCCCCTGGCTAATAGCCTTTTAGGGACCTAACCTCCATGAATTTATCTAGCTTCTCTTTAAACTCTGTTATAGTTCTAGCCTTCACAGCCTCCTCTGGCAAAGAGTTCCACAGGTTGACTATGCGCTGTGTGAAGAAGAACTTTCGCTTATTAGTTTTAAACCTGCTACCCATTAATTTCATTTGGTGTCCTCTAGTCCTTATATTATGGGAACTAATAAATAACTTTTCTTTATTCACCCTCTCCACACCACTCGTGATTTTATATACCTCTATCATATCCCCCCTCAGTCTCCTCTTTTCCAAACTGAAAAGTCCCAGTCGCTTTAGCCTCTCCTCATATGGGACCTGTTCCAAACCCCTGCTCATTTTAGTTGCCCTTTTCTGAACCCTTTCCAAGGCCAAAATATCTCTTTTGAGGTGAGGAGACCACATCTGTACACAGTACTCAAGATGTGGGCGTACCATAGTTTTGTACAGGGGCAGTAAGATATTCTGTGTCTTATTTTCTGTCCCTTTCTTAATAATTCCTAACGTTCTATTTGCCTTTTTGACCGCTGCAGCACACTGCGGACGTTTTCAGAGAAATATCCACGCTAACTTCAAGATTTCTTTCCTGATTTGTCGTAGCCAAATTAGCCCCCATCATATTATATGTATAGTTGGGGTTATTTTTTTCCAACGTGCATTACTTATCCACATTAAACTTCATTTGCCATTTTGTTGCCCAGTCACTCAGTTTTGTGAGATCTTTTTGAAGTTCTTCACAGTCTGCTTCTGTCTTGACTATCTTAAACAGTTTAGTATCATCCGCAAACTTTACTACCTCATTGCTTGCCCCTTTTTCTAGATCATTTATGGATAAGTTGAATAGGATTGGTCCTAGGACTGACCCTCGGGGGACACCACTAGTTACCCCTCTCCATTCTGAAAATTTACCGTTTATTCCTACCCTTTGTTTCCTGTCTTTTAACCAGTTCTCAATTCATGAAAGGACCTTCCCTCTTATCCCATGACAATGTAATTTACACAAGAGCCTTTGGTGAGGGACTTTGTCAAAGGCTTTCTGAAAATCTAAGTATACTATATCTACTGGATCCCCCTTGTCCTCATGTTTGTTAACCCCTTCAAAGAACTCTAATAGATTAGTAAGACATGATTTCCCTTTACAGAAACCATGTTGACTTTTGCCCAACAAATTATGTTCTTCTACGTGCCTAACAATTTTTTTCTTAACTATTGTTTTGACTAATTTGCCTGGTACCGACGTTAGACTTACTGGTCTGTAATTGCCGGGATCACCTCTAGAGCCCTTTTTAAATATTGGTGTCATGTTAGCTATCTTCTAGTCAGTAGGTACGGAAGCCGATTTAAGGGATAGATTATAAACCACAGTTAACAGTTCTGCAATTTCCCATTTGAGTTCTTTTAGAACCCTTGGGTGAATGCCATCCAGTCCCGGTGATTTGTTCACGTTAAGTTTTTCTATTTGTTCCAAAACCTCCTCTACTGACACTTCAATCCAGGACAGTTCCTCAGATTCATCTCCCACAAAGGACGGTGCAGGTTTGGGAATCTCCCCAACATCCTCAGCCGTGAAGACTGATGCAAAGAAATCATTTAGCTTCTCTGCAATGGCTTTATCGTCCTTGATTGCTCCTTTTGTATCTCGATTGTCTAGGGGACCCACTGGTTTTTTAGCAGGCTTCCTGCTTCTAATGTCCTTAAAAAACATTTTTGCTATTGTTTTTTGAGTTTTTGGCTAGCTGTTCCTCAAAATCTTTTTTTCCTTATTACAGTTTCACACTTAATTTGACTGTGTTTATGTTCCTTTCTATTTATCTCACTGGGATTGGACTTCCATTTCTTGAAAGATGCCTTTTTGTCCCTCACTGCTTCTTTTACATGGTGGTTAAGCCACGGTGACTCTTTTTTAGATCTCTTACTATGTTTTTTAATTTGGGGTATACATTTAAGTTGGGCCTGTATTATGGTGTTTTTAAAAAGTTTCCATGCAGCTTGCAGGGATTTGGCTCTTGTCACTGTGCCTTTTAATTTCTGTTTAACTAACCTCCTCATTTTTGTGTAATTCCCCTTTTTGAAATTAAATGCCAGAGTGCTGGACTGCTGAGGGGTTCTTCCCACCACAGGAATGTTAAATGTTGTTATATTATGGTCACTATTCCCAAGTGTTCCTGTAATAGTTACCTCCTGGACCTGATCCTGCGCTCCACTCAGGACTTAATCAAGAATTGCCTCTCCCCTTGTGGGTTCCTGTACCAGCTGCTCCAAGAAGCAGTCATTTAAGCTATTGAGAAATTTTATTTCTGCATCTCTTCCTGAGGTGACATGTACCCAGTCAATATGGGGATAATTGAAATCCCTCATTATTATAGAGCTTTTTATTTTGGTCACCTCTCTAATCTCCCTTAGCATTTCAATGTCACTATCACTGTCCTGGTCAGGTGGTCGATAATATATCCCTACTGCTATATTCTTATTACTGGAGCATGGAATTACTATCCATAGTGATTCTATTGAACATGTTGATTCATTTAAGATTTTTATTTCATTTGATTCTACGTTATCTTTCACATATAGTGCCACTCCACCACCCACACGGCCCGTTCTATCCTTCCGATATATTTTATATCCCGGTATGATTGTGTCCCACAGATTTTCCTCATTCCACCAGGTTTCTGTGATGCCTATTATGTCAATCTCCTCCTTTAATACAAGGTACCTTATTTCACCCATCTTATTAGTCAAACTTCTAGCATTTGTGTAGAAGCACTTTAAAAATTTGCCACTGTTTATTTGTCTGCCCTTTCCTGATGTTTTAGATTCCTTTGTATGTGGTTGTTTGTCTGCTCTGGCCCCTTGTTTGTCCTCTCCCCTCCTCTCTTTCTCTCTACAGCCTAGAGAATCTCTATCAATGGATTCTCCTCTAAGAGAAGTCTCCCTCCGATTTACGTGCTTCTCCGCACCAATCGGTTTTCCCCCATCTCCTAGTTTAAAAACTGCTCTACGGCCTTTTTAATGTTCAGTGCCAGCAGTCTGGTTCCACCTTGGTTTAGGTGTAGCCCATCCTTCCTGTATAGGCTCCCCCTCTCCCAAAAGTGTCCCCAGTTCCTAATAAATCTAAACCCCTCTTCCCTACACCATCGTCTCATCCACGCATTGAGACTCTGAAGCTCTGCCTGCCTACCTGGCCCTGCGCGCGGAACTGGAAGCATTTCTGAGAATGCCACCATAGAGGTCCTGGATTTCAGTCTCTTTCCTAGCAACCTAAATTTGGCCTCCAGGACATCTCTCCTACCCTTTCCTACGTCTTTGGTTCCTACATGTACCACGACCACCGGCTCCTCCCCAGCACTACACATAAGTCTATCTAGATGCCTCGAGAGATCCGCAACCTTCACACCAGGCAGGCTAGTGACCATACGGTTCTCCCGGTCATCACAAACCCAACTATCTATGTTTCTAACGATCGAATCACCCACTACTAACACCTGCCTCTTCCTAACAACTGGCATTCCCTCCCCCTCAGAGGTATCCCTAGTGCGAGAGGATACCGCAACATCCTCTGGAAGGAGGGTCCCAACTATGGGATGGTTTCCCTCTGTTCCCATTGAATGCTCTGCTCCCCTGAGCCTTTCATCCTCCTTCAGAGCACTGGGGCTCTCAGACTGGAGGTGGGACAGTACTACAGTGTCCCGGAAAGTCTCATCAACATAGCTCTCTGCCTCCCTTAGCTCCTCCAGTTCAGCCACCCTGGCCTCCAGAGCCTGAACTCGGTCTCTGAGGGTCAGGAGCTCCTTGCAACAGGTGCACACATACGCCACCTGCCCACAGGGCAGGTAATCATACATGTTACACTCAACACAATAAACAGGATAGCCCCCTCTCTGCTGCTGGGCTTCTGTCTCCATTTTTCTTATGAATAAGTTTAATTATAAACTGGGCTTCTTTTTAAATGTCTGGAATATAGATTATTATAAAAGTTATGTTTAAAGAAGGTCAGAAGTCACTAGCGCCCTCTAACCTTCCCCTCTAAACTCCCTCTCAAAACTCCCTGTATGCTGCTCCTGTTCACAAGCTCCCTGGTCGCTGACTCACAGCTTTATAAAAGCCCTGGTAGCCCCGCCCCCTGACTAAGGCTCAGCCAATTAACAGAGGCTTCTAGATTTCAAACCTTTAGAAGCTCACAGCTTCAAGCTACCGGCCACAGCACACACTCCTTCAAACAAACAAACCAAATGCATCCTCCTCCAAATTCTATTGTTGTTGATGCAGCTCAGGAGAAATCAAAGACAGCTCAATCAAAGAACACACCTTCCGAGAAGGACTCAAAACGCCTCCATTTGTTCGGTAGGAAGGTTTATTCATCTGCGACAGCCACCCTTAGAATGGCAAATTACTCTGCCCAACTCGCCAATCATGACTTTGATAATTATGCCAAATTGGTTCCTTTGATGCAACATTTACCAGATTCCAAAGAAGAGATCCTCAAAGCAGTCGTGCAAGAGGGCTACACAACAATGTGTTCAGCACTTCAGATTTCCCTAAATATCGCTGACTCAGCATCGCATACGACGGCAACATCAGTCGTAATGCAATGCGCTTCTTGGTTACACCTTGCTTTGGTGCCTAAGGACCTACAACCCAAGGTGGAGGACCTTCCCTTTGAGCGCTCTTCTTTGTTCGCTCAAAACACCGACCAGGTCTTCCACTCTGGTAAGGACTCCCGAACTACATTAAGAACACTCGGGATGTATATGCCACCCTTCAGGCGCAGAAGAGCATGGCCCTACAATAGACAAAGGCCTCCCTCCTATACCTCGCAGCGATTCAGGCCTTACGACCAACACAGGCAAAGGCAGCGACCGCAACGACGGCACCAGCAGCCTACCAAGACGCAGAGTCAACAGCAGTCCCCGCAGCAGGTTTGACGTGCCCGTCGAGGGGCTGTGTGCCGTTCCCCTTTTAGAGGCCTTCTCACAAGTAACTGGACTATTCCATCACCAGTTGAGACCCTACCACCGTCATTGGTTCGCCATCACCACAGATCAATGGGTCAGGAAGATTATAACATCCCGTCTCTCTATGCCCTTTTCCACCCTTCCCCCTTCCAACTCCCCTTCCCCATCCCTTTTCAGGGAACCCTCTCACGAATTCCTGTTGTGACAGGAAGTCGTGCATCTACTTACTATCGGAGCGGTGGAGTCTGTCCCACATCAATTCAGAGGTAAAGGTTTCTATTCCCGATACTTCCTCACGCAGAAGAAGTCCAGAGGATGGAGACCAATCCTCGATCTTCGTGGGCTCAACCGTTATCTAAGAAAACAGAAATTCAAGATGGTTACTCTGGCCTCTATCATTCCAACTCTGAGCAAAAGGGACTGGTTCGCGTCCCTCGACCTCCAGAACGCCTATTTTCACATTTCCGTTCACCCGGCCCACAGGAGATTTCTACGATTCACCCTCGGCAATGACCACTACCAATACACTGTGCTTCCCTTCGGGCTTTCAGCAGCCCCAAGGGTATTTTCAAAGACCCTGGCAGTCGTAGCCGCCTACCTCAGACATTCCGGAATCGCAATTTTTCCATACCTCGTCAACTGTCTGATAAGAGCCCCGTCAGCAGGCGAGGTACAGGAGGCGGTAGCTACTACCAGGGACACGTTTGAGGCCCTCGGTCTTATCAACCTACCAAAGTCCTCCCTGGTCCCATCCCAGTCCATCGACTTCATCAGAGCAAGACTGGACTCCACGACCGCTACTGCCTGTCTACCGGTCGACAGATCTCAAACTATTCAGGATCTAGTAAACGTTCTGCTCACCGCTCACTGGTTTCTATACTTGCGTGTCTCCACTTGCTAGGTCACATGGCAGCAGCAACGTACGTCGTTCCATATGCCCGGCTCCACATGCGATGCCTTCAACACTGGCTCCTTCTAATCTACAAACTGGGCATCGACGATACCCGCAAACTTACCTCTATCCCCAGTCAGGTGAGGGACTCCCTCGCGTGATGGCTCGACTCGAACAACACACTAGTGGGCATCCCTTTACATGCCCAGACCCCATCCATCCACGGATGCATCCCTCATCGGCTGGGGAGCACATATGCACCATCACCAAGTCCAGGGTTTGTGGTCATCTCACGAGTCCCTACTTCATATAAATTTTCTAGAGCTCCGGGCAGTTTTCAATGCATGCCGCCAGTTTGTTCATCACTTGCGCGGGACTACTGTACAGATCCTTACAGACAATATATGCACGGTCTACTACATAAATTGAGAGGGCGGTGCCAGATCCAGATACCTGTGTGTGGAGGCCATACGCCTGTGGAATTGGGCGATCCGGCATGGTATTATGCTCACAGCTGCTTATCTTCCTGGCAAGAGCAATACCATTGCAGATGTTCTGAGCAGAACCTTCCATTTGCAACACGAATGGGAACTGCTCGACGACGTAGTCCGCAATGTTTTTCAGTTTTGGGGATACCCGGACATAGATCTCTTTGCGACTCGGCGCAACAAGAAGTGTCGCCTTTACTGCTCGAGAGCCGGCATAGGGACCGACTCAAAGGGAGATGCTTTTCTCCTCAATTGGAGAACGTATGGGTTGTTATATGCCTTCCCACCAATCCTCCTCATACGAAGGGTGATAGGGAAGATACTGGCAGATGGCGCAACGGTAATACTGATAGCACCGTTTTGGCCCGTCAACTCTGGTTACCACAACTCATACGGATGTCCTTATCTCAGCCGCGGCGACTTCCACACATGAGCAACTTGCTCTCGCAGCAACACGGCACTCTCCTGCATCCAAGCATCGACCGACACCACCTCATGGCGTGGTTCCTGATTGGCTCCAAGGGTCGGAATTAGCTTTCTCCCAAGCGGTGAGAGAGGTATTGATACAAAGCAGACATCAAATGACCCAAGGTCTTACCTTTATAAATGGCGTTGCTTCCAGGCCTGGTGGATCCTTTGCACGTACCCATCCAGGAAATCCTGGACTACATTCTTTATTTACGTTCCCAGAATTTGGCGCTTGCTTCATTAAAAGTGCATTTAGCTGCAATCTCAGCCTTCCACCCGTCTATAGAGGGTGTTTCAGTGTTCACGCATCCTATCTCTAAGAGATTTGAGGGGTATGGCCAATCTCCACCCACCGCGTAAAACTGCTCCGGAACTATGGGTCTAACACTGGTGCTTGATACTCTAACCCGCCCACCATTTGAACCCTTAGCAACTTGTGATCTACAGACTCTCACCATGAAAGTTGCCTTTCTTTTAGCTATCACCTCGGCACGACGAGTCAGTGAGTTGGCAGCATTGTTGGCTGATCCTCCATATACGCTGTTTACTCATCAAACTGTGACATTACAATGCCACCCCTTGTTTCTTCCAAAGGTTAACTCATCGTTCCACATCAATGAGCCCATAGTCTTTCATACGTTTCACCCGAAGCCTCACTCCACTCCAGAACATGCACGTTTGCACACCCTGGATGTCAGGAGGGTGTTGGCTTTTTATTTGGACAGAATGCGTCCCTTCTGGAAATCACAATGCCTATTGTTGTCAGTCGCAACATGATCTAAAGGTCAACAACTGTCATCTCAGCATATTTCATCATGTATCGTGAACTGCATCACCTGCTGTTACGCTCTTTGAAATAAGCCCTTGCCCTGTAAGCCACGGGCACATTCGACCAGGGCCATGGCCACTTCCACAGCCTTCCTGAAAGACGTTTCTCTGCGCGACATTTGCCGTACAGCGACCTGGTCTTCCACGTCTACGTTTGCCAGACACTACGCTCTTGAACGTATCACGGCAGCGGATGCACTCAGGAAGTGCTCTCCTCCGTGCACAGATAATTCCGAAGCACGACACTAGCATCGGGCTACTGCTTCATACTCACCTGTAGTGGAGCACCCACGGGGACACTACTCGAAGAAGAAGAAATTGTTACTCACCCTGTGCAGTAACATCTGTTCTTTGAGATGTGTGTCCCCGTGGGTGCTCCACGGCCCACCCTCCTCCCTGCTTCGGAACTCTTACGATTATGTTTTTCAGATGCTCCGGCTAGGAGGAACTGGCGATAGACCGCGCTGCGCAGAAAGGGCGCGAACGGCGCGAGGTGACTTCTGCACATGCGCAGTCCACCGGGGGCTACTGCTGGCTAAAACTCTCTGGATTGCGGTGCCGGGACAAGCCCGATACCTGTATTGGAGCACCCACGGGGGGACACATCTCAAAGAACAGATGTTACTGCACAGGGTGAGTAACAATTTCATCATTCGCCAAGTCCAGCTTCCTGTTCAAAGATCAACATCCTTCAAATGGCCAAAAGCACCTCCACACTCATACTGCACCTGCTCAGCCTGTTATTGAACTGCTCCTTGCTGCTGTCAATGCTCCCTGTGGATGGTTTCATGAGCCATGGCATTAAAGGGGTAGGCAGGGTCTGCAAGGATCACAGTGGGCATTTCCACTTCTTCCACAATGATCCGGGAAGAAAGTCTCTACTTTTAGCTTTCTGAATAGATGGGTGTCCCAAGAGAGGCATCAATTGTGCATTTTTCTGGACCAATCTGCATTAATGTCCATGAAATGTCCACTGTGATTCACGCGTGCCTGTAGAACTGTGGAGAAATACCTCTTGTGGTTAATGTATATGGAGACTAGGGTGGTCTGGTGTCAGAATTGAAATGTGCTTGCCATCTATCACCCCTCCTCTGTTTGGGAAGCCCATCTGTTCAAAGCCATCCACAATTTCATGTACATTGCCTAACGTCACAGTTTTTCAAAGAGGGATGTGATTGATGAGCCTGCACCCTTCCATCAGCACCAAGTCCAATGGTCGACCTTCCCACTCTGAAATGATGGGTGATTGAATGAAAGCTGTCTGGAGTAGTCAGCTTCTACAGTGCAATCGCCATGTGCTTCTCCACCAGTAGGGCAGCTCTCTGTGATTCTATGACTCGTTTGCTTGTCCTTGCACCGCAGGATGGGGGTTAACTCAGCACACAGTCCCATGAAAGTGGCTTTTCTCCTCTGAAACTTCTGCAGCCACTGCTTGTCATCCCAGACTTGCATGATGATGTGATCTCACCACTCGGTTTGTTTCCTGAGCCTAAAAGCAGTGTTCCACTAGGATCCACCCTTTCATGAATGCCACAGGAAATCTTGTGTTGTATATAGAGTGCTTGGGCTCCTCATTGTCACTTTGCAGCTTCAGAAATAGCTCAACTGCCATGTGTGACAGCCTGAGACCTATCAGCATTTCCGTCAGTAGCTGGGGATCCATTCCTGCAGGCTGAGGAGGCAGAGCATACAGCACTGAAGCTGTTGAAAGATGGCACCAAATGCGGATGGAATTGAAGGTGTTGCTGGGATGTGAAGCAATGCACGATGGGGCATTGGGACAGGACCCAGGATGACCTGCACCTCCCCACAATCCTCTGCAGCAGAAGAGGAAGAAGTGCTCGGTGGGATAGCAGCTCAGAATGCACCACTCCAAAAGGTGCTGCATGTGCTGTGACTGTGGTCACACAACTGACTGTGGACACCCAATAGTGTTTTTGCTGCTGTGCTCCATGACTGCCAGCGCTTTACATCTGCCAGTGTAGACATGGCCTAAGTTACAACAATCACACGTTTTCAGTTCCTCATACTAACAGCAGGAACCCCAGTGACTTCCAGAGGATGGATGAGGTTTGCAGGATATGGGAGTAAAGAAAGAAATTTCCTTATTTTTAATCTTGTTGCAGTATAGAAATATGCACAGCACTGTGCCCAACCAACAGCTTTGAGAAGGAACCCCACCCTCAAGGAATTTGAGGATACTGTACTGTTAAGTACAACTTGTAGTGGAAACAGATTTAAAAAAAAGAGCCTGAGGTTATGGATTAGAAATCAGGGACTGATTGAAAGGTAAATGGGTTTCAAGCAGGTCAGAGCTGGCAGGCAGACACCACCAGGGTTTTCTCTATGGTGCGCGCCAGCGCAGGCACAAACCAAGAATTTGACTGACATACCTTCTTGGAAGAGCCGCGCAGAGGTTGCTCAGCTGTTTGGGGCGGGCTGCATGGCGGGCAACTGCCCCACCCCAGGAGCAGCTGGGCAGCCACTGTGCAGTCCTGTACCTTGCTTTAGCCCTTCTCTGCCAGAGATGGAGTCTGGGTTGTGGTACTAAAAATAGCACCACGGCCCCAGCCCAGGAGCAGCTGCACTGTAGCCCTGGCTCCAGTCCTGGCAGCCGCGCCCCGTGTGTCAGGACTGGAGACGGAGCTGCAGTGCTGTTTTTAGTAAGCTGTCCCGGCCTCTGAAGCCACCATGCAGCTCCAGACCCAGCTGCTCCCAGGGCAGGACCGTGTGGCTGCCCCAGATGCTGGGACTGGAGCCAAGACCACCCGCGGTGCTATTTTTAGTACCACAGTCATGGCCCTGGGACTGGGGTACTAAAAACAGCATTTCAGGTGGCTACAGCTCCAGTCCCAGCACGTGGTCCTACCCCAGGAGTAGCTGGGGCCGGGGCTGTGTGGCAGCATCAGGGACCAGGACCGGGGTATTAAAAATAGCACCCCGGCCCAGGCTCCAGCCCCCTGCAAACTGGGCAGCTGCCGCCACATTGAAGACAGAAGGTGAGGGAAGGGGGAGGGGAGAGAACTAAAGGGAAAGTGGGGTGATGAGATAAAGGGGCTTGTGCGGGGGGGGAGGAAGAGGAGAGGGCCAAGGTAGGAGAAGAAAGGGGCAGGCACCAAGGGGCAGGGTGGAGGAGCAACAAATGCCGGGGGGCCAAGAGAAGACAATGAGGGGAAAGGGCAGGAGTGAGGAAGGGAGGGAAAGTATCAATAGAGGTGGGAGAAAGGAGGGGACAGGGTGATGCTGGGAGAGAAAAGGGGATTGTGGGGGTGAAGCAGAAGGGCAGACACAGGGAGGGACAGTGGGGGAAAGAGGAAGGAAGAAGAGGGGAGGAGTGTGTGCTGGAAGAAGAGGGGTTGAAAGGAGGAGGGGTGGGCATGAGGAAGGCAGGGGATGAGCAAGTCATGTGTGAGGGTGCAGAGAGGCATGAGGAGAACTAGGGCAGAGAGTGCTGAGGGGGTGGGCACCAGGGTTAAAGAGGGCAAGGAGGGCAGGAGCAGTAAGGGAAGGGGGAGGCACCGGGCGGGTGCAGGGGGTAAGGCAAGGTGCAGGTGCTAGGGGGATTGTGCTTACAGCATTCGTAACACAAAATAACACAGACATGTTCAACCGAAGGCTTTGCAGCCAAGAACATGGAGTTAGTGATCGGACAGCAGTTTTCTGTAACTCAGAACCACCAAGGTAAATGGTTGCATAATGTATAGAAATGTTACTCAATATGTATTTTAAATAAAAGAGGACCATGAAAGTTCTTGACCTACAAGGACCTTTGTCCGTTTTAATCTCTATATATACAAAAAGTTAGAGAAAATATTTTTCTCTGAATACTTTGAATGTCTTTGTTAAAGGACATAAAATGAAGTAAATACCATAATACATCACTCTTTTTACATAATTTACTTTAAAACAATTTATTTAAAATAACAGCTTTCAGAACCAGATCCAAAGTCCAATGAAGTTAATGGAAAGATTCTCATTAACTTCAAGGAGTTT
Source organism: Pelochelys cantorii (assembly GCA_032595735.1). Taxonomy (NCBI): domain Eukaryota; kingdom Metazoa; phylum Chordata; order Testudines; family Trionychidae; genus Pelochelys; species Pelochelys cantorii. The sequence continues at coordinate 107,278,073 of CM064331.1, read as the reverse complement.
CAAAACAGACCCTTAAGTGTCCTTTTTTTCTTGTCTGATTGATTTATTTTAATTTAAATCTGCTAGAAATTCATTAAACCCATCCAGCATCTGCTTAACTTTACACAAATTCCTTTTATAACCTTTCCGCGTAAATACACAATTCTTTACTTTGAGGAAAAATAAGAACTCTTGTAGTTGACTTGATCACTTGAAATGATACAGTCAAGTACTTGCACACTCTTGCATAAAGGAAAGAATATTATTTGTCACCTTTCTTATACATTATTTTTATTAATAGACATTCAAGCTTTGAAGAATGCTTATGAGTGGATCAAATCAGGCAAGGGAAATCTGCACTTGATTAATCAGAGAGCTTTAGCTCTGATTTATATGTCTTTTGTGCAGAACAAGCTTTCTATGTAACTACTTTTTCTAAGTTGGCTATTTATCTGTATTAAAAAGAACCATCTAGAATTATATTGGATTTACTCACCTCAGAATAAAAATAAAGAGTCTGAAAGAGTTTTCACAGAGAGAAAACTGTTGCTTGCCATTTTAACCAGACTGACCATTCTCTCAATGACCTTAAAACATGCATATTGCTTCAAAGAGATTTTAACTCCAGACTTCAAAGAGAAGCCTAAGAACTGTCATTCGTGCTTAAATTTGACACTTTACGTATGGGCCTTAACAAAGATGCTAATTATCTCACCCATTACAAAGATAGCTTCCCCAGTTATCACCCCTAATCTCATTACCTCACAGACACTAACCTTCCCCTCTCACCTCCCCTCTGTTCTAAAATCTGATTTGTCAATTTTATGTGTGCACTTTTTTTTGATTGTATCACTTTGGTATATATGGTCATACCAATTTTCTTCCACAAATTGATCTGAGGAAGTGGGTCTGGCCACGAAAGCTCATCACCTAATAAACCATCTTGTTAGTCTTTAAAGTGCTACACAGTTCTGTCTTTTGTTTCAATAAAAGAAATGGTATATCTTGCACTATTATATTTAGCTGAAGATTCTAAGTTTTGTAAATCTTATCTCTCTGTCCATAGACCCATTCCCCATTGGTGCACTTGACTTGTATATCTTGTATCTTTCTTATACTCATATGTGTTTGGGGCTTGTTTTTGGTTTTAGAATCGATGAACATTTTAAAACCAGCCCCAAAATCCCAGGAATTGACTTGAATTCCACCAGAATGTTCTTTGAGAAGCTAATGAACTCCCAGCATTCCATCCTGCTAGACCAGGTATAAAGGTGTTATATAAGTATTTTAAAAATAACTGCTTCATAGTCCTTTCAGAAGGATTTGTGTGTGTGTGTATGTTAAATATGTGAGTTGGTTTTTACTGAAAACTGCAGGCTAGATCCTAAACTGGTGTGCATCAGCATAAAATCCAGTAATCTCAGTAGAGCTACAGAACTTTTAGTAGCACATTTTGAAATGTCACATAGAAACAAACCTATAGGTGGGTTTTGGAAAGTGGGGTGACAAACAGCTCACTTAAACCCCCAATACTCTAATAATAAAGTAACACAAATAAATAGAACAGGAGTTCAGGTCTTCAATAAGGGTTTTTAGCATCCATGTCAGATTTAAATGCACAAAATCTTAAACACTGGATTAAATGTTACCTTTTTCCTCTTGCTGCCCTTTACTCCCAGAGTCCACTTTGCAGTGTGAGCGGATAGCAATGTCAGCCTGGATTTTCCAGCTTCACATACATTCTTGCTTTTGTGGGTTATCTTCAGACCCTTAACCATGTGGATGCTCCCGTAGCAGGGTACAAAAGAGCTGGGAATGAGACTTGTGCCAGAGATTGTGAGCATGTTTGTGTGGTGCGCACAGTATTATAGATGAGTACTGAGCCAGCCAAGCCTTTTATTGTTCTTTTGGGATATATGCTGAGTTGCTGCCTTTTGTCATTTTTCCCCTCAGATCTTAAAGAGTTTTGAAAGCTTTTTGATTCCTCAGCTGTCTAGCTCCCCACCAGATGTTGAGGCAATGAGAATCTACCTGATTCTCCCTGAATTCCCCCTGTTTCAAGACTCGAAGCATTATATAACGTTAACACTTCCTCTGGCGATGGCCATTCTGCGACTCGATACCAACCCCAGCAAAGTATTAGGTAAGGGATCAGCATCATAGGTGTACTTTGTTCTATGTCATGCCTTTAGTACCAATTTGGAACACTAGAGCGGGGGAGAAAAGTCATTCACAAAACACAGATTTAGGACTTCAAGGCTATGTCTACACTCGTGGCTTCTTGCACGAGAAATATGAAAATGAGGCTAAGCGTAGAATATCGCCAAGCCTCATTTGCATACCTAATGAGCCACCATTTTTGCAGAAGAGGCTCTTGCGCCAGACGGAGCTGTCTACACTGCCCCTTCTTACGCAAGAAAAACCCTCTTGCGCAATGCCGTTATTCCTGAAAATAATCAGCCTAATGGCATTGCGCAAGAGGGTTTTTCTTGCGCAAGAAGGGGCAGTGTAGACAGCTCCTTCTGGCGCAAGAGCCTCTTCTGCAAAAATGGTGGCTCATTAGGTATGCAAATGAGGCTCGGCGATATTCTACGCTTAGCCTCATTTTCATATTTCTCGTGCAAGAAGCCGCGAGTGTAGACATAGCCCAAAAGTGCTCCGTCTTGGCTAAACTCTTCTGTTGAGCTAGCACTGGCTTCAGTGATAGGTCACTCATGATGCTCCATTGATGGCTGGTTTGAGATTCAAATGCTTGATCCTTCCTCTCTTTTTTTCTTAGAGATCTTAGTACCAGCTGTGCCTCACCCATGAAACAATGTCTATAGAAATCCTAGTTTCTTGCACTGTATAGAAGACTGAAAGAATTGGGTTTGTTTAGTTTAGAAAAGAGAAGACTAAGAGGGGACATGATAGTAGTTTTCAAGTATCTAAAAGGTTGTCACAGAGAGGAGGGAGAAAAATTGTTCTCCTTGGCCTCTGAGGATAGGACAAGAAGCAATGGGCTTAAACTACAGCAAGGGAGGTTTAGGTTGGACATTAGGAAAATCTTCCTGCCTGTCAGGGTGGTTAAACACTGGAATAAATTGCCTAGGGAGGTTGTAGAATCTCTATCACTGACGCTATTTAAGAGCAGGTTAGACAGACACCTGTCAGGGATGATCTACACAGTGCTTGGTCCCACTGTGAGGGAGGGACTGGACTCGACCTCTCAAGGCCCCTTCCAGTTCTGTGATTCTGTAGATCTGTACAGTGTGCTTATACTCCTCCCTGCTAGCAGCTATTTTTTTAAATACTGAAACCTCCATGGAAGTAATGACTTCCCCAAATAATGACTTATTCCCAATGTTTGAAGTTAATGGCTGGATTCTAGATGCTATTTTGTTTTTCACAAAATGTAAAGGCAGGCTGGTTCTAGGGGTTGTGGCCTGTGTTGCAAGCAGAGCAATACTAGAAGCTGAGAGGCAGTGTTTCTGTAGAGGCTAGGCTGGGGTTATTGCCTTTGACTAGGGAAGATCTCCCTCTCTAAATAAGGAGTATGGGCAGAACTTTAACACTGATGGGATTTTCAGGGGTCATTGGGAGAGGGAGGCACAGCCTGCAGGCAAATGGAGTGAGAGGGGCTAGGCAGAGGGATGGATGGATGCATACAGAGAGAGGAGCGAGCAGTTCTCCTTCATTTAAGAAGGCACAATGGGTTTTCAGCAAGAATCTTGCAAAAGTCAATGTGGGCTCAACCGTTGCTTGGGATGAGACTGCTGACAAGCAAATTGGTCATTGCTGAGAGGGGAAATAGGAGTGGAGGGAAGAGAAAACATTCCCTAAGTGGTCATGGGATTCAAACCTCTGCTTAGCTGACTCCTAATCCAATTGCCTATGAGCATCGTAGGAGGGAAGTAAAGAGAGAGCTTCAGAAAAACATTAATGAGCTTTTTTTAGTTGTAGCCGATCTGATCTGAAGGAAGTGATGGTGTCATTCCAATTTAGTAACATTTTATACCTGCTTTGTACTTGTCTTGCAGAAGTATAAATGACTACACTCAGGGTATGGTGAACTTGAATCCAGATCACGGTGTATAATTGCATGAATAGAACTGTATTGTTTAAGGATGGAGTTGGGACAGTTATTCTGGACCTAAATGGTGCTGTCTTTGTTGCCCATATTGACTGAAGGGTGTGATGCTTATGCTGTCTCGTGTTTTGGACAGGTCATGCAACAGCTGCTCTGGAAGTGGGTTAGCTTATTGGCAATCACTGGAGTATTGGATTATGGTTGTAATTTGCCCTTCAGACTTCAGGACATGTGGCTAGTGAATAGGAATACAAATTATGACCGAGGTGGTGTGGGGAAACTTCCAGAAGCTCCACTGCGTAAAGGAGTCCTTGCTTACAATCTTACAATCTTTACTTCGCAAATATATATATTATTGCTTATGTCAGTTTTTCAGAGCTTCTTTTAAGGAAACTATGGAGCCCATCTTTAAAATAGAAAAAGAAGGTACCATATATTGTATTATAATATATCTTCACAGATTCCATCACTATAATGCCTACTATAGCAAGTGCTCTAACAACAATATTTATTTTATTTTCCTCTAGATAACTGGTGGTCTCAAGTATGCCCAAGATATTTCCTGAGGTTAGTAAACCTCTATAAAGGCACAGTAGTTTATCTCCTGAATGGAAGAAAAACATTATTAATCCCTGTCCTGTTCAGTAGTTACATTACAGCTGCTCTCAGACTGCTAGAGAAACTACACAAGGTAAGAGGCAAGTATGTATGTTTTGGAATGCTGCACTGGCAGCATTTCTTTTCCATACCAATTCTTCTAGCCATGTTGTAAGGCCAGGGCCGTTGCAATCCAGGATACTAATTCACAAGCCCTAGGGTGAGGAACCATGTTATCTGCCAGAGCCATTTTTAATTGCAGCCAAGGAAAGGGCTAGATTGCTGGCACTTAAACTGAACTTGAGGCTACATTTTTTACATTCATAGAACATTGAAGCAATTCAATAAATAGCTGTGCTTCAGTAAATACGTCAAGCAGTAGCAAAGCACATGGAATGCTGTGCTTGCGTGCGCGCGCGCACACACTATTTTTATTGTATTTTAGCTTATTTCCATGTTCCACAAGTTTATTGGTTGCAAGCTAAAATCTGAGTTCTTTTCTGATGCTCTCATTGGATCTAATCCTGCAAACTGCTTTATGCAGGCAGTTTTGAGCATGCAGGTAGACCCCTCCCCAATGAAGAAAAAGAGCTTGTGTATTTTAAAAGGGGGGAAATGTGCATATGCCCTAAAATTAAAAAAAAAAAATGTTTTCTTAATCAGGTGAATCTGAAGATTAAACATGTGGAATATGACAAGTTTTATATCCCAGAGATTTCCAACTTGGTGGATATTCAAGAAGACTATCTTATGTGGTTCTTGCAACAAGCAGGAATGGTAAGGTGTTTTTAGTGAGTTATGAAATTGCTATCCATCTTCACCACATCAGTGCTATCTATACATTTATACATTTATAGTGCTATCTATACATATCCCTAATAATAATTATTGTTTGATAGCATAATGTGTACACGGAAGGAGGCCAGCACACTATGCAGCGAAGACGGTGATGTCAGGTCCAGCACCAGGGGTCGAAATGCTGACTCCATGAGCAGGAGTTTCAAATGCTGATCTCACTCTCTCTCGTCTGGGGCATGAAACTCCTGCCAACACTGCACTTATCCACTAAGTGTCCTTTACCTAAGCACTTGAGGCAAGCCATATGAGGCTCCCCTCTGGGCACAGGCTTGCCACAAGTGAAGCAATTCTTAAACCCCCGCTGCCGCCACAGGGAAAACTCAGACAAGGAACAAAAAAAACAAACAAAAGGAGGGGAAACCCCCAACTGCAACTGACTACTAACAACTAACAAACTCTAAACAAAACACAGGTAAGAGAAATACAGCTAGGCTTGTCTTGCAGAGCAGGAGAACAAGTGCTCCAATGATCGTCAGTGGTGGTAAGAGCAACTGAGGGAGCAGAGGGCTGGCTGAGCCCTATATACTGTACCATATAGGTGCCACTCCAGGGACACGCATAGCCAGCCCAACGGGTACTACTTGGGGAAAATAGCTTTCTGACGATAGTGCACGTGGCACATACACACCTATTGAAATTCACATGAGCAATCTCTCAAAGAACAATCTTTTATTTGAGAAGTTCAAGCTTCATCTACAAATCTTTCTGCTGTGTTAATGCAACGTCAGCTGGACCAGGATAAACCTTTTGCCTAATCTTTTTGGCTTCTTAGCAGAGTTGAGGAAAAATTTTCTTCATTCAAAAAACAAGTTCTAGCAGTGTATTGGACCATTCAGCATTTTGAATTTCTTACACGATTAAACACTATAGTCCTTAGGACACCCCACATCCCCGTAAAATACCTTTTTTCTAGGAAAATTAAAGATGAGCAAGTGTCAAATTCCCTGCTGAGTCACTGGACTTTAGTTTCAATAGATTGAGATTGACAGGTACAGATTACATCTGGATCATCTAAAACTGCTTTAGTTTTATTGGTAGGTAGGATCCCCCCCCATCAGTTTCTACTTTCTCAGCTGACCATTCATTCACAAGAGATACCTTTATGAGGCTCCAAAATAGGATGAGAAACTAATACTGCTTTTCCTGAGCAAAATTCTATTCAGGCTGAGATGATTTATCCTACCACATAGCTGGAAAACCTATACTGGTTTTGCACTATCAGACACTGATTGCAAGAAAATGTAAGATGCATTCAGTTCATTATGCTGAATTGCAGTGTGGGAGGTCTAGGTTGGATGTTAGGAAAAACTGTTTCAGTAGGTGGGTGGTAAAGCACTGGAATCGGTTATCTAGGGAGGTGGTGAAATCTCCATCCCTAAAGGTTTTTAAGTCTCAGCTTAACACAGCCCTGGCTGGGATGATTTAGTTAGGGTTGGTCCTGCTTTTAGAATCCTAGAATTATAGGGCTGGAAGAGACCTCAGGAGGTCATCGAGTCCAGCCCCCTTCCCAAAGTAGGACCAATCTCAACTAAATCATCCCAGCCAGGGCTTTGTCAAGCCGAGACTTAAAAAGCTCTAGTGATGGAGATTCCACCACCTCCCTAGATATAACCCATTCTAGTGCTTCACCACCCTCCTAGTGAAATAGTTTTTCCTAAAGGCCAACCTAGACCTCCCCCACTGTAACTTGAGACCATTACTCCTCCATCTGTCATTACTGAGAACAGGCTCTCTCCATCCTCTTTGGAACCTCCCTTCAGGAATTTGAAGGCTGTTATCAAATCCCCCCTCCCTCTTCTCTTCTGCAGACTAAATAAGCCCAAATCCCTCAGCCTCTCCTCATAGGTCAAGTGCTCCAGCCCCCTAATCATTTTGGTTGCCCTCCACTGGGCTCTCTCCAATGCGTCCACATTTTTTCTGTAATGGGGGCCCAGAACTGGACACAGTACTCCAGATGTAGCCTCACTAGTACCAAATAAAGGGGAATAATCACTTCCCTAGATCTGCTGGCAATGCTCCTCCTAATGTACCCTAATATGCCATTAGCCTTCTTGGCTACAAGGGCACACTGTTGACTCATATCCAGCTTCTCATCCACTGTAATCCCCAGGTCCTTTTCTGCTGAACTGCTACCTAGCCAGTTGGTCCCCAGCCTGTAACAGTGCTTGGGACTCTTCCGTCCCAAGTGCAGGACTCTGCACTTGTCCTTGTTGAACCTCATCAGATTTCTTTTGGCCCAATCCTCTAATCTGTCTAGGTCACTCTGGACCCTATCCCTGCCCTTCAGCATATCTACCTCTCCCCCTCGCTTAGTGTCATCCGCAAACTTGCTGAGGGTGCAGTTCATCCCCTTATCCAGGTCATTAATTAAGATGTTGAATAAAACTGGCCCTAGAACCAGTCCTTGGGGCACTCTACTTGAAACCAACTGCCAACCAGACATCAAGCTGTTGATCACTACCCCTTGGGCCTGACAATCTAGCCAGCTTTCTGTCCACCTTACAGTTCATTTATCCAATCCATATTTCCTTAACTTGCTGGCAAGAGTATTGTGGGAGACTGTATCAAAAGCTTTGCTGAAGTCAAGGTCTATCACATTCACTGACTTTCCCATATCCACAGAGCCAGTTACCTCATCATAGAAGCTAATAAGATTGGTCAGGTATGACTTGCCCTTGGTGAATCCATGTTGACTATTTCTTTTAAGCAGGGGGTTAAACTCGATGACCTCCTGAGGTCTCTTCCAACCCTATGATTCTATTATTTTTATTGGCTTTAGTATATTTTCACTTGAAAAAATGTTTCTTTGAAAAAGATTTAACATTGTAGTCTGATTCTCAATGGGTCAATATTGCTGTAGTTGACCAGCTTTCAGAACGGGAAGAAAATACTACGTGTAGTTCAGATGGCATGCCTATAGAACATGCTGACTTACACCTGTATATAATCACCCTTTCAAAAGGATAGGTAAAACTTTAAATGGCAAAGTTAAAGATCATCAAAAGAAAGGACCCAAGGCAGAATGGAATGATCAGGCTGACTTAGAAGCTAAATAGAGAATATTAAGTGCACCTTGCTGGCAACCTCCAAAACAAAATGTAGCAAAGATTCAAACAAAAGCGCCGGAGAGTATAGACGAAAGAGCGCTGCATTGTAGAACAAAGATCTGTCTCTGAAATCTCTCTTTAAAAGGGCTAGTGATGGAGGAGAAATGAAATTATATATCTTACTCATGATCAAGGGGGGCCATCGAGACTCAGTCAGTTGAAAGTCTGTTGGAAATGGACTGATGGCCTTCTGTAAAATCTGATACTGACCAATATGCCAGAAATTGCATGCACTGCTAGCAACGCAGATTAGGAGAGAAGCAAGACTCCCTTAAAATCCCAAAGGATATATGATCGATGGTTCAAGTCAGTTATACCACACAGAGGAAATAAATACCTCTTGGTAATAGTGGCTATTTTCACAAAATGGATCAAAGGTTTCCCTCCCCTGGCCTGGCCCTGCTACAGTTGCCACCGCTACATAAAGGTACTTCTTACTTGGCCTCAAGCTGCTGCAGTGAGAGAGGGCTGGGAGTAGTCCTCTCTCCCTGGGGCAGCCTGCACCCCAAAATCCTCATCCCTGGCCCCACCACATAGCCTGAATCCCCAGCTGGAGCCCTCACCCTGCACACCCCAACCCTCTCCCTAGCTCTGAGCCCCTCTCCCACACTCCAAACACCACAGCCCCTCCACTGCACTCCCACACACTCCGTGTCAAACAGCACCTCCATATTGGTGCACCTATAAATTCTTCAAATGAACAGTTAGAGGGAATACTGGACCTTACCCAGTTAGTATGCAAGCTCTATGGAATCAAGAGTAAACGACCTGCTTATTAGAGGTGGAGGGCTGCAAGACAATTAGAAGCAACTGGTAGGTAGATTGGGGCCAGATGACTCCACTTCAGGCCTGCTGGATAAAGTCTCCCAGTTAGAAGGTGGGAGTGAGAGTGAGAGTGAGAGGACGGAAGGAGAGGTAGAAGAGAGAAGGAAAGAGAGAGAGAGAAAGAGAACAAGGGTTTGAGACAAAATACTAGCAGTTAAACAGCTAGACACAGCAGGGAAGGAGTTCCAGAAGGAATGGCTGAGCTCTGTACCCCAGAAACCAGCTGCAAGTCCCACTCCTGACAAAGAGGGAAGGCTGTCAGCCCAAACACTGGCTAAGGAGAGAGGGATCCTTGCAACAATACATATTTAATGCCCCCAGATGTTCCCAAAATTCACTGATGTGAAGTTATGTCTTCAGCTTAATTCAATCACTTTTTAACTTGAGCCTTTTAATTTAATCACAGCCTCAGGAACTAAATAATATATAATAAAAATATAACTCTTACCCTTAAATTCCAGGCAGTATAGTTGGAGCCATTTCTGTCCCAGGATATTAGAGGCAAGGCAGGTGAAGTAATATCTTTTAGCAGATCAACTTTTGGTGGTGAGAGAGACAAGCATTCAAGCTGCACAGAGCTCTTTTTCTGGTCTGGGAGAAGAGCTCTGTGTGTCTCAAAAGCTTGTTTCTGTCACCAGTAGATGTTGGCCCAATAAAAGATATTACCTCACCCACCTTATCACCCTTTACTTCTGTCATTGGGAAGTCATAGAATAAGGTAATCATTGGCTATATAATGCTGCTCCCTAAAAGGAGATATTGTCACCCCACAGAATTGGGGCTCTGGAGCACAGGCGCTATTCCAGGCTCTTCTAACAACCTGGTGGGTGATGTTGGGAAAGTTCCTTCATCATTTCATCCCTCACTTTCCCCTTCTGTAAAAACTGAGAAGATACTTGCCTCCTTTGCAAAGCACTTTGAAAAGTATGAATGGAGAATACAATATAGAAGCTAGGTATTGTTGGTATTAATAATGACCGTGACCAAAATTCTGAATGAGAACAAAAAGTATCAAGGGAGACCAAAATAATAAAAGATGGCTCTAACTAAAAGTTGTTTGTCTACTTTTATGGACAGTAAAGACTATTATGTACTGTATAATCTGTGACACCCCCTTTCAGTGGTGTGGTAATACCATAATACCCTATGCTTGTTTTAGCCAAAGTGATGAGATGTGATCAAAAGCGATACGCCAACTCTAAGGCTACGTCTACACTGGCGGCTTCTTGCGCAAGTACTCTTTTGCGGAAGAGTTCTTGTGCAAAAAACCCTCCTTCCACAAGAGCACGTCCACACTGCCATGTGCTTTTGTGCAAGAGATGTGCTTTTGCGCAAGAGCATCCATGGCAGTGTGGATGCTCTCTTGCACAAGAAAGCTCTGATGGCCATTTTAACTGTAGGGGCTTCTTGCCAAGAAATTCATGTTCCCTGTGTACACTGCCCTCTTGTGGAAGAGCTGTTGCGCAAGAGTGCTTATTCCTTGTGGGGAGAGGAATAACTCTTCTGGAAGAAGCCCTGTTTTACAACGCTATACTGTAAATTTACTTGCGCAAGAACGCTCGTGTAGTGTAGACAGCAGGCAAGTTTTTGCGCAAGAACAGCTGTTCTTGCGCAAGAAGCTGCCAGTGTAGACATAGCCTAATAGTAAAACGTAATACATTTATTGAAAAGTGGATTAAAGGAATAGATATGTTAAATGAAAATTGTAGCATTTGGTAGTTGACTGAACTTAAAAGTTGTGGGCTTAGTATTTATTTGTGTGAGATGCTTCATCTCTAGCTTTACTAGTGGGACTATTAAGAAGTTAATAAGGTATATTTTGTTGATTTCTTGGAGTGAAATTCACCCATTAATTGAGACCTACCTGACATAAAAGCTTTGACGTGGCCCTCAGAAGTGAAAATCATTGTGAGTCTTTTCCTACAAGAGGAAGAAACTGGAGTTTTCATCTCAGAAGATACAGGTTTAAAGGAGCTGGATCTCCTCTGACCTAGTCCATTTGAAAAAGCAAGTCATGGAATATGAAACCAGAAGAATTAATTTTTGTCTTTATCTCTTTCCACAGAAAGTGAGACCATCTATCATGCAGGTAAAAAAAAAAAAAAAAAAAAAAAAGACTCTTCTGTTTGCAAGTGCTTGTCCAAGTCTCAAATAAGAACTAAAAATTTCCTTTCTCCCTTGTAGGATGCAGTAACCCTCTGTTCTTATCCTTTTATCTTCGATGCTCAAGCCAAGACCAAAATGTTACAGACGGATGCTGAATTGCAGATGCAGGTAGCCAGCTCTCCTCTCTTTCATTGTGCCTGTCCCTAGTCGTCTTTCCTGCCTTCTCCCACATACTTAGGTGACATTTGCTAATAGTTTATACATGGGCAGGATTTCATTATTCATGTAGTTGTGTGCCATCTGGCAACTATTAAGTTTCTGAAGTCTGTCTTACTGATGGATGTCACTGAGGCGCTGCTAGAACCCTTACAGCACAATAATTCTTTATGTGAATAAAGATATTTCATTAGGAGAGGTACACTGTGATCAGAATTGTGTTTTGCACCTTGCAATACGTTGAGCAATGTGGGATTTTCATTATGTTCCACTAAATGGATGACATCAAATATGGCTTCTTTTTGGAAATCCTGGTATCGATTGACTGATTCTCAAAAATCTTAGTGATGTTCTATCCCCTATGCCCTTGACCACAGTGAATGAGATCAAGAACCAAATCTGCACTGATGGCCTTCAACATAAACACACTTGTGCGCTATAGAAAATGGAATCCAGAACTCTAGTGGAGGATGGTGGCTTATAGTTGGTCAGGTCTAATACATCTCTCCAGTAGATGTAAGTGATGCCACATTTTAGTTAGCACATTAGAGTGCTTTCTTTTGTTCTTTGTAAATGTAAAAATGGTGGGTGTCAACAACAATGGGGTCATTTCCTTCAACACTCATTGAGGACCATAGCAGGTAGAACTAATTAGTAATTAGTCACCAGTTTAAAATGTAGCACAGGTTGCCAGTGTCCAAAAGTCATAGAATCATAGAGCTCGAAGAGACCTCAGAAGGTCATCAAGTCCAGCCCCCTGCCCAAGGCAGGACCAATCCCAACTAAATCAACCCAGCCAGAGCTTTGTCAAGCCGAGACTTAAAAACTTCTAGGGATGGAGATTCCACCACTTCCCTAGGTAACCCATTCCAGTGCTTCACCACCCTCCCAGTGAAATAGTTTTTCCTAATATCCAACCTAGACCACTGCTCCTTGTTCTGCCATCTGTCATTACTGTGAACAGCCTTTCTTCAGCCTCTTTAGAACCTCCCTTCTGAAAGTTAAAGGCTGCTATCAAATCCCCCCTCACTCTTCTCTTCTGCAGACTAAACAAACCCAAATCCCTCAGCCTCTCCTCATAGGTCATATACTCCAGCCCCGTAATCATTTTGGTCGCCCTCCGCTGGACCTTCTCCAATGCATCCACATCCTTCCTGTAGTTGGGGGCCCAGAACTGGACACAATACTCCAGATGTGGCCTCACCAGAGTCGAATAAAGGGGAATAATCACTTCACTGGATCTGTTGGCAATGCTCCTCTTAATGCAACCTAATATGCCATTAGCCTTCTTGGCTACAAGGGCACACTGTTGACTCATATCCAGCTTCTCATCCACTGTAATCCACAGGTCCTATTCTGCAGAACTGCTACTTAGTCATCCCCTCATCCAGGTCATTAATACAGATGCTGAACAAAACTGGTCCAAGAACAGATCCTTGGGGCACTCTGCTAGAAACCGACCGCCAACCTGACATCGAGCTGTTGATCACTACCAGTTGGGCCTGACAGTCTAGCCAGCTTTCTATCCATCTTACAGTCCATTTATCCAATCCATATTCCCTTAACTTGCTGGCAAGAATATTGTGGGAGACCATATCAAAAGCTTTGCTAAAGTCAAGGTATATCACATCCACTGACTTTCCCATATCCACAGAGCCAGTTACCTCATCATAGAAGCGAATCAGATTGGTCAGGCATGACTTGCCCTTCGTGAACCCATGCTGACTATTCCTGATCACTTTCCCCTCTTCCAAGTGCCTCAACATTGATTCCTTGAGGATCCCCTCCATGATTTTTCTGGTTACTGAGGTAAGACTGATCAGTCTATAGTTCCCTCGATTGTTCTGCTTCCCTTTTTTGAAGATGGGCACTACATTTGCCTTTTTCCATTCATCTGGGATCTCTCCCCATCTCCACGACTTTTCAAAGGTAATGGCCAAAGGCTCCTCAATGACATTTGCCTGAGTACCCTCGGATGCATTAAATCCAGACCCATGGATTTGTGTATGTTTAGTTTTTCTAAATAGTTCCTAACCTGTTCTTTCCCCACCAAGGGCTGTCCATCCTCTTCCCATATTGTGTCACCTAGTGCATTTGTCTGGGAGCTGACCTTGTCCGTGAAGACAGAGCCAAAGAAAGCATTGAGTACTTCAGCTTTCCCCACATCATCTGTGACTAGGTTACCTCCCTCATCCAGTAAGGGCCCCACACCCTCTCTGATCACCCTCTTCTTGCTAACATGCCTGTAGAAACCTTTCTTGTTAGCCTTCACATCCCTTGCTAGTCGCAATTCCGATTTGCGCTTTTGCCTTCCTGATAACTCCCCTGCGTTCTCGAGCTATACAAGTCGTTACCATCTGATGGATGTTTTGTGGACTGTGTACAAAGAGAGTGTCTAATTTTGTAAGTGACAGGTTCCTACATAGTTAAAAACTGCCACCACAGTTGTCACTAGTGGTGGCTCTAGTTTTGGTGGGTTACGATAATTGAAATACAAAGAAACCTGGCACCAGTCACCCACCCTCACCCCACACAAGGCAAGCCCATTGCAACCTCAGCACCCAATCACAAGGCAAGTCCACGACCCCCTCCTTTGACAGCCACTAACAATGACTCAGACCCTCTCTCTCACACACACACAATGTGCTTGCATGTTGGTGGACAGACAGCTGCTGTATTTTCAACAGTTTGATCTGTTATTGCTTGACTGTGACGGGGGAACACTGCAACATCTTTGACCAGAAACTTTTAGCATTACCTGTGTATTAGCAGTGTATTATGATAATAATGCAAATCTTTAGACCCACACTAAAAAACCTTGGCAGATTACGTTATTTTTCTGTGAACTGGCAAAGCTATGAAAATCAGCCAGGCTGGTTCAAATACCAGTCAGGTGTTACTCAACTTGTGGAGGGACTAAAAGTTGAATGCTCCACAGAGACTAAACTACCACCTCACTCCCTGAGGAAGTCCTTCTATGTCATGATTGAGACATATTGTTCGGTTAGCATAGGAGCAGCTTGAATTGCAGTTTCCTATGTTGCACCTGTTCTGTATATTGAAGACTTCAGCCTCCTGAGAGGCAGTTTATTTATGAATACATGCTGTTGTGAAGAGAGATGGTTGTTGCTGTTGTAACAAGAGGGAAGGAAAGAATACCAAGGACTGGTTACAAACTGGTAGGTGGTGGTGGAGGTATGGCTGTCTCCACTCACCAGTGCCATGGTAGCCTGTTTTTTTTAGTCTTTCTCTTTTTTGTGTTGTTTTATAGGTGGCGATCAATGGAGCAAATTTGCAAAATGTTTTCATGCTTCTCACTCTGGAGCCTCTGCTGGCCAAAAGCCCTTTCCTAGTTCTTCACGTCCGCAGGAGCAACCTGGTTGGCGATGCTTTGAGGGAGCTGAGCATTCATTCAGATATTGATTTGAAGAAGCCTCTGAAGGTATGATCCCTTCAGTAGTTTTTCCCCTAATCTACCTTATTTTCCTTGTTTCCTTTTCAGTTGTCTTGCAAAAAAATCCCCCCTCAATCCCTGCTACACACACACTGAGCTCAAAATAAGGTATGCTGACTCCTCCTTGGCTATAACTAGTAGCAAGGTATTATCCAGCCAAGGAGGGGATGAGTCAGCATGCTTCCTGATCAGCAGGCTTTATTGGGACTGGTTGACTCAGTACCTATGGGCTCTCCTTCTTCATTGTAAAAAAACCAAATAAAGGAAGCCAGAGGAAGGGGTTTGGCATCTACTGTGGAGGACTCCATTTTGTGGCTATTCTCTGGGTGTGGATGGTGAGTTGGGAGCAGGGTGTGAGACCAAAGCAAAAACAAACTCCAGAACAAGTATCTTGTTTTTACACAGGTTGTTCAGTGTCTTTTTGCCATTTTGCAGGAAGAACTAAATAATGAGTGGGTTCTGTCTGAGAAGATGCCCCACAATTCAACAGCTGCTAGAATCATTCCCCCTAACACCTCTGAATAGGGAACTGTTCTTCTACTTGTGGGGAGGGCCTATGCTGTTGCCCTCAGGGAAGCTGATTATTTACTGAATTATCCAATTAAAAAATAAAAGTCTTCTCAGTACTTCGCTTCCTTACACACACACAAAGCACTGAAACAGACCTGTTGTTGAAGTTGTTTTTGTATGTCACAATTATTAATTTGCATGACCTATGGTTAAATCTGATGCTTCTAATCTACAGTTACATTTGGCATCCTGATCTGTTCCTTGGTTTCATGGCAGGTGATCTTTGATGGGGAGGAGGCTGTTGATGCTGGAGGAGTCACAAAAGAATTCTTTCTCTTGTTGCTAAAAGAACTCTTGAATCCCATTTATGGAATGTTCACCTTCTATCCCGAATCAAACCTGCTGTGGTTTTCAGATATGGTGAGCCTTGTGAGAGCACACGTGCTACATTGAAGTTAGTGAGAAAAAATAAGCTGCCTCTCATTTTTTCCCCTATGATGCAAGAAAGGTCATCTCCTCCTCTGGTGAAAATTAATTTAGGACCATTAACTTCAATAGACCTATGCCACTTAGTCCTATTTGTCTAGTATTAATCCATTAGACAAAAATGTATAAAATCTGAGTTGGTGGTTAATAATGAAAGTGAAAATAGATTCCTTTTACTGTTAACACTGAGAATTTAGGCTGTTGTAATTGATAAGGGTAGAACAATTGAATGGTGTGTATTCATTGCTTAATTTTATATTTTAACATCTTAGCTATAAACTTGATGTAGAAAATCAGACACTTCTAGCCATAAGGACTTCAAATTTCTGCTCTTTGTATAATTGCAATCAGTACACTACAGTATCTCATTCATGCTGTTTAATGTGCAATGCCAGGAAGTCATGGTATAATTATTATAACAACAAAGTTATTCTGACTTACTTACCTCTGCAGATGGTATTTTGAGTAGTGTGGAATGAATGTCAGTATTATTCAGGAGATGCTTCACTCTCTTCTTAGCTAGCAAAATTGAAAATTACTTTAGCGGATAGTGTACTGAGAGGCAAATTAGACGGTGTTAAGAATAATTGTAGTTTAAATGTGAAAATATTTTGTTCATATGGTTGCGAGGTTTGTGCAACACTGTTGTCACTGATGCACAAATCTTTAACCAAACAGCAATGAAGAAGGACATGAAACACCTCACTAGCTGCCTGTAAGCTCCTGAATAACAGTTTGCTTATGCATGACTTTTAAATGAAAATAGGCTAGTTTGTTTGGCTTGAAACAGTGTCTTACAGTATTAGGAATGGAAACATTGCGGCCTTGGGAACCTGGCTTTTTTTGTGTGTGTGTGTGTGGGTCCAGCTTGAGGGATGTACAAATGGTATAATAGATTAAAAGTAACTTTGATATTTGAAATTTGTCTGTAACAGTGTAAGGTGGTGATTCTGCTTCTGAGGCTTCAAACCCTTCCAGTCTGTGTGGATTAGGTATTCTTTTCACAGGGAGCTCATGGCAGGATTGGAGCCTACAAGTGATATTTTTACATCTGTTCCTCTCCAGTATCTAGGGCCAGTTTTTTAACAATAAAATTATAAATAATGATTTACAGTACCATTTACTGTGCAGGAGGTGTTATCCAGACAATCAAGGAGGACAGTCTTGGCCCTAAGATGCTGACAGTTGAGAGCCAGATGTTCACAGGAGCTCAGCTTCCATTTTGGCAATTAACTGAAATGTCTGTGTTTTCAGAAATACTCCATATCTCTAGGGGAGCTGCTTGGAGGCTGAAAATCTGGGTCCAAATTGTGTTGCTCCAATGTGTGTATATTTGCAGGGGGAATATATATTTGTGTCCTTTAAGCTGCGCAATTTAATTTTGTTCTAATTGTGACTTTTCTCTTTGTGTTTGAAGTGTTTTGTAGAGCACAACTGGTTTCACTTGATTGGCATAGTATGTGGACTTGCTATATATAACTTCACTGTGGTAGACCTCCATTTCCCGTTGGCCCTGTACAAAAAGTTGTTGAATGTGAAGCCCTGCTTAGAAGACTTAAAGGAGCTGTCCCCTACAGAAGGAAGGTATAATGCTGAAAAACTATTTAGGCTACTGTTCTGCTCTGACTTCTTGTGGGAACTGGGAGGGGAAGGTGTTCATTTGAGGACAACATATATGAAACTGGTTAATATTAGTTAAATAAATGACCTGTTGACTTGATCAGGTAGTTGATTCTAGATGCCCTGTTCCACCAAAGTGCTTAGTTCTAAGCATGTGAGGAGTCCCATTGAAATCAGTATGCCCTCTCACATGCATAAGAAGCTGGTTGAATCAGGACCAGAGTGGAGTAGAATCATGGGGGGAGGCTGCTTGTCTTTTTGCACTTCACTGTTGTCCAGTGGCCACGTAGGGATGTGGTGAAATGTAGGTGGGGGTTTAGAAAGATCTGGGTTCTCGTTCCAACTCTGTTGCTGGCCTGCCTGGGGACCTTGGACAAGTGACATTGCCTCTCTTGGCCTCTGTTATCCCATTTTTGGTCTGACTCATCTGTTTAGTCTGTAAATTCTCTATAATATAAGCTTTGCCATCTGTTCATTGCCTGGCCCAATAGGGCTCTGATCTCTGTCAAAGCCTCTGTGAGCAACTGTGATAACTGGCTAGAAAGGCAGTCAGATGTTTGGAGAAAAGGCTTCTCTTGAGAAGTGGACACTGAAGAGTTGCTTCTCCTGCGTTGTTTTTTTCCTAGCTCCTAGCAGGTTGTGAGGCTCATGTTACATGAGATTCTTGATTAGATTAGTATCTGCTATCAATTACTATGTGATCTTTTTTTTTAGCTCCGAGTTTTTAAAAAAAGAGTTGATGGGGTACAGGGAGGGGCTGGAAAGATACAGGAGTCCTGCAGCCACATTTTGGGAGACATCAATAGGACTCTAAAAAATAGGGCTATAGTGTGTCTCTCCCCCCTTTCCCCTGCCCTTTCTGCAGCCCTCATGCCTATCTTGTCATCCTTCAGAGCTAAAAATGGAATGCTTTTTTGCAAACACTGGGCCACTCAACAGGATTCTTGTTCTTGTCAGCCACGGACTAGACTGAGTATTAGTAGTATGACATTTAGTAGTCCTCCTCCTTTAGGCAGCCTAGAGTTTATCTTTGTCTTAGCCTGCTACTCTGACTTAATGTTATGCATTTTCACTGCTGGGGTTTCTTCCTTTAAACATGAAGCACAGATAGTACTGCTTCTTGGATGTCTGATTTGTCTTTTTCTCCTCCCTCCCCTACCTCTCTTGCAGGAGTCTTCAGCAGCTTTTAGATTATCCTGGGGATGATGTAGAAGAAACATTCTGCCTGAACTTTACAGTGAGGAGAATTAATGATGTTTGTCAGTTATATGATTTGTTCTGTGGGTGCGTGGACCCAAACAAACCCATAAAATGTGTGCTGCATATTGTAGAAATATTAAAATTTCTCACAGGTATTCTGCTGTTACTGTGTATATAGACCCAACTCCCATTTTCAGAAATGACTTAGGCACTCAGGAGTCTGTGTCTGGGAGTGACTGTCAGTGAGATGTAAGTGCCAAAATCCCTTTTGAAAATGGGGTTTTGGCTATGAAGTCAGTTGGCTGCTTTTGAAACTGTTACCCCATTTCAATCTTTTTTTTTCCTTCTCATAGGCTCCTAGGGTCAGAAGGGATCATGATTATACCTTCTGACCTCTTGAACATTTCTGTCATTCTGTTTTTAGTAAGAAGTGCAGATTCCTTTTATGACTTCAGACATTTACAGTGAACAATATTATTATTATGATTGTGTCAAACCTTCTTTGAGACAGAACACTGAAGTATATGACTAGAACACTGGTTTTGGCAGATTGAAATAGTGAGGCTCCAAAAGATTGTTTCCCAGTTGATAAATGCAATTGATAGCCTTTGTAGTGGGATGGAAATGGTTATGGTTCACTGGCAGGCCTCCAGCTGAGATGGTCTGAGTTGGATCAGGATATTCTGGGTAGTCCCTAACTTTACAGGTAGGCACTTATCAACTTCCTGTTTATATGGAGGTGTGTCAGAGGTTGAGGTGGATGCTTTAGTGCAACATCTGAGCATGCCTGTTGTTAAAGAGAAGGCATGACAGCTCGTTTCTTAAGGGGTAGTAATTAGAGTTGATATGGCTAGATTCTGGGATGGGTATTGTGAAGAAACCTTACCTACCTTATTGTGCTCTGAGAAGGCTAGACTTTTGTGTTTGATAAAAGGAGAACTTTTAAAATAAAGTTTCAGAGGGGTAGCCAAGTTAGTCTGTAACTAGAAAAGCTTAAAAAACAACACCTTAAAGACTTTAAAGTGCTACTAGACTATTTGTTGTTTTTTAAGCTTTAAAATAAAAGCTGTCTTATAGATCTTATCTCTAGAGCTAACCAGTTCTGGGTCTAAACACGGGTTTGTACTACAATTCAGGGTGAGGTCATATAGCACTGACCATCACATCGACCTAATAATGAACAGTTAAAATAACCTTGTATAACTTCACCCAAGCTCCTTTATGCTTGGTTTCAGGTAAAAGGAATTATTTCATGCTTTGAAATGGATGCATAATTTTGCCCAAAATGTCTGAAGGAGATCTGTTTTGTGGCTCATTTGTGCTGGCTGGCTAAAAATGTGGCCCTTAACATTTTAGTTAATGAGAGACTTCAAAATAATGCCGTTATGTATGGCATTCTGACTTTGTCTGCTAATCTACTGTGTGAGTAGATTAATTGAGCATCCTGCATTATCATTATTAAAAGAAGATTTTGTTAAGCATGGGTTAAATGTAGTTTTTGGCAGGTATCCGTCTCTTCTTTTTCAGCTTGACAGTATAGCTTGGTTCTCTTCCAGGTTTGCATTTGGCCTTGATTGCAAATTGTTGTCTAAGGAGTAAGTGTTGTCTATGAAAAATTATTTACGAACAGCAGGGTAACTGTTTTTTTTCTTTTTCTTTCTAACTTATCTTGTCTGTTTTTCCAGCCTCCTTTGTTCACCCTTTGTGTGTCAGTAGCTGCACAGTTTATCTGGAATGAATGAAAGAACCTTTCGTCCATTCCGCAAGCTTGGATTTAATTTGCAGTGGATTTAATTTACCTCGATTTTAGTAAGGCATTTGATACAGTACCACATGGGGAATTATTGGTTAAATTGGAAAAAATAGGGATTAATATGAAAGTTGAGAGGTGGATAAGCAACTGGTTAAAGGGGAGACTACAGCGGGTCATATTGAAAGGGGAACTGTCAGGTTGGAGGAAGGTTACTAGCGGAGTTCCTCAGGGATCAGTTTTGGGGCCAATTTTATTTAATCTTTTTATTGCTGACCTTGGCACCAAAAGTGGAAGTGTCCTGATAAAATTTGCAGATGACACAAAGTTGGGAGGTATTGCTAATTCAGAAAAGGATCGGGATATCATACAGAAAGATTTGGATGACCTTGTAAATTGGAGTGATAGCAATAGGATGAAATTTAACAGTGAGAAGTGTAAGGTTATGCATTTAGGCATTAATAACAAGAATTTTAGTTATGAGCTGGGGACACATCAGTTGGAAGTAACGGAGGAGGAGAAGGACCTCGGAGTCCTGGTTGATTATAGGATGACTATGAGCCGCCACTGTGACATGGCTGTGAAAAAGGCTAATATGGTCTTGGGATGTATTAGGCGAGGTATTTCCAGTAGGGATAAGGAGGTGTTAGTGCCATTATACAAGGCATTGGTGAGACCTCATTTGGAATACTGTGTGCAGTTCTGGTCTCCCATGTTTAAGAAGGATGAATTCAAATTAGAACAGGTACAAAGAAGGGCCACTAGGATGATTCGAGGAATGGAGAACCTGTCTTATGAAAGGAGACTCAGGGAGCTTGGCTTGTTTACCTTAACCAAAAGAAGGCTGAGGGGGGATATGATTGCACTCTTTAAATATATTAGAGGGATAAATACTAGGGAGGGAGAGGAATTATTTAAGTTTAATACTAATGTGGACACAAGAACAAATGGATATAAGCTGGCTAGTAGGAAGTTTAGACTTGAGATTAGACGAAGGTTTCTAACCATTAGAGGAGTGAGGTTCTGGAATGGCCTTCCAAGGGAAGTAGTGGGGGCAAAAGATCTACCTGGCTTCAAAATTAAACTAGATGGGTTTATGAAGGGGATGGTTTGACAAGACAACATGGTCTTGGTAACTAATTGACTAGTTATTATCAGTGGTAAATAGGTCAATGGAGGGATGATAGGGGTTACTATAAAGAACTTTCTGGGTGTCTGGCTGGGGAGTCTTGCCCACATGCTCAGGGTTTAGCTGATCGCCATATTTGGGGTCGGGAAGGAATTTTCCTCCAGGGTAGATTGGCAGAGGCCCTGGAGGTTTTTCGCCTTCCTCTGTAGCATGGGGTACAGATCACAGCTGGAGGATTCTCAGCATCTTGGGGTCTTCAAACTATTTGAGGGCTTCAATATCTGAGATATAGGGGTGAGGATTATTCTAGGAGTGGGTGGGTGAGATTATGCGGCCTGCATTGTGCGGGGGGTCAGACTAGATGATCATAATGGTCCCTTCTGACCTTAAAGTCTATGAGTCTATGAGTAAGCTTGTGTGGTGACACACAGAGTATAAAAACAACCTTTTTTTAATAACATAGATATGCAGAGAAAGTTATGGCGTGACAGAGCAGAAAAAGCTAATACCCGAAGGAGACAAAATTGCTGTGCAGAAGGACAATAGGTGAGTTACTTTAATTGAGCAGCAATGGCAACTGAAAATTGCTTTTTTGGTGCTGCCTGTGGGTAGGGCTATACAATAATGATCTGAGGCAGGAGATAGGTCAAAATAGGGGAAATATTGGGCTACAGTTTCAAAAGATGAGACCCATTTACAGCGTTCCCTCTAACATTTTCTATGCTTGGGCGGGACAAGTAGGCATTCTAGGGATGGAGTGTGGGCAGGATCAGGAGAACTTTTATCTGTGGACTGTGCCTTCTCCCACATAACTTACCAGCCAGCCATGCGGATGCATGTTTCAAAGAGCTTGCAAATAAGGTTTCATCCTATAAAACAACTAGCATCACATCTGGTACTTGCTACTTCTGATTCATAAAAGTCAGAACTCTACGACAGAGATCCGGCCTTAATTCAATACAATTTGCAATGTATTAATTTGTAACACAGGATTTTAAAAAATCATTAATATCAGAGTTTTAGATATTTGCAACGCTCCAAAAAATTCTGTTTAAAAGAATCATTTTCTTTCTTGCCTTAAGCCATTAAAACCTATGTAAACTTTGTTTGAAATGTAATCATACAAATGCCCTGGCACACTCCCCCTCCCCCCCCCCCCCCATGCAGCCTGCTTTCCCACCCTCCCTTCAACCTAGCCAGAGAGGATTGCCATCTGGACCACAGCAAGTGAGTCGGGGGACACCTCAACAAACTCCCCCCCAACTTGCACAGATGCCAGCCAGCACCCACCCACTCCCTCCCCCCCCCATCTACCCCTGTTCAATCTGCTCCCCCCCAGCCTAGCTGGGGGCTGGGATAAAGTCCTCCTTCTCAGACTTGCAGGCACCAGCTGTGTAGCTGGGAGTTAGGGCCACATGCACAGCACAAACTCTCCAGCCCTCCCCCACTTCACCCCAGGACACAGCACAAACAAACTCTCCACTTCCACCTGACCCCAGTGCCAGCATCCCCCACTTTTTCCCCACCTATTCCATACAGTCAGCTTCTCCCCCCCCCCCCTTTCTAGCTCAGGAGAGTAGAATGCTGGTTTTCTGCTTCTACCTTCTCTCCTGGCACAGACCGGACTCTCCAAACTCCCCTCCCCTGACTCCTCCCAGCCAGTCACTCCCTCCTCTTTCTCCTTTCCCCAAATGCCCTTAGTCTACAACTTTTGCCCTAGCCACTTATTCCCTCCTTCCCATCTCCTCTCCCTACCTGCTCTCTGAGCTCCTCCGTCTGAATTAGGCAGCTCTGTTTGAAGCTGCTCAGCTGGCCCTTTCCCTAGCCAGTCAGATAAGTTCCCGCCTGCATGGGAGCTCTGAGCCTCTTGAGTGGAGCTCAATAAATAGCTGTGCGGCCACATAGCTGCACAGCTTACAAAGAAGTTAGCCCATTTCGGCATCTAAACATGTGACCTGATTTTCAAAAGAGCTTAACTTCCTACTCTCCCATTGGTAAAAGTCTGGTGTATGTCCCTCACCTGCACTCTCCCTATAAGGCCCAGTCCATCACTTAAGCCCTTAATGCATCTGATAATCTCCAATTGCAACTGATTGTGGGGGAAACCAAATCTGAAAACTTGCGTCAAGATTGGAATAGAAGACATAGACATCAATACAAACAGCCCTTTCTATACCTGAACCAAAGATGAAACTTAAAATCCTCTGATCCAGTGTGGAGAGATTCTTTGCCATTCTGTTTGGTATGAACATAGATACTGCATGCCTGCACAAGAGAGAGATAATTGCACCAAACATCCCTGTCATTTATATTGGTACAAATGCTGCATGCAGCATCTATGGCAACACAATACTTGCATGTGATAAAAAACTGATGAAAGACCATGATATAAAGGAACTTATCATGTCTCAACTTGACCAAAGAGCAGTAGTTTGTATTTACAAACTACCCATGAACAGTTTGCATGACTTTCACCTGACAGAAAAAAACATGCCTTTTCATAGGCAACTTCAACAGTCACAGAATGACCTAGGGACACTCCAACAATGACAACGATGGAGAGAAGCTGAAGAGTAAGCAGCAAACAACTCAACTCTGCTGTATGACCCCTGAATAAATACTTCTTCCAAAGAACAAGATTGGGAAAACATATTTCTAGCTCTTGCCACTTCTGAAAATGCAGGTGATTCCCTTCTGAAAAGAAGGGAAGTTATGGCAGCTATCCCATAGGTCAATGCAAGTCACAATAGAGGCTGCTTCCAGCCCAGGAAAACATAGTACCTACCAAGATTCAATTTCACAAAGACTGACTGGGAAGACTTTACCTCTGATTTGGATGAATCCATCTGTATTAGTATTCTGACACATGAAAACTCTGCAGAATTTGTCTTGCTGGTCTGGATTGTCTAAAGAACATCACAAGGGGGGATGTTGGATATTATATGTACAGACTTTCAGAATAAACCCGCCAACAATATATATGAGATTCAGAATTGTTGACTTGGATCTCTTAGGTGAATAAACCACTGGAAATGCTTGTGGGAGAGATGAGAATAGAGTGGCGTGAGTGATGGAGACTGGAGACGGTGGTTGAAACAAACCTATGTCACAATTGCCAAAGAGCATGCAGATGGCAGAATGAGGAGCAATGGTCCCACATTGCAGTGGGAGAGGTCTAGTTTGGATATTAGGAAAAACTGTTTTACTCAGAGGGTGGTGAAGCATTGGAATGGGTTACTAGGGAGGTGGTGAAATCTCCATCCCTAGAGGTTTTTAAGGCCAGGTTTGACACAGCCCTGGCTAGGATGATTTAGTTGGCGTTGGTCCTGCTCTTAGAGGGGATTGGACTCAGTGACCTCCTGAGGTCTCTTCCAGCCCTAGGATTCTATCTATGATCCTAAACAGGAACCCAGCCCACAAAGCACAGTGTGAAACAAAACAAATCAAGTGGGAGCTTCACTTTCTCCTGAGAGACACACCTAAGTCATAGTGATAGTTATCAAAACTCTGAAACTCACTCATGATAGCTATGAAAACTTTGAAATGTGGAAAGGCAGCTGGGGTAGCTAATGAACTATTACTAACCCTAGGGCACAAGAGCACAGAATTATCCACATTAACAATACAGATACTCAGGCTGTGGAGACAGGCCAAAGTGCTTCCTGTACTCAAACCACATAAAGGCCTTAACTGTGCAAAGATAAGTGACCAGTATCCTTATTCTGTTCAACCTAAAAACTTTATAAGTGGAGGAATATGGGTAGAATAGCTTAGATGATGGGCAGCTGATGGATGAATAAGCTGATTTTTGCCCAGGATGTTTATGCCGTGGTCAGGTTGTATTCCTAATTGAATACAGGCACTCCCTGAGTTACAAACATCTGCACCTACAACAGAACCTCAGCTGCAGCCTCAGGGAAATAGGCAAAAGGTGCAGGTGGTGAGCAGTGGAAATGTTGGCTGGAAGACTCCAAAGAAACAGAGGGTGATTGCACAATTGGCAGCTGGAGAGAAGCAGTACTGTGAATGGGAAACCAACACTTCTCTCCACTGCTGGCTGCACGGCTTCCCCCTGCTCCTCTGGAGTTCTCTGGCCTGCGCTTGTGCCGCTTGCCGCCTCCTGGGCAGTGGGGACTGGGTGTATAGTTCTCATAGACTGGCAAAAAGTAGCAGGCACCAGTTGAATACTAAAAAGAAAAATTCACTCAAATTGGTATAACCCCTTTTTTTTTGTGGACCCTCTTATGCTCGATTGAGGTGTTTCTAACAAGCAATACCCTTATAAGCACATTTACATCAGTAGAACTACATTCACAGTAGGGTTGTATCACTTCAACTCCGTTGGCAGTGGGCTGCATTCAGCTACATTCAGACAACACATGGAAGATGTGAGTATCTCTTCCACAACTGGAGAATCAAAGAATCAACAAATTGTGGCAGATCATGGACAACTGTCCCATTACCATGTACAGTTGGGGTCCCACCCGCCTATCTCAGAAGCATTAGAATAGCTTTTTAATATCAAGATTCAATTATAATCCTAGACGGTTGCCTTTCAAATGCAGTATGAAAGAAGATGATGGACTCTATTGGCGTGTCTAGCTATTTAGTAAGCTGGAGCAAAATCTGAAATGCTCTAATATTTTATTATAATCTTTTCTAGATGAGCCATCTGTTCACTTTATCCTAGCGTAGGAACCATGACGCCCTCTTCTGGCATTCACCAATGTTGCATGAGTTCACTTAACCATCTTAGCATCTTTTAATTTAAGAGAACTTCACAAGATACATTCATTTGTAAGAATGAACACTTCAACGGAATCACTTCTTTCACACTGCCTGGCCTTCTGTGTAAATTAGAGCAGTCTCAGGGCTGCCTTGAACATCATCTCTGTTTACCAGGGCCCCACTGTGAATTCTTGAAAAGCCAGAAATAGCCATTGCACTGGGCACTTGATCCACAACACCCTCCTCCTCAGCTCTCCTACTTTGTCCTCCAGCCCACTCTCAGCATATCCTCTACATTAGGGGTGGAAGCAAGGCTGGTATACAGCTCTGGCACTAGTTCTGCATTGACCATGGAGGCCCTTGTGTCAAGGATATTAAATTCTCAGGGAGTAATTTTTGTCTCTGCGACTCCTTTACACTGCCAAAATGGTTTAATGAGATCTTAGTGTAACTAAGAATCAGATTCTTTGCCTTTTGCTGTTTTCTGTCTTGTTAGGTGAGCTGTGACTGGGATGTGTCTCACTCTTGAATGTCCTTGTATCTTTTCCATTTGCAACCCTCAGCACGCAGAGCACTCCTGCTAATGGGAAGGAGATGGGTATTACAGTATGTTTAGATCAAGGCTTTTAAAAATAAGAATTCTAGTTTGTGCTCTTCTGAAGTGCTGAGCACCCACCAGTTGCCAGTGAATTATGTCAAACAGGAGCCTAAATCTGGACTTATTAGGCTCTTATTTTTTGAAAATCTTGGCCATTGTCTCTGTCCCTTTGATTTGACCCCCAGTCCTGAGTAGAGCATCAACTCAGGGCGTCAGGATTCAGCAGATCAGGCCAGAGAAAGTAGGAAATGCTGGGCTGAGTGATTTGAGGAACTCTCCACTGCCATTGCCTGAGGTCAAACAAGTCTACAGTGCCTCTTGCTATCTGCTACTTTACAGTTATGTGTACCATTACTGGGAGCCTCGAGACAGGCATTTCATTCGGGCTCCCTGAACAGTGTGTCCATTTTATTCACAATAGGCAGGAGCCCTCTTTTTAAACCTGATTGGGCCCCTATAGCTTCCAGCCCACAGTGTGAATGGTCACTTCCTAATAAAACTGAGTTTGAATAAAACTCAGTAATGTGAATAACAGTATTTTCTTTCTTCCCTCCCCTTCTCTCAATACACTAGACAGGAATTTGTTGATGCCTACTTAAATTACATCTTCAGTCTCTCAGTCCATGAGTGGTATATTGCTTTCTCCACTGGCTTCCTGAAGGTGTGTGGAGGAAAGGTCCTGGAACTCTTCCAGCCCACAGAGCTGAGGGCCATGATAGTAGGAAACAGCAACTACAACTGGAAGGAATTGGAAGAGGTAAGTTCACATGGAGCATCTTTTCTGTTTGTCTTCATGGACACAGAAACCAGTAAGAATGTACCAGTGCTAATCTGGGACACTGGTTTCCTACTCTGACACAGACTCCATATGTGACCTTGGGCTCATCATATAGTCTCTCTGTTTCAGTTCCTCATCCATAAAATGAGGGTAATAGCACTGCCTTGCCTCACAATTGGTGTTGGGAGGAAAAATCCACTGAAGAGTGTGAGGTGTCCAGAGATGGTGGGAATAGGGGCCACATACGTACCTAGAAGATAATGTATCACATTGTAGTATTAAGTATGGCCATGATTTTTACACTGGGTGTCCTCTGCAAGGGGTTGGGATGGGGTATAGTCCTCAACCTCTTCTGGGAACTTTTATCCTCATTAGAACACCTTTTGCTGATTCCCTTGGAAGTCATTATCACCATTAAGCTGCCCTGCCTCTCACAAAGACTGACAAGCAAGTACAGAAGGAATTGTACTATCTGGCTACGTCTACACTGGCAGCTTCTTGCGCAAGAACTCTTCCAGAAGAGAGCATCTACACTGGCATGAGCTTTTGTGCAAGAGCATCCATGCCAGTGTAGACGTTCTCTTGCGCAAGAAAGCTCTGATGGCCATTTTAACCATAGGGCTTTCTTGCGTAAGAAATTTGTGTTGCCTGTCTACACTGGCCTCTTGCGCAAGAACAGTTGCGCAAAAGGGCTTCTTCCTGAGTGGGAGCATCATAGTTCTTGAGCAAGAAGCACTGATTTCATACAGTAGAACATCAGTTTACTTGTGCAAGAACACACAGCCAGTGTAGACAGGCAGCAAGTGCCAAAGCGGCCACTCTTGTGCAAAAACAAGATTGCACCAGTGTAGCCACAGCCTCTTTGTTTAAGGTTGAAGTCTGAATTCAGTGGAGCAGGGCCTAAGGGGGCCCCGCTCCCGGGTGCGCGACACATGCGCAGTGCTCCCCCCCGAGCGCGCGACGCATGTGCAGTGCTCCCCCCCCCCGGGCGCACGACACATGCGCAGTGCTCCCCCCCGAGCGCGTGACACATGTGCAGTGCCTCCCCCCCCCCGGGCGCACGACACATGCTCAGGACCCCAGGTGCATGGCGCATGCGCAGACCCCCGGGTGCATGGCGCATGCGGGGCCCCGACCCTGGAATCGGGCCCTGTGCTTCTTAAAGCCGGCCCTGCAGTGGAGGATATGAAAACAGACCTCTCTCTCAGGGAGAAATTCACCCTGAGGCAGAGAAGGCAGTAGAAGGCCACAAGCTTGAGTAGAACTTGCGTACTGCTTAGGGCTTGTGCTGCCCTGCTGCATGACAGTGAATTGTACTCTCTAAATATAAGCATGCAATCTAGTTTCTTTCCCCATTCCACACCTTATAAGTATTATTGGTTTTATTAGAACATCAGCAGTTGCTCTAGAATTTCTAAACTGTGCTTTTTATTACAGTTTGCACCTCTGAAAACTGGCACACTCTGGTCCAGCTACATCCATGGTCCAGCAGGACCATGGATGCTCCTGGACCAGAGAGCCCAGGAGCCAAAGGGCAGGAGGGCTGGGGGCAACAGGGTTGGCAGCCTGGCGGGGGGCAGTGCTGGACTGGGACTGGAACTCCGTGGCAGCATCGGGGTTGGGATCAGAGCCCCTGGCAGCCCATGGAAGTGTAGGGCCAGGGCCAGAGTTCCCCAGTATTGGGCTGGGCTGGGTCCCCCCCTCCCTCCCCGGCAGCCCCCAGGAGCATTGGGCCCCAGGAGTATGGAGCTGGGGCCAGAGCCCTATGGCAGCTCACACCAAGCAGGGCCTGGGCCGGAGCCTGGGCCACCCAGGAAGCTGGCAGCAGCTGGGTAAACAGCCCAGCCAGATTTGGGTGGGGGAGTGAAGCAGGTTGCCTGGTGGGGCAGCCTGCTGGCAGCAGGCAGTGGGTTTGGGGAGTCAGTGGCAGGGGACTTTCCCTGGTTCAGAAAATTCTCTTGTTCAGGACCAGTCAGGTCCAACCTGCAATTAAATGTTGAAAGCGTATCACCAGCTTTTATTCTTAGGATTCCAAGGAAGGGGAAGTTAGTTCTTTCTCTCATAAGGGAAAAGTTTGTGACTCTTTTAACAGTGCGCTGTCTACAAGGGGGACTACTCTGCTACACACCCAACAGTGAGAATGTTCTGGGAAACCTTTCATGACTTTCCCTCAGAAAAGAAGAAGAAATTTCTTTGTAAGTATCTTGCAGTGGTATTAGCCACATCTGGAAATTGTAGACCCAGATTTGAACAGCAGCTATATTGTGTAAATGTAAGTAGCTGCACTGACTCTTGCTGCACAAATAAAGTGGAAAGGTTGGTGTCTCAGTAATATCTACTAGCTAGAATAACTTTTGCCATTTTCCTCCAGTTTCTTTTCTCTTCTATTTTAACTTTTGTACTAAAAATCCCAGTAGGCAAGTGGTTTTCAAATGTATTTGGTTGTGCCCCCTTCTTTGTGTCTATAGTCACTTATGCTCCCTTCTTCCCAAGTACATATATTGCCACCCAGCTCTGAAGGCAGCACTGTGCCAGCAGCAGCACAGAAGTAAGGATGAAAAATGGCATTTGTCAGTGTCACACTTTATAGCTGATTTTGCATCCCCATCACCCTCCTTATTTCTGTGCTGCTGCCTGCTGGACCCATGCCACCACCTGAGGGAGTCAGCGGGGCAAAGGAAAGGCGAGCCGAAGCCCAGTCAGGCTGTGCTGTCTCTCTCATGCCATTCCCCCCACCTGCCAGGTGTGCATAGCCCTTCTGGACAAGCCCCGGCTGTTCAGGGCTTGAGAGACCTGCCCATAGTTTGAGAACTTCTGCTGTAGTCCCATTCTAGTGATGGCGGTGGATGGTATTGGCATTGTCAGAAAGACACTGCAATTTTTTTCTCTACCGGCCAGAAATAACTGTAATTTTGACTAAAAGCATGTTGTATTAGTGAACCAATCTTTCCAAGGCTTTAGTTGTGAAGGAGTAAAAAGAAAAATACAAAAAATAATAATTTATTTGTAGGAGGAAGTATAATGCAGCTGTATTTACTGTGTAGCACATAAGCACCCTGCTTTGGTAGGAGAAGCCAAAGCTGCAAATATCAGGCCAGATCTTTCATCCTGGTCAGCATGAACTTTTAAGTGAATTTAGCAACCTTAAGGATGATCTTTGAATCCCTGAAAATCCTTCAGCTAAATCCTTTCTCTAGTCCTTAATGTTAAAATATCATAGACTCCTAGAATAATAGATCCCTTCCACTCCCTGAGAATTCATGAAGTCCAGTCCCTCATGGCAGGACCAAGCACCATCTAGACCATCCCTGATAGATGTCTGTCTAACCTGTTCTTAAATATCTCCAGTCATGGAGATTCCACAACCTCCCTAGGCAATTTATTCCAGTGCTTAACCATCCTGACAGGAGGTATTTCTCTTACCTGTGTTTTGTTTATAGTTTAGTTGTTAGTAGTCAGTTGCAGTTGGGGATTTCCCCTCCTTTTGTTTGTTTTTTGTTCCTTGTCTGAGTTTTCCCTGCGGTGGGCAGCGGGCGTTTAAGAACTGCCTCACTTGTGGCAAGCCTGTGCCCAGAGGAGAGCCACATACGGCTTGCCTCATGTGCTTAGGTGAAGGACATTTAGTGGATAAGTGCAGTGTTGGCAGGAGTTTCATGCCCCAGACGAAGAGAGAGAGAGATCAGCATTTGAAACTCCTGCTCATGGAGTCAGCATTTCGACCCCTGGTGCTGGACCTGACATCACCGTCTTCGCTGCATAGTGTGCTGGCCTCCTTCCATGTGGGACACATCGGTGCCTCATAAAGAAGGCCCGAAAGAGCATCGGCATCCCTCCCCCGCACACAGGATGAGCTTCTCTGCTGTGCCCCACTCTGTCTCTGGTGCCACATAAGAAAGCCAGGTCTAGCAGAGGCTGGTCTCTGGCCAAGAAGGCTACCAATCACCATCCATGGGCATGTCCCGTAGTGGGCACCTTCAGGACTGTACAGTGCCATCAACTGAGGCTGGGGCCATGAGGCTAGGGCTGGCAAGTTGGGTTTTGTTGGATCCCTCTGAGCAGGAAGTCCTCAAAGAGGATCTGGATCTCCCTGCAATGCTGGACACCTTTAAGGCAACAAGGGACCTTATCTGATTATGGAGCACATGGCACCAGCTCTGATGCAGTCCATGCCTCCTGCACTGGCACAGGCACTGACACCAACATCCTGGAGAATGTCACTCCCAGGAAATCCCTACATCATCTTCCAAATCCTGCTTGCCAAATTTTTGCTGTGGCCTGCATCCTGGGTATTTTTGGAATTTTACCTGTAAAAGGTAGTGAATGGGGTTGACTCGTAAGGATGTCAGTGTTTATCTGGTTAACCAGTAAGCCTTGCCCTT
The DNA here is from genome assembly GCA_032595735.1 of Pelochelys cantorii. Lineage (NCBI taxonomy): Eukaryota > Metazoa > Chordata > Testudines > Trionychidae > Pelochelys > Pelochelys cantorii. The sequence continues at coordinate 107,245,684 of CM064331.1, read as the reverse complement.
AATCGGTGAGGCTTATCAGTTAAGTCTAACTGGAGCAGCTCCCCACCTGCCATGGGCAGGGGACCACTCCAGCCCTGCGGCGGGAGGCGGGGGTCTGCCACGGACAGGGGCTGCTCCAGCCCAGCCGATGCAGCCCCTGCCTGTGGGGGGCAGAGGAGTCCAGCCCCCCTGCCTATCTCCCTTTTAATTAGTTAACTGGTTAAACAATTAAATGGGATTTTACACCCCTATTGACTCCATTGGGTTACAAGACCCCTACCTGCACATGCAAGTAGTATACTGTCTGATGCCTTGGTCTCTACTAATGTTTTATATTGCCTATCTCCCCTATAATGATTTTAACATTGGTGCACCGCCATGGATCCTGGGATGAGGGCACCTCCCTGTGTTGCTGTGGCAGGCTGTTCAGTTGGGGAAAGTCACCAGTCGAGGTTCTAACTGTGCTTACAGGCACGGAATTAGCAAAAGGCTTCCTGATGATTATGTGCTTTTGGCTAGAAGATCTAAGAATTAGCTTGCAGTATGGAATTCCTTCCTAGACCTCTCTGTATATTTTAAACAGTCCCTCCACTCATTTCAATCTTTGCCTTTGACCCCTTTTATTTCTTTAGTGTGACCTCTTTCCTCTCCTTCCTTTTTTCTTTGGTTACAGTAAATTGTGTTTTTTCTCTTATTTTTAAATACTGCCTAGTGGAGCTATCATTTCACGAGGCATAACGGAGCGGTCGACAAAGGCCATAAGCTTCCCTTGTCGACCGCGGCACATCCAGACTGCCCCACTGTGCCGCCAAACAGCTGATCGGCACAGCGTGGTGGCCATTTTGATGTAAATGAAGTGGTGATTATTTAAATTGCCACTTCATTTTCCTATGTCTAGTAAACTCATCTACATGGCTCCGTCGACAGAGCCATGTAGTCTAGACATACCCTTAGTGTTTATCCCGAGATATGGACACTGATTAGAGCAATTTTCTTTTCAACTTTTCATACAGGTCAGAGGCTTCAGTGTATAGACATGTACACAATAGGAAAAGTCAAGTAGTAAACATTTCATTGTTGTTTTAACAACTGAAACAATTGCTAGTTTGAACCCAGATATCTGCATAAATATGGAACATGATCCATTTAATGGTGCATAGATTGAAGCCATCACTTGTTTAAATGTTATACCTCATCTTAAATATATTTTATACTCCCAAGGGACAGCATCCTGAAATTTTTCAAAGAGGTTCTCTAAAGTAACAGACAGCACTGCAAGCAATGAGTAATCTCAAGAAACCGCTTGAAGGAGAAACACAAGTATTTTCATATGGAGAATGCATTAGCTCAACTTACCTTCTAATAAAATAGACAATTTGATGCAAGTTAAGTCCATTTCAGGAGGCATTTATTGTTAGACACAGGGAGCCATTTAAGAGGTCCACAAGTAGGTTCACACTTACTAGGTATTCTTCTCTGCATTAGAAACCACCATCTAATGCTCTATGAAATGAGGGATCTTTCGGAAAAGGCTTTATTTTCCGCAAGATCAGCGTCTAGACTGGCGCTTTTTTCCGGCAAAGCTCTGTGCGGAAAAAAAGCGGCAGCCATTTTTATGCTAATGAAGCGGGGGAGATTTAATTCCCCGCTTCATTAGCAATTGTGATACATCTAATTTATATCCCTTTTTCGTAAAAGTCTAGACGTAGCCAGAGTGTTTCCTCATACCCCTAAACTGCCAGCCTAGCTCTGTTACCCTGTGTGACTCTATTACTGTTAAGCACACACTAAGTGCACCGACTGTACCCTCCCCCATTGCTGCCAAAATTTTCTTCATGTGTAAACCCCCCCTCCCCACACATACACTCTAGCAGGATGGTCCTTGCCCCTCAGTCTCACTGCCTTCATACTCCAAACATTCATGAGACCAGTAGCCTGGAAATTCAGCTTCCATGAACTCAACTGTTGCACATTCCTCCCCTCCCCCACCCCATTGACATAAGCAGCACTAAATCCAGCCTTTCCCTCTATGCCTGTGTGTGAATGTCCCTATTGTGTTCATATCTTTTTTTTCTTGAACAAATGTACCCCAGTGTATCAAGCCTTAGGCTGTATTCTTGGCTGACCTCCTTGGCTTCATACTCACCTTCATGGCCCTCATCTACCAATAAGCCTATTCTCTGTGAGCCTGTAGGCCCTCGATTGCCTCTCAGTTTTTCTTGTTGAGCTCTTGCATGACTCCCACTATCCCCTTGCTTTTTGCTCTGTGACTGTTTGCCACCCCATTTCCTCTAAACTCACCTTCAGTGACCCCCCCCCCACACTTCTCAGGTTTGTGGGTTTGTGCCATAATTCCTCCACCATGATAGCACCCATTCTTCCAGCTTGGCCTACTGTAGGCAATTTCAGCCATGCCGAGGTGTGGGTGCGAAGTCTAGGAGCAGCTTCTAGGTTGCATAGCACTGGAAGGCCCAGCAAGGCAAGTGGGAAGGATGGCTTAGATTTCTGGATTGGTGTGGCCCTTAGTTATAGTCAAAGTAATCCTGCAGTTTGCTTTATCTTATAGCAACATCACTATAGCTGCCAGCAACACTAGAGCTCTAGGTGCTTAGAGCATGCTCCTTAGTCCACATCTTCTGCCCTCCCCTCGCACATGCCTAGCTTAAATTGCTAGCCCCATTGGTGCAGCATATGGTGCTTTGGGCATCTAGGCATTAGGGTTCAGGCAGGGAGGTTGTGGGGTTGGGTGTGGGCTCCCCCCTCCAAGCCTCTTTGAGGATAGGGATTTGCCTGCTAGTGTCAATGCTTTTCTAACTCGTCTATTTCCTTTCTGCTCTCAGTGTTCCTGACTGGCAGTGACCGCATCCCTATCTATGGCATGTCAAGCGTACGTATCATCATCCAATCCACACTGCATGGGGAGCAGTACCTGCCTGTAGCTCACACCTGCTATAACCTCCTCGACCTGCCCAAGTACCGCAGCAAGGAAACCCTGAGCATGCGGCTTACACAAGCCATCGACCACTATGAAGGCTTTAGTTTGGCCTGATTGCCAAGAGACACAAACACAACAAATGGCGGGGATGTTATTTTTGTAAAGTAATGGATTAGAATGTTTTATAAAAATACTAGAATCAAGAGGCACGGAGGCCAAGTGTGTCCCAGTCAATGATCTCTGGTATTTTAGCAGAGAGACTGTGCACCGAAGTCTCAAACCCACAGCAAACAAAATCAGGTCAGCCTTCTTTTTTAGTTAGTTTTTATTCCCTAGCAGTGGCTTGCAGCTCTCTCCCTCCACCCTCCTTTTCTTTCAATCTTAAGTACTTTGATCTTTGCTCCTTCTTGCATTCCTGGCTGTGGGTGAAATGGTGATTTTTTTGTAAAAACTGTCCACCCTTCCCTTCACTCCCACCCGCACCCTTTCCCCCAGTGCAAGCTTGCATAGAATTACTAAATTTCATCCCCATTTCCCTCCTCCCTGCAGAACAGTTAGGTACTGGGTTGGGGGCACTATGCAACACTTCCCTTTGACCTCCCTTCTTACGGTACACACTCATTCTGTTTGCAGCAGATTGTGGATTATGTGTTTTTTTGTCTTCTGATTGGGTCTTTCTGGCATAGCCTTTTTTAAAGGGTTAGGTCACTTGTTTTAGTTCTGAAGAAAAACAAAATGTAGAAATTTGTATCTTGGTAGAAGCCCCACTTATGAATCCAACACATAATACAAGTCTGCAGTAGTTCTAGTAGTTAACCTAGTTCTAGTTTCCCGCCTCAGAGGCAAGTGATCCTGACAAAATGTGAGCTGCCAACTTCAAAGAATCAGAATCAAATCTACAGGACTATGTGAACCTACTTTTGAAGGCTTGTTCATGTTTGGAATCAGGTTTTTCAGTGCAACATTTCTACTTGACACTTCGTGTCACCCTTAAATTCTGGGACTTATGGCAATCTTTGTTATGAAGCTTTTGCTGATCATGTTTGAAATGTACATGAATGGTAGAGAAGTGGATGAATTAACCATCCATTTCCCATAGATTAATGAGCTCTCTGTTCTTTTCTGCTCCATAATCAGTTACAATGGTGAACAATTACACATATTCTTGGGAAATGAGTAAATCGAATTTTAAACTCATGACTGTTGGAGAATGGACATTTATAGAACAGACAATATTTATGTTCCATGTTTGATTTGCAGTATTGAACTTTGCACTTCCCTAACAAAAGGTTGTAAGCATGGGGTTTTTTAAACGTATTGATTTTAAATGTCTTATAAACAGGCATTTAAGACAAATATTCAGCTATAGCAAATGTTAATTTTCTATGTGTGCATGTACATAGTTTGGTATTATGCAATAAATTTGATGTTAAAAAGCTGTGAAGCAGTGAATTAGTTTGAAGGGATGGAAATATTTGATATGGGCTTCCAGTTTGGAGAGGAGCATGGTATGGAAGTAAACCTCTCTCACGCTGCTCAAATCTGCTTGCTTCCTTAGCCTTTTCCTCCACACTAAGTGACTTTATTTGTACATGCTATAACTAATGGCTTCCCTCCTGCATCAAAGAGGCATGTTAGTTAGCTTCCCTTCAGCTGCACCGGTAATATGGAGCAGACAACTCAATTATGTGGTGGGAGCATTTAAAGGCCCACCTTCCCTCCCAGAAATCAGAGCTTCTTTGAACAGTGTGAAAGTCCCTGCCCCCAAAGCACATATTGGCCAAATAGCCCAGACCAGATGAGAGCAGCAGAAGTGCTTACTATTGATAGACTGCTGCCAATGCACAAGTAATTCTGTAAAATGTTGTTTTGAGAATCAGCCCCAATAGCAGTTTCTTTAATAATGGTGATGCACTGTGGGCACATGGGGAATTTCCCCAGGCCAGAGCTCCTGCACCCAAGGGAAAGAATGTCTGATGTCCATCAGAGGGCTGTTGTGGTGTCTGTTACTGTCATTACAATCTGGAAAAGGCCAAGCTGCTGAAAACATGGATAAGGTGGCACAGAGAATCACCAAAGATTAAGGTTGGAAGAGACTTCTTGAGGTCATCTGTCCAATCCCAACTAATTATCCCAGACAGGGCTTTCTCAAGCCCCATCTTAAAAGCCTCTAAGGATGGAGATTCCACCACCATTCCAGATAACCCATTTCAGTGCTTCACCACCCTCCTAGTGAAATAGTTTTTCCTAATATCTAACCTAGACCTCCCCCACTGTAACTTAAGACCATTGCTGTGCCTTCTGTCATCTGTCACTACTGAGAACAGCCTTTTCCATCTGCTTTGGAACCTCCCTTCAGGAAGTTGAAGGCTGCTCTCAAATCCCCATTCACTCTTCTGCACACTAAATAAGCCCAGTTCCCTCAGCCCCTGCTAATCATTCTGTTGCCCTCTGCTGGACTCGCTCCAATTTCTTCACAGCCTTTCTGTCCAAAACTGGATGTAGTACTCCAGATGTGGCCTCACCAGTGCCAAATAAAAGGGAATAATCACTTCCCTTGATCTGCTGGCACTGCATCTATTACTGCAGTCCAATATGCCATTCGCCTTCTCTGCTATAAGGGCACACTGTTGACTCATATCCAGCTTCTCTTCTGTAATTCCCCAGGACCTTTTCTGCACAATGGCTGCCTAACCAATCAGTCCCTGGTCTGTAGCAATGCTTGGGAGTCTTCCCTCTTACATATCGTGTTCTGCACTTGTCCTTGTACTTCATCAGATTTCTTTTGGTCCAAATTATCTAGATCATGCTGCACCTGATCCTTACCCTGCAGCATATCTATCTACCTCCCCCCTCCCAGCTTAGTGTCATCCGTGAACTTACTGAGGGCACAATCCATCCCCTCATCCAATGATGACGTTGAACAAAAACAGTCCCAGGACCAATCCCTGGGGCACGCTGCTTGATATCAACTGCCAACTAGACAGGGAGCCTTTAACCACTACTTGTTGAGCCTGACAACCTAGCCTGCTTTCTTTTCTTACAGTCCATTCATGTAGGCTGTATTTCTTTAACTTCACAGCAATACTACTATGGGAGACTGTATTTAAAGCTTTGCTTTGTCACATCCACTGCTTTGCCCATATCCACAGAGCCAGTTATAGCACCACAGAAGGAAATCAGGTTGGTGAGGCTGTGTTGTCTGTTCCTGATCACTTCCCTCTCCTCCAAGTGTTTCAAAGTCGAGTCTTTGAGGCTCTGCCCCATAATTTTTGTAGTGTTTGAGGTGAGCCTGACCCTGGCTCCTCCTCCATCCCCTCTTTGAAGACGGGCACTAGGTTTGCCTTTTTTTCCAGTCATCTGGGACCTCTCCCGCTCTCCACCAGTTTTCAAAGATAATGGCCAGTGGCTCTGCAACCACCTCAGTCAGTATGCTCTGACACATTAGATCTGGCCCCATGGATGTGTGTATGTCCAGCTTTGCCAAATTATTCTTAACCTGTTCTTTCACCACTGAGGGCAAAAAAGCATTGAGTACTTCAGCTTTTTCCACCTCATTTGTTCCTAGGTTGCCTTCCCCATTCAGTGAGGGACCCACATGTTCCCTTGTTGCTAACATACCTGTAGAACCCCTTCTTGCCCATCACATCCCTTGCTATAGCTGCGACTCTGATTGGGCCCTTGGTCAAGGTGGGAGTGAAGGGGGGTGTCATGGCTCCATGCTCCTGAAAGGGGCAGGTCCTTGAGCAGAAGGGGTGGAGCTGGAGGCAGCCTGCCCTGAGTACCACCTGGAGTGCTCCTCCCCCCTAGGCAGCCCTCACAGCTGCCCAGACCACACCACATGATGCTCTGATCATGATTTAAATGGCCCAGGCTCTGGGTGCCACCACTCCTGCAAAAGTAGTGGTGGCAGCCAGGAGCCCTGGGCCCTTTTGAATTGCTGGGTCCCAGGGCAACTGCCCCCATCAGCAGGGCTGGGGTTTCCTGATTACACCCCTGCATGCTTGAGCAATTTATTTATACTCCTCCTAGACATCTGTCCAAGTTTCCATTTCCAGTAAGCATCCTTTTTGTGTTTAAGCTCCCAGAAGATTTCTCTGCTAAGCCAAGCTGGTTGCCTGTCCTATTTGCAGGGAAATCCCTTCACTGTCGCTTTTGATGCTGGAGCTTGGGATAAGGAGGAGAGTGTAGGAAGGGACCAGACTTGCCTCCATTGTAGTCTTTGAAGTGGTTTGGCTCTGATTTGTGTGCTGTTGGACTGGGGAGCTATTTTTAATATGTCCAAATATCCAATTACTTGTTAAAAGATCAACCCCAGTTGCAGTGGGGCTAAAAGATCAGCTGAGGAGTGTATGGAATATGGGGGCTGTTGATCCACTGCCAAGCAGGTGGATCCTGGCCATGGAGGCCCTGCTGCTCCCCCGCCCTCAGGCCAATTAGGGCTTAGGGACAGGGAAGCACCCAGAGTGTTCTTTGCTCTGCCCCCGCCCTGCAAGCAGTGTGCAGCGCATCAAAGCTTAATTGCCCTGGGGGCAGGGGAGCACAGGAAGCCTCCTGCCCTGTGAGGAGCATGAGGCACTTTGAAGGGCCATGCACTGCTTGCAAGGTGGGGGAGGGGGGAGCGGAGGAGGCTTCACGCACTCCCCTATCCCCAAGCCAATCAGGCCCTGGGGGAGCTGTGTGAAGCTTTCTTCCCCCTGCCCCTGCGAGGAACCCACAGCACTTCAAAGTGCCACATGCTCCTCACAGGGCAGGATGCTTCCCATGCTCCCCCACCCCCAGGCCCTGATTGGCTTGGGGGTGGGGGAGTATGCCAACCCTCTTCCAGGGCATGGGTGTGTAGTGGGAAGGGGGGCAAAGGTGCTCCCCCACCCCAGACCAATCATGGTCTGGGGGTGGGGTAGCCCCGCCCCATCGTATTTAGGCCCTGCCCCTTCCAGGGTGGTCAGGGCTATTTCAAAACATTTTTAAGTGGCCCCTGGGCAAAAATTACTACCCACCCCCTGGTATAGTATCTAGCCCTGGAGTTGGGTGCAGCTGCTTTTTCCCTCTTCTCACCCATAATCTTCACCAGAAACAATCCTAATGAGGGTAACCAAGTCTGTTGATTGTGGCACCAGTCCCTTTTGTTATTCATTCCTACAGACGTTCACAGTGGCATGCAGTCGGCAAGGATGATAGAAACATGCAGTCAAAATAGTTTTATTTCCTTTTGTTTTATACAAAATACAATCATGTACAAAAATGTACACATAACATCTGTCAATCAGTTTACATTGAAAAGACACTATAGATTCAAATAAATTTTGCTCACATAAATCATGTAAACATAGAACCTGCCCACACTGGCTAAGATTTCATTATTTATTAAATATGTCATTTGCATGAGTCAGCTATGAAGTTGCTTTCACACAGAGAATGAAGTCTGCCAAAGTGATTTCTCCAGCCATGCACCTGGCTTCTGAACTCCAAAAGCAAATTGCGTGTGCACACCGGCTCACACACAATCGTTTGTGTAATTATATGCCCCTCTATGCATATACATACACACACAATAAAAGATGGTTCACCAATGCATGCAGAAGTCCACAGAGAGGCACAACTGGGCACAAGGATCATCTGAACATACAAGTTACAGCAAGCATTCAACACCCTGTGTCACACAGAACAGAGAATATACAGGCTGGACAGAGTCTGACATCCTGTATGCCCTCTTGAATAGCTTGGATATGCAGATCTTCTAGATGTACAAGGCCAAGAACTTTTGCAATCCTTTCAGCCAAGGACAAGACACTTCAACAATACATCAGTGCAAGGCTAGCACAGTATATGGTTCCTTCATAGATAAAGCTAATGCGATAATCCCCTCAATCTCCTGTCCAAAAATAAAGAGGTAAATGATGGTTTCCATGGGGAGAAATCTATTTTACCCAAAAGAATGCAGCCCTTTGTTATGCTTTGTTTTTAGAACCGTCCTATAAAAACATGTGGCTACACAGAGCATGAAGGAAAAGAGGTCAGAGGTCAGTCTGATGATACCACATTCCAGTCTAATTTGCCCTCCAAACATAACAGTCTGCAACATTTGGAAGAATGAATAATAATGTTGTGCATACTTCCCATACATTTCCACCACAATCTGCTCTCAACCTTGGTGGAAAATGCAAGATAACAGCAGAAGTAAATGGATTCTTGGTTGACTTAGCTGACAATTACAGCTTTTTGATGGGGGAAGAGGAAATATATATTTAGTTCTGCTTAGTTTTCCTCCTGGCTCCCAAAAAAATAAATGGTACAGTGTCAGCTCAGGTATAGTAGGTGAAAACCTGGTCCTGCTGTGATCAATGGCAAAACTCCCATTAATTTCAGTGGAGTCAGGATTTCACCCCCATAGATTTAAAAAATATTTTTAACTATGCTGATTCAAGGGAAGGTGGGTGATTTCTCCACCTCTCATGCATTCACCACTGAGACAGAGTGAAACTGCAACAAATCTATTTGCCCATTATGCTGTGCATTTACGTTCACTCAGCTGGGACATTAGCAAAGCAATTAGACTCTCGTTCTGTTTGCATGCACTAGCACACAGCTGCAAGGCTCAGTTTGCAAATGCTACCACAGGTATGTTTAAAATCAGATGGAAAATGGCTGAAATGAACTTTAAAAAAATTGCTCCAATATTAGGTTTTGAAAAGCCTGGATCCTGGAACTCTGTATTAGGCAGTTGCGGATCAAAGATGAAATTTCCAGTAGTGCCTAAGGAAGTTAGATGACTTTCAGTGGGAGATGGGTGCCTATCTCCCTGAGGCTGCTTTGCAAAACACCCCCTAAATGCGCACACAGGACTTAAATTGCCCTAGGTACCTCCCACCTTGCCTACCAAAATAGAGACCTATAGCTCAATAATCTAATGACTCCTAATGGAAAAGCAAGAGGCACCATTCAAAGTTATGCATTTAGCTGTACTGCAAAGATTTTGGCAGGAGGTGGACACAGTGTCAATGCACTTAAAAGGTTTTTTCTTGTTCTTGTTAGCCACTTCTAACAAGGATCCCAAGGCAGAGAATATTTCTAGAGCTAGTAATCTCTCAAGAACCAGAAATATTCTGAATGTACCCACTGTACAAAGCACTTCTTACTTTCTGAAATACACAGAACATGAGACATTATTCATAACATTAGCTGCTGTAAACAGAGCAGCTGTTAACTATGTGCATGATTCCCCAAACTAGCACAAAGTCATTGCTAAAGAGAACTGGCTGAATATGGTACTTCCTCCTGAATGCAAAGCTACTTTCCTCTGTAGGATGAATAACGATGCGCAAATTCCACTCCCCCCAATCACTGGCCACCAACCCAAATTTTCCTCCCCCATCAAGAAGACCCTCAGAAATTGCTGTGGACCCTCTCACCAGATTCCTGGAGGACAGAAAACGTGAATATGCTAACAGTGCAATCCCGCACACCACCTGCAAAGCATTAGCCAGTCTTGTGTATAACAAAATCCATGCCACAAGTATGCAGCATGTGAACTGCGGCACCAGGAGCCTCTGCATATTTAACAAACACCATATCTAAACAATATTACATGAAGGCTACAAATAAAGCTCTCTCTGACTTCTAACCAGCTATTTCCATTACAACCTAGACATGAGATCTGTATAGAAGCAGGCACAGTGAGATCTTACTTTTTACCCACATTATATACTACAGGTGCTGGACAGCAAGCAAGCTTCTCTCAGATACAAGGGCTATGTACACTGGTGGGTTATTGCGCAAGAACGGCTGTTCTTCCACAGAGTGTCCACACTGCCCACCTGCTCTTGCGCAAGAAGATTTACAGTACGGCGTGGTAAGAGAGAGCTTACATGCGCAAAAGCTACGCTCTTTTCTACCAGGTGTAAGCTCTCTTGTGCAAGAGGGCAGTGTGGACGTGCGGCAGGCATTTCTTGCGCAAGAAAGCCCTATGGCTAAAATGGCCATCAGAGCTTTCTTGCGCAAGAGAGCGTCCACACTGCCATGGATGCTCTTGTGCAAAAGCACAGCTTGCATATGGCAGTGTGGACGTTTTCTTGTGCAAGACTCCTTGCGCAAGATGTTCTTGCGCAATAACCCGCCAGTGTAGACACAGCCAAGGGCTTTTACCATGACTTGATGGCACTTATGAATTTTTGCACATACATGTAATAAAAAACTGACCCCTAACAAGAGATAAGATGTTTTAGTTACACCATATTTAACAAACATCTATTAAATGATTGTTTACTCCAAAGAAAACAGAATAAAAATAAATGCTATCTGTGAAAATTACAAGTGTTTGCCATCTTAATCTTTTTTAGTCTTACCCATTATATTTATACTGTTTATTATCATCATCATCTTTACATTAACCTCAGTCATTTATTATGGTACCATCTGGTAATACGCAACCACAAGATCCTGAAAAAACAAAAGGACACGTGCCTTTTCGGCCATGGGAAGCCAGTTCTATCTCCATGGAAGTATATTTTATCTTATTCTAACAACTTACTCTTTTTATGTGAAGTAGATACTTGTACAGCACCTCACACCTATTAAAAGCATGCACTTGCATTCAAACATGTTCTCATGCAAGCAGTAATACACTTGAGAGCCTAAAAGTGAAACAACAAAGGAAAACTGAAATGAAAAAAATACAACGATTAGATTTTTGCATGACTTTTTTTTTGGCGATAGCAGGGGTTGATCAGTACCCGGATAGTTTGTGAATTGCAGTAAATTCTATTAAAATTCTTTTCAATCAGTTTGCAGGGGTACAGAGACTTCATGGAATTAAGCTGAACAGGGGATATTCATTTTGTGGTTTTGTTTAATGAACAGCTTTTTAATAGGGTTGCCATACATCCATTTTTTCCCCCGGATGTGTCCTCCTTTTTGGACCTTAAATCTCCGTCTGGCAGGGTTTTTTAAATATCTAAAAATGTCCGGGGTTTTGCCGTGCTCATTCTTTTCCAAACAAATTTAGATCTGTTTATATAGAACCTCGGAGAAGCCCACCTGCCCCGCCCGAGGGAAGCGCAGAACCCAGCCCAGCCCAGCCCCTGAGCTGCATTCTAGGGGCTGCAGCCGCAGCTGCGAGTTCCCGGCTCTTCCACATGCTCAGGCATTCCCCAGGGTGCTAATTGGCATACCCACAATGCATTGCGCACTGTGACCTGAATCCCTGGCCTGTGAGCTGGGTTTGCTCCCAACCTCTGATTCCTACACTAAAGCTCGGGCTTCCAGGGCACCCGTGCAACAGGCCGCAGAAGGGGGGGAGGCTGTTGCTGGCCGGTGTGTGTCCTCTTTTTTGAAGGTTCAAATATGGGAACCCTATTTTTAACAACAGAAACCTAGACAAGGCTATTTAGAGTACTATTTTGACTATAGAGGTTTTATTAACTTTCAAACTTTAAAAATATAATCTCTATAAAGTGCACCATCATACTTACAATTTATATAAAGGCATTTGAAATCATACCAATGCCATGTAAACACAGCAGTAGCGAGGCAGTCAGAAAACCTTACAGTCTTATCAATTTAAAAACAAAATACTTTGCTATATACTATTGGTCAAGAATTGTCAGAGGCAACAAAACAGTTGATTATCAGTACACAATTAAAGTAGGCTTTTAAACAACAAAATGTATTCTTTGTGATTTCAGGAGTTTTGCATGAAGGCTTCTGGACACTGGTGACTAGGTAATCAAGATCACAGTAATTTAGGTATTAAGGAAATAAGGCCCTGATTCAGCACAATGTTTGTTTGTGCTTAAGTCAATCTCTACTCACAGAAACAATGGCCACAAGCTCGACTCCCAAGCATGTACTTATTTCAACAGGATTAGATGCAGGACTAAAATTTCAGCACTTCACTTAACTGGAGCCTACAGTACAAAGGCAACCAGCAGAACTGATTTTTCAGGAATCCAGCAGCCATTTTTTGGCCCTATCATTTCTGCTACTAAACACTACTGCTATGTTAAGAAGAGTTATGCCCGACACACCCAACCGCCCCACGTGCCCTCTCAACTGGCAGATGGCGGGTGTGAAGCACAATGGCACCACTGTCATTTGCTGGAGCCCTTAGACTTCCTGTAGTCAGCCAGTTGGGCCCCCATTTTCAAAAGTAGCCTCTACATTTGTGTGCCCAAATAGAGAGACCTCTGGGGCCTGGTTCTCAGAGATGCTGAGTGCCTAAAACTCCCAGAACAATGGAAGCCTGAAAAATCAGGCCCACGGCTGAGCACCCGAAAACTAAAGGTCACCTTTGCAAACAACAGGCTTCTGTGTGGAGAGGATAATTCTGTGACTGATGAACAACAACCTGGAAAATCTCCCTAAGAGCAATGAATCTGATGACTAGCAAAAGAAAAAAGACAGCACTTAACTGGTTCTGATTTATCTTTAACGTGCTACTTTTCACTATAGCTGTCTGATGCCCAAGTTCCCTCTAAGCTGCACAGCTTCCTGTTAATAGGCAGTGTGTGTGTGTGGTGGTGAGGGGAGCTTTAAGCCCTGGGGGAGAGATGGTTCACCTCGGCAGCACTGTGCCGGGGTCAGCAGGCCAGGACGCCTCTCCCCTGGCTGCTGCAGCTCCGCACTGGGGCCCACAGGCTGAGGTGCCTCTCTCCCAGGGCTTAATAGGAAGCTGCCCCAGAGCTGCTGAGGTTGGGGACTGGTGCCCCTTTGTTGGCCCCCATCCAGCCTGGCCATGCCAGGAGCTACAACTCCTGTGGAGAGGCCTCTCACACTGTCCCAAGCTGCAGTGGTGAGAAGGCTGGGCGGGGGAGTCCTCTCTCCCCCAGGAAAGCCTGCACCCAAATCCCTTCTCTCTCAGCCTCACCCCAGAGCCCTCACTCTGCACCCCAAACCCCCAGGCCTGAGCCCCCTCCCACAATATAACCCCTCAGCCCTTCCCCTGCCACACACTGTCTATCTGCAGAAAGACTTTTGCTATGTGATACATCACCTCCATACTGGCGCATAAAACACAAGTCATTCTTCACATGGACATGAAACCATTGGACGGAAAACTACAGAAATGCGGGGCAACTGTGCTTGAGGAACATGAACTGTCAAGTATCTTGGAGCCAGACTGTCCTTGTATGTAAGCATGGGGCTGTCTCCACACTGAGCTCTCTGTACAGGCAGGCTTCCCAGGCCTTCTGACCCACACATGGTCACTGCAATCCCTGCACTCAATATCCACTGCCCTGCTCCTCTACTTGCTCCGATGGGATCAATGTGCCGGAGGAAGTATGCTGGTTGGCTCCACCAGTACGCAGCAGGGATGAATCCACACAAGGAGTCTGCACTTAGTTCCAACTAAGGATCTCTCCCTGGGCTGTGCGAAGCTGCACATTCAAGCTTGAGGGTGATCCAAGGAATGAAGGAGCCCAATGGCTCAGCACAACAGAAATAAGAACCTTGCCTGTTTTTGAGCTCATTTCCCCTCAGAATAGCAAATGTCTAATATAAACATACCTGTCTAATTCATTCATGTTTTCCTTTCTGAACACTGTTCACGTTGATTTGAGTGTGTTACGTTCCACTTCTGGACTGAGACTCACACACTTCCAAGGTCAGAATCTGTCTCAAAGTTTAATATGTACAACTATGATCAGGAAGAAAAGACCATGAGTTCACTGTGTTCTATATCCCCATCACTACAATTCACACTTGGTGCTGCAATCCATTTGGTCTAGGGACGTAAGCAACTAGCTGACTAGCCGGTAAGCATATGGTAGTTGAGTAGTGACAGGACTAGTCTCTCTCTCTCCCCTCCCCTCCCCTCGCCTCCCCCCCATACTGCCTCTATCAAAGAGGGGCAGCAAGGGCAGGGAGCAGGAGCTGGTGGGAGCTGGCTTAAAACCTGGGTTCCCCCCAGCACTGTCGGGGAGGGGCAGGGGACGCAGAGGTGTACCAGGCACAAGCTGGGAATCAGCTGATTCCAGGTTCATGCCCAGTCCCAGACGCTGCACCTCTGCTTTTTAACATGTATTAAGAGCTGTCAGGGTCTTAATACATTTAAAAAGCAAAGGTGCAGCTGGAGGGGGACCAGGAGTGAGCCAGGAATCAGCTGTTCCAGTTCACGCCCAACTCTCACCCCTCCAGCCCCCCTGCTTTTTAAATGTATTAAGAGCCTGGCAGCTCTTAATACATTTAAAAGGCACAGCCACAGTGGGGTTAGCTCCTTGGGCCGGGCGCTAACTCCACTGTGGCTCTGCAATTTCCCCCCTTATCAACTAATTGAGTAGTCCATGGAAATTCTATCGACTACTCGATTAGCTGATTACATGCAGTTTAACATCCCTAATTTGGTTTTACCATTTCAGTGCACAAAAGAACAAAGCTTATGGGCCATGCAATATGGACTGTCCAGCTCATTATTTCATGTCAATATTAGACCTTGAAAGATCAGGAGTATGTCTATGTTGACATGGGCAGATATTCAATCTGTTTATCAGATACCTGAACATCTCAGCTACTAAAACCTAATAAGTTGTGAGTGCTGCCATCAGCACTTGCAATATGATCTAATCTGATCCAAATGCCCAATCACAGTACTAGTGTCACAATTCAAAGTACCAGCTAAGATGCACCTAAACGTAATGCTGAACTTCCTTTAATAGTGCGTTTCTGGTCAGAGGCAGCTACCATCTACCCAAGCAGAAGTGACAGCTAGAAAACACCTGGGTAAGAAAATCAAACACAGGGAAGAGTCCCACTGAAGGCCAACATAGTGGGCAGGGCTCTGATTAACAGCCATCCTCTAACACACTATGTGGTAACTGAAAAGACCAATTCCAAACCACCAAACCCACAGGTAAGCCAAGAGCCTGAGCTCGCTGTCGCTGTCGTATGGAGAGAACAGCCTCGGTGCTTCCCAACACCAGGAACTGCGCGTCATGTTCCGCTGGACAAGGCACTCCGTTGAGAATGAGGGGGATGTTCTTCACCACTATTCATACAAGCCAGCCTCTCACTATGTTCTCTGGGAAAAGGCAATCCGACTCTGCTCCTCTAAACATGGAGGGATTGGCAAGCAAATCAAAGCGCTCCTTTAGGGCAGCCTCTGAGCCTCGCACTACTTCTCTCTTGCTGGCAACTCCAGTCTAGGTGACTGGCCTGGTGGTCAATGGACAACGCCAAGGGCAGAGAGTGATATAAACCAACCTTCTGCCCCCTCCCACCTCTAAAATTGGACTTTCAGTTCTTGGTGAGCTGCTAAGCCCCTCGTTGTTGGGCTCGTGCTGCATTCTTCATGCATTCATTTGGTTGTCTCGGTCTCTTCTTAGCCTCTCTGTGAAGTCAATCATCTCCATTACATAATCTTGGAACTAATATCTCTTTTACTGATCAGGACTTCCAGCAGCCTCAGCTTTGCCTTAATCTGCTTGTATTCATTGTATTCCTCAGTCATGGGAGTGCGATCTTCTTTCTGGACATTTCTAACAGAAACAAGGAGGAGATGTGAGATTTTTCTGGCAAGATTATCATCCCCCTTCCCTTACTTGTCATTTGGAGAGGAACATGGTGAATGTCATTTGTATTCAGCTACAGAAGAAAAAAAGGTGCAGAAACACGCAAATCATGGGATGTGAAACTCAAGATATTTCTCCGTCAACTCTGAAAGTTACCTTGATATTATTCTATAATCAAAACATATGGACATCTTTGTATCAGAGCCAGTTATACTGTTGCCCATAGATTTCAAACAGTACTTGGCTCATCATGTTATAACAGAAGCTCTTATGAGTAGATACCCCCTTTCCAAAGGTATAATAGCTTCCATTTCCAGTTTTCCAGACCATAAATCTGGAGGACTAAATACTACCAATCCTGGGATCTGGACCACAAATTTTGGGCAGAAACTTCTGCAACTGTTGAAGAAAGGAAACTTTTTGTTTCAAGTTAACTCCTGGTCCTTTTTGAAGTTGCCCAGAGATTCAGAACGCTAGAAAAAGTTTCTGCAAGTGATGACCAAAAGGGCTAGTGAGATTGTTGAAGGTGCATAAATAGATGAATTTAACACATGGATATCATCCGTTCATATGCTGTATAGATAAATGTCCATGTGCTACTGCATAGGTGTACACACACACACACACACACACACACACACACACCCCAGCAGCAGACACAACTGAAGTGAATTCACATCTGTATTCATTTTGTAAGCTCAGATGCTGTTCACAGAGCCAAGTGCTCAGCTGCATGCTTTGGAGAATCTGGTCATCTCAGTCATACTGGTTTGTACTAAGGCCAATGAGAACCATGTTCACATAAGGAGAAAATTCAGCTCAGAGTTTATGATGCCAGTTGAGCCTTCCCCAAAGTGGGCGTACTCTTGTGCTCACTAAAAGACCATCCTTCCCCTACTGTATGTATTTTCAGTATGCAGGATCTCTACAGTCTAGGATGTAGCATGTTACTTCTCATGAAGGATTCTCAAATACTGAATAGACACTTTATAGTCACAATAAGGTGACAGGGAACAGCCAGCATGGATTTGTAAAGAACAAATCATGTCAAACCAATCTGATAGCTTTCTTTGATAGGATAACGAGTCTTGTGGATAAGGGAGAAGCGGTGGATGTGGAATACCTAGATTTTAGTAAGGCGTTTGATACGGTCTCGCATGATATTCTTAGCAATAAATTAGGCAAATATAACTTAGATGGGGCTACTATAAGGTGGGTGCATAACTGGCTGGATAACCGTTCCCAGAGTAGTTATTAACGGTTCACAATCCTGCTGGAAAGGAGTAACAAGTGGGGTTCCGCAGGGGTCTGTTTTGGGACTGATTCTGTTCAATATCTTCATCAACAATTTAGATATCAGCATAGAGAGTACGCTTATTAAGTTTGCAGATGATACCAAGCTGGGAGGGGTTGCAACTGCTTTGGAGGATAGGATCATAATTCAAAATGATCTGGACAAATTGGAGAAATGGTCTGAGGTAAATAGGCTGAAGTTTAATAAGGACAAATGCAAAGTGCTCCACTTAGGAAGGAACAATCAGTTTCACACATACAGAATGGGAAGCGACTGTCTACAAAGGAGGACAGCAGAAAGGGATCTAGGGGTTATAGTGGACCACAAGCTAAATATGAGTCAACAGTGTGACGCTGTTGCAAAAAAAGCCAATATGATTCTAGGATGCATTAACAGGTGTGTTGTGAACAAGACATGAGAAGTCATTCTTCCACTCTACTCAGCACTGATTAGGCCACAGTTGGAGTATTGTATCCAGTTCTGGGTGCTACATTTCAAGAAAGATATGGAGAAATTGGAGAAGGTCCAGAGAAGAGCAACAAGAATGATTAAAGGTCTAGAGAACATGATCTATGAAGGAAGACTGAAAGAACTGGGCTTGTTTATTTTGGAAAAGAGAAGATTGAGAGGGGACACAATAGCGGTTTTCAGATATCTAGAAGGATGTCACAAGGAGGAGGGAGAAAAGTTGTTCTTCCTGGCCTCTGAAGATAGAACAAGAAGCAATGAGCTTAAACTGCAGCAAGGGAGGTTTAGGTTGGACATTAGGAAAAAGTTCCTAACTGTCAAGGTGGTTAAACACTGGAATAAATTGCCTAGGGTGGTTATGGAATCTTCATCTCTGGAGATATTTAAGAGTAGGTTATATAAATGTCTGTCAGGGATGGTCTAGACAGTACTGGGTCCTGCCGTGAGGGCAGGGGACTGGACTCGATGACATCTCGAGGTCCCTTCCAGTCCTAGTATTCTGTGATTCTATGAATAAACATATTGTGAAAAAGAAACAACACACATTTAACTACCAAGTTTCACATTTTGAGAGAACTCCTCTTCTTGCATTGTTTTATTGTGTTGCTATTTTTAACATTAATTTATTCCATGAATTGCCCTTTTAGTACCAAAGTAGTGTTTGCAAAGAGTACAGATGGGAGAGAGGGACAGACACATTTCTGCAGACAAGGTTATTATGCTGTCCCAAAGACTTACATTCCTAGGTGTTTGTTGGCTCTAGACCAGTGGTTCTCAAACTTTTTAGCCCATGGCCCACCAACTGCTAATGGAAACTGACCATTAATTACATAATTATGCCCGAGCCATTTTGCTAGTGCTGCAGCTGGGGAGAACGGTTTAATTTAACCAGCAAGAAAGGAAATATTAAATTATTATACAGATTAAGCACTTTAACTTTCTCATATTAGTCATCAAATTTCATTTTAAATAAAGTAAAATGTATGTCCAATACAAAAGGTTTCAGTGTTTACTTTATTTATGGCAGGGGTGGGGAGCCTTTTTTGGATCAGGGACCACTGACCCACAGAAAAAAAATCAGTTGGGGACCACATAGATAAGAAGCAAAAAAACCTCCAACAAACCCCTCCCCCACCCTCACTGATGTGGGTGCCTAATGAGACACCTCACTCCCCTGGCACTCCAGCCCCATGGGCCCAGCGGGAAGGACAGGGAGGACTGAGGTTCAGGGTTTTCATAGGCTGGATTAACTCTTCTGGGATTCTGGGGTTAGTGGATTTTGTGAAACCCCTCAGTCTCTGGCGTGGGGACAAAACTGAGGGGTTCAGTGTGCGGGACAGGGCTACCAGTGAGTGGGATAGGGATGGGGGTGCAGGATCTGAGCAGGAGGTGGGGGATATGAGGGAGTGAGGGTGCAAGGTCTGAGTGGAAGGTAGGGTGTGTGGCCAGGAGGGAGAGTGCAGAGCACAGTTCCCCCTAAGGTGTGCACCTGCGCGGCCACACACAAAAAATTCTCTGCCTGCCCACCTCCTTTGCAGAGCCGCGGAGCAGTGTGCCCATGGAAGGTGAACTGCTGTTGCTGAGGGTGGGGGTGGGGAGAGGGAGGAGAGCGGGGAAGGTTCAGCTGGGCAGCTCTTTACTGTCCACAACTCCCCAGGGCTGCATCCAGGGCCACATAACTTCCCTGCTGCTCCGGAGGCCGGAGCTGGGGCCAGGTGATTGCAGCAGGGGCTCCTCTGGCTGCCAGGGCCAGAATCATGTGGCCACAGCAGCAGCTCCTTCACCAGACAGGGCCAGAACCCTGTGGCCATGGAAGCAGCTCCGCTGCCTGCCGGGGCCGGCCTGAGACTGTGTGGACGCAGCGGCGGCTTCTCTACATGCCGGGCCCAAAGCCAGGGCAGCATGGCAGCTGCTCCTCAGGTGGCCAGGGCCGCCACTCAGGAGTAACTGGGAAGTCACCAAGCAGCCATGGCCCCAGCTTCATGGGGGAAGGCCTAGGGTCATGTGGTAGCTGCTCCTGGAGCAGGCTGTGGGGTGGCTGCTGGGCCTGGAGTTGGGGCTGCAGTGTGGCATGGAGGCGCCGGGGAACTCCTGTGGCAGTGGCTGCTGCGGCAGGGGATCAGGCTGCCAATCTTCTGCCATCATCCACAGTGGAGTGGCGCTGGAGGCACTAGGCCTTCATCCCAGCCCTCAAGTGAGTTGCCTTTTGCTTCTGCCTTGGGGTGGGGGCAGCCTTCCTGAGGGAAAGGGGCATGGCAGCCTGCTCAGCACCTGGGCCCGCTGCAACCCACACAGTGCTACCTGCCACTGCTCTGCCACCCTGTGCAGACAGCGACAACATGGCTCAGATACTGGGTGGGGGGTAACCAGGGCAGGGACCCAGCCAGGGGAGAGGAGTGATGTAGACTCCCACAACAGCGTGTCACCGGCTCCTGTCACTGCTGCACAAGGGGGAATGAAGCGCAATGCCCCGGACTCTGCCTGGCTGGGCCAGTGGGTGTCCCTGCTATTTGTGAAGCATTATGCAGCATGGCCATTTTGCACTCCAATGACACAAGGCAGTGATCTCACTTCTCTACTTGGGTCTTACCCCCAGTGTAGGCAGGGGACTCCCTATCTTGCTAGAACCAATGTAATAGCTTTGTGGTCCCCCCCTCCCCAAAGCTCCCAAGATAGGGGCATTTTGGAGGAAAACAAGAGCAATTGTGGGGGGACGGATAGCTTAGTTGTTTAAGCATTGGCCTGCTAAACCCAGAGTTGTGAGTTTAATCCTTGAGGGGGCCAGTTAGGGATCTGGGGCAAATCTGTCAGGGATGGTACTTGGTCCTGCCATGAGGGCAGGGGATTGGACTCAATGACCTCTCAAGGTCCCTTCCAGTTCTATGATATAGGTATATCTCCATATATTATAATGCTGCACTGCGCTTATTCTTGGCCTCCTATGACTTCTATGCAACTCTGGGCAGTGCAGACTTAGAGCAGCTTTGAGACTAATTTAACATACAACAGCAGGTGGACTTGCTCTTCTGACAAGATGGAACATACAGACAGCACAAAGGGGGCTGAGATACATCTTTCACTCCTTCAGCATTGATGCACTGCGCTCATGCCTTAGTATCCGAATGAAAGTTGAAAGATGCTGTAGTTCAAACTTTTCTGTTGGATCTCATGCTTCTGATATTGCTAGCAAACCTGCCAACATCCTTTTGGTGTTTGAATTCTGGCAGTAATTATAGATTCATGGGACTGAAAGGGAATTAATCTATTCTACATCTCACTGGGGGAGGGCCTGGGAGAGGGCTATAAAGAGAGGAAGTTGGCTACTGAAAATTAATACTGCTGAGCTCAAGCCGTGGACCACCTGTAAAGTGGGCTGCAGGCTGAGAACCACTGCTCTAGATCGTATCTCATGGTTTATGTGATTACTGCTCTGATCACATGAGGGGGAGCTAGGAACACATAGGTTTTCCTCTTGGTGCCACTGCTGTTTTAGGGCAAAATTGCCAAAAGGCCTAAAGTCCTTTAGGAGCCTAATTCCTCGTGAAAGATAATGGGATTTAGGCACTTTTGAAAATTTTACTCTTAACCTCAATGGGCTCGGTCTCACAGAATTAATGGGAAGATTCTCACCAACTTCAACAAGCATTGGAACAAATGCTCTGCATCCATGCTTCCTCGTCAACAAATTGAGGATAATACCCATCTTAATGGGTGGAGTGAGGATGAGTTGTGTAGCATACATAGAAGCACTTTTAATTTTCAGAGCCTTGTGCTCTCAGCAAGTATTCCCAGCAGTAGTTATACAGACAGACAGACAGAGTGAGAAATGAATTACCTTCCATTTTGTCGGAAAAAATTGTCTTCAAACTCTCTCAATTTTTTTCTGATCTGTTTTTTCTGTTCCCTGACTTCCTGGAGCTGTTCTAAGAGTTCTGGCCTATAGGGTTAAATTACAGATATAAAATTACATAGACATTTAAAACAGGAATAGCATAGTAATTTTACAAAATATACGTAGCATAAAGATCCAAGCCAACAAACACTCCCTAACAAATTGACATGACTCTTAAGTTTAAGAATGTCAAGTGTCCCACTACTAATCAGCAAAGCAGCTAAGCATGTGCTAAGGTCCATCTGGCTTCAGTGAGATTTAACCACATGCTGTGGTTTGTTGCATGGAATCAAACACTTGGCTTAGTACAAGAAACTTGACATACATAGAAGCAGCATGAAGGTTAGAAAGACCCATGTCCTGGCTACTCTTTGAAGGCATCTTATCATCCATGGGAGAAATGAAGCCATCAGCCTCATCTTCTAGTTGATCCAAGAAACTCCGCACACTGAAATCTGGCTTCACGGTAACTGTGAAGTCTGGTTTCACACTGCTGTCCTCATCGGAACCCTCCTCTTCTTCCTACAGAGACACAGTGCCCCCAAAACAAGAGGTTACTACTTCTCTCTGCAGGCACAACCCGTATATTATCTTTCACCACAAGCGCTGGCCTACAGATATGAAAAGAAGTGGACAGACAGAGCAAGCACCTTAATTGCTCTAGAAATTTACAGTGCCCTAAAATATCAGTCATAATCCCTCTCCCACAATCCATTATTAGTAGAAACCAGCATCACAAATTCATCTTTGTTAGGGAGACAAAGTGCGGCAGAATCACCTTGGTGGAAAAAAAAAAATCAAAATTCTTGGCAGCCTGCTATTTTTGGTTCATTTGTTTTCAGCATTCTTGATTAAGCTACAAGCATTTCCAAATTTGGCAAACAATGGACATAATGTCTCAGTGGTACCAGTGTCTTCTCTCTGTATCCTCCACACCTAAGCCCATCAGTGATTTAGTTGAGACAAATTCACAAGTTGCCACATTAATTTCCATGAAACCTCTCCTGTGATAGATGTTTCCCAAAGGCTCTATAGCACATGGCAAGCTAAAGATAACTTTTGCATATGAAGAGTACAGAACACAGTAAGAGACCTGTCAGAACCAGAAAGCAAAGCACTGACCTGTGTTGCAACAAAGAGTTACAAATCTTAGACTCATAGAAGATTAGGGTTGGAAGAGACCTCAGAAGGTCATCTAGTTAGTCTAATTTTTGAACTCCTCCATTGAACTGAATTATCACTATCTTGATTAACTATAATACTGAACTCAGCATTTCATTTATAAAACAGGGGGGCTGGCCGACTGCAAACACAGTTGTTGTTGACTTGATCTGCTAACAGTTCTGTCCCTAAACATATTATCTGTTGACTGGAAAGATACAATACTGAAAAGGTGAAATACTTTCACTAGTGTGCTTCCTTCAAGCTACAGTTGTGGACACAGCTAAGCAAGAGCTCCCTTTTTGTGAACAGCTACAGACTGTGGAAGGCTTTGCATATCCAGTTACACACCCACCCCTAAGTGCTCCCAAGTGAGGAACCTGTTCTGGGTTTGTTCAGACCTTGCTCAGGATTTTAAACAATTGGCCAAACACTCCTCTCACTTCAAGCTAAATTGCTGTAAGTCAGTTGTGTGCCATAATATAGGTAGCAAGGGTATGAGACAGAAAATGTGATAAAAGGAATGAAGGCTCCCACATAGTATAGGGAAGAAATACTTTAAATAGTGACGGACAAACAACTGAAGCACACGTTTACCTTTAATGAGCTCCTGAGCAGTCCCAATGAAGTCTTTATGTGCTAAAACACATTGCTGAATTGGGGCCAAAATAGCAATGTCTTTTGCTGTTTCTCCTGCGTTCTCTTTGCTAATATATCAATCATTTCTATACGATCCTTCTCCCTTTCAAACCTAGATCTCCTGATTCATTCCAGTAAGGAAATAACAGTTAAATTCAGACCTTGCGTTCTCAGATAGGAATCTACTGAGGTCAATAATGTATAAATGGCCAAGTGTATGCCAGGTCTGGATTTGCCCTGTAGTCTTGTGTTATGAGGTCAGTGGCCTTTCCCATAGAAACAGAAGGTGAAGCCGCAGAGAATTATGACAGACTGGAATAATCACTGGCTAGGCATGAGAGAAATTCTAAATAAAAACAGAAACCTGAAAACATCTGAAGGGAAACAGCAGGGAACAGGTGACATGATTTTTGATGACCATAACACAGATTCACTGCCAGTTATAAAACTGCGGCCATGGAAGAATGATTGCCAGTGCTTTTAGTTGTGTACTTTTCTCACACCTTGCTGACTAATTCAGAAAGCAGTACATGGGTCTGTGTATCCAATGTGCTGTGCATATTAGCTCTAAATACTATTATGAAAAGAGGAAAACAGCTCAACCTCAGATGTCCAGGAGAGTTTACTACTCTCCTTTGCCAGTGGGAGAGTGAAAAGTTTAGGCATTTCACCCTGAAGGACTGAAGTGAACTCATAACTCCATCATGAACTATGTAACACATTTTCCACAAGTAGAGGAAACGATTTGGCATAATTTAAAATTGATTATTCCCCCCTCCCTACAGAAAACTATGGAGATTGTAAGTCAATGAAGTCTACCCGCGTGGAGTGGTTCAAGTGGCTTGTTTCAGTTCTACCTGCACTGCACACACAGTCAGAGCTGCCAAGAATTAGTGCAATTCAAAAACATGCTAACAAGCTTTTGCCACCCGGCACTACAAGGATGACAAGACACAGCACAGAATTAGTTGTCACTTATCCGGGACACTAGTGCTTCACATTACAATTATGGTCACAGATCATCGGCAAAGACTTCAGCTCCTTGAACTGAAGGGAGCAAATCAGAAGGTTCCTTAGTAAGAATTCAGCTGGAAATGCCTCAGACAAACATACAGGAACATGCATTTAAATGGGCCTCGACCTGGTCTCTAATTTGTCCCCATAATCATCAAATCATAATCAAAACTTCTGTAGCATGAGCACCAATAGTTACAGACTGGAGCTGCATGTAACTATCTGTATCTGCAGATCAATTCATTGTGTTATTTTTTCATGCTGCGGGCATCTATCTGGAGACCCAGCACCATAAAACATTCTAAAAAAGCCATAAATACAAATATAACACTTTAAACCCAATACTGTAGTGCATCAGTTTTCCTGGTAAACCGCTTTCCAATGAATGGACTCCCACTCAGAAACTAAAAGGCAGTCTACCCACTTGCATCATATGGCCCCATATAAATCGCACTAGAATTTCCAACCCACAAATTCCATAAGAAAATAAGAATTCTGTCAGAAAAAACAGGCTCTGCGACTTACCTGGATGGGTAACTGATCCTGTCTCTGATGGGCCAAAGAGGGAAACAAATTCTACAGACAAGGGGCCCTCAGAGACAATGTCCTGCTGGCAGCCCCTCTGGTTTACCCAGAGGGAAGTCCAGCTGGAGCACCTCTGCAACAGCTTTACATGGGGAGAATCAATTAGCTGTGTCTTAGTAAGGCACAAAGGATTAACACCAAGACCCTTAACACCACCCAAAAATATTGGAGATGCCAGTGTGGCTCTTGGGAGTACTGGTTGTAGCTCACCATGTGACTCATGCACTCAGCTGGTGAACTTCTATAATCACACTTAGCTTGGTATCCCTCAGGGCTCCAAATGGGCACTGCACTGCAGGGGTAAGTGTCAAGAGAACTTATGGTACGTCTACACTGTAATTCAGGGGTGAGGAACCTCAGGCCTGGGAGCCTGATGTGGCCCCTGGCTTGCCTGGATCCAGCCCCCAAGGCTCAAGGCCTCCCCCCCACCCACCCCCAGCCTTTGGGAGCCTGCGCTGGCACTCCAGCCCATCCCCCTCCCGCTGTTGCCCCCAGACTGGAGCTCACAAAATCGACTAGGCCGGGCCCTCCCTAGGTTCTGGTGTTTGAGGGGAATGTGAGGAGTATCTTTCTTCTCAGTTGGGGGCCACATCAGTGAGGGTTTTGTTTTGTTGTTTCTCACTTGTGTGCAGTGCCCGACTGATTTTTCTATGGGTCAGCAGCCCCCGACCTAAAAAGGTTCCCCACCCGCTGTAACTGGCAGTGTGATTTAATCTAGGTAGCATGAGCACCAACAGAAGTGAAATGGGGTCATTGGTGTGGGCTGTACAAACCCCTCTGGGACTCTGTTTAATTACTCAATCCTAGCTACACAAGAAACTTGGGTCTAATTAATGACATCGGTCAAGGGTATGAAAAATCTACCTCCCTAAGCAGCACTGTTGATTTCCCCTAATTTTCCATGTAGACAGAGATACATTGACAGAAGAATTCTTTCATTGACCTGGCTCTGACTCCTTGGGGAGGTGGGCTATCTATGCCAACAGGAGAAACCCTCCCATCAGCACAGGTACCATCTATACAAAAATGCCACCATGACCTCGCATAGCTCAGCTCCTACAGTGTGTTAAATGTAGACAAGCCCTTGGGCAGACAGCCACAACTTCGCTCTGCTGGTACTCATGCAAACTAAATCAAAGCTAGCTCAGGTACACATACTCTTCAGCTGGGAAGAAATCACAGCACAAAGTTGATGATGAAAAATTAAAGGACATTTAAAAAAATATGGCCCTTAATTCAGGCTTGGTTCAGCAATTTTCTATTAAATATTAAGAACAATTCACTGAGGAATAATCAGCCATGTAAATGCACAGCCACTTAACATGTATGATATTGTAGCTTCACCTTAATTACACTAATATGTACTCATAGAACCATAGAGCTGAAAGAGACCTCAGAAGGTCATCAAGTCCAGCCCCCTGCTCTAGGCAGGACCAATCCCAAATAGATCAACCCAGTCAGGGCTTTGTCAAGCCGAGACTTAAATATCTCTAGGGATAGAGACTCCACTACTTCCCTAGGTAACCCATTCCAGTGTTTCACCACTCTCCTAGTGAAATAGTTTTTCCTAATATCCAACCTGGACCTCTCCCACCACAACTTGAGACCAACAGAATGATAGGAATTCTTCATATACTTCATATATGCAATTAATATTTAGCCTGGAATAATTATCCCATTAAACATAAATCAAAGAATATTTAGTTCATGGTATATGAAATATTTTTGAATGGTTAATAGACAAATGGGCAGGGGGGAAATGAAATCAAAATGCATTGCAGCATGTCTCTCATTCAAAATGATAACAAGAATGCACACAGATAATTGTGTCATATGCTAAGATTCTAGGTGCTCGCAATCGGAATTTCTTGAACAAAAGTAATATGGATCAAATTCATCCTTGCTATGTTAACTATTTAAGGCACATATAGTTAGGCCAGTAATGAACCTGTCCCAGTGATTGGATATCAGTGCTCAACACTGAGAAATACCAAGCCATGACAGCACAGGGTGAAAAATTCCAACCAAACAAATCAGATCAAATATTCACTCACTCTGCTTCTAGAAGTGCACTTTCAAAAGTGTAAAATAAGAACTGAACACACCGAGAAGGCAAACAGATATGGGTTAATGTCCATAACCTATACATGCATGTGAGTCTAAACTCTATTCGTATTAAGGGAAAACCCAACCTAACTACAGAGTTGCATAAAAGCCTTAGAGCTTTGGTGTGAGAAAAAGAACAGCAAAAAGCTTGAGAGGAATATTCAAAAGAAAAAGAAGTGCAACCAATAATTGTGAAGTTTTTACAAAGTAAAATACATGTGGAGAGAGAAAACACAAAGCCAAGAAAATATTGTAGGCTGATCTGCATTAACAGAAAGGAGGGATTTGTTCAAAACTGGCTAGGCTTAAATGGCTACTGTTTTGTTTTATTTTTATTTTTGGGGTTTTTTTTGCAGAAGGGAGACACTGCAAAGAATCAATACTAATAAAAAAATCACTCTCTATCATTGTCAGGAAGGGGAAACTGATGCAGACTGAGCAATTAGTTAGCAGCTGGAGGTCTTCACCTTTATCTCCTTGAAGAAGGAAGCAGTTTCGCCCTCGATAATTGGCTGCAGCAAAGGGCTTCTCCGCTTGCTGGAGGGGGAACCCTGTGACAGGTGTTAACAAGTATGTTACATTGTGAACCCCTTTCTCCTCCACCGCCTGCTCTCCTCTCATCTTCATGACTTTTGTGACTCATCCAGACCATGGTAAGAAAACTGCTTCTTAAACAGAAAAAAACTTCTGGCAAAAACCTTGAAGCAGAGAAAGATTTTTTTCAAAGTTGCTGCTTAGCAATAAACATCAGTGCCACGTGAGTACAAACAAAACACTATGCATGGAAGGGCCAGCTGTGTATGAGCAGGAAAACAAATAATTTCAGAAAAAAAATCAACAAAAGCAACCCCATAGTTAGCTAGCTACCTTATATGCCCTGCAAAGCTCAGCTGGGCCAATTTTCAAAAATGCTCAACACTCACAATGGAAGCCCGACTTTCAATAGCTCAGTCCAATTCGGCACCTAACTGACATGACCAAGATTTCAAAGGTACTCTGCTGCCTTGAACTCCCACTGTTCTTAGAGGGCTGGGGAAGGGAAAACACATTCACCAGTGTTCTCATTGGCGCAGCTAGTGGGTGCTGACTGAGCACCTTTGAAATTCTGGTGCTGGAACGGGAACGGAGTTCCTTTGAGAAGGTGGCTCAAAACTGCTAAGAGATGGCCACTGGGTTGGATGGCATCCTTCTACTTGCTGGCTTAACATGCCTCGTTCACGCAGATAAATATTCACAATAGCGATTCTAGGAGTTTTGTTTTTTCTTTAAAATACAGCAGGACATCAGGAGACTGTCCAGAAAAGTGTGTCTGCCTGCTCTGAGAAACACTTCACCAGTCTATACTTCTGATCAGGAACACTGTTAAATCAGCAGCCAAGACATAAGCATGGCCTGGCAGAAGACATGGGGTAGCTCATAAAACAAAGAGCAGGCATACACCAAACAGCTTACTTTCACTGGCAGGATGACATGAATGTGTTTTATACTACAGTAATTTTAAAGCCAGTGATGAGGGTGGTACCAAGTTGCATAACACAAGTAGCCTCACATCGGGGCTACTGACTATAAAATACACGTACATGGAACTGATGACAATTGCCCAGCAGGACCGATGCATGGGATTCCATGGACGTGCTAGTGCACCTTGCATCAACTTAGAAAGCAGCAATCATTTATACATTCTGCTAGTAAGAGCTGAGGGTTGGGGTACTGCCTACCCTGTCCTCTCCTTCAGCCATGGGGACTAACTGGGCAGGCTAGTTGCTAGTGTAATTGAGCCCTTCAGTAGTGTGGGCAATACACAGATCTCTCTACTCCTGCCACTGTACGTGACCCACACAGGCTATGATATTGAAGAAAAAGGTGGTGAGGCCTTAGCCAAAACCAGCATAATGAAAAAGCCACAGCAACCACGAGGTGAAAAGAGCTAAACATCCAGCTACGGGCACTGGAATCCTTAACCAGCTCTTCACTATTCCAGTTGCTTTGGTATCACTTGACTTGAAGTCATTCAGATACTCAGCTCTGTGGGGACGTGGGAGATTAGGCCTCTGTAACTGTGTGGGGTGCAGACGAGCGATTCTCCTCTCCTCCCTCACCAAACCAAAGCAACCCCCACAGAGAAGTGCTATACTCACAACAACAGGGATGGCATTGGCCCTGGAGAGGATCTGTTTGACCAAACGATATCTGTCATACAAGGGCTTCATCACCTGGCGCTCATTTTTTGTTACCTGAAAAGCAAGAAAGAATGGGACCATGAGACTGGCAGCAGATATTCCAGTTCGTAATATGTGCTCCTGCACCCTCATTTATCTGGGGTTAAAAAGAGTGAGGTGCTAACAGCATGGTCCTGAGATTAGTATAGCGTGAATTTTATCACACTGATAGCCAGCGTGCCTTATGCCCTGGCCCTGACCTGATCTTCCAATCCTTAGCCTAACTCCCTGCTGCATGGTGCTTTATAATGTGGATAACTGGAGTAAAGACATTTAAGGCTCAAACTAGTAAGTATCTGTCATCACAACCCCCCTGTCCACTGAACAATCTGCATCTGAAGCACTTCTGCACTCATAACCAAAGCACATGGCTCACACTCACACTCTTATGTCTGGAATCCAAGAACAGGGTAATAATTTTGACGTAGGAACAAGTCAAAGGAGCTGTGAGGACCGAATGCTTTCCTCTGAGGCTGCTTCCCAAACATACTGATCAACAGACCTTACCCTAAATTGACATTGCAATGACTCTCCTCTGCCTCTGCACTTCTCTCCTAAGATGCCTCCTAATTAGGGTAGAATTACTCATTTTACTCTCCAGCAGGGATTTCCCTACACCCCCCATGGGGGTGTATACCCCCCCGAATTTCCCCAACACCCCCCCCCCAGTTTTGTGAACTAGTTACATGCCAATTTAGTGATTGTTTGGAAATTTGAATTGAAATTGAAACATTAATACATACTTTAAAAGCATATACAGTGTATGATAAGATATGTATATCTGAAAAAGTATAATAGATTTGAAAAGTATGAACATAGACTAGCTTCCTTATAAAGCTGTTGTTTTTTATGACAATGTGAGTGCATTCATTTTGGTGATGTTGGCCAACCTAATAATTTCAAATTATGATTTGTAAGCAAAGTCAAAATGAGCTCCCTCTGACAGCTAGGCATGAGCTGGGGGTTGGGGGGAAAAGGCTTCAGGACCAGATTGTATTTACATTCACACCTAATCTACCTAGGTATCCAGCAAACAGAGCTGTGTTGCCCAAGTGATAGATTTTGGCTGGGGTTGGGTTACAAATCATTTGAATGGGGAGGGGGGATGAAATGTTGTTGTTCTTATTGTATGAGTAAAGGGCAGTAGAACTGTACTTAACCTGTACTGATTGAGGGCATCAAGAGAGAGGGTGGGGACAGGTGTTTTGCTTGATGGGCTGTCTGAGTCACAAGTACTGTTTGACCTGCCCCTCTCCACTGTTTAAAGACAGAGCTGATTAGGCTCCATATATAGTCTTTTGTTTTGTTAAGTGACCACTACAGCTGAAATCACTGATAATCAGGTCTAAGTGCTTAGTCCTGCTGTGGGGACAGTGTTTTTGTGTAAGAGACAGCCCAGACTGCTCTAAGCAGCCAGGTTCCCCCACTGAGAGCTCAGATGAAATCACTGAGAGCTGGGTGGAACCTCAAGAGACCAACTCACAGAGTTCACAGTGGCAGGTGGCAGCAGAAGGTGATGGCGCAGGGCCATTGGCAACGGAGCGATGGAGTGAATGGTGGCACAACGAACAACAGTGGCCAGAGTGAACAGTGAGCAGCTGGAGGAACAAGCAAGATGCCTTCTTGCCCCCCACCTGGGAGGTGTACTCACGTGAAAGCACCTCTGAACTCTGATTCTCCACTGACCAAGGACAACATCGCTGAGTGGGGTGAGATGGAGGGAAAAATGAGGGGCATGCTAAATAAACATTTGTTTGTTGGACTATATTTTAGTGACTTTGCTCCAGAATGCTAGATTTGTGACTGGGATGGAAACTTATATAAATGTGTTTCCTAGTAGGCCAAGATTTTTAAAACGCATTATTTGCCAAGGTTGTTATCTCACATCGTTGCTATCTTGAGAGGTCATTATGTTGGGGAGTTTCTGTACTAAACATTTTTATTATTATAATTATTTTTACATAAGAATGGTCATACTGGGTCAGACCAGTGGTCCATATAGCCCAGTATCCTGTCTTCTGACAGTGGTCAAGGCCAGGTGCTTCAGAGGGAATGAACAGAACAGGTAATCAAGTGATCCATCCCCTGTTGCCCATTCCCAGCTTCTGGCAACAGCCTAGGGACACTCAGAGCATGGTATTGCATCCCTCCCCATTCTGACTATTGCCATTCTCTCTCTTGTAAATCTACTGTTGAAACCACTTGGGTCATTAAACAATGCCATCCAGACATCTGCTACAACAGTAGTAGATCTTTGTCCAGCAATAGAAGCTACATTAGGATCAATTAGAGAACTATCCATTGAAAAAGTACTGGAAGAAGCAAAGATTTCAGTCCAGAAGTTGACTAATGAAGGCATTTATATGGAATCCTTAAGTGAAGGGGACAAGAAGTATTTGTTAAGACAACTGAAAAAGTACACAGACTTGATTCTTAAAAATCTACAACAGCAACTTCTAGATTCTACTCAACCTCTATGTAGCTTTTATAGCCTGTCCTATAAAACAGACAGTTGAGTGGAGTGAGGCACTACCAGCAATGGAGCTGCCATGTGCTCAGGACAGAACAGAGAATTAGAACACAGAGTGGAATATCATACGACGAATGAAGGAAGATTTGACTTCAACTTCTTTTTTATCATCACTAGTGGCTCGACCGGATCTTTGTGCTATGTTTCCTGGGATGAAAGAAGTAGGAATTCATCTCTTGCTACTCCCAGTCACAACAGCTACAGTTGTGCGTTCTTTTTCATCATTGAATAGAATTTTGTATTCTGAAAGAAGTCGCCTTCTGCCTGATCATGTGAATGAACTCATGAGCATATCAATTGAAGGAATGGAAGTACCGGACACACGAGACGCCACCAAAGATGAACGCATTGCATTCGAGAAGTTCATTAACAGAGTTGTGCAAAATTATAACAAGAAACCAAGAAGGATGTAGACGTAGTGCTTCATAGAAGGCTTGAGTAGCCAACTTTAATTTGTATGATTTTAAAACATGAGTTAAATCTAATAAAATGGTCATGAAATATTTTTTAGTTTTTACTATGGTGCCATACAGCCCACCTTCACCCTCACGGTCTCACCCCTCATCGGCCCTGACCCCCCCCCCCATAAATTTGAACACCCCCCCTAATTTCAATTCCTGGGGAAAACACTGCTCTCCAGCTCATTTTCTGGAACAAAGCTACGGAGTAAAACCCCTTTGTAGGAACTGGCAAGAACGGAGAGAAGGGGGAGGGGGGGGAGAGAGTTAAAGTTATACTAGCTACTAGTGATAAATGAAAAAGTGAAGCTCTACACCAAGGGTCGGCAACCTTTCAGAAGTGGCGTGCCGAGATTTAACTTACTCACTTCTATTTATGGATCTGTGTGCTGGGGGGGAGGAGGGGAAAGGGGTAGGCTGGGTATGGTGACCATATTTGCTAAACCAGCTGCAGCTAGGGAGAACGGTTTAATTTAAATTATTAAACAGAGTAAGTATTTTAACTGTCTCATGCTAGTTTATCAAACTTCATTTTAAATAAAAGAAAATATTAATTTATGTTCAACACAAATGGTTTCAATGTTTTCTTGTTTATGGTGGGGTGGGAACCTTTTTTGGGTCAGAAGCCACTGACCCACAGAAAAATCAATTGAGGACCACACAAGTCAGAAGCAAATAAATGAGGGTTGGGGGGTTTTGGCGGAGTTTATGTGGCCCCCAACTGAGACTCCTCACTCAAGTAGTAGCTTCCTTTTCTTCTTTGGTTGCTGTCCCCGTGGGTGCTGCATTGTTGGTGACTACAAAGCTGTGTTCAATCTGGATGGTGGGACTCAGAGTCACTACTCGGCAGTAGAAGATAGAACCACTGTAAGCACAATAGCCTAATGCCTGATGAAGGTATGGTCAGATGACCAAGTGGCTGCCCGGTAAATGTCTTCAATAGGCATGCTGTTCAGGAATGCCATAGAGCAGTGCTCTCCAAACTTTTTACACCCACAATCACTTTTTAAATGTCAGAGCAAACCAAGATCTACCTCATCCCTTCCCGAAGACCCCACCCCTTCCTTGAGACCCCGCCCTCTGTTCCCCTCCTCTCCATCATTTGCTACCCCCAGCCCTTACTCACTTGCACCGGGTTGGAACAAGAGGTGTAGGCTCTGGGGTGGGAAGGAGGGATTTGGGGGTGGGAAAGGGTGAGAGGTGCAAGCTCTGGGAAGGAATTTGAGTGCAAGAGGAGGTGGAGAAGGGGATGCTGGCTCAGGGAGGGAGCTCCAGGCTGGAGAGTACTGGGGTCAGGTGGGGTGCTAAGTAAGCCACAGGCTTGTGGAGGTGGGGGTGCAGGAGTTTGGGCTGGGGTACATGAGGGGCTCAGGATGGGGGGTTGGGAGTACGATGGACTCAGGACACAGATTTGCAGTGTATGGATGGTGCAGGAGTGTTGTGGCAGAAGACTAGGGATGTGGGTGGTGCAGGAGTTTGGGGATATGAGGGGCTCAGGGCAGGGGTTCAGGTGTATGATGGGCTGAGCATTGGAGTCTGTGGGGGGGTGCAGGAGTATTATGATGTTGAGGCCAGCTGGGGGCTTGGCCCCAGCTGGGGGCTTGTTGGCCAGGATTCATTTTAAAATACAATATATGTCAAACACAAAACGTTTCAGCATTGTCTTATTTATGAGAGGGGCGGGGAACCTGTTTTGGGTCAGGGGCCACTGACCCACAGAATAATCAGTCGGGGAGCACACAAGTGAGATGCAAAAAGACAATCCCTCCAAAAACCCCCAAGCCTCACTGATGTGGCCCCAACTGAGACACTTCACTCCCCTTGCATTCAAGCCCCATGGCGGGGTGGGAGGGGATGTAGGACTGAGTCCACAGGCCAGATTAACTTTTCTGGGGTTCCAGAGTTAGTGGATTTTGTGGGCTCTGAGGTGAGGCCAAAAATGAGGGATCCAGTGTGTGGGACAGAGCTGCCAGTGAGTGGGATAGGGATGGGGGTGCAGAATCTGGGTGGAAAGTAGGGTAGAGGAGCAATCTGGGGGTAGGCGTCTGGAGAGAAGGGAGGGGGCAGCAGCAGGGTGCTGGTGGGTGTCTGGCCTGGGGCCAGGGAGCTGGTAGGGGTCTGGCCAGGGTACTGGGGCAGGGTGCCGGTGGGAGGTCTGGCCACTGAGCAGGGGACAAGGTGCTGGTGGGGGTCTGGCTAGTGTAGAGGGGGCAGGGGCAGCTCAGGCAGTACCTGGGGGTCTCCAGGGACGAGGATCTCTGGGGCAGGATCTGCAGGCAGCACTGGAAGAAGCACATGTGCGGCTCCTTTAAGAAATCCAGTTGCTCCGGATCCTACGTCACCATCTTAACTACCCCCCTCCGCTCCACCTTCCCGGAGCACGGGGAAGGAAGGGAAGACAAGAAAGCGCATGCGTGGTTGTAAGCAGGGGAGGAGTGCGCACTTTCTTGTCTTTCCTTTCTTCCCCATGCTGCAGGACTTCCCCCCCCCCCCCACACTGCAGAATGCCGGAGCTAGCTCTATTTTTGCAGGAGGTTGTAGAACCAGCACGGGCTCCTCATCGGGGGTGGGGAGGAGCAAGGGGGGCTAGGAACATTGCCTTGTGATCAACTGGCAGTGCCCCCACGATCAACCAGTCAATTGCGATAGACTGGTTTGTGACCACTGTTGTAGCGGTTGCAGTAGCCAGATGGCATGTGCTCTTGGTGGAACTGTCAATGGCTTATTGCAAAAAGAGTGGCATTGTAATATATAGAAAGATATCCATTTGGAAATTGATGTGCCCTTTGAGTGACCTCCGATGGATAAAAAACAAGCGTGGAGACTTGTGGAATGCCTGTGTCCTGTCTATAAAAAAGGCTAGAGCCCGTCGAATGTCCAGGCTCTGAAGCAGAGTGCCCCTAAAGGATGCATGAGGTTTTGGAAAAACGTGGGTTGGACTATGGGCTCACTAATATGAAAAGAGGTGCTGACTTTGGGTAAAAATGTAGCATGAGGTAGTAATGTTACTTTGTAAAGTTTGTATAAGGTGGACCAACAATCAGGCACCTATCTCATTAACTCTTCTTGCCAAGGTAACAGCTATTACAAGCAGCACCTTCATTGTAAGGAATGAGAGTGAGCAGGTGGCCATGGGTTAGAAAAGGGGTCTCATAAGGCAATCTAAAACCAAGTTTAAGTCCCATCAGGGCGCTGGGGCCCTGTGAGGAATCTCCTGGTAATGGGATGTGCAAAGACGGACAATCCATAAACCTGTTTGTGGAATGCAGTCAAGGACAGAATGAAATGGAGCCTTGTGAGGATCGACATGTGTCTGTTGGCAGCAGGAGGAAAACAGTTTCCATTTTTGCAGGTTAAGTGGTTCTGGTGCATGGTCTCCTGCTATGGAGGAGAACGGTTCTTACTTGCTTAGAGCACAGAGATTCAGCACTGTGGAACCAAACAGGGACCAGGCATGAAGGTGAAGAGTATGGGGCTGAGAGTGAAGTAATTTGCCCCAATTCTAGGAGAGGAGGTCGTGTCAGTGTGGAAGCAGATCAGATGGTTTGGTAGACATGTGTTGGAGGTACAGGAACCAGGTCTGTGTGGACCAGGATGGAGCTATCCAAATGACTCTAGCTGTGTCTGACCAGATCCGCAGGATTCTGCGCAAGATGAATGGATGGGTGGGAAGGCATAATACAATGGTTTGTTCCAGAGGATTAGGAATGCATCGCCCATCAACCCCTTTCCCAGTCCCACCCAGGAGCAGAAATGGAGACACTCGGCATTGTTCCAGGTTGCAAAGAGGTCTCTTGAAGTGTAGCCCCAAAGGCAGAAGACAGAAGCAGTCATCGTTGGGTGCGGTTCCCACTTGTGGTCTGTGGAAAACTTGTGGCTCAGAGTATCTGCCATGATGTTGTTGACACCAGGTAGGTATGATGCTTTTAGGGTGACCCCATGATGGAGGCACAGTTCCGAAGGTGGATTGCTTCCGTACAAAGGGATTGAGAACAAGCCCCACCCTGCCTGTTTATATAAAACATGGTCATCATATTGTCCGTGAGTATGCAAACAGTGCAATTGGTAACGGTGGGAGCAAAGTGCCTGCATGCATTCCTGATGGCTCTGAGCTCAAGAAGGTTGATGTGTAACACGGTTTTGTGTGCAGTGACCATTTTCCCTGACCAGTATGATGGTGCAGATGCGTGCCCCATCCTATTAGTGAGGCATCCATCATAATCTGTATTGATGGTTCGGGCTGGTGGAAGGGAACCCCCACGAGGAGATTGTGGGGGGGATGACCACCATTTGAGAGAGTCCATCACATGTTTGGGGATGGTAGCCTGCTTGTGAAGCAGATGACAAGATGACACTGAAGCTAGCCAGTGCTGCAGGGCATGGAAATGGAGGCGTGCATACTGGACAACGTATGTGGTAGCAGCCATATGGCCCATCAATTGGAGGCAGGTATGTAGGGCAGTGAAAGGATTCGTGAATAACATGGTTACTATGTTCTGTCGTGCGATGAAACATTGATGTGGGAGATAAACCCAGGCTGATATAGAGTCAAGGCGAGCTCCAATGAACTCTATGTCCTGAATGGGGTCGGGAATTGACTTCTATTAGTTTATAAGTCGTCCTAAATGACTGAACAGATGTTTGGTCTTTGAGACCTGGCTTGTGAGCAGCTTATTGTTTCTGCTTCTGATCAGCCTTTTATGAGGCAGTCGTCCAGGTATGGAAAAATTATGACTCCCTGTCGACAAAGGTAGGCTGCAACTACTGCGAGGACTTTCAAGACGACTTGATTGGTTATGGCTGACGGGTAGGACCCTGTACTGAAAATGGTCCTTGCCCACAGTGAAGCGACATGGAAGTACGCATCCTGTAGGTTGAGGGCTGCAAATCAGTCATCCCCTTTGTCCAGTGCAGGGATAATTGAAGCCAGTGTGACCATCTTGAATCATTGTTTCTGTACAAACCTGTTTAGCTGCGGAGATAAAAAATTGGTCTCCAGCCCCCTGCGTGTTTATCAAAACCCTCTCCCTCGATATAGCTCAGAAACCCTCTCTATTGCTCTTAGATGAAGGAGCCGATCAACGTCTTGCCTGAGAGGGGCCTCGTGAGAGGGGTCCCTGAAGAAGTACAGGGCAGGGGAAGGACTGGGGGAAGCAAAGTAAAAGGGATGGCGTACCCTGTACGGATGATTTCTAACACCCACTAGTCCGATGTTATGGAGTCCCAATGGTGGAAGAAGGGATGCAGCCTGTGGATGACGAGGTGATTCTGGCTTATTGGCACTGGATGATTGGGGAGGTCAGGCAGACCCTCAACCAAAACTTCAAATCTGCTGTTTGGCGGCCTGGGAGCCAGAGGAGCAAGACTGAGGTGGGCGTTTCTGTTGAGGCTGCTGTCTGGGTCGGTTGTAATCATATGGTTTCTGCTGAGGACAGTTACAGTAGCTGTCTTTGTTTCTGTTGTATGAAGCATAACGTTTATGCCAGAATGGGGGTGTGTGCATGCCAAGGGTCTGGAGAGTGGTTTGAGAGTCCTTACTGTTATGTAGGACCTCATCTGTGTAGGCTACAAAAGTTTTTTGCTTGATGAAAGGGAGATCCTTCACCTTGGATTGCAGCTACCTAGACACTCCCACTGCATGGAGCCAGAAAACTCTCCTCATCACCACTGCTGTAGCAGTTGCCCTACCTGCTATGTTGGCCACGTCAGTTGCCAACAGTAGAGTCATATGAGCGATGGTATGCCCTTCATGGATGGCTGATCTGAGGATGGGTCTCTTGGAATCTGGGAAGTGTTCCATGAGTTCAGCTAGCTTAGAGTAGTTTTCAAAGTCACGGTTTGCTAGGAGCACTGAGAAGTTCGCAACTCTGATTTGTAGTGTGGCCAAGGAGTATATTTTCCTGCCAAAGAGGTCTAATTTTTTGTGCTCTTTGTCGTTGGGTACAGATTTGAACTGAGGAGATTTCGAACGTTGGTTCGCAGCATCCACCACCAACAAATTTGGTTGGGAATGGGAAAAAAGGAAGTCTAAGTCTTTAGGAGGAACAAAATACTTTCTGTCAACTCCTTTACACGTTGGCAGGATGGAGGTGGGTGTTTGCCAAATGTCATGGGTTACCTCTATAATGGCCTTGTCAATTGGTAGTACAATCTTTCCCTGGGAGGAGGGATGGAGGTTCTTTTGGAGGCAGTGCTGTTTCTCCTTTACTTCTTGGTGCTGAACTTCTTAGCCAGTGGCCACCCTCTTAAAAAGTTCCTGAAATTTTTCAAATCATCAGTGGCATACATATCCTCCGGAATTACGGCTTCATCAGGTGATGAAGATAAACTGTTAATAGACAAGCTCCCTGGAGCTTGTTTCGATCTGATTGTCTGGGATTTGATCCTACTCTTCCTTCAACTCAACTGTAGTCGGGAGGGTGTGAGATGGTGAGGCCAGTGGAAGCCTCCTTGCTGGAGTAGACAGGGCCATGGAGCAATGTCTATGGGATCCCCCGTACTCCCATGGGGCCCAGCGGGGTGGATAACGAGGAGGAAGATACAGCCATTCCAGGTACCATGGCGGGTGGTAGGTCTTTCGCGGTAATGGTGATAATGACAGAATGTAGTTGGAGACGAGTGCTGCGAGGAAAAAATTCTGCTCTGATCGTCCTCAACAAATACGATGCATTCATATAGCAGCAGAGATCTGAAATAGCCTGGAGATGTGCAAGGTGAAAACGGCAACAGAGAGGGTTCCCTCGATGGGGGAGGGAAGCAAGGCGCCTGTCATTCATGTCAGGTGCCAGTGAGGCACAAGTAGGTCTGGTCGGTACAGTATGGTCAGCATATGAGGAATTTTGTGCTGGCACCAGAGCCTCTGGGGGAGGAGGCATCGGGGATAGTGTCAGCACAGTGGGAGGTGGCCCCAAGGACGTGTGGGGCTGTTTTGCTGCCAGTTCCGATACATTGTCCAGTGCCGGGTCTTGAGACACCACAAGTGCTAGTGCTGAGGTTTGTCGGTGTGACCTTTCCAGTGCCAATGATGACTGTGCTGGTCAAGGGGCACTGTGGGTTGCTGCAGAAGCGGTGCTTGCAGAGGATCTTGGCACCGTAATGCCAGAGGTGCCAGGAGCATTTCCCCTGGTCATCCTGGAAGATGGGTTGGGGGTAGCGATCTCACAGGGGAGGCTCTTTTCTTAGAGTGTTTCTGAGGCAAGGGGGGGAAGCAGCCCTTTTCTTAATTGAGTCCCCCAGAGGCCGAGATGGTTACAGCTCCTGTCGGCTGCATAGCCTTTTCAAACAATATCACAAGGAGCTGGCACTCCCTGTCCTTCACTGTGAGGCTGTGGCAGTGGTCACATTTTTGGGGTGCATGTGCCGCCTCCAAACAGCATATGCACAATGCGTGACTGTCCGAGATGGGCACAGGGTCATTACATTCTTGGCACTTTTTAAACCCCCGTGAGCCTAGCATTGTGTTGTGAGGTGGCTGCTCAGTAAGCAATGAGGTGGCTGTAAGACCTCTTCTTATGCTTTCTCCAGTATTTTTCTTTTGTTTCATTTTTTTAACTGGAAAAAAAGAAAAAAAAAACGAGAAGCAGGAGGACGAGGTCGACTGTAGCTGGAGGTGAGAGTAGAACAGGGCCGCCGCCACTGCACCGGTCCCTCCGAAACAAAGGTGTTTTTTTTTTTAAACAGGTAATAGGAATGAGTAAGCTAACTAGCAACAATACAATTCATTATAGGGTTGGCCGCCTTCTGCACATGTGCAACCTGACTGACAACTGCTAAAAAAGCTCTGAACTGCAGCTCTGGGATGACCCGTCACCAACAGTGGAGCACCTATGGGGACATCACCCGAAGAAGAAGAATGGCTTTAATTGTAGTAAAGGCAGTTTAGGCTGGACATTAGGAAAATCTTCCTATAAGGCAATTTATTCCAGTATTTATGCTCCTGAAGGAGGTGGTAAAATCTCACTCAGAGTTTTTTAAGAGCAGGTCAGACAGACACCTGACAATGATGATATAGATAATATTTATATAACAATATAACATTATAACAATAGTCCAGATTCTGCCCTGACACTGGTTTTACATGGGTTATTCATTAACTTCAGTGAGGATCACCCCAATTTAAATCACAGCGAGAGCAGAATCAAGACTCAAGAGAGGAGACAGGAAAGATATATCACATCCCTGGAGTAGTTTTGTTGCTGTGCCTTACACAATAAAAAAGTGTCAGAAGGGTAGCTGAGTTAATCTGTAACTGGAAAAACTTAAAAAACAATGAATAATCTAGTAGTACCTGAAAGACTAACAAAACATGTAGATGGCATCATGAGCTTAGAAGGCAGTACCCACGAAACCTCATGATACCATCTACAATAATAAAAGTCTACTTAGGGAGCTGAGCCCCCTACTTACTATGCTTGCCAACATCTTTCTCTGGGGGTTAGCAGCCCCAGTTCTCCCCCCGGTCACCAGGGAGAGCCAGGCTGAGGCATGGCACCCTGGCCTACTCTGGCTCTCTCCCCTTGCCTGCTGAGACCGTTCCCTCCTCCCTCTCCCCCCCGTCGGGGCCAGCCCCGACTCTCTCCCCTCTACCCTGTTCCAGCTGCTGGGGATTGGGCCAGGCCGAGGCTATGGCAGGCCCAGCTCTCTCCCTCTGGCTGCTGGAGGGTTGGGGCCGAGGCAGGGCTGGCTCTCTCCCAGAAGGGGCCGAGCTGAGGCTCTTCCCACCGCCGCGCTGCCAGGGAGGGTATAGGCAATAATCATAATGTGGCCTTTGGGCAGCCATGTAGTTGGGGTTTGGAGGGAGCAATTAAAATAAATTATTTTAGAACAATAGGCTGATAAGCAAATATTTCAGGCATGAGGAGAAGGATGGGATCAGGGACTCCAATGCTACAGCACACTGAAGAGGAGAAAGAATGTGTCAATTTGGCACCTTCTGATACATTGGCAGCAGAGGGCAGGTGAAACGGAACTAGAAAACTTCAGCATTTATCAGAGCTGTGCAGTGTTTAAATGATTGTTACAACAGTCTCAGGAAAAGGTGCCAAATGACTTTACTCACACTTATACCT
This sequence comes from Pelochelys cantorii, assembly GCA_032595735.1. Taxonomy (NCBI): domain Eukaryota; kingdom Metazoa; phylum Chordata; order Testudines; family Trionychidae; genus Pelochelys; species Pelochelys cantorii. The sequence goes on along the minus strand of CM064331.1, from coordinate 107,203,831 downwards.
TTAATGTCACAAATGAGTTTCCCTTTACATCCAGCCAGCCTCCACTACTGCAAGGCTTGGGAATACCAACCATAATCAGGAACCAGTTGCTTCGACATACACTAACGGCAGCAGTTAATGCAAGGCTAAAAGCACTTATCAGAACACTGCACTCACATTCTGAACATTGCACTGAGTAAACGGACTGTGGCTTTTCTTAACTTAGTGGGCTAAGCCCCCTGCTTGCTATGCTTGTCAACCCCTCTCTCTGAGGGTTGGCAGCCCCAGCTCTCCTCCCACAAGTGGGGATGTTTAGCATACTTTTAAGGTGGTGGTTAATTACCACAAGTAAAGATAATTCAAGCAACTGTTTCACATGAGTGCCGCTTTACATACCGGTCTTCCATGAATGCTTTCATAATACAAGAGTGCTTTCTGAAGAGCTACTTTCTCAGCTGCTATCTGATCTCTAGTCATGTCCTATATAAAAGATGAAAGGAGGGGAAAGAGGAAAACAAGTCATATTTTTACATTCGGAACACTGAGTTGTAGCTTTATCTGTGTTCAGACCATGGTTTGAAAGAATAAGCCACATTATTTTTCAATGAAGACTGAAATACTTGCCACTACATCCCCAAAGCCCTTACCCTGTGATGCACTTTAAAAAACAATTTCCATAAGGAGTCCACATTATGTGCTATGGCAACAGATTACAACTAATGACATTTAGATTTGAGCGGTAAGGGCTTGTGGGTTCATCAAAGGGATTCATTCGTTTTTATGGTTCTTTGAAAATGGGAAGTGCTACATAATCATCAAGATTTATTATTTTATCTGCTATAAGAGGTCTTGACAGCGTAAGTCTTTTACAAGATACTTTCCCTTCAAATGCAACACCACACACCCATCACTGCACCTAATATTACAGGAGGCCCCACATCTCTCAACTTGCAGCTTTTTCTCCTCCAAATCCAAAGTGATGAGAGAATTCTGTCTGCACCATCCCTAAAAACATTTGCCAGGATGAAATTTTTATTTTTCAAAGAAGGTTGTGCTTAGTTGACATGTCAGTGCACTCAAGGCCTTAATGTACAAAGCTATCAACATTTCAGGAACTCGTTCCCTCAGATACAGACTGCCTCTCTGCCAATCACCTTCAGAGACAACCATGTGGCTAACAGGGCCAGATATGAAACTCTTAAAGAGTGGAAACAAAAGTCCCCCGAGACAGGGTGATGGACTTTGAACAAGCTACCAGGAAAAATAAGGCTAATCGAAAGCATGCCCATCCTCAAAGTGAGAGAAGACTCACATGATTTGCTAAAGCTTTCCCACCATAAGAGAAGATAGAGAAATCCCAACATGGGAAGGGGGAACCTACAAACAAAAGCATGTTAAAACATTTCTTGGAACCTGGGAGAAGCAAAGGATGGAATACGTTACGAAATTCAGTATGAAAATCAATTCTGTACTTTGATCCCCTGGTTACAGAAAAACAAGCGAGAAAAACTAAGCAAGACAAATTATTATCATAACTAAAAGATTACTTGAAAAAAATGGATGTAACTGTGCTCTGGTGAGAAATCAAACTACCTTGAAAATGTTTCACATTACACCTATGTCAATGTCACTACATTCTAAATGGAGCTGTTTGCAAGATCTTGCATGGTTTTCAGAAGCTGTCATACAACTGTGCTTTACAAGACTGTATCTGAGGTCTTGACACCTAATCTGACCTGCATGCATTTTACCTTAATGTCCCCAGGCCGGTTTGTGTCTGTTCGTTTTTCTTGCAGCTTCTTCTGGATGGAGTCTAAGGTCACCTCAACTGCAGGTTTTGCAGCTTTATCAGACAGATCCTGCTTCTTGTCATCTTCCTTCTCAAGCTGAGACCCAAAGCTCTTTGGGAGCGTGTTGCTCCGCTGGCGCATCACAGGAGCCAGATCTTCTTCTGATATCTTTAGTTTTGACTCTAGGTGGATTTTTTGGGGGAGGGGGATAGAAAAACAAAATATTTTCAGTTAGCCCTAACAATTCTGTGAACCATTTCAAGACAGATCAAAGCCTATTCTAGGTCATTTTCCCTGCCAGTTACTCACCTTTAAGCTGCTTCCGGAATTTTGCCAGTTCATTTGTCCATTTCAGCACTTCTGGGTTGGCTGCTTTGTCACTGTGGGAAGGCTAGAGGAAGAGAACAGAAATCCACAGTGAAATCATTCTCAAGGGAGTGGAAAGAGAACTTCAAACCAAGAGCTGTATAAAAACAGGTTTACTGTGTACAGCAGAGGATTGGGCACAGTAGAAAGAGACAGCAGCTTATGCTTGCCAATCACAGTTCTATTTAACTCTCACTGTAGATTGGGACTTTCTTAAAACTTCCTGCCTCAGATTCTCCCTCTGTAAAACATGGGGAACAACTCTCATGCAGTGGTGTTGCAAGAGTTAATTCATGCGTGCAAAGCATGTGTGGAAAGAAACACTGAAGCATTACTGCTATCAGCCACAGCTCCAAACCAAGGTTGGAGGACACTCTTCCCGTCTGATGCCAACTTTTCCTAACTCAGACAAGACTGTTTCAGAACTAACCTCTGGAGTTTAGATCACTAGCAAACATGGGTATGAGTGAAACTTTTCTCCCATAGAATGCTTCCTGTGCATCAGAAGAAAATGTCAGCAGTGACCGCAGTACAGTTCACATGTGTTGCTCAGCACAGAACTTTGCAAGGGTGCAGGAACCAGGAATTTCCCTCTCTTCCTCTCCTGAATACTCTGCAGTTACTGCTTTCCCCAGAGCGAAAACCTCACTAAAACAAGGTGCGCAACCCACTGTGAATAAATAAGAGATTTAACATAACAATTCTCACACAGTTACCGGTTTGGGGCTTATTTAGTAAACAGGTAATAAAAATCCTAGCAATTTATTAGGTTACTTTTTGTGTGCACTCTCCATACCTGTTGCTTTGAAAAGGAATTCACTTTGCAGTGCTAATACATGAATATGTGCTTTCCACCGGCTGTGCGGTAGCTCCACCTCCCTCTTGTTTCCAGGTACTTGGACTGCACCTGAAAATCCCCCCTGAAGACCTATCAGCTTGAGTTCTATTAATTTTCTTACATGTGCTCACTTCCAAAGAACTTACTCTGTATTTCCTCTCCTCCTCAAATTTGTCCTCAAACTTCCTTATCTTTTTCTTAAGCCCCTGAATCCTCCGGGTCAGCTGCGCAGGCGTCAGATTCTCTCGGTCATCTTCATAAGATCCTAAAGAAGAACTCCGCCTCCTGTTAGGAGCACAGAATGCAGTTACACCTTTGCAAGCAGCCAGTGTACATCTGCATGACTGTAAGTACATTCAGCACCCACGCACATCATGAAGCCAAATTCAGGCATGATGTAACCGGTAGATCAAGGGCTAGAGTCCAGAAGCAGGGAGACCAAGAAATCTGAAGAAGTGGGCTGTGCCCACGAAAGCTCATGATACCATCTACATGGTAAACGTACACAAATCCATGGGTCCGGACTTAATGCATCCGAGGGTACTGAGGGAGTTGGCAAATGTCATTGAGGAGCCTTTGGCCATTATCTTTGAAAAGTCGTGGAGATCGGGAGAGATCCCGGATGATTGGAAAAAGGCAAATGTAGTGCCCATGTTCAAAAAAGGCAAGAAGGACGATCCAGGGAACTACAGGCCGGTCAGTCTTACCTCGGTTCCTGGAAAAATCATGGAAGGGATCCTTAAGGAATCCATTTTGAGGCACTTGGAGGAGAGGAAAGTGATTAGGAATAGTCAGCATGGATTCACAAAGGGCAAGTCGTGCCTGACCAATCTGATTAGCTTCTATGATGAGGTAACTGGCTCTGTGGACATGGGAAAGTCAGTGGATGTGATATACCTTGACTTTAGTAAGGCTTTTGATACAGTCTCCCACAATATTCTTGCCAGCAAGTTAAGGGAATGTGGATTGGATAAATGGACGGTAAGATGGATAGAAAGCTAGCTAGAAGGCCAGGCCCAGCGGGTAGTGATCAATGGCTCGATGTCAGGATGGCGGTCGGTTTCTAGCAGAGTGCCCCAAGATTCGATTCTAGGACCGGTTTTGTTCAATATCTTTATTAATGACCTGGATGAGGGGATGGATTGCACCCTCAGCAAGTTTGCGGATGACACTAAGCTAGGGGGAGAGGTAGATACGCTCGAGGGCAGAGATAGAGTTCAGGGTGACTTAGACAAATTGGAGGATTGGGCCACAAGAAATCTGATGAGGTTCAACAAGGACAAGTGCAGAGTCCTGCACTTGGGACGGAAGAATCCCAGGCATTGTTACAGGCTGGGGACCAACCAGCTAAGTAGTAGTTCTGCAGAAAAGGACCTGGGGGTTACAGTGGATGAGAAGCTGGATACGAGTCAACAGTGTGCCCTTGTAGCCAAGAAGGCTAATGGCATATTAGGTTGCATTAAGAGGAGCATTGCCAGCAGATCCAGAGATGTCATTATTCCCCTTTATTCGGCTCTGATGAGGCCACATCTGGAGTATTGTATCCAGTTCTGGACTCCCACTACAAAAAGGATGTGGACGCATTGGAGAGGGTCCAGCGGAGGGCAACCAAAATGATTAGGGGGCTGGAGCATATGACCTATGAGGAGAGGCTGAGGGAGTTGGGTCTGTTCGTCTGCAGAAGCGAAGAGTGAGGGGGGATTTGATAGCAGCCTTCAACTTCCTGAAGGGAGGTTCCAAAGAGGATGGAGAAAGGCTGTTCTCAGTAGTGACGGATGGCAGAACAAGGAGCAATGGTCTTAAGTTGTGGTGGGAGAGGTCCAGGTTGGATATTAGGAAAAACTATTTCACTAGGAGAGTGGTGAAACACTGGAACGAGTTACCTAGGGAAGTAGTGGAGTCTCCATCCCTAGAGGTGTTTAAGTCTCGGCTTGACAAAGCCCTGACTGGGTTGATCTAGTTGGGATCGGTCCTGCCTAGAGCAGGGGGCTGGACTTGATGACCTCCTGAGGTCTCTTTCAGCTCTATGGTTCTATGTTTTGTTAGTCGATAAAGACCAGACCATTTGTTGTTTTTTTCTGTAACAGACTAACTCGGCTATCTCCTGAAGCTCACGAAATGGGGAGTTAAGTCTCTTTGCAGATGACTGAAGGTGAGTATGCCAACCATTTCAGAAGAAACAATTGAGAAGAAACTAAGCAAGGTATTTAGAAGAAAGCAGGTCCATCAATTTGCTCTTTAAAAGGAGGTACAAGACCTGAAAATTAGCTTGCCAACCCCAAAGACATAATGGAGAACTGGTAACTGGCCTTCCCTCCTGAAGAGTTTAAAAAAGGGGGTGAGGAAGCCACACTTCCTCTGGGGGAGCAGAGTTTGGGGCATCTAATAGAAAGGTGAGGGAATATTTTTATATTGTTCATTGTCCAGAGTTTAACACATTTCCCAAAGAGCAGGAACTCCGAATAAAAACTCCGGAATATCAATGATGAACCACTTCTGCCTCACTACTTCCAGGTATTTCATACTTCTGAAACAGTTCAAATTACTCAACCTTTAGCCCAAAGGATAAAATAAGAGCATTAACACCTGGGATGAACTACAATTGGGCTAAAATTAATAGCCTATTATGTGCTATTGTTCCGACGGAATTTTAAAAATTATATATATGTGGGTTTTTTTACATGTACACACTCACATGCCCTGGAACTGGTAATAAAATAGGGACTAGGGGGGTATCTACATTTGTTTTTCCATTACTTGCCACAGTTTCCACCAGATTTATCATACTCCTATGTAAGAATGATTTCCATTTAAAAATATTTCTGATCTCAGTCCACATTTCAGTGGGATAAAAGTTTTTATGGGCAAGTTACAAATTACAAATCATGTAAAAACACATATTGACCAGTATATAGGATATCACAACACAGTTTTGACCACAGCACACCCTAGGCTTCATCATAATTAGTACTTAAATTGCTTCTTATCTGAGGATGACATTGAAATCTTTTACACAGGAAGGTAAGTACCATTATTCCTATGTCACAGAGGAAGAAACCTGGGGCGCATAAAGTTAAGTGACTTTTCCAAAGCAACACAGAGAGTCAATGACCATGCTGTAAATCCAATCAAGTATTCACTGCATCACACTGCCTCTCCGTAATGACAGACACTCAACAGCAAGATGTGACAGCCTCCTTAGTATCCTGAGTACAAACAACATGGATCTGGAAGCCACCCCAGAACTAGAAATCACTAGAAAATGTGGAAGCTTTGGAAGGTGGGGAACACCAGCCCAACCACACATAAGGCTCCATGCCATTATCTCGATAAATGAGAGGCTGTTAATTACCATACTGCAATTCTTTACTACTGGGGCAGCATGGGAGCAAAGACTGCAGCTCAGATGGCAAATATGAAACCACCACATACCTCATGAATGAATGAGAGTTAGGAGGGGAAGGAGGCACTTCTGTATCATCCAGATACTGCTGGCTTTGTCCATAGGCATAGAAACGAGGGGACAGCATTGGATCACTGTCCTCATCCAGAAGCTGGCGAATCAGACATCCAGCCTGTGGAGACAAGTGAGCTTCATCCGAGTCTAGGCCATCTCGTTGCCAGGATGAGAAAGCTGGGACGGGCTCTGTAAATTAATTGAAACAACCCAATAAAAATGAGCTTTACAATTTTCCTTATTCTAAATGCATTCAATCACCACCACAGACACGGACCCGTTTTAAAAACTGGGGGCACTAGCCATTGTGTAACCGAATGGTCATGTGACTGCATGAAATCATAGTGGTTACACAGCTATTTGATAGTCCCTGGGGGCAGCCAGTGCACTTCCAGCTACGCTCCCAGAGAGCCCCCTGCGCTGCTGCCTCTGTATCAGGCAACAGTGTGGCTCAGTGGGCAGAGTCAGTCCACAAGGGAAGCCTTTAAAAACCAGCTCCCTGCGCAGACTGCCTGCCTGCCACCCCCGTCCATGCTGGGGGGGGGTGAGAGCACACTCCCCTCAGACAACGGTTGCTCCACAGCAAGCAGCCCCTGTCCATGGGGGGTCCAAGCTCCACACTGACAGAGGCTTCTGCCATAGACTGTGGAGTTCAGACTCCCTGTGGACAGGTACTGCTGCCACAGAGCAGCCTCTGTCCATGGCGGGCCCAGCATCCGCTGCCCCTCTGATAGAGGCAGCAGGGCTGGGAGAAAGGCAAGCAGCACTAGTGCTAGTGCTGGGGGAAACCATCTTTTAAGCTGGTGCTAGGGGGAAACTGGCTTGAAAGCCACCTCCCCTCATGTATGGGGCTCCTGCCTAACCCCCTCACCTCGCAGGCAAATCTGGTGCTCATGGGAAGCCGGCTTTTAAGACAACTTCTCACTGTCATCAGCTCCCGCTCTCCCTCCCCTTGCTGCCTCTGATGCAGAGGCAGCAGGAGGCAGGGGAAAATGCATGCAGTCAACAAGATTAACTGTTAAGCCTAGGTATAATGGTTAATCATGTAGTCGTCTGCACAATGAAATCTTTTCTCCACCTTTAGGGAGAGAGCCTGATGTTTCACTGTCTGGCACCCATGGTTATCATTTATCTGTGTGCAAAGAGAGTGCAGAATGAGTGTGAAATGTCAGAATGACTACACAAGGTGCCAGGCAGTGAAGAACTAAGCACTACATCTAGACAGTCATCACTGCTCATTGATTCAAATAGACAAAAAAAAATTTACAGCACCTTCTCCCTTTACTGTCCAAACCATATCCTTTGGGCCTGGAACTGAACAGATGGGAATATATTCAAGTACAAAGGAGGTAGCTCAGGACTACAGAACAGTACATGCAGGAGGAATCAGTATACTCACAAGACAGGCACAAATACCATTAACAAGGTGATCACATTGCTGTAACTCTCTCTTCTTTCCCCCACCTTATCCCTTTCCCTGCGTCATGGCTAAAAGTAAATTTTTATCTTATTGGGGCATGGTCCATATCTTACTGCTTAGTCCTGTGCCTAGCCTACCACAGCTGTAAAAGCATTGATAGTAAATCATCCAGGCTCAATTATTCTCAGGTTAAAAATTAAAAAGACACCAGGACCCACCCAGTCTCTTTCACGCGCTGTTAATAAATCTGATCTCCTATCCCTGGGTTGAGTTAATCGGCTGAAAGTGAAAGTAACCACAAATGAAAGAACTGAGGGTGTGAGAAAGGGAAATCCTTCTGGGGAATGCTGATTAGCATACTGGAACAAACTGAAAAGAATCATCTCAATCTCATGATCAGTCTGTCCAGATGCCATAAGGGTTCTAACATTCTCTGTTCAGATAGCTGACTAAGCCGGTTTGCATGCTCCTACTTAGCACCACAGGATTAGACGATTTAAGAGCTGTGCTTTGAACTTGTAATTCTAACAAGTCGTCCTGAAGTCAAATAACAAAAAGTTATAAAAAAACCATCAAATAGTGAATGCTGAATCATTGGAATGGGCCTGAAAACTGCTGTTGTGTCATTTGCATCCTATGGATACAGTCTCTGATTTTGATCTTATACCAATTAGAGAGATCGGCCTTTTTTACTCATGGAAATTTAAAAAAATATAGCACTTCCATTTACTGCATAATGTTACATTTCCAAATTCCTGTCCTCTTGTAAAACTGCATGGCCCAATAGGTTTAAGGTACTTCACATTCCTCCACATTCCTGAATACATGAGACTATTAAATTCAGTACCAACTGGGGTATAAAGTGTTTTACATTATTCCGCATCAAAGGCTAAACGGCATGGGATCAGTCAGTGTGGAAATTGCACTCTTCAGCCTCAATGACTGATGCTCCTCCCAGAAAGTTAAGTCACTCCTGAAGTAATGGCAGGTGGTATTAATACTACGGGTGTTATATTTCTATTAATCAGCAAATCACGTAGTTGATGGAATTTCCATCAACTACTTGATTAGTCAATAAGGGGGGGGGGAGTGGCCAATCCAAACTAAACCAACCCAGCCAGGGCTTTGTCAAGCTGGGACTTAAAAACCTCTAGGGATGGAGATTCCACCATTTCCCTAGGTAACCCATTCCAGTGCTTCACCACCTTCCTCGTGAAATAGTTTTCCCTAATATTCAACCTAGACCTCCCCCGCTACAACTTGAAACCTTTGCTCCTTGTTCTGTCATCCATCACTACTGTGAACAGCCTCTCTCCATCCTGTCTTCCAAAGCACTTGCAATATCTCCCAGCTTAGTAACACCCACAAACTTTATAAATGTACTTTCTATGCCATTATCTAAATCACTGATCAAGATATTGAATAGAACCGGTCCCAAAACTGATCCCCGTGGAACTTCACCTTATAGTAACTCCATCTAGGCTGTATTTCCCTAGTTTGTCTGTGAGAAGGTCATGTGAGACCGTATCAAAAGCTTTACTAATGTCTAGCTATACCACATCTACTACTTACCCCCAACCACAAGGCTTGTTACCCTGTCAAAAAAGCAATCAAGTTGATATGACAAGATTTTTTCTTGACAAATCAATGCTGATTGTTACTTTGGTTCGGGGTGGATTTGATTTAAATCAAATTGATTTAAATGAGGATTTAAAATCACTAGTCAGGGAGACTCAATTTAATCTTTTTTTTTTTTTTTTTTTTACATAAAAGTGCATTCGTGTTGGTTGTGAAGAATACATATTCTTTATAACTCAGAGTCAGATGTAGGTTTCATTTTTAGAAGTACACACTATACATTTTAAACTGATTTATTCTGAAAACATTTCAGATTTGTTTTCCAGAATATCTCTCTGATATTGTGAAAATGAATGATTGTTTGGTTATTTCATTTACCCCAGGTAAATGAATCCAATATTATGAAGTCACTGGGAAATGAACTAGCTCCAATCAACAGATTAATCATTAATATTTGGAGGATTTACACTTGCCATGCTGTACTAGAAGGAAGACATCACCAGACAGACATTTAAATTATTTTACTTGACTAAAACAACATTATGTATTCAAGATTTTTTTCTTCAATAGTAAACATTTTAACAAAACAAGCATATAAAATTTTTTAATTTAGTTAAACCTTCAAGTTTTTTAAAATCAAGTTTGTTTTTGTTAACATTGTTTTTAACTAAAATAGTTAAATATTTTTTTTAGAAAAACAAAAATTAAAGCAACTGTGTCAGCCAGGTCAACATAAGAAACTTCAGATATTCTAAAGCGAACTCCGTCTTTTTCACCCTCAATTTCCTGTTTGTTCATAATCTGGGAAAGAAAAACAAGCTTTTCTGCTTTTTGAGGTCCCAAACTATTTCTCAATTTGGAATTAATTATTCCAAAGGAAGAAAAATATTCGTTCTACACCAGCAGAAGATGCTAGATAAATAAGGCAAAGTAGACAGAAAACTGGGAGATAGAGTTTGGAGAGGGAGTTCTCCAGGTAAAAGAGTAAAAGCAGGACCCTTGTGGTAAGTGGCTGTCTGGAGTGTGTGTTTGTGTGTGGGGGAGTTATTTGCTGTGTGCTGAGCTTGTGTTTGTGTGTGTGGTTGGTTGGTTGGTTGGTTTGTTTGAAGGAGCTTCTAAAAGGTTTGAAATCTAGAAGCCTCTGTTAATTGGCTGAGCCTCAGTCAGGGGGAGGGGCTACCAGAGCTATATAAGCCTGTCACTCAGCGACCAGGGAGCTTGCGAACAGGAGCAGCTAACAGGGAGTTTGGAGAGGGAGGTTAGAGGGCACTAGGGACTTCTGACCTTCTTTAAAACATAACTCTTATAATAATCTATATTCCAGAGGTTTAAAAAGAATCCCAGTTTCTGCTTAAACTTATTCATTAGGAAACTGGAGACAGAAGCCCAGCAGCAGAGTGGGGGCTATTCTGTTTATTGCGTCGAGTGTCACATGTATGATTACCTGCCCTGTGGGCGGGTGGCGTATGTATGCACCCGTTGCAAGGAGCTCCTGACCATCAGAGACCGAGTTCAGGCTTTGGAGGCCAGGGTGGCTGAACTGGAGGAGCTAAGGGAGGTAGAGAGATATGCTGATGAGACTTTCCGGGACATTGTAGTACTGTCCCACCTCTAGTCTGAGAGCCCCAGTGCTCTTAAGGAGGATGAAAATCTCAAGGAAACAGAGCATTCAATGGGAGCAGAGGGAAACCATCCCGTAGTTGGGACCCTCCTCCCAGAGGCTGTTGCGATATCCTCTCTCACTGAGGATACCTCTGAGGGGGAGGGAATGCCAGTTAGGAAGAGGCAGGTGTTAGTAGTGGGTGATTCCATTGTTAGAAACATAGATAGTTGGGTTTGTGATGACCGGGAGAACCGTATGGTCACTTGCCTGCCTGGTGCGAAGGTTGCGGATCTCTCGAGGCATCTACATAGACTTATGCGTAGTGCTGGGGAGGAGCCGGTGGTCGTGGTACATGTAGGTACCAATGACATAGGGAAGGGTAGGAGAGATGTCCTGGAGGCCAAATTTAGGCTGCTAGGAAAGAGACTGAAATCCAGGACCTCTATGGTGGCATTCTCGGAAATGCTTCCAGTTCCATGCGCAGGGCCAGGTAGGCAAGCAGAGCTTCAGAGTCTCAATGCGTGGATGAAATGATGGTGTAGGGAAGAGGGGTTTGGATTTATTAGGAACTGGGGACAGTTTTGGGAGAGGGGGAGCCTATACAGGAAGGATGGGCTCCACCTAAACCAGGATGGAACCAGACTGCTGGCACTAAACATTAAAAAGGCCGTAGAGCAGTTTTTAAACTAAGAGATGGGGGAAAGCCGATTGGTGCGGAGATGCACGTAAATCGGAGGGAGACTTCTCTTAGAGGAGAATCCATTGATAGAGATTCTCTAAGCTGTAGTCAGAAAGAGAGGAGGGGAGAGGGCAAACCATGGGCCAGAGCAGACAAACAACCGCATACAAAGGAATCCAATGCACCAGGAAAGGGCAGACAAATAAGCAGTGGCAAATTTTTAAAGTGCTTCTACACAAATGCTAGGAGTCTGACTAATAAGATGGGTGAACTAGAGTACCTAGTATTAAATGAGGAGATTGACATAATAGGCATCACTGAAACCTGGTGGAATGAGGAAAATCTGTGGGACACAATCATACCGGGATATAAAATATATCGAAAGGATAGAGCAGGCCGGGTGGGTGGCGGAGTGGCACTGTATGTGAAAGATAATGTAGAATCAAATGAAATAAAAATATTAAGTGAATCAACATGTTCAACAGAATCGCTATGGATAGTAATTCCATGCTCCAATAATAAGAAATTAGCAGTAGGGATATATTACCGACCACCTGACCAGGACAGCGATACTGACATTGAAATGCTGAGGGAGATTAGAGAAGCTACCAAAATAAAGAACTCTATAATAATGGGGGACTTTAATTATCCCCATATTGACTGGGTACATGTCACCTCAGGAAGAGAAGCAGAGAGAAAATTTCTCAATGGCCTAAATGACTGCTTCTTGGAGCAGCTGGTGCAGGAACCCACAAGGGGAGAGGCAATTCTCGATTAAGTCCTGAGTGGAGTGCAGGATCAGGTCCAGGAAATAACCGTTACAGGACCGCTTGGGAATAGTGACCATAATATAACAACATTCAACATTCCTGTGGTGGGTAGAACACCTCAGCAGTCCAGCACCCTGGCATTTAACTTCAAAAGGGGAATTACACAAAAATGAGGAGGCTAGTTAAACAGAAATTAAAAGGCACAGTGACTAAAGCCAAATCCCTGCAAGCTGCATGGAAACTTTTTAAAGACACCATAAGAGAGGCCCAACTTAAATGTATACCCCAAATTAAAAAACATAGCAAGAGACCTAAAAAAGTGTCACCGTGGCTTAACCACCACGTAAAAGAAGCAGTGAGGGACAAAAAGGCATCTTTTAAGAAGTGGAAGTCCAATCCTAGTGAGATAAATAGAAAGGAACATAAACACTGTCAAATCAAGTGTAAAAATGTAATAAGAAAAGCAAAAAAAGATTTTGAGGAACAGCTAGCCAAAAACTCAAAAAGAAATAACAAAATGTTTTTAAGTACATTAGAAGCAGGAAGCCTGCTAAAAAACCTGTGGGTCCCCTAGACGATCGAACTATAAAAGGCGCAATCAAGGACGATAAAGCCATTGCAGAGAAACTAAATGATTTCTTTGCTTCAGTCTTCACGGCTGAGGATGTTGGGGAGATTCCCAAATCTGCACCGTCCTTTGTGGGTGATGAATCTGAAGAACTGTCCCGGATAGAAGTGTCAGTAGAGGTGGTTTTGGAACAAACAGAAAAACTTAATGTTAACAAATCTCCGGGACCGGATGGCATTCATCCAAGGGTTCTAAAAGAACTCAAATGGGAAATTGCTGAACTATTATCTGTGGCTTGTAACCTATCCCTTAAATCGGCTTCCGTACCTAATGACTGGAAGGTAGCCAACGTGACACCAATATTTAAAAAGGGCTCTAGAGGCGATCTGGGCAATTATAGACCGGTAAGTCTAACTTCAGTAGTGGGCAAATTAGTTGAAACAATAGTAAAGAATAAAATTGTGAAGCACGTAGAAGAACATAATTTGTTGGACAAAAGTCAACATGGTTTCTGTAAAGGGAAATCCTGTTTTACTAATCTATTAGAGTTCTTTGAAGGGGTTAAACATGCGGAAAAGGGGGATCCAGTAGATATAGTATACTTAGATTTTCAGAAAGCCTTTGACAAGGTCCCTCACCAAAGGCTCTTGTGTAAATTACATGGCCATGGGATAAGAGGGAAGGTCCTTTCTTGGATTGAGAACTGGTTAAAAGACAGGAAACAAAGGGTAGGAATAAATGGTAAATTTTCAGAATGGAGAGGGGTAACTAGTGGTGTCCCCCAAGGGACGGTCCTAGGACCAATCCTGTTCAACTTATTCATAAATCATCTGGAGAAAGGGGTAAGCAGTGAGGTGGTAAAGTTTGCAGATGATACCAAACTGTTTAGGATAGTCAAGACAGAAGCAGACTGTGAGGGACTCCAAGAAGATCTCACCAAACTGAGTGATTGGGCAACAAAATGGCAAATGCAATTTAATGTGGATAAGTGTAAAGTAATGCACATCGGGAAAAATAACCCCAACTATACGTACAGTATGATGGGGGCTAATTTGGCTACGACAAATCAGGAAAGAGATCTTGGAGTTATCGTGAACAGTTCTCTGAAAACTTCCACGCAGTGTGCAGCGGCAGTCAAAAAGGCAAATAGGATGCTAGGAATTATTAAGAAAGGGATAGAAAATAAGACCCAGAATATCTTACTGCCCCTGCATAAAACTATGGTACGCCCACATCTTGAATACTGTATACAGATGTGGTCTCCTCACCTCAAAAAAGATATTTTGGCCTTGGAAAGGGTTCAGAAAAGGGCAACTAAAATGATTAGGGGTTTGGAACCGGTCCCATATGAGGAGAGGTTAAAGCGACTGGGACTTTTCAGTTTAGAAAAGAGGAGACTGAGGGGGGATATGATAGACGTATATAAAGTCATGAGTGGTGTGGAGAGGGCCGATAAAGAGAAGTTATTTATTAGTTCCCTAAATAGAAGAACTAGAGGACACCAAATGAAATTAATGGGTAGCAGGTTTAAAACTAATAAGCAAAAGTTCTTCTTCACACAGCGTGTAGTCAGCCTGTGGAACTCCTTGCCAGAGGAGGCTGTGAAGGCTAGGACTATAATAGAGTTTAAAGAGAAGCCAGATAATTTCATGGAGGTTAGGTCCATAAAAGGCTATTAGCCAGGGGATAAAATGGTGTCCTTGGCCTCTGTTTGTCAGAGGCTGGAGAGGGATGGCAGGAGACAAATCGCTTGATCGTTGTCTTCGGTCCACCCTCTCTGGGGCACCTAGTGCTGGCCACTGTCGGCAGACAGGATACTGGGCTAGATGGATCTTTGGTCTGACCCAGTACAGCCATTCTTATGTTCTTATGACAATTTGCTATGCCATTCCAGCAATATTTCATTTCCCCCTATGCAATATTCCACTTTCTCATTGAAAAAAATGTCTAGCTCCAGGCATTGGAAACATTATATAGCATCAGCTGTTTTCACTATCATTTTCATTGTGGCAAAGGGTAGGAGAATAGATTTGGGGCCTGAGCTAGTAAATATTTGTGGTAATTTTGCAATGCAGTGTTAGACTATGAAAGCAGTAGGGTGTACTTTCCACTCCTGGAATTTTGATCCAAACGTGATCCACAACAATTAGATTAAAATCCTTTTGTGATGGGAGCAGCTCTAGGAAAAACTCTGCTTTATTCGTTGTCAGCCTGCACCGACTCACTGACTTGGATTCTATACCCTACTGCTAGGGTAGCCTGCAATGTACAGGCAGCTAAGATGAGCCACCATTGCTCTTTGTGAAATGCATTTTATCTGTGCCTCATCTTAGCACTGAATGCAGAAACAGTTTAGTTCACCCACTGCTCTGACAGAATAAAACCTGCTCAATTTGAATCAACTGAATGTATCCAACGAAACCATGGCATCTCTGTTACTGCCTATGGGTACACCACAGTGAAATTCACTCTGGTGCAAAGGGCTAGTGCAAGCAAGGTCCTGCAGGCCCTAAGCACTGCAGCGGCTGTGCACACTCTACATACCACAAAACTGGTCTGTGTGCCAGATACATGGGGGTAATCCAGGGAGGGCCCACATCAGGAGCTGCAGACTGTTTTTATGCAGATTTTGAGATTTGCAGGTGCTATTCCAGCTGTGTACACATGGGGGGGAGGGGCACATTGCACCTCCCCAAATTCTTCCAGTATAGAATCTAAATAGTTAGGCCTTAAGCAGATAGAACAAATGTAACCCAGCCACCCCATGAGGTGACCATTCTCTGTGTAAGGGTCTATCCAGAGAGAAAATTAATTAGCAACAGGCTCCACATACAGACAAGCCCCAAATGTGAATTCATTCTAGCCACCAACACATGGGCCACCTTTGGGAGCACAGAGGGCAGGGGTTCACAAAGCAAGTCACAGCCATCCCAAAATTAAATCTTTCTAACCTGAACTGATCTCAGGTGCATTGGATAATTTCTACTTTGTGTCTCCAGTCCCAGAAGATTCTCAGCAATAACAGTCACAGTGAATTGTCTGGAAGAATCCTCCAGTGAGAGAGACACGGATTTGCTTTAAGACCCTGTGGTTTAAATATGGTGAGATTTAATCTCTGAGTGGAAAGATAAGGCGACAATAGCCATTCCCACACAACACGATCCTGTAGAATGGTTTTAGTATCTGCTTCCTCTCCATAGGCGTGCGCCAGGGGTGTGCCGGGTGTGCCCAGGCACACCCTAATGTCTCAAAAAAAGTGGCTTTGCATTTTAATTTACTCACATGATACAATCTTTTAAGTAAAGTTTAGTGGTTAATTTGAAAAAAATTAAGTTTAGTTAAGTTTTATTTTCTTTAGTTTGTTTGATGAATAAAAATAATGTCCTTTATGATTGAGTATTCAATAAATGTTCACCTTTAAAAAAAATTCCCTGGGTGCACACCCTAATGAAATGTGCTGCGCACGCCTATGTTCCTCTCAGACTTTTCCTAATAATTTTAACTGGAGGTGAAGGGAGCTGCAAACAGCTGATTCACAGCATTCAAGCTCTGGGAAGTAGGGGGAGTAGTGACGACGGAGTGTGAATCAGCAGGTTTGTGGGGCTCCCAAAGTGCTGGGAAGGAGAAGGAAGTGCAGGGTTCCAGTGCCTTGTGCGAGCGGCACATGAGGGGGTGGGGGAGGGCAGAGAGAGGGTGTGCAGACTGCACATAGCACCCCAGTGAGCTGCATGCAGCCTGCAGGCCACAGATTGCCCACCACTGGTGTATACAAGCACAATCCTAGAATTTCACAAGCAGCCCATACCACATCCGGAATTGTCTCCCTACGGAATAAGCCACTTCACTGATTTTAAGGGCAGATTATGAGCTCAGTTCACCAGAGTTTAACAGAACACCGCTGTTACTATAAAAAAAATCTGACGATTTTGTGGTTTATCGTGTAAGTGAGCAAGCTGCAATCCCAATTCAGTTCAGAGTAAGAGTGACGACATGCAGGGATGTACATTGTCACACGGGTCAGACTGCCCAGACTGCAAGAATAGGGGGCAGACTGTCACTCCTTACTCATGTTTGTGAGCAGTGACTCATGGGCCATCTCAGAGAATCTCGCTCTAGATGTGGAAGTTATGTACAAGTTTGAGCTAGCATCTTCCTCCTTCAACTGCCAGACTGACTGCAAGTTCACAGCTGAAATAGGTTCATCATCTCTTGTCCACCAAGACACAGAAGACACCATTTTGCTGCACTTGCACTGCGACTATAAGTGACGTGGGGAAAACTGATACATCTCTCACATGCTCCAGCTATCCCTTTTGCAAACCTTCTCTTCCATCACATATGCATTTTAAACAGGCAAGAAGATGACAAACAGACTGAAATAAGTGCTTTTTAAAGATAATCACATACCCTTTTCATTTTTATGAAAAAGATCCAGAGTCTGTATGCAAGGAAAAGCATCTCCAGAAGAGTTTGTTATATTGGAGCTAAAGCATATATCATGTGATGGGTCAGTTTTTGGGAGACAGGCTAATTGGTCTATTCTCCCCTTGATGTACTTATGATTCTTTTCATGTCAATGGGAGTTATGCACAAGCATCAAGGAAAGAAAATAATCTTCATTTCAAAAGGTTCAAGTGACAGCAGAATACAAAGGGAAGACTCTTGCCTCTATCACCTTTGAAAACACAAACACTTCTATGCTTGTCCAAACACTTCAGGTTATGGCTAATTAGAATCCCAACAAAATATAATGAATCAGAGGTCTCTTGAGAAGTTTCCTTGCAGAACATGTTGCACTTTAATCAGATGTGCTGTACATGTTGATATCATCTAGGGAATTCCCAGCCTGGAGGTGTGGGTGGAGAAATTCAATTCTAATGAAAGTAGCTGGTGCCTAACTTTGAATCAGGACACTCACTGCTAATGGTTTGGTCTTCCCAATGCCACACTGTCATCACAAGTCCCTCTTACATGGAAAGGACAAGAACATGTGTCAAATACCCTGTGGAACTAGGAACAAAGAACCTGCCCATTCAGGCCCGGCCAAAGAGTTTGCAGGGCCCCAGGTGGCACACTCACAGTAGCTGCGCCCTGTGGCCAGGTGGTTCCCAGCCAGGGCAACAAGCAAGTAGCTGGGAGGGCAGGCACAGGGCCCCAGGCAACCACCTTGTTCACCTTGCCCTAAGGCCGGGTCTGTAGCCAGTCTCAACATATCATGCTACTCATGGGTTTTGTTTTTCAGAGTAGCAGATCCAGGCTACATGTTTGTCTCTCTCTCTTAAAATGCCCTTTTTCTATATTAAGAGCCAAGCTAAGTTTTAGGACTAACCACAAAAGCATACTCACATGCACTCTAGAGAAAGACATCATAATGATCTGATCCTGAAAGATGCTGAACCTGTTCAATTTCTCTTTATGTCAGTGGCAGTGGAGCTGCTCAGCATATTGCAGTATTGGGCCCAAAATGTGCACTTCAACAATATGCGTTTTTAAAAAGTGTTATTTTTCTTAGCACTTGGCACATCTCTGGGATAGATCAGAATGCCTGGCCATTTTGCTGACAGGAGAATGCTAATTATAATTAAGTGCATCCCTTTCTCACAAACATGCTGCGTGTACTGTTTAAATTACCCAGGAGTACCATTTCAGTGTCTATTTAACATGCAATGTAAACAATAAACAAAACTCCTGCATTAATCTCTGCTAAGTGCTATGCTGAAAAGATCATTGTGTGCACCTAACTATATGTAACTCGTTAAAGTCAGTGAAAAACAACACTGGAAAACCAAACTAAGACACAACATTAAGATATTAAGTTGCTTGCAATTCAAGTATCCCTTTAACTGGTGAATGGAATTCTTCATGGAGTAGACCACAGTCTAGGGAAGCCTGTCTCGAAGGACCACTAACGGACAGTCTTATTCCTGATTTTCATATCTATGTAGGGTGGGAGCAGAGCACAGGGAGAAAGCAGGAAATTCCCTTTTGTCTATAAAATACTCAATTTTGCTTGAATGGGATCCATGAAAAGAATAATCCTTAATCAAAAGGCATATTCATTGTAACAAAGGATCAAACACATTTTTCCTCCTTTCCTTAAGTTAGAATCAGACTTGACAAACAATCTAATATTCCATTTTCAAGTTTCTCCAGACTTCCACTTCTGTACCCAGATCAAAATACATTTCCTGTTTTTTTGGCCAGGCACTGTAAACCCCAAGACACACCCACCCTACTCATGTTTCCCTCACTCACTCTTTCTGTGTCATACAGAAAAGTACACAACTGTACCTTCCCAGCTGTTGTCATCGCACAATGCTGTCAAGTCCAGCCGAGGCACTTCTGAGGCGAAGCTATCTTCCTGACCATCAGCATCTTGGTTCCTCTGAAATTTAGTTTCAGGGATGCTTGGGTGCTCCTGAATCTTCATGCTTGAAATCTGCTATAACGCCAAACATCCACCAAAAATTTTAAATTAAAAAAAAATAATTCTCACAGGGAGGGAAAAAAGCTCCTGCAGCTGCAGCAATAAGTGTGTTCCTTTAAGCTACATGATCAAAACCAAACAGTGCACAATGCTTCCAGCTCAGAAGCTAAAAATGCCCTGCTCAGTGACCCTGAAATGCTAATTGGTCACTCGTACTGGCAAAAACATCCGTCCATCTGCTTTCCTTGAACTTTTCCAGAAAGTCAGAAGGAGCTACTGTCCCAACAAGCACATGTAGCTGAAAAAGTCTCCAATCACTGATTGAGAAGAACAAGGCTGGAGGAGGAGGGGGGGGGGGTGAGTTTTTAAAGGAAAAAACCTCTTTGGAATGTCAACAAAAATGCTGTTGTTGCTGAGGCTACAGTAGCAACATGGTGTCTTTAAAAAGCAGCTGTTGCTGCTCCTGAAGCAGCAGCAGCTCTGGAAAGAGCAGGACACATTCACGAATGTTCTCATGCAGGCTGTGCAGGCTCAGGTCAATTAGTGCCAGCTAAGCTGTGCTATCTGCACATGCCCTGATTTCCTGTGGTTGTTTTCTAGCTGGGTGTGGGGAGCGCAGAACTATTTATGGAGGAGCTCTGGGTATTAAGTAATGTTGCGCAAATCCAAACTGCAGTAGGGTTTGGCATCTCAGCTGCAAGTAGTGCGGACCCCGGGAAAAAGTAAAAAAATGCAGGGAAAGCAAGTATCTTTAAAAAAAAAAAAAAAGTGCACAAACTCTTGTTAAGTAAGCGATCCATAATTTATATACACCAGGAAGCAACTGCTGCTTGCTTCACTATTATTCATCCACTAAATACTACATAGGCTGTGTGTGTTCATGCAGAAATCACTACTATTCTCCTCCCCCTCCAGACAGATTGCGTGTACGTGCACGTACATTGTATATCACCTTCTGATCTTATGATCAGTTCTGTCACTATCAAACAATCAGCTTTCTCTGAAGACTGCTAAGGCACAAGAATCTGAACAATCCTGAATAATGACATAACTACTCAGGACGGGGTAGGGGGTTCAGAGACAAAGAGTAAGTAAAGCATGCATATACACCTACACAAACAAAAAGCATTCAGCGTGGACAGCAGTAATGTATACAATCACTACTGTTTTATAGAACACACAAACTGTTACGTAAGACAGGTTGGACCTCCCTGGTCCAGCTACCTCGGGATCTGAGTGGTCCTGAAGGAGGGATTTTGCTGGAGAAGAGGAGGTCATTTCTGCCCCCCTGCCACTGGTCTCAGCCCAGCACGCTCCTGGCCGGCTTCTCACAGGCGACCAGCCGTGGTGCCCTGCCACAGCAGCCCACGTTCCCGCCATTGGTGATCTCAGCTGTGTCACGGCAAACCACTGCCGTGCTGCCCCACCAGCCCTGCCATGGCAGCACTGGCCCTGCCAACCCACAGTTCTGTTGCTGGAACTCCTGCTCCAGCACCACACCCCCTCACCCACAGCAGACTCCTGCTCAGTCACCAGGGTTCCTGACCCCATCAGCCCTACTGGGGCAGCATTGGCCCTAATGCTGGGGCATGTGGTTCCACTGCAGCCAACCACTGCCCTTCCGGAGCCAAGTGGCATTCTGGCCACCCTGCTACCAGCTCAGCTGGACTCCCGCAGAGGGCTCCCAGCCACTGTCCTTCCTGCAGCCAGCTTGGTTGGGTTCCTGGCTCCCGCAGGGCTCCTGCCTCTGGCCCTCCATTGGGTCTCTTTGGTCCAGCAACATTTGTGGTCCGATGCTGCCAGATCAGGGAGTCCTGGTTGAGAGAGGTTCAACCTGTACTTGATCTTTAGTAAGCAGAGTTTATTCTTAACTGACAGATCACAGTAAAGTAACTCACAGGCAGAATGTTATAAACAAGCACAATGACCTTCTAGCAATCTAGAGAATGACACAGAGTAGCACAGATGATTACACTGTCCATTTGTGTGTCTAAAAAACTTGACTCTAAAGAGAACTGTCATTGTACAGTGATGCTGAATCCAGCCCAAACTTTAAAGCTGCACAGAATGAGCGGTCAGAATTGACATTCTGCATCAAGTGTGACCTTAACTCATTCATGAATTGTGTCCTATTCACAATATTCTAAGACATAACAATTTGTATTGTAGTCAATAAAGCAATGAGTAGCCCACATTAAAGAAAACTGCACAGAGAATATGCAGGTCTTGATTTTTTTTAAAAAAATCACAACCTTGATGCTGAAGATCTTGGTATTTGTAAATATTGCTATGTTATGAATTTGTATAATTTTACATTTGGTTTCTCTTTTCTATTTAACAAAAATAAGGCAATGTTAGCTGATATTTACCATGAACTAGAAACTAAATTTTTACTGGTTTACACTAAATCAAGGAAATATGTGACAACACTAAATACATGTACAGTAAGCACAAATGTAAATTCACTACCCACTATCTTACAAACTGCTTCCCACATATGGGCTTAAAATATTTCCTCATACTTAATAAAAACATGTTTTTCCCTGAAGAGATTTAAATGATTACAGAGTCCTGTAATAACAGGATTTATCACAGGGCAAAAACAGTGTTATCCTCTCCCTAAAGGACAAACTGTACCATTTTATAATCTGCCCTCATGTTGTCATCATACTAATTTAAGACTGAAAATCCTGCAGTCAGCTTTCAAAGTAATGCAATTAATAAAAGCATCTGAGGAGGAAAAAACCAAGTTATACTCTCTCTCTCTCTCCCCCCTACAGCATAACGAGAAAGTAAGAATATCTTCAGCAGCTAACAGAACATTCAGAATAAAAAGACCATATAGCCCTGATCTACTCTAGGGCTTTATTTCAAAATAATCTCCCTTAGGTCGAATTTATAAATGGAGCCTGTTATTTCGAAATAAGGGGCTCCTTATTTTGAAATTTGTACTCTTGCTTTTCTCAGGGAATAACGCTAATTCTGAAATAGTTATTTCAAAATAGTGGTAGTGTGGATGCTCCGGTGCTGCTGTTTCGAAATAACTACTCCCCAGAGTAATTCGAACTAATAGTAATAGTAATGCGAGTCCTTACTGGGGCTGTAAGTCGAGGTAGCGTGTCCACATTATCGGAGCCTTTCTCGGACTAATTTTGAAGCTTCCCCATAGTGGGGACACAGAACAAATTGGGAGTTAAGTCCAAGTTAGTTATTATGAAATAGTTTCCTAGTGTAGACATGGCCTTAGAGGGCAGCAACCAGAAAATGTAATTTACCTTATTACCATCATTTATACTTATTACAGAATTAACTAACTGTTCCACAACAGCCTTATAATTTCATGATTCACAATACATATCTGGAGCAGATATAAATGTATGTTCCAGTTGGGAATATTTCACCACACTGTAAATATTTCTATCAATGTAATTATTTAATGACTTTTCCTCTGAGGTCACATAATTGATTGTAATATTTGAAATTCTTGCTTAAAAATGAATCTGTCCTGTTATGGCAATCAAGTTACTCTCAATTCTTGAAGACAGGGTCTACTTACTCATGTAGCTCATACTACTATGAATAAACCATTAGGCATGCTGAAGAATAACTGGCATAAAGCCAAGAGAGACAAGATGACAGATGTGTGCCAATGCAACCTAATGAATTTGAATTAATATTCTAAACCTACATTTCCCATGGACAGTGCACTATTTTAATGACAAAAATTATCTTTTTGGTTGCCTGGTGGAACTGGTTTCCAGCCTCTACCAAGATGAACTGGAAATATATATAGCAACAGCAAATATGGGAAGAAGCATGCTTGAGGGGTCAATATATTACCATTCCTTACAAATCTAAAGGACTGTGTCACTAATCTTACTAGCTTGACCTCCTGAAGTCTCTTCCAACCCTATGATTCTATGATCGTATACCATTGATATAGTAAGATTAACAATAAAATATTAAAATGACACACTTTCTACATGAATTTCAGAAACCTCTTTCACAGTTACATTTTGTTAGAAGCCAATATTGTGCTTACAAATAATTGGGGCTGCAGCTGATGCTGTTTAGAGTTTAACTGCATGACTAAATCAACAAATCAGGTAGACTATTTATACAATTTATTTGTACTTGGCAAAACTGGAGCTAAAAAAAAAAAAAAAAAATCAAGCCCATTCACTATCCATGGGAAATGTAGGTTTAGAATATTAATGCAAATGCATTAGGTTGCACTGGCACACATCTGTCTTCTTGTCTCTCTAGGCTTTATGCCAGTTATTCTTCAGCATGCCTAATGGTTTATTCATAGTAGTATGAGCTACATGAGTAAGTAGACCCTGTCTTCAAGAATTGAGAGTTACCTGATTGCCATAACAGGACAGATCCATTTTTAAGCAAGAATTTCAAATATTACAATCAATTATGTGACCTCAAAGGAAAATACATGTCATTAAGTAATTACATTGATAGAAATGAACAGTTGTTCATTTTAGGGATTGCACATTAGGCAGGGGCAAGCAGCATATTCCAATGCTGGTAATTAGAACAGTGGAGGAGAATGATATATAAATATCCATGAAGAACCATGAATAAAAGATCTGTAACTCAACAAAGCAGAGGTAGCCTTTTATGCTTATTTCAACTCTGCCTGAGGAATTATGATAACAATGATTATTGTTTTGGTTGCAGTCAGCGTACAAGGTGCTATCTAAACAGAGAAACTCATGATTCCTGTTCTTATGTGTGTGTAACATCTCAAATGTTAGAAAGAAACATAAGTGTGTCAGAACTGAGTTCAGAAGTCTGTATTCTACTAAAATCCAGAACTGGATGAAGCTCTTCAACGTTTCCACTAACAAATTATTAAAACTGTGAAACAAAGCACCTTCCAAGAGGTGCAAGATTCAATCCATTCTGTGGCTAGCCCCTGAATTATGCAAGTCGCACTGCAACTGTTGCAGATTTGGATAAATATAAAAAATACTGTAAGAATTTTAGTGATTTAACTGGGGGGAAAATACCACCACCCAATAGGAACCCTCTATTTGTTCATATGCCATTACTCAATCCCTGACATTTTTAATGTGCTGCACAGTTTGTGCTGGAATTGCACTAACTGCATGAGAAATGTTGGCAGGTGGAAGCTAGTGGTGTTTGTAGTAGAACTTCCCCCTCACCATTCCTCTTTTTTAAAATTCTGGGGCAATCTGGGAAGCCATTCTGGGAACGAACACATCAGCTGGATGTCAATACGATCAGCAGTTAATATGCTGACAAACAGATTGGCATAATTAAATTTCAAAGTCGATACGAAAATGAATGGGTACAGTTAATAAGCCTCTGAGCGCTACTCTTTCAGGCTGTATGAAGACCCAGGTAGACATCGTTTACACTGGTTACATTACGTTCATGTCCGGAAAGGTTTCCTTTGAAACCCTAAATGCTAGAAGCTGTTATTTTAAAATGAAAGTTTAGATTCTGGAACATGTGTCTACAATAAAGGATGGGCTCTGGCAAATTCCAAAGCTCCAGAAATACAGAATGCATGGGGCTCTACATGCATGCATGCTGGGTCCACTCTTAACCAAAATCTGTATGAGCAACAGCCTATGCCTGTTAAGTTCTTTCTGCTTGGAAGCTGAACAGATCTTCTTCAAAATCCTGATAATGGAGGTGAGGTGGGTGGATGGAAGGGATAAGTAAAAGTCTTTCACTTAATGTGAATGAGTTGTTTGTTACAAAAGGTATGTTTCTAAGCTCTCCTAAGCAACAGGCTTACAAGGCATAAGGAATGTAAAACTACCCTGAAGGAATGCATATTTTCTTGATCTTGTAATTCCTATATAATGCAGCATTAACCCAGAGATCACACTTTTCTTATTGAATTTTAAATTCTTCATAAGGAGATATTCCAGCTATTTTGAAATAAAAGGAAACAAAATAAAACAAGTTTGAAATCCAAGGGTCCGTTCTTACACGTTCCCGTGGAAGTTGCTGTCCATAGGGCAGGTCGCCATGCGGGAGCCTGGAGGCAGAAGCCTCCGCAGACCGCTGTGGCCTCTTCCACATAGAATGGAGAAGTAGGGGCAAGGCACAGTTGAAGCCTGTGCCCCATAAATGTGCTAGTGGAGCAAGTATGGAGTCATAGATCATTTCCCTCCCTGGAGACAAGGGTGGATTAGGGACTAGAATGTGCATTTCTGAGTCACAGGCTCAACTTTGATCAAGTTGAGAGCTTGTGGCAAAGCTACAAATGGATTGGTTAAGGCAGTGCCACCTCCCTCATTGAAAACAGCCTGCATAGCAAAACATGGCTCTCATAACCTCTCAGCAACATGCCATGACAGCACCATGCTGAGCCAATCATGGTCTCCCTATGCTTCCTGCTTCTTGAGAGTGGCACTTCTGGAAATCAAAGGGCCTAATAACATAAACGAAACAGCAGCAGTTATTTTTAAACAGCGCAAATGTGGGTTTTAAAATATCAGCTGCAAACTGCCTCTCAACCACCAACCTGTGATGTGGAATACAGATAGGTTTTGTCCACAATAGTTTTGTCTTTTTCTCATCTCCCTCTACAACTGGTGCAGTAGTAACTAAGGGAGCACTGGTGCAGATAAGTCTCCAGTGGCATTTTAACCTGCTGTGCAGCAGTAAATGAACCTGTGATTCAAATGCTGGCAGAATGTTTATGCTGGCACTCCTTTTATGGCACATCCCAGGAGAGCTGCACTAGCTGTACTGAAACTTCAAGGGAAAACAAAAAGTCTAGTGCAGACAGTGCCACAGGTTTAGAAATGTGGGGTAAAGAGATGGTATGAATGCTTTTCAGGTCATAACTCCAATTAAACCAGCTCTAGCTGGCTTCTCAGTGTATGCTTCTTAGAATATTTACAGAGTTAACAGGCAAGCCAAGCCACCAGAGTGAAAAATGATTAACATAGTGAAGAAACAGAAGCTCTCTAAATGAGTAACTCCCTTCCTCAGTTCACCATCCCCAAGAGAAGAAGGGGGGAAAATCAACTTGCATCAGATAGCAATCATGAAAATGTATCCACCAAAACTGGGGAAATTATTTCAGAAAAAAACAGGAGACAAATTAATCTCAGTACATGGTGAACTAATCTGTCACATGCCCCTGCTCACTAGGATCTTCATGGAACTTCAGTGACTCTTGTTTTTTGGGAGCTAGGGGTTACAGCATGGGCAGGCAAGATATGGCCCATAGGCTGGATCCAACCTGCCTGAGTCTTCTGATCTGGCCCACAGCTTATACCCCTGCCGAGACTCTGAGGCAGGTTGTCTGCCTGCTGCATCCCGAAGCTGTTCAAAATGGCTGGCAGCCAGGAAAGGGGGGGAAAGGAGGGGGAGGGGGGAGGGAAGGGCTTTGCATGCTACCTCTGCCCCCAGGCCAATCATCGCATCTCCTATTGGCTGCCAATGGGATCAGCATGCAAAGTTAACCCCCACCTCAGAGACACAGAGTGCCAAGCAGCACATGGATGAAGCATCCAGATATTTTGAACAGCCTGAGGCTGCAGAGGCAGGTAGCGTGTTTTAGGGTCCTTGTTCGGCTGCTGGCTGGGAACCACCCAAGGGAAGTGCCTCTGGCACCCCATCACCTCCTGCTCCCCAACTCCCTGCCCTAGGTCACCACCCATATGCTCTGCATCTCCATCGCCTCAGGTCACAAATCCCTCCCACATCCTTCCCCAGGTGAAAATCCACTCCGGCACCCAAAACCCCTCGCAGACCCTGAACCCCAATC
This sequence comes from Pelochelys cantorii, assembly GCA_032595735.1. NCBI lineage: Eukaryota > Metazoa > Chordata > Testudines > Trionychidae > Pelochelys > Pelochelys cantorii. The sequence continues at coordinate 107,176,585 of CM064331.1, read as the reverse complement.
TCCTGCCCCAGGTCACAACCCCCTCCTTCACCCACACCCTTTTCTGTACCCCAAGCTCCCTTCTACACCCAACCTCTGTACCAGATCCTGCACCTCCTCCATAGAAAAGTGTTGCTCTTGACCACTCACCAAAACCTTGGAGTGCCCCTCCCCCCCACACTTAACATCCACCCCTGGGTTACAGGGAAAGGAACATTTTTAGATCCTCATTATTCAATTATCAGAGAGGTAGCCATGTTAGTCTGATCTGCAAAAACAACGAGAAGTCCTGTGGCACCTTATAGACTAACAGATTTACTGGAGCATAAGCTTATTATTCAATTATATATCCAAGAGAAAAACAAAGCAAACTCCATTTTGGAGGTCAGGAGAGCTGCCGCTGAGTTACAACTTTCATTTGTGCATTTCTCTTCCTGGCCAGCTAATTACATAATCTCACAACTTTTATTTTCTTTGATTTGTTTGTTTTTCCCAGAACCAAATCTCAAAAATATTAAGATACCAACCTGTGAGTGTCTGAAAAACACATCGTCGTTTTCATTTTCTTTGCTGTTAAAAAAATAAAAGAAACATAAAAATAAACCAGACTGTTCCATAGTGAACGCACACAGACATCTGTATATTCCACTTTCTGTATTTTGGCTACCACTGCCAATGCCTTATTTTCTAAAAGGAATTAGAGGGTGCTTGCTATTGCTATTTAATACAGTAAATGTTCAAGCCAACTAGCCACACTCAATGGGGCCAAATAGCCACAGGTGGCCAGCATGTTGGACACCACAGCTCTAAGCTGTTTTATGTGGGCATGGGGGCCAAGCACCTTTGTGGTATACAAGAGAGGCTTTCCTGGAGAGCCAATCTCCTCTCTACAATAACCACATGAGCCCCACATTGGACACGTAGCTCCACTGCAGCAAACTGAATGTCACCCTGAGGGACTATTGAGGATCTGTTTATACAACAGATGGGAGCGTATTTCCCAGTGCAGGGAGACAAACACACTAGCCCTGCTTGAGTTAGCACACTAAAATTAGCAGGGTAGCCATGGTAATGGGTGTAGGGGCTAGTGCCTGAGTATACACCACCGCCCATTACTTGCTCTACTGTGCTAATTTTAGCGTGCCATCTTGAGCAGAGCTAGCGGGTGTCTTTCTACTTGCTCTGGGAAACATGCTCCCAGCTGCAGCATGGATGTACCCTAAGGAACAACAATCACATCACACATGACCACTTGGAGAGCAGAACATAAGATATAAAAGTCACCTTTCATCAGACAAAACCTCCATGTCATCAGGTCCTGTTGTGGCTATCGGCCTTGTGGAGCTAAAGCTTTCCATATTCTGTAACACAGCAAATATTAAGACAATAAGCTAGATAAAAGGAACAATAATGCTGGAGGCCATTACAACACTGTATCCAAACCAAGTTCTACATAGAATAAAGGGACACTCACTGGTTTCTCTTTCATACAATTACAATTTTAAATGAATGCTTTGTTATCAATTTTCTGCAATAAAAACAACAGCTTGGCACTAAAACAGTGTCTTTCACCAGAAGACCTTAACAAGTGTTTCATAAAGAAGAGTTATGTGAGACTTGGATTACTGTCCCCCTTTAATAGACTGGGAAAAAGAACAAGAAGAGGGCAAATCTTTTAACAAGAGTTGGTAACAAAATCCAGGACACCTTCCACTAGCCAATCCTATGCGTTTAAGATCAAAGCAACCAAAGTAAGAGAGTTGCCTCCAAACACATATTAATGATGAACACTGTTTTGTGTTTGTCTCGGGGAGAATTCTAAAGTGCCTATTCTTGAAAGAGGAAGAGACTAAGGAGGAAAAATGACAGCTATGTAGATTATAACAATATTAATGCAGGACAATCAATTACAAAATCTTGTTTTGAGGTTTACTCTGGTTATCAGCTATAAGAAATATTAATCTCATTCATCTCAAGATCAACAAATTATTAGAAGAGCCTGGACTCCTATCTATCCTTGCTTGCTTGTGTAAAAAAAGGCTTATAAATGACTTGCTTCAGTTTTATCAACATGATTTCATGAGACGTTGGTTATCCCAGCCCCTGATCATAAGTCTGTTTGTATCTCTTATGAGTTTCAAAGCTAAATTCTAAAAGGAGCACAAAGCGTCAGACACGACAATGGGTGCACAAAGAGACCCACATGTGGGCATAGCACAGAGAAATGGGATATGCAAATGGATAATTATGAACACAAAGTACAAATGTTGGATTTTGCAAGTGTAACTAATGTGATAATCTAATCTTTCAATTGATTAAATCATTACTTTTTAAGCCGTCATTCAAGGTTAGACATCATAGACATACGCTATATCTGTGAGCAACACATGTAGTTCATTTGTAGTCCATGCTGAATATCACCCATCTCTATAGTATCAATAAAACCTGATAAATGAGAGGGACTAGGAAAAGCAAACATAAGTGAGCAAGTACTGTATACACTTGAGTGTCTGCTTATCCAAATTATTTTCCTACGGCGTTTCCTTGAAATCAGAAGCCTGTTTCAAAAATCGCCATTATTACTAGATAAATTCAGTGTGATCATGTCATGCGTGCTTGTACAATTTTTCAGTTCTTATGTATGGTATGTCTCCTTCCTTGAAGGCAGCCTCCAATTATATTAAATAAAAGAAAAAGTCTTCTGCTGGCACATCAGAGTGCAATTCCTATGCAATGCTCTATGAACATAGAGAACAGAATTCCCAAAGCACTCATGATGTGGAAACTCCCTTCTCTTTAAAATCCAACCAGTTCTGTTCTTTTGGCTACATGGTTCCACTAGCGCTGCCTATTTATGCTTCGGCATAGGAGCTGCTTCCGTTCTCACTTCTATGCCTGGTCCATCTTGAACTTTAGACCTTTTAAAGAAAAATGGGGGTATATGTTCTAATGTTTATCATCTGGTTTTGCTCAGGAAAGCTAATTGAAGGGGATTTCTCTTTGACTTGCCCTTCACACTCTGGGTTAGCTGCTATGGAGCAGCTAAGGCCAAGTTTCCACTTAGTTAACCCATGGGGCACACCATAAGCAGCAGCTGCTCTGACAAAATTGGAGCAGCCCCTGTCCATGGCTGGCCCGGCCTGATCAGGGCAGCCCCCGTCCTCCAGAACACAATGAACTTCTTCAAAACAAACATCGCATTTAATGGGCACTCACCTATAGGAGACACTGGAATTCAACCACCAATCAGAGAAAATATTCCACAGCTGTAAGGCCTAATCTTCTCTCAAGTGGTGCTAAATGTTTGTGATGTGCTTGGTATCATACAACATTACATGCCTGTATTTATCAATTCCCCAAGTTGAAATACACTGTAAGCTCTAACCTGCTAACAGATTATTTAGTGCCCATGTTGCCTATAGGCAGGGCTCAACAAATAATGCAATCTACTCGCCCGTGGCGAGTAGATTACAACCCGGAAGAGCCGGGTTCGGGCAATCTGCGCATGCGCAGAACAATCTGCACATGCACAGATCGCCAGACAGCGCGGCTGGCGAGCGGGGCTCGCCGCGGTTTGGCGAGCCTTGCCTATAGGGAAAAGTCTGCAGTAATTTTTGTGGATTGTCACTATGGACAAATCTTCTATTGGGAAGGTCAAACAGGAATCACACACATGCTGTGATTCAAAACAAAAGGCGGCCCAGTGTAAACCTATGTCTTCTATAGTTGGTGTCATTCCACTGAGTTCACTGTTTGCAGTACATTGAAAATGTGCCAGTTATATCTGCAGCCAAAAACTGTGATGTATAAGGCACTCTTGGGATCTGACTGGTCCTGAACCAGAGAATTTGCCCAGTCCAAGGGAGGACAATGCCAGCCCCTCTACCACCAACCACTGGCTCCAGCGGCTCTGCTGCTCTTGTCCAGTGAAGGGGTTCTGTAGCTCTAGGGGGCTCGGTTCTTCCCTACTCCAGCAGTGCTCCTGGCTCCAGCCTACCCTAGGGGTTGCCAGTGATGTCAGAGCACGGCTGTTACCGGACTAGGGAAGTCCAGATTAGGAAGGTTCAACCTGTACAAACACAGTACACTGTTAAGATACACTGTGATGGAAAACTATTGGACAGAATTAAAAAAAGGAAACTCTACACAAGCTGATGGTCCAATTTATGAGGTGCTGAACAGTCTCAACCCTACTTAACTCTTGCACAGTTGGAGACATATTTTAATTCCCTACTCTATTTTTGAAGCCATACAGTTTTGCTTTACTAAAAGAAAAACCAGCTATGTGTATACTAAGAGGGTCAAGGTCCCACCTCCAGTCAGACAGCCTTGGTGCTGTTGAGGAGGGTGAAAGTCTCAGGGAAGTAGGAATATTCAACTGGAGCAGAGGGAAACGATCCAATAATTGGGACCTTCCTTCCAGATGATGTAGTATCTTCTTTCACTGAGGATACCTCTCCAGGGAAGGGAACTCCATTTATTAGGAAAAGACAGGTATTAGTAATGGGGGATTAGATTATTAGAAACATAACTGAATTTGCAATGACAGGGAGAACCACATGGTGACTTTCCTGTCTGGTACAAAGGTTGCAAATCTGTTCAGACATCGAAATAGACTTATTTGCTATACTGGGGAGAAGCCGGTAGCTGTGATACATGTAGATACCAATGACCTAGGAAAGGATAGGAGAAAGGTTTTGGAGGCCAAATTTAGGCTGCTAGGTAAGAGACCGATGTCCAGTGTTCTCTGAAATGCTTCCACTTCTATGCGCAGGGCCTTGCAGACAGGTAGAACTATAGGGCTTCAATGTGTGAATGAGGTGATGGTGTAGGGAGGAAGGGTTTAGATTTATTAGGAACTGGGAGCCTATTCAGGAAGGATGGGCTCCACCTAAACCAAAATGGAACATGACTGCTGTCACTTAACATTAAAACAGAGCAGGGCTGAGGAAAGGCTAATGGGAGCAGAAGAGCACATGGATCAGACAGAATATCCCTTACAGGAGGGTCTATTCATAGAGTTTTCTATATCCTAGTAAGTAGGAGAAGTTGGAAGATGATAAATTATGGGTAAGACCTGATGAAAAACAGTAAAATGAAAAAAAAGAGTCCCATTCAATCACATCAGGTAATGGCAGACAACAAAAAAAGTGACAAGTTTTTAAAGTGGTTACACACATATGCTAGAAGTCTAAATAATAAAATGGGTGAACTAAAGTGCCTTGTCCTGAATGAGGATATTGATGCAATAAGCATCACAAAAACCTAGAGGAATTAAAATAAATCAATGCAACACTAATACCAGGGTACGAACTGTATGAGGACAGAACAAGCCATGCTGATTGGGGAGTGCAACTATATGTGAAAAGAAGCATAAAAATCAAGTTAAAAATATTCAATGAACCAAACTGTAACAGAATATCTAGGGATAGTAATTCCATGCTCTAATAAGAAGAATATAGCAGATGGGATATATTACTGACCTCTTGACAAGGATGGTGATGACTATGAAACGCTCAGGGAGATTAGACAGGTTATAAAAATAAAAATCATGATGATGATTGAGGATGACGACGAAGATAATAATAATAATAATAGATTTAATCTAGGCAGAGAAAGTTTCTTAACACCTTAAATGACATTAAAAAGCACAGTGCCAAGTGTGAAATCTCTGCAAGCTGCATGGAAACTTTCCAAGACAGCATAATAGAGGCTAAACTTAAATGTAAACTTCAAATTAAAAAAACATAGTAAGAAAACCAAAAAAGTGCCACCGTTGTTTAACAAATAAAGTAAAAGAAGCAATAAGACACAAAAAGGCATCATTTAAAAAGCGCAAGTTAAGTCCTAGGAAGAAAACAAAAAGGAGCATAAACTCTGGCAATTGAAGTATATAATAATAGGAAAGGCCAAAAAAGAATCTGAAGACCAGCTAGCCAAAACCTCAAAAAGTAATAGCAAAAAAAGTTAAGTACATCAGGTGTAGGAAGCCTGCTAAACAACCAGTGGGGCCACTGGATGATCGAGATGCAAAGGAGCACTCAAGGATAATAAGGTCATTGCAGAGAAAATAAACGAATTCCTTGCATCGGTCTTCATGGCTGAGGACATGAGGGAGATGCTCAAATTTGTCTCCAAAAAAGAATGGCTCAGGTTTGGGAAACTATCCCAGGTTATAGCCCCCACTGCACGCTCCCTACATGCATTGGCTCTTGCGGAGCCACCTCTTCCACCTCCCCGTGTGTAAACATGTATCCACTGAAAATTTCAGAGGGTACACGTTTAAACACACATTTTAACATCGCTACCAGATTAAGGTGTCAGAGGAGGTTCTGAAACCAACAGATATACTAAGCAGTAATAGGTTACCAGAACCAGATGGCATTCACCCAAGAGTTCTGAAAAAACTCAAATGTGAAATTGAGAGCTACAACACAATTTGTAACCTATCCTTCAAATCATCTTCTGTCCCAAACAACTGAAGGATAGCTAATGTGACACCAATTTTTAAAAAAGGGCTCCGCAGGTGATTCTGGCAATTACAGGCAGGTAAGTCTAACTTCAATACAGGAAAACTGACAAACTATAGTAAAGAACAGAATTGTCAGACACATAGATGAACATAATTTGTTGGGAAAGAATGAACGTGGTTTCTGTAAAGGAAAATCCTGCCTTGTCAATTTACTAGAATTCTTTGAGGGCATCAACAAGCATGTGGACAAGGGAAATGGTATACTTAGATTTCCAGAAAGCCTTTGACAAGATCCCTCACCAGAGGCTCTCAAGCAAAGTAAGTTGACATGGAATAAGAGGGAAAGTCCATTCATGGACTGGTAATTGGTTAAAATATACAAAACAGAGGGTAGGAACAAGAATGTCATTTTTCAGAATGGAGAGAGGTAACTAGTGGTGTCCCACAGGGATCCGTATTGGGACCAACCCTATTCAACATATTCATAAATGATCTTGAGAAAGGGGTAATCAGCATGGTAGCAATGACCACAGATGATACAAAATTACTCAAGAATGTAAAGTCCACAGCAGACTGTGAAGAGCTTCTAAAGGATCTCAAAACTAGATGACTGGGCAACAAAATGGCAGATGAAAATCAATGCTGATAAATGCAAAGTAATGCATATTGGAAAACAATCCCAACTATATAATGGGGTCTAAATTAGCTGTTACTACTCAAAAGACAGTCCTTCGAGTCATTCTGAGTAGTTCTCTGAAAATATCCACTCTATCTGTGGTGGCAGTTCAAAAAGCAAACAGAATGTTGGGAATCATTAAGAAAGGGATACATAGTAAGATAGGAAATATTATATTGCTTCTATATAAAGCCTTGGTACACCCACATCTTGAATACTGTGCGCAGATGTGGTTGCCTCATCTTTAAAAAAATATATCTATCTATCTAGATAGATAGATATAGATAGATATTTTATACATAGGAATTGGAAAAGGTTCAGAAAAGGGCAGCAAAAATGATTAGGGGTATGGCATATATACTCCCATATAAGGAGAAATGAATAAGACTGGGACTTTTCAGCTTGTAAAAGAGACAACTACAGGGAGGTATGATAGAGGTCTATAAAATCATGACTCGTGTGGATAAAGTAAAGACAGAAAAGTTATTTACTTCTTCACATAACACAAGAACTAGGGTCATCAAATGAAATTTATAGGAGCAGGCTTAAAATAAACAAAAGGAAGTATTTCTTCACAGAAAGTATTGTCAACCTGAGGAACTCCCTGACAGAGGATGTTGAGAAGGGTAAGGCTATAACAGGGTTCAAAAAAAGAACTAGATAAATTAATGAAGGATAGTTCCATCAACAGCTATTAGATAGGATGGTCAGGGATGGTGTTCCTATACTCTGTTTGTCAGACCAGGGAATGGGCAACAGTGGATGGATCACTTGATGATCACCTGTTCTGTTCATTCCCTCTGGGGCACCTAGCACTGGAAGACAGGATACTGGGCTAGTGGACTTTTGGTCTGACCCAGTAAGGCTGTTCTTATATTAGATGTGAATTTTGCCCCTCTGTAAACATGCTGCACTTGTTGAAAGTGTAATGCTGGAGCGTTTATGGCCCTAACTATCTGTTTACATCTGGGCCAAGTGTAAGTGATTATATCTGTGTAAATGACTACATAAGGTATAAGGCTGTGGAGCATGATCTTGCTTGATCTGGCTCTTTCCCAGCCCGATACTGATACTCTCTGCAAATTGTGCAGCATGTTTGCTTACCACAGGGCTATCCTGGTTGTCAATAAGCTCAGAAAGTTTGGTGCTGGATTTCTGCCGTTTTGGTTTATTCCTTTCTCCAATATACCCAGAGTTGTTTTCTTGTAATTTTTCTACTTCCTGAGGAGTCAGGATACAATCTTCAAGGTTTCCGAATCCAGAAGGAATGTTTTCTTTGTTAATTACCTCTCTGAGGAAGGAAAATTACATTGCAACAAACTGTTTTTATAAACACAGTCCTATTGCATTTATGCCAATGGCAGAGAAATGCATTATGCTGAATGGTGCTATTCTGGAATTGTCTCTTAAACCCCATAAAGCCAGCATCTATATTTCATCCTATTACAGGAAACACAATACATGCAGTGACATCCTAAATCCTGTCTAGGAGTTAAAAACAAGTACACTACATATCATGAGAAAAAATGGTGATCAGCACTTGGGACCTGACAACTCCCACCAAAGTCAGTGGAAAGAATGGATCAGCCCCTTGCTGTACTAGTTATTTTTATCAAGTTGTGTGGGTTAACTTTCCCAGAGACAAATGTTTGTGTGGTTTTTTTTTGTTTTTAGCATCTAACAACTTCTAGTAATTTCCAATACAAACTGAAAGCAATATTTGGGCAAATTCTTGGGGAAAGAACATGAGGCATTTCCATGGCATGCTCTCTTCCCCCTCTCCCCTTTGTGTGTGTGGGGGGGGGAGAAGGGTGACAAGTAACAGACGATGGGATGAGAATGAAAATGTTTCATCAACAATAACTGTGCTAGAGGACTGTATGATGTGTTGTGCTGTGTGGAAATGTATTAGCTTGCTTTAATGTTCCTTATTAGACACTGTGATAAGTTCTTGTTTTGTCTAGTCAGATGTGTGCTTTCCAGAAATGTCATCTATGCTCATCTTTGCCTCCTTGCTTAGGATGCTAGAGATCTTTTGCTAGCTCCCTTTCCCTGCAGTTGTTCTTCTACAGTGCCACTATGTGCAATAACAAAGAGACTTTCAAAAATGCACACTTCACTGTATTTCTTCTATTTGTATATCAGTACGTATTTCCTTCCTCCCAACTTCTATGCTCCCTTTGCCTAAATGCACATCTATCATGCCAGAGATGGAAGGCTGGAATGGTGAGTAATGGGCTGTCAGCATCCACAGCACTTTTATGCAGCAAAATTCTGCTTTCAGTAACATTAGTAAAGTTGCTCTAGTGTGGCACTGTGTAAATAAGATAGGAGAAACTGATCTTGAAGTGTGATTAGTCCTCACGAAGGAGAAAGTATTCTGAATTTTTTAAATGCTCTAGTTATTTTCTAGGTCACAAGTCGTTTCTATGCTTTGTCTCTGGAAAAGGTAGATGACAGAAAATTAAAACATCTCTAGGTAAAGGCTATCAGAGCCACTTAACTTTGTGCAATTATTTTTAACCCACTCAGATGTAATTCATTACACTTAGACTGTAGATTGTATAGTGTGCAAAATATAAGCCCATGCATGCATTTACGCAATATTATCTTAGCTGTATGCTGCCATAATTTTCTGTGGCTTTAGATCGGTGTCCAGACGGCAAGGAGATTAAAAAGCCAGCCAAAATAAAAAAGGACTCAAATGAAATTTTCAATTTTTCACAATTTACTATAATAGATTCCAGGACAATTTATCTCCATGAAACAACTGAAATGACCAGTGCCATTAAATTATGACTTTTCATTTACTTTAAAATCAATGTCTGCAGCTTTAGGATCAATACATTAGGATCAATACAGTACTGAAGAGAAAGAAACTAGAAAGCACCAGTGGCAAATACACAGTGCAATGAATGCAGAAAAAAACTGCAATGCTACATATGTTGCCAAACGTACACCAGCCCATCTCTGACAAGCCCGTCAGAAATGTTTTTATTGTGATAATTTTCTCAGCTACTTGAACATTCCATCTTTACCAAAAATCATAGTGCATTCTCCAGCACTGACAATTTTTAAATCAAGATTTTTCTATAAGACATGCACTAGCAATGATTTTGGGGACGTTCTTTGGCCTGTGTTATGTACAATGGTCCCTTTTCGCTTTGGAATATATGAATCTATATTCCCGTATGTCAAGAAGCACGGATTCCAATTTTTGAGCCTGGCTGCCTAAAGTTAGGCTCCTATATAAAAGTGACTTGATTTAAAAGAAGATAATATGGCCTGCAGATTCAGTAACATTTGTGGGTGCTCAGCAGCTCTAAAAATAATGCCATTTTTATAAAGGCACCTATAACATGCATTTAAGAACCTAACTTGAGGCCCTTAATTATGCAAACACTCAGGGCCTGAATTTCAAAATGTTGGCCATAGTATACAGTTGTATTCAGTTACTGCCCTACAAAAACAGAAATATTTAAATTTCCCCTCATGCACTCATACTTCATATTCTTAGGACGAAGATTTCCATATATGTATTTTGCAACAGTTTAGACTGTGCAAACATCTTGCCCACTGAAAAATACTTTATTTTTTCAAAGTGGAGAAAGGTCACATTTTTCCCTTTCACTAAAAAAATCCTTATATGTGTGTGGACACCACCTCTGTTAAGAATGCAATGGTGACAGATCTATGTGCTGTCATTAGGAGTATTATGTACAACTAATCCTTGCGATGCATTAATTTGATCCCAATTTTGCAGCTGTTTTGTTATACAAAGGCATTTGAAAATATTATTTTTATCCAGTATTAACATGCAAGAACTGATTTATTTCCATGGATGGTGTTATTTACAGATAGATACATATAATTATAACCAAAACTGTACACTATTTTTAGGCCAACACCTTTCAGCCCGTTTCACAATGAATTACCACAAGGTCCTGGTTCTGCAATTCACAGCTCCAAATAAGTCAATGAAGAGGCACAGGTGCAACAATCATTTGCAGAACTGTGGCCATGCTTTAATAATGGAGCTACCAACAGCTTTGCCTATTTAATGGTTGTGATTATGAGGCTATCAACCAAATATAATTTTAAAGGAAAAGAAATTATCATACACGTCTCTGTTTCGTTGAGCTTCATCCTGCTCTTTGTGATGCCTCCTCCTCTGCCTGGAGGACACATTAGAAGAGGCAGACGATGTTCCTGACTCAGAGTCTTCTGAACTCTGCCCACCCGAGCCATGAGTATCAAATATATGCTGTTCCACTGCTGAGCGGATCGTCTTCTCTAAATAGCTGTCAAGATGAAAAATGTCAACTGAATTTACAAACTTACCAGAAAACCTCTCTTTTTTTAAACATTACAATTTTTAATAACCGCAGTAGTGTTGAAAACATACTAAGAATTGTATAGACAACTGTATAGACATCGTAAGACATCTGCCACATTTTTTCAGCTGAGGGAGCCTAAAAATGAGGCATCTAAAAAAAAGTGACCCCACTACTTTCAATAGCTGCTATGGATGCTCAATACTTCTGAAAATGAGTCCGTTCTTATTTAGGAGCCTAGCTGTAGCCTCCTGATTTAACAGAATGAAGAGCTTATATACACTATTTTGAACAAAGACTTTAAGACTGAAGTGAATAGATAACCCACACTAAAGTTTTTTTGTTTGGGGGGATTTTTTTTTTTTGTTTTAAAGTTTATATTTAAATTCACTCCCAGTTTTGAAGAAGAGAGTGAGAGGGTTGAAAGAGATACAACATAGGGAAAACCACAATCACTTCATGCTAGGTGACTCATGACAACTCCCCAAGGTAGGGGGTGTTTTTGGTTTAGATAGCTGCTGTGAAAAGTATCTTTTTACATGAGCTGGTATGTACTCAAGGAATCCAGGCCGATATTCAATACCCTGCCTATCAGTTCACAGGAACAGGACAGTCAGATAGAATATCTGGATGGTACAACCTGTCTGAATAACAAAAAGCAAATGGGTCAAATCTGACATTGCCCAGCAGCCATTGCAGTAACCAGCACCCTGCCAGCCCTACCTCGGGGGGGGGGGGGGGGGGGGGGGGGGGGGGAAGGGAAGCATTTTGGTAAACGTATAACTGCTAAAAATTGGTGCGGCCAGACGATTACTAAAATAACAACTGATATCTAACAATCCTATTTTATATATGTACACACAAAAAAGTGTCCAATTCTGATCTCATGCTCTTATCACTGATGCAGCTTCATTGATTTCAGTGGAATGACTCCTGTTTGATTCTTGTATGAGACTGGAATCAGAGCAGAGAGCCGCAGGGACTGTTTTAAACCACTCTGCTGTGTGCCTGAGGGTCCTGGCAATGGGTCCATGGGCTGTATTTTGTCCAGCCCTGCCATAAGGTCACCAAAGAGTTTATAAACTTGTTGCTAACCACTTTATTATCTGAGCTTGTAAACCCTGTAAAGCACTTTTTCTCTGGGCAGTTCTAGGCTGTTATAGAAAAATAAAAGAATAACATAAGATGTTTAAAATGTTAAGCAGACAACAAATGACAGCAACAAAATTTAAAAACAGAGTCACTTACTCTCCAGTAGCAGGAATATTACTGCTGACTTGGGATACATGGGCACTGTGGAAAGGGAAGAAAGATCTAATTACCAAAGTACTGTCATGGAACACCTGAAGGGGAACTTTGGCTTGTTTTCCTCTCACTGCCTTTTCTTACACACTACAGAATCTCATAAATTAAAAGGTATGATCCACCAATGGGAATTCATTTCCTGGAATTACATATGCACACGACAAGTTTCTGACATTTCCCATACTGTCTGACTCACACTATTAGAATGAACATTTGGGCAAGGCTAGTGCACTCAAAACTGGATTGCTTGTCATTCACTACCAAGAGACTGCAGTCAAAAGGAAGGTATTTTAACTATAGAACATTATGGTTCTGCTATTGAATATTCTACAGCTAGGGATGTTAGATATCGAGTAATTGAATAATCATGTAACTGCATCAAAACTCAAGAGGTTACACAATTATTCGATAGTCCCCAGGGGCAACCCGGCAGCCAGTGCACTCCCAGCCCCACTCCCAGGGAGCCCCCTTCCATACCGAGACTGCTGCCTCTGTATCAGAAGCAGCAGTGTGGGATGACAGCAACCTCTGTCCACAGGGGGCCAAGTTTCCCGCTGACAGAGGCTGCTCCAGTATCCTACAAAGCAGTCTCTGTCCACAGCGAGCCTGGGCCTCCCATGGACAGAGGCTGCTCCACGGCAGCAGCTCCAAGGCAGCTCTGTTGAATCCGGTGATCTTGGGAAGCCGGATCCGGCCTCCCCTCCTGCTTGCTGCCCTTGATACAGAGGAGGCAAGGGGGAAGGGAGGGAGAGAGAGAATGCGTGTAGTCAATAGGATTAACCAATAAGCTCAGGGTTATCAGTTAATCATGTAGTCAACTACACACGGACATCCCTATCTGCAGGTCACACTTAATTTACTCAAGCTCTGTTCTTTTCAATCAAGATTTCAAAACGTGCACTGTGGTGAGGCGGAGTGGAACCCCACCCTGAGCCTTGGTGGAAGGAGGCCTGCTCCCCCCACCATCTTGCCAGAAGTTGGGGGTGGGACAGGAAGCACAAAATGCAGGCCTGGGTGCTTAGTTGGGGCCAAATTCCTTTCCTGGGAGACCTGAGTTGGGACAGTGCTACAGACCTAACAAAACCGAGGACTGGCCAGGACCACAGACAGACCCTAACCCAGAGTAGCTGCCAACCCTGACAGAAATTCCAGCCCTGAATGACCCACAGGACCTGCTACTGAGCCAGATATGCTGGGAGGGAGAATTAGGAAGTGGCCCAGCAATAGCCAAATGTTAGTGTGGCTGAGACAGTGCCCATGAGTGAGTCAGCATGCTGCACTCCAGATCCACACTGACCCAGTGGCAGAGCAATCCGGCACTGTTAGAGCCCTGGGCTGGGACACAATGGAGCGGGTGGCCTGCACACCTCCCCCCCAGAATTAGGAGACCTGTCTGTTGCCCTGCCCTGAGCCAAGGTCTGGGCTCACTGATCGCTTGTTTAAAGGCTCAGCATGCACTACTGCTGCGTGCCCCAAGTGATGGCTAGGCTTACGCACTGTGTGCTCGGCCTGACTATAGGCCCAAGCCCCTGAACTACTGGTGCGACTGACTCCCTGTGTGCAACTGAGCCAGGTGTGTGTAATGAGGCGAAGTGGCCGCCCACTGTCCCACAGAGGAGAAACCCCTCCCTGAGTCACATCCCCAATGGAACTACATGCACATTATAAAGGGATTTAATATTTAACAGGCTTTCAACTACTTACCGGGAAAAGGCAACACACATTTCCTTTTCGTAAATCCCTCCCTTCCCCGATGTTTTCCATGTTCTTAGATCCCCCAACTAGGGATGTTTGCATATAGTCATGTAAACAAGTAACGACTACAGGCATTCCTCCCCTCCTCCCCACCTGCTGCCTCTGTATCAGAGGGAGCAAAGGGAGAGGGGGAGGCAGGAGCTGGTGCCTATAAGGAACCAGCTTTTAAGCTGTCTCTCCAAGAGCACCAGATCCCATGGAGCCAGCTACTCCCCCACCCTCACCCTGGAACTGCTGCCTCTGACAAAGATACAGCAGCATGGAGAGTAAGGGGGGCAGGCAGGAGCCAATGCACACGGGAAGCTGACTTTCAAGTCACTTCCCCACACGTATCACCTCACAGGGAGCCACCTGCCCCCCTTTGCTGCCTCCCACAAAGGCAGTGGAGGGATGAGGCAGGCAGGAGCTGCTGCTTTAGAAGAGCCATCTTAAAAGCTAGCTCCCCATGAGAATTGGCTTCATGGAGCTGCCTCCCCATCCCTCCCTGTTGCTGCCTCTATTAGAAGCAGCAGCATGGGACAGGGAAGCGGGGGCAGGTGGGTTGCCGGAGCAGCCCGTCTTTGGGGAGCTTGGGCCCTCCGCAGACAGGAGCTGCTGCCACCCCTGCTGCTACCTGTATCAGAGGCAACAGCGTGGTGTGGCAGGGGGCTCCCTGGGAGTGGGACTGGGTGGGAGCAGGCTGGCTACCGGCCCTGTCCCTGGGGTCTACCAAACAACACTGGTCTACAATTTTTTTAGAAGTCGTCTGCTTCAGAGATAAAATGTGCTATTTATTATGTATTTTGATATGCTGAATTCAAATATGACAATTAAAACAACCGATTGGCTACTGTTTCCAAGGTATTTAAGTTTTTACATTTTACGTCTATGTATATTGTGTAGATAGTAGAGTTTTAATCATAAATTGTAAACCTAGGTCTTTTCATGTGTTATGGCTGCTTTACATGATAATATTTCACCTGTCCTGTTTATGTAACACTTTAAAAATCAGCAAAAGGGTTATATAAATAAAATTTATTATGAAACAAAAAGCAAAAAACTATTATGTACATAGTTTAGTCCTATTCAGCGCTTCTTGGCTTGTTTCTTGTATTCATTAAATGGAGCACCTTCCATGAAGAAGCATGGGACAAGATCCTTTTGACGGTCACGGAACATGGAAACCCTAACATCACCTGCCAGGAGATTCCACTGCTGTAGTCTGGAGCCCAACAGCTCTGCCTTACTCTTGGGTAGTTCCAAATCCCTGACAAGGTCATTCAGTTCACCTTGTGTTATGAGGTGTGGTTCAGAGGAGGAGGATGGGAGAAAATGTGGGTCCTGTGACATTGATGGTTCAGGACCAGAAGTTTCATCCTCTTCCTCTTCCTCGTCTGACTCAAGTGAATGATTCTGGTGCATCAGGAACCGGCACTCCTTCTCCGTGGGGTACTGGGCGTACAGCTGATGGAATGTTTGGATAATGCACAGTCCACTTTTTCTTCTTTGACACACCTTTCCCAACTGGAGGCACCATGCAGAAGTAACAATTGCTGGTATGATCTGTTGGTTCTCTCCAAATCATTGGCACTGCAAAAGGCATAGATTTCCTTTTCCTGTTCAACCACTGGTGAAGATTTGTTGCACAAGTGTTGCAGCATATGTGTGGGGCCCACCTCTTGTCCTGATCTCCAATTTTGCAGCCAGAATAAAGGTGATAGGCTTTCTTAACCATAGTGGTTATACTGCACTTTTGTGATGCAAAAGTCACTTCACCACAAACATAGCAGAAGTTATCTGCACTGTTCACACAAGTAGGAGGCATCTCTGCTCACTTTGGCTAAACAGAAATGTGTCCCTTTGAAAAATCAAACACTGACAAATAAGAGAGCATGACACTGTATGATTTCTAGAGCTGATATAGGGCAATTTGTTCAGCAGAGTGATGTAAGCTTCGTTATGATTGCATCATCCATGACTTCTAGGAATAACATGATGCAATTCATATCATGTATGACGCAATACCAGCTTTAGATTGCATCATTCATTGTTTTGCCTAAAAAGCAAGTACTGTCCAAACCCAGTCATAGATTTATTCATAGATCCAGTCAAAGATGTATTTTAGTCATTTCTGGTTTAAACTGAGATCCCTTCCCTTTATAACTCACTTATCCTCCACCATTCCCAAGTCAAGGGTCGTATATACTGACGCAATAGCATATCTTGAAAACTAGAGCTAATCAACAATTTTAAGCATCATTTTCATTCTCAGTGACCCAGAATTAGTAAAGTTTGACTACATTTATTTCAGAAGCATTTTGGCTGTCGAGCAGTGTAATCCTGTAACTGGTAAAATTTGGTACAGTTACATGATTACCGAATTATAAACTATATCTAATATCCTTAACCCCAAACCCTTTTTTCTTCCTTTTTTCTCGGTCTATGAGCCTAGAAAAGTCAGCAGAGAAAAGTCGGAAAAAGATACACAAATTGCAAACTGCAATTTGCGTATCTTTTTCCGCTTTTTTCCCCTGAAAGAGGCTTTTCTGAAATTTGGCCCATCTACAGGGCCAAATTTCGGAAAAAACCTCCTCTTTCGAAACATCCCTTCTTCCTCTCACCAAGAGGAATACAGGGATGCTGAAAGAACATGCCCACTTTTTCGGAAACTGTTCCAAAAAAGCGGACGCGTTCCTTGGATGTGGCAGAACTTTTCTGGGATACTGCTGGTATTCCAGAAAAGCTCGGCACTCTAGACATAGCCTAAGTCTGACTCCAAGCTCAGGAAGAAATAAAAACCTAATTCTAGTTGTCACCACTCACTGTTCAAAGCACTTTCAAGTAAGGTGAAGTGCCAGATGACCATTACTCCTCTGCTTTCTAACTTAAGGTCAGATTAGACTAGGCCTAACAAAGTTGCACCCCTTTCTTGCACCATCAGAATCATAGAACCCTAGGGTTGGAAGAGACCTCAGGAGGTCACCGAGTCCAACCCCCTGCCCAAAGCAGGACCAACCCCAACTAAATCATCCCAGCCAGGGCTTTGTCAAGCCGAGACTTAAAAACCTCTAGGGATGCAGATTCCACCACCTCCCTAGATAACCCATTCCAGTGCTCCTAGTGAAACAGTTTTTCCTAATATCCAACCTAGACCTCCCCCACTGTAACTTCAGACCATTGCAGAATGAGGAGCAATCTGTCACCACTGAGAACAGCTTCTCTCCACCCTCTTTGGAACCTCCCTTCAAGAAGTTGAAGGCTGCTATCAAATCCCCCCTCACTCTTCTCTTCTGCAGATTAAATAAGCCCAAATCCCTCAGCCTCTCCTCATCAGTCAAGAATGTTCCCATTGCTAAGCTCTGTGGATAAGAAGGAACAAGAGATTTTATTCCTCCTGTTCATCACACCTACAATATTAAACAAACCAAATAAGAGAGCTTAAATGGTGCATTTGGCTTTATTCTCTTTTCACCAAGAGAATTAGTAGCAGGGTTGACTAGCGTACTGAGAAATAAACTGCTAGATTACAAGAGGGACTTTTCAAAGTCTCTCCCCCAAATTCTTCATTTACTGTGCCATTCTAAAAGATATTTACTATTTTTAACGTATACGTGCAAGGGCCACCCTTTCATTGTTGATGATTCAACAATGGCTATTACTTTTAATCAATCAGTTTCTAAGATCTCCCTCTTTTCTCTAACCTCCCTCTAGCTTCCCTGCAGAGACCTGTTGCCAAGCAAAAGTCTGGAGCACTCACTCACCTCAAACATCAGGCACACTGTCACTTCACTAAGAGTGGAAGGGCCAGGGGATTGAAATAGGTATGAGGAGATAAATAAAAAAAGTGTCACAAAAGGTCATCCAACAGCATGTCTCTACAGGTCAAGGATAGTGATGTTAGGTACGGGTAATTAAATAGTTGGGAAACCACACAAAATATTGTCAGTTACTTGACTATTCTATAGTCCCCAGGGGCAGGGCCAGCAGCCAGTGTGCTCCTGGCCCCAATCCTGGGGAGCCCTGATACCCCACACTGCTGCCTCTGTGTTAGAGTCATCAGAGCAGGGTGGCAGGCAGAGCTGGTCTGCAAGGGAAGCCAGTTTAAAAACCAGATCCCCTTGTGGACCAGCTGCCTGCCGCCCTGTGCTTCTGCCTCTGATATAGAAGCAGAAGCCCCTATCTTTGGGGGCGGGGGGAGGGTCTGAGCTCCCCATGGACAGAGGCTGCTCCAAATCCCACGGAGTAGCCTCTGCCGTTCCAAGCCTGGATTTCTGTTTCAAGTTCTCCTCATGGGCATTGGCTCCTACTCCCCCCACCTACCCCTTGCGGCCTCTGATACAGAGGCAATGAGGGGTAGGAGGGAATGAATGTTGTCGATAACATTAACCAATAAGGCAAAGCTTATCCGTAAACCATTTAGTCGACTACATGTCACCATCCCTTGTTGAGGGCAGAACTACTGCAAACCTACATGCTGCAGATAAGTCTCTCTTTATGGTTTTAGTCCCGCCAGTGATTCAGTGTGTACCTACAACCACCTTGTTTTGCGTAAATTAACACAATGCATCCACATACACTGCTCCCTTCAACTATGTCTTCACTTGTGCATTCTGACTTCTACTCAAGATACAGTTTCTCAGAGACACAAAGCACATGTATAGTTGATGGTCTATTCCATGTATACATGAATATTTTACCTATAGAGTACCCAAATAGTTGTATATTTCAGATTAATATATTTATCATTTGTAGGCCTGCCAACAGGAGAGGGACAAGGGGGTAAGTGTCCCACGACTCAACAATTCAAAAGGGCTCGGGGCTCCTGCCTGGCACTACTGCATCTGTAGCCAGAGACCCGAGCCATTTACATTGCCACCAAAGCCCTGGGCAGTGTGCGCCGGGTGGCACTTAGGGCTGGCTGTCCCAACCCTGCATTTTGCCTGAGGCCCTGACCCTTCCAGAAGTGCAGAGCTACTCCCCGCACCTTGCCTAGAAGTCCAGCAATTTTGTTGGTGCCTGTGATCAATTGCACCAACTTATTGTGCTTAATATTGCCCTTACACATACACAAGAAACAGATATAGAGGAAGACTCTCCTCAGCACACATGTAGGTGATATCTAGTAGGGTTGTTAAAAATGTGTGTTATTGACTAACCATGTAACCACTGAAAATTTCAGCAGTTACAGAGTTACACGCAGGGTGGCAGCCAGCTCCTTGGGAGCATGCGCATGCTGGGAGCTGGTTTGTAAGCCAGCTCCCGGCACACATTGGCTCCTGCCTACCACCCCATGCTCCTGCCTCTCTATCAGCATTTAGTGGGGAAGCAAGTGGCTGTATCAGAGGGAGCCAGATTTTAAGCCACCTCTCCATGGGTACCGGCTCCTGCTTGCTACCCCACTCCAGGGAGAGGGGCTGCAAGCTGTGTGCAACAGTTTGGGTAACTGATAAGCTCATGCTTATCTGTAATGGGGATGTTAGATAGTGTGTACTGAATAATTGTGTAACTGCATCAAATGTTAATGGTTACATGACTATTTCATTGTCCCTGGGGGAGGGGCCAGCAGACACTGCACTCCTGGCCCCACTCCCGGGGAACCTCCAGCCACCCTGCGCTGCTGTCTCTATATCAGCTGTGCTGGCATCCCATGGAGCAGTCTTTGTCCAGAGCGAGCCCGGGGCCCACTGCGGTCAAAGGCTGCTCGGCAGCAGCAGCCCCATCCGTGGGAGGGGAGCGAGCGCCGCGTGGACAGAGGCTGCATCGGCATCCCATGGAGCCTGGGCTTGTCGTGGGCAGAGGCTGCTCCATAGCAGCCTCCCCTGCTCCCCCCTGCTGTCTCTGATAGTGGTGGTGGGGGAGCAAGTGGCTTGTGAGAGCTGATAACTATGGGAAGCTGGCTTGAAAGCCAGCTTCTGGCATGTACTGGCTCCCACCTGACCCCCCTCCTCACCTTCTGCACTGCTGCCTCTCTATCAGACAGCGGTGGGGGAAGAGGCGGCTCAGTAGATCTGGTGTTCATGGGGAGCTGGCTCCTCCCACCTCCCCCTTTTGCTACCTCCGATACAGGATCATTGGTTAATCGTGTATTCAATTACACAGTGACATCCCTAATCTGTAACCCTTTTGAACAGCTCCACACTTACATCCCTAATATCTAGATGATTAGCTGAATTTATCATGACCATTACTGATCATACATATTTGATCACTACTTGCTATCTACCCACACACTCTAGCCCAGGGGGCGGCAGCCTGTGGCACACATGACATAAGTGACACGTGCGCCGATTTTCACTGGGACGCAAGCCTCCCCGCTGGATCTACACCGAATACGTCCCAGAAAGCACCGCCAGATATTTCACTATTTCATGAGAAGCAGTGACCGAGAAATGGCTCCATGCCATTGCTCCTTACGCGGTGCAGCAGCCTCCTCCCCGCCCCACAGAGTGCGTAAGTGGCTCCACTGGAGCTTTACTAGAGGGCAACCAGGATAGCTTCCAGTAGCACGTGGTTTCTGGCCACTTTGCCACCCACTGCCACAACACTGGGCACCTCACAGCCCCTTCCCTCCCCACACAGGACTCCGGGCCAGCTGTGCCACCGCCTCCTCCTCCAAGCCGCCGCTGCTGGGGGGACCTCTGCACCTTGGGAGCTGCCAGCGGCAGAGCGGGTGGCACGGAGCTGAACATGGGGCAGTGTGCTGAGATGCTACAGGAGGCCAACAAGGCCTTTTGCAGCAGCAACTTCAAGCTGGTGGCCAAGATCTACGGGCTGCAGCAGCTCAGCCAGCTGCAAGCTAAGTGAAGCCTCTCTGCCTGTGCTGGGGGACGTGCTGGCCCGTCCAGCCACACAGCTGCGGCCCTGGAGGTCTACAGCACCACCGCCCAGCTGGCCCACCTGTGGCCTGAGGAGTTGTGGGAGCTGACGAACAGTCTGGCACTCAGCCTGCATGAGAAGGTGCTGTGTCTGCTGCCCTGGCTTTTTTCTTTTTAAGTAAATGTTTAACTGCTTGAAATTTTAGCGGTTACACTTTTACACGCAGGGGTGGGGAGCAAGTGGGAGCTGCTGCTTGTAGGGAGCCGGCTTTTTAGCTGGCTCACCATGTCTTCCACCTAGCCCCCTCACCACCTGCGCTGCTGCTTCTCTATCAGAGGCAGCAAGAGCAGAGGAGGGGAAGGTGGCCCAAGTTTATCAGTTAATCATTTACACAACTCCAGGCTTACATCCCTAGTTTCAAGTCCATTAAACCTGCTATTTTCTGATGACACATACATATGGCAATTATTTGGGGGCATCTATTAAAAGGTCTAGTAACAAACTATAGCTTCTACCCCAGAGCCTATGCAAAACTGATTTTAAAATTAATTCACACTCTCTAGAAACTACCTCTTTATGTATTAAGCCTGGCCATATAAAAGAAACTGGATTTAACTTATTCTTGATCTTGTGATATTTTAATACTCTTTACTGGGCCTGTCTCTCAATAACATTTGGATTTTGCAGAAGTTTTCAGATATACTAAATTTCTTACAATTCCACAGTAATTGGCTTTCCATGCTATGTAATTTTGAAGCTTAATTAAAATGCACTGCTAAATTGGTTTGTTTATTCTATTCTGTACCATTAGCCAGGAAGTCAGGCCATTAAAAAAAAAACTTCTGATGGAACAAACAGAATTATGAGATCACTTTAGACCAGTGGTCTCCAACCTTTTTACACTCAAGATCACTTTTTAAATCTCAGAACAAGCAAAGATCTACTGCCCCACCCCTCCCCCCAAGACCCCACCCCTTCCTTGAAGCCGCGCCCTCTCTATTCTCCTCCTCTCCATCACTTGCTATCCCCAGCCCCTATACACTCTATACTGCCACTTTTTTTTCCCCGACTCTTCTGTGGGAAGAGATTTTTCCAACATTTGGCCTGTCTAGACTGGACCAAATGTCAGAAAAACCCCTTTTGGCAGCCCCCTTATTCCTCGTGGAACGAGAAACATAGGGGTTACCGCAAAAGCATGTTTGCTCTTCCACTAAAAAAAAACAGAAGAAGAACAAACGCATCCCTGGATGCAGAAGAGTTTTTCCGGGATATCTCTGGAATCCTGGAAAAACTCCTGCAATCTTGCCGTACCCTCAGCGGGTTGAGGCAGGATGTGTGGGCTCTGGGGTGGGAATGAGGGATTTGGGTGTGGGAAGGGGTGAGAGGCGCAAGCTCTGGGAGGAAATTTGGATGCAGGAGGAGGTGGAGAAGGGGACGCTGGCTCGGGGAGGGGACTCCAGGCTAGGGAGTGTTGGGGTCAGATGCAGGGTTGGGGTACTAAGCAAGCCACAGGCTTGTGGATGTGAGGGTGCAGGAATTTGGGTTGGGGTATGTGAGGGGCTCAGGGCAGGGGGTTCCAGTGTATGACAGGCTCAGATCTAGGGTCTGGGGGGTGCAGGAGTGTTATAATGCTGTGGCCAGATGGGGGCTTGGCCCCAGCTGGGGGTTTGTTGGCCAGGCTTCATTTTTAAATAAAAGACTATGTCAAACACAAAAAGTTTCTGCATTATCTTTATTTATGAGAAGGGCAGGGAACGTTTTTGAGTCAGGGTCACTGACCCACAGAAAAAAGTCAGTCAGCTGGGGCCACACAAGGGAGATGCAAAAAACCACACACACACACCACACAAACAAAAGCCCCCAAAAAAACCACCCCCCCCCACAACTCCTCCAAAAATCCCCACGCCTCACTAATGTGGCCCCAATTGTGCTGGTGGGAGCAGGGGACGTGGTACTGGGAAAGAGTATTAGTGGGTGCTTGGGCAGGGTGGCAGTGGGGGCAAGGGACAGGGTTCTGGGGTAGGGACAGGGTGCCAGTGGGGGAGAGGGGGCAGGGTTCTGCAGCAGGGGATAGGGTGCCTGTGGGAGCAGGGAGTCCCCTGCACCCGCCTCCTCCCAGGACTCCTCTCCCCTCCCCCCGCAGAGCAGGGAAGCCCCAGCGGGCACCTCCTCTGGGGCCAACTTCCCCCCTCCCGCAGAGAAGGATGCACCTGGGCTGAACACCATGACCAACTGGCCAGACAGCCCTCCTCTTTGCTCCAGCCCAGCTGCCCTGTGCTCAGCCTGGGGAGGCTGCACCGCTCTCCTGCTGGCCAGGAAGCCCTTCCTCTTTGCTCCAGCCCAGCTGGAGCAAGGCACAGCCTCCCCCAGCTGAGCATGCTCCAGCTGGGCTGGAGCAAAGAGGAAGGGCGTCCTGGCCAGCAGGAGAGCAGTGCAGCCTCCCCGGGCTGAGCGCAGGGCAGTTGGGCTGGAGCAAAGAGGAGGGCTGCCTGGCTAGCTGGCCATGGCGCTCAGCCACGGTGCACCACGCTCCACATGCGCTGGAGCAGAGGGAAAGCGACCCGATCAGCTGGAGCACGGAGCAGCCTGCTCCGCCACAGCCAGCTGGCCGGGGTATTTCAGCCCTCCCGACCCAACAGATCCCACCACAGCTACTCACCTGTGTTGCTGCTCCATGAGTAGCTGCTCCACAAAGAGTGCCAATTCAAAATTAGTTGTGCGCAGGCACACAGTCCAGAAGGAGCTAAAGATCGACTCAGAGCCCCTGCAATCAACCGGTAGATCGTGATCTACCGGTTGGTGACCATGGCTTTAGACTGTTAGGCACAAACGGTATCTGTGTATTTCTGCCTATGTTAATAATCTCCAGTAAATACATGGAAATATTTAATGAGAAATTCTCAAAAAGCTAACAGCTAAGAAATACTTCTGGTAACATATTCTTAGGGGTTTTCTGAACTTCTTGGGTGGCCGAAATCACTTTGTCCTCAGCTTCGTGCTTCACAAGGCACGCTATGAATGCCCAAAGCACATTACACAGTAAGACATGACAAGTAATTAATTGCCTCCAAAGAGCAGCTTTGTTCATTAAATCAGTAACACAATCTGAACTCATGTCCTGCTTGGTTAATAATTTGTTCCTTCTCTGTTTGACACATTGATAAATGCAGTTGATTATTTTCATTACATTATACTTCTGTAGCTCCTCCCCATGACCACTGACATTTGGAGAGCCATCCAGTTCTGGGGCTTTATTCCACCTCACCCTCGGAACCAGCCTAGTCCACAAACACCAACCCCTTGCTGACTGCACAACTCCCTTTTATTTCTTTCTGGGGGGGGGGGGGGGGGGGAAGAGATCTGAATCAATAGTGTCTTTCAGTGTTATCTTACATCCAACTCACTCAACTTACAGCCTAACTCTCATGAGTGCATCAGCCTCTCCCAGATGCACGATGCACTCTGTCACCTCATTGTACCTTTTCCCATGCCTAGGGAAAAAATATTTACTTCATGGGCCACAAACTCTAGTTCCCTGTCCATCTCAGACAACTGATGCTAAATTTTTCTAGCACTATTCCATTAATTCAGGGCAAGCCATTAATATTTAGCTACATCAAGGCCAAAACATTCAGACCTGGGTGCATAAAGGTAGGTTTCTAAGTTCATATGTAGGTACCTATTTATGGGCATCATTTACAGGTACTGAGCAACCCCAGATCTTATTGCTATTACTCCCAGGGTCTCAATGAGGGTCATATATACGGTTCCATTTGGGCCCATTATGCAAGTGGATTTATTTCTGTTCAATAGCTGTTTTTATTTGAATTATTTTGAATCTCACCTAAATGTTACAAAGCTGGGCACGTTCATTGACAGGGACTAGATTTTCTTTGTGCACAAGGACAAAACAGGAGTAACTTAACTGAAATTAATGGCATTCCAGTGGTGCAAAACTGATTTAAAATGAGAATCTGACCCAAAGGATCTGTTACCAAAGAATAAGCCCTCCTTAGTCATTTCTGCCTCTCTTCTCCTTGTTTAAGTTATATTGCAAAGACACTGCTGACACTAATACAGGTTGGATCTCTCTGATCCAGCACCCTCAGGGTCTGACCAGTCCCAGAGGAGGGAGTTTGCTGGATCTGGGGAGGACATTTCTGGCTCCCCTGCCACCAGCCCTCCTGGCCTAGCCTGGCCTGCCAACCTTCTGGCAACCTCCCCACCTCCTGCTGGCCCTCCCGCCTCCACTGGGCTGCCAGCCACTACTCCTAGGGCTCCGGGACCCATCAGGCAGCCATGCGCCAGGGCTCTGGGACTCACTAGGCAGCTGCTGTGGCTCCCTACCCTACACCAAGCCACCGCCACGGCTCCCAATCCTGCCAGGTAGCCACGTGCTGGGTCTCCCAGCCTGCTGCCACGCACAGGGCAGCCCCGCCGTCAGCTCGCTGTGGGCAACCCGCTGCCCTGCCAGTCCCGCAAGGATACCTGCTTCTGGCCCTTCACCAGGACTCTCTGGTTCCTCAACATCTGTGCCGGATCATGGATGTTGCTGGACCAGAGAGTCCCCGTTTAGAGAGTTTCAACCTGTACAACAAAAGCTAGAAATTACAGCCTAGCATGAAAGTAGGAAGTCTGATAACAGCAGAGGCATACTTTGAGAACTAGTTACTACAGATTGAACCTCTCTACTCTAGAAACATCTGGTGTGATTTTAGTTGGTTGGATGTCCACTTATCGGGGATGTGGCCAAGTTTCCTGTGGTCCCATAAAGTTTGTTGATAGCCACCAACCTGGCTCTCAGTGTTCTGTACTGTTATTTAGGGCTAATTTACCCCCAAATGTTTTCTAATAACCCAGTAAGCAGGGGAAGTGTTGGTAATTCTGCTAGATAATATTCTCTTGTGACACCAGTCAGGTCCCAAGGGTGCTGGACTAGAGAGGTTCAATCTGTAGTGGGATATCTTTGAAAATTAAGTTTAAAAAACTGGGTGAGATTCTCATCTCTGCTCTAGATGCCCTGAGGATCTCCCCCCCGCCCCAACTTCCTGCAATGCAAGCACAGCAGGAGATAGCCATAAGGCAGTAGTCTGAGAACCCTATTACAACAAAACCAAGCATAGGAAGGTGGTTAGGAAGGGAGGTGGAGAAAGGATGCAATATAGATGCTGGGGTAGGTCTGCATCACACAGCTCTACAGAGACTCTGGGTAGTACTGTGGCCCTCAGAGCAGCCCAAGGATGTAGTCCTAACTTAGATAGGGCAGTCTAAAATTGTGCAGGAGTCCTCTCCAGCCCTCAAGGCAGCTCAGGACCTGGAGATTTCAAAGGTTGTTTAAGCCACATTAGCTCCACCCCACTTAGTCTACTACAAATTCTGTGTTTGTGTCTATTAGAAGCTGAAGAAAACAAACAAAGCATGTTCTTAACTCTGGTTAACTAACTTGGGTTAAAATAGCAACGAAGACCCAACAATCTGGTTTGAACCCAAGTGAGCAGCATGTAATCAAGCCCAGGGTGCCCTTCAGGCTTTAACTCGTGCTGTTAAACTGAACTCCAAGCCAAGTCTCCCTCTCTTGGCTGCTAATGTAATCCTAGTGAAGAACACACTTTTTTCCCCCCGCAGTGCAGATGTACTCTGAGAGGCACAGTCCAGCATTTCTCCTGTTGTGATTTGTAAGAGTAAAGCTACCAATGTGTAAATGAGGGTGATTTCATTTTACCTTTGGTCCCACCCTAACCCATAGCTCCCTCTGATGTCACAACAGGAAAAGCTAGGGTACCACAACTCTTCAGCTCTTTAATGAATCTTAGTCTTTTAATCTCAACTGAATATACTCTGTCACGATTATGATTTCAGCTTTCCAATATCCGCACCTTGTGTAAAGTTTATCATTTACTTATTATATTAGTCATATGATTAATGTTACTCAGGAATGACAATCTTCTTCTCTTCCACCCCAGGAATTAACAGAGGCACAGCAAAGCAAAAAGTATTATTGCCAAATATTAAGGATTGCAAGTCAGAGCATACATAAAATGGCCATAATGGGTTATATCAAATGTTCATGTAGCCCGGTATCCTGTCTTCTGACAGTGGCCAATGCCAGGTGTCCCCAGAGGGAACGAACAAAAAAGTAATCATCAGGTGATCCCACCCCGTCACCCTTTCCCAGCTTCTGACAAACAGACACCAGGGACACTATTCCTATCCATCCTGGCTAATAACACCAGTATGGCCATGAATTTATCTAGCTCTTTTTTGAACATTGTTAAAGTCCTGGACTTCACAACATTCTCTGACAAGGAATTCCACAGATTCACTGTGCATTGTGTGAAGCACTACTGTCTTCTGTTTTAAACATGCTACACATTAATTTCATTGTGTGCCCCCTATTTGTGTGTTATAAGAAACAACTTTTGCTTATTCACTTTTTCCACACCAGTCATGATTTTACAGACTATTATCGTCCCCTCTTGGTTTCCTCTTTTTGAAGACGAAAAGTCCCAGTCTTTTTTATCTCTCTTCATATGGTACCGGTTCCAAACCCTAATCAGTTTTGTTGCCCTTTTAACCTTTTGCAATGCCAATATATCTTTTTAGAGATAAGGCGACCACATCTGTATAAAGTATTCAAGATGTGGCATACCATAGTTTTATATAGAGGCAATAAGATGTTCTCTGTCTTATTCCCTATCACTTCTTAAATTATTTCTAACAATCTGTTTGCTTTTTTGACTGCTGGTGCACACAGAGTACGTCTAGACTACAGGCTTTTGTCGAGAGAAGTTTTGTCGACAGATACTGTCGACAAAGCTTCTGTCGACAAAGAGTGTCTAGACTACATCCAATTCTGTCGACAAAGCAAGCCGCTTTGTCGACATGACAGTATAGATGCAAAGGACAGTGTAGATGCAATAACACTGTCGACAGAACTCTGTCGACAAAAGGCGTTATTCCTCGTAGAATGAGGTTTACAGCCGTCAACAAAACTGCTGAGTTCTGTCGACAGAACTCAGCGGCAGTGTAGACACAGGTATAGTTTTGTCAACAAAATCCTGTCGTCTAGACACACCCTAAGTGGATGTTTTCAGAGAACTATACACAATGACTCCAAGATCTCTCTCAAGTGGTAATAGCTAATTTAGTCCCCATCGTTTTGTACGTATAGTCAGGATTAGGTTTTAGCAGTATGCTTTACTTTGTATTTATAAAATTAAAATTCATTTGCCATTTTGTGGCCCAGTCTCTTAGTTTTCGGAAATCCTTTTGAAGCTCTTCTCAGCCCACTTTGGTCTTAACTTTCTGGAGCAGTTTAGTATCATCTGCAAATTTTGCCACCTCATTGTTAACCCCTTTTTTCAGATTGCTTATGAACATGTTGAATAGGATTGGTCCCAGAACGGATCCCTTTGGGACACTACTAGTTACATCTCTCCATTCTGAAAACGTACCATTTATTCCCATGCTTTGTTTCCTATCTTTTAAACAGTTATCAATCCAGGAGAGGAGCTTACATCTTATCATAGGACAACTTACTTTACTTAAGGTCCTTCACCAAAGGCTCTTATCAAAGTCTTTCTGGAAATCTAAGTACATTATAAACACTGGATTCCCCTTTTCCACATGCTTGACGACAACCTGAAAGAACTCTAGTAGATTAGTATGGCTTGACAAAAATGCCATATGAAAACAGTTTCTACAGCTTTTTAAAACAAAACGTTTCCAAAGCCTAGTAGACACACAATTCCTCTGCTTTAACAATGGGATTTTCAATGTTCTGTTTAAATGTACCAGAAGAATGCAGATGTTGGAAATCTGTCTTAAAACTATTTATTCTCCAGAACTGTAATGTTAGGTGCTTTCTCCTTTATAGTTTAAGGCAGGGATGGGCAAGAGAGCCTGTGTGGGCTGGATCCAGCCCACCAAGCCCTTTTAATCAGCCTGCAGTCACTCTGCGGCTCCCTTGCCCCAGGCGAATCAAGACCTGGAGACAGGGTGACATGCAAAGTCTCATCCCCCCACCAGGGCACGTGGCACCAAAAGATTCTCTCTAGGCACCATGCACTCCTGGCAGGGTGGGGTAGCAAAGACTTCACATGCTTCCCCATCCCCAGGCCAATCAGGGTCTGTGGGTGGGGGAGCACGCAAAGTCTCCTGGCCCTGCCCCCTTCTGCCTAAGGCCCTGCCCCTTCCAGGGTGGCCCACAACAACTTCTGAGACTCATGAAGTGGCCCCCCCTTCAAAAATTATTGCCCACCCCCAGTTTAAGGTGTGTAATATACCTTGATTGGTCTACAATTTACAAGTCCATTATAAGAAATTTGCTTCATGCTGAAATCTGATGTATAAATTTTCACAGCAGGAAAGGACTGGGGTTTTGTATATAAAATCTGAAAATGGTGAGTTTAAAAGATGATCTGCTGTAAAATCCTTGTCCTGGTAAGGACTTGATTCCAACCGTCTCAATATTTTTGAATGTTCAAATTTAACCACTATTAGTCTTACATAACGTGGTACAGGTTGAAACTCTCTTATTTGGGACTCTCTGGTCCGGCAGGACCACATATGTTCCAGGACCAGAGAGTCCCAGTGAAGGGCTAGCGCCTGGGAGCCCTGTAGGCTGGCAGAGCAGCGGGAACCTGACACATGGCAGTGGGGCTTCCCAGCAGAGTAGTGGGAGCCCCATGCATGGTAGTAGGACAGTGGGAGCTGGGAGTGGCAGCCCAGTGCAGAGGTGGTGGGACTTACTGGCGGGGCAGCAGGGGGCAGCAAGAGTAGGTGTGTCCGCTGGGAAGCCGACCGTTAGGCCAGGGCTGGAAGCAGGGAGGCCAGAAATGAACATCCCAGTCCAGCAAAATCCCCCATCTGGGACAGGTCAGGTCCTGAGGGTGCTGGACCAGGGAGGTCTAACCTATATTATACAATGTTCTCCTTTTATCCCTTGTTTCAATATAATCGCTTGTGACTGGAGCACACTGGTACCTCCTGTTCAAAGCAGATAAATTTCAGTGCCCTGGCTAAGGCTAGAACTCTACTAGAATAGGGCCATGAGCACAGAGATATATACTCCATGCTTCTTTCACCCATTCCACTTTCATCTAATGTACGTGCAGTGGAGCACAGAACCATCAGACAAGAAACAGTTAATCTTAAAAAGAGCCCAGCACTCAAGTGAATCTGACTAGTTAACATTGGAGTCTGATCCTCTCCAGAGCTGCTCAAGACATTGTGGTGTCAGCCCCGTAAATGATAGCCAATAACTCTACATATATTTTCAATTTTGTCCTGAGAGGTCCCCCATGCTTTATGAAAACTGGCTTATGAATATAAACATGCATAACTCAAAGATGCTTTTAACCTTATGTAACCTATCAATTTTAATGTTATCTTCTAAATCTACATGTGCTATTTTTGTGCATGTATCATTCTTGTATGAGACGTTAGAAATATGAAGTGCAAATCTGTTTACAATTTTAAATGTGCTAATGAGAGCCTTTGCCAAATAATTAGGCTTCAAGGGCGCTAGTAATCACCTCAATGACTTGTAAACAGCTTTGTTTGTCCTGTGAGCCCAAGCAGTGGTTGGTGTTAGAAAGACATGTGAACATAACACCTGGTACTAAATCCATTTTGGAAGCTTTTTTTTCCCATGGAAGGCAGGGATGTAAAACAAAGGATTCCCACCCCGGAGAAAAGTCTATTTAAGCAATGGGAAGCTATCAAGTCTTTGTCTTCAGATGGCTTCTGAAACTGCCTGGCATGCTGTAAGAGAGGGGAAAAAGAACTTTAAAGAGGACCGGAGACTCAAGTCATACTTAAAAAAGTGTGTCTCTCATTTGAAGATTATGCTTGAATTAAGAACAGCTCTTTAGGGTAAGATTCTGCCTGCAGTAAGTTTCTTAGTGAATTAGAACTAGCTATGCATTTTCTTTTCATTTTAATTTAGTAACTTACTTTGATCTGTATGTTTTCACTTGCAACCTCTTAAATTCTACTCTTTGTAAACAAAGTGTAAATAATTGTTACAGGGAGGGAGAGGGGAGCAACCACAGTGCATATATCTTTCATTGATAAAGGATGCTTACCCTGATGAGCAGGGCTCGCCATGCCGCGGCGAGCCCTGCTCGCCAGCTGCGCAGTTCAGCAAGCTGCGCATGCGCAGACCGCGCTGCGGTGCCATGCCGGGCTATAATCTACTTGCCCGTGGCGAGTAGATTACCTAAATTGTTGAGCCCTGCTGACGGTGTAAAACTTAACACAGAGAAAGATGGATTTATTTGGGGTTCTGATCCCTTTGGGGTGCTGTGCCCTAGAACTGCGTCCTTCCAGAGCTGAAGAGGTTTAGTGTCTGCGTTGCTCTACAGGGGGACAGTAGCTTAGGGTATGTCTAGACTACATGGCTCCATCGAGGGAGCCATGTAGATGAGTTTACTAGACATAGGAAAATGAAGCGGTGATTTAAATAATCGCCGCTTCAGTTACATCAAAATGGCCGCCGCGCTGTGCCGATCAGCTGTTTGGCGGCACAGCGGGGCAGTCTGGACGCTCTGCGGTCGACAACGGAAGCCTTTGTCGACTGCTCTGGAAGCGGCGATTATTTAAATCGCCGCTTCATTTTCCTATGTCTAGTAAACTCATCTACATGGCTCCCTCGACGGAGCCATGTAGTCTAGACATACCCTTAGTGTCTGTGTCTTGTCTGGGGGAGACCAGAGGATCTGGCCAGCAGGAGACAGTGGTGGAGTGTCCCAGAGAGTAAGCAGGCAGTGGCATGTTCAGCACACTGTGGAACAACCCAATGGGCTCTTCTGTGACCACACCCCATTACTGCATGCCTTGCCTGTACACACCCCACAGCCTAAGAATCTGGTAAGTAATGCTGCACTGATGAGGCCATTTCTCTTCTGTAACATGGGACAGATATTAAAAAGAGCAAGAGAGAGAATGGTGGGTTCAAAGGAGAAACAACAAGATAACACTCAGGAAAAACATCTAATCGGGATTTACCCATTGAGAAATTTCTTTATAAAGAAGTCTATATGAATATACCCGGGCCGTAACAAGGGCGAGGCGAGTGAGGCACTTTCCTCGGGTGCATAGCTGAGGGGATGCAGAAGAATAATATAGAAAACTAATTTTAAGACAGCGCCCGCTTCCGTCCCCCACCCATTAGCATCAGCCAGCCCGCAGTTTACATGTCAGGCTGCACATTGCCGCTGAGGGGGCACAATTTTATACCCTTGCCTCAAGGGCAAAATTAGCTAGTTATGGCACTGGAACATACACTTCACCACAGACCTCTATTACCTTCTGAGTTCATAAAACTAGGCTGGGCACAACTGCCTTTACTTGGAACTGACTTTGCCAGCTGCTACTTGTACCTGAAACTGATTTATCTAAACACATCTAAAATTAGCTTTCCTATTATATAAGCTAAGTAGTTCACTCCATGTTACATAACAATTTCAGTTGTAATGTTAAGATAAGCTTTCATTGTAAGGAATTCTGGAACATGTATGTCCTTCATGCACAAACTTCTAGGTCAAGCAATCACCAGCAAGGTTTGCCTTTTCTTTTATTATTGCAATATTTACATTGCAAAGTATTCAATATAGCATTGCTGAGCAAGTGGTTAGGTTGCCTAATCAGGCTGATTAGGTTGCCTAATCAGGCTTAGTTGTACTCTAATTTCTAATAAAAATCCCCCAAAGATGGATATTTTAATAGTGTATTTTAATAATAGTGGGTTAAGAACAATTTTGATTCAAAATAACATGTGGAACATTAATTTAAATAGTAATTCTTGCCTTCAGGTTGTTCCATTTTCTTTTTTTGGGGGGGGGGGGGAGGGGGATAAGACCAAGGAAAGGAAAATTCTCACTAGAAAACACAGATCAAGTGACAGAGTTTTAAACATTACTAGGGGACTGTACTCCTGGCTCACTATGCTTGCCAACCCCCCTCTCACTGTCTGCTTTCACTGGTCCTTATCCCGGAGTAGGGATGCAGTAGTGTAGTCCAGTGTTTCCCAATTTTATTTGGCCACAGAACTCTTTTAAACTCGAAAGAATTTCGAGGAACCCCTGGCCTAGAGAAGCCGGTAGGGGTGGGAGGGGGGGAGAAACGACACCTCACAGTCTGCTATATGGAGGATAATAATGCCAGGAGGGAAGGTTGAAGAGGGGGCAGGGTGTCAGGCCACAAAGGAGGGTACAGGAGGGGTCTTGGGGCAGGGTGTCAGAGCACGCTGGGAATACGGGGTCTTGGCAGGGGGAGGGCAATGAGTGAAGGATTTGGGGGGGGGGGATTTGGGTGCGGGGTCTGGGCATGAGGGGGGATGCTTACCTGGCTTGGCACCCTGCTGCAGCAAGGAAAGCCTCCAGGCAGCATGCTTTTGTTCCTTGGGGGAGAGGGAGCTCAGTCTCCCGACCGCCCCCCCCAATGCAGCAGGGATCCCAGTGCAGCTGCAGCACCAGGTCAGGCTTCCCACTGGCAGGGTGTGAGTGTAGAAACACCAACCTTCCCCCAGCAGGCTGGGGAGAGGTGTGGGAGAGAGAGTGGCAGTGCATGGGGAAGGGGGGCAGCAGAGCCCAAGTGTGCCACAAGGGGGGAGCCAGTGAACCCGAGCGTGCCCCGGGTGGGGAGGCAGCAGAGCCCGAGCACGCCCTGAATGCGGGGCAGGGGGTGGGGTGGCCGGCAGAGCCCGAGCCGAGTTCCTCTCAGGCAGCAGTTTAAAAAGACCAAGGTCTGAGCGCGACTACTCGGCATCTCGGACCGGCCACCCCTCCCCTTCCCTCTCAGCAACAGCGGCCACAGTAAAAACTGCCACCTGGACACATGGAGGAGGAGGAGAAGGAGGCTGGGCGGAACCGGAGGCCCCCTGGGACAGACAGTCCTGCAGAGTGAGGAGGGGGGCCGCGCT
Source organism: Pelochelys cantorii (assembly GCA_032595735.1). Taxonomy (NCBI): domain Eukaryota; kingdom Metazoa; phylum Chordata; order Testudines; family Trionychidae; genus Pelochelys; species Pelochelys cantorii. The sequence goes on along the minus strand of CM064331.1, from coordinate 107,142,344 downwards.
GTGCACAGGGGTGGGGCAGCCGCAGTGGGTAATGGAGCAGCCAAAGCTGCGCACTGCCAGAAGCCCGCCCCCACTGGCAAAGCCCCAGTGGGAGCTGCCTATGGACTCTGCAGGGGGCGGGCGAGTAGAATTTTTTTGTGGAACCCTGAGTTCCACTTCGCGAAACCCCAGGGTTCCACAGAGCACCATTTGGGAAACACTGGCGTAGTCGATTAGCTGATAAGCAAAAGAAGCTTATAGGTCAATGCTATAGACTACACGCTTTCCTTCCCCTTCTCCCCGCAAGAACATTTTTTAGCTGGCTGGCCAGCATCTGTTCCCCCGCTCCTTTGACAGGGGCTGCTGCCACCCCCCGCTGCTGCTTCTATCAGAGGCAGCAGCGGGGGGGCGACAACAGGTCTGTGAAGGGAGCTGGTTTTTAAACTGGCTTTTCTCACAGACCAGCCTCTGATAGAGGCAGGCAGCATGGAATGGCAGGGGGTCCTCCCGAGTGGGGTTGGAATGCACTGGCTGCTGGTCCCACCCCCGAGGATTATAGAATGGTCCAGTAACCAATAAGAATTCATAAGGTTAATCGACTATTCAATTAACTGATATTTAACATCCCTATCCTGGAACTCCTTGGCCCACGGCCACAGCCCACCTCTCCTTCCATCCTTACACCCATCCCCCTGCCTCCTTCCCCATCCCCTTGGCTCCATTCCTATATCCTCCCCACCCGCACCATTCCCCCTTACCACACCGCCCATCCTGACACACCCAGTTCCCCTTCCTCCCTCCCTACACCCACCCTGCTCCGTACCACGAATTCATCCAGCTGCATGCCCCTCCCCCACAAGAGCACCACTAGGTCCGGCAGCACAGCCCTAGCCACTGCAGCAGGAGCCACAGCCTACCCCCAGCCCAGCCTTTCCAAATGGGCCTGTGGGGGCAGCTTTGCTTTGTGGTGAGCCCAGGGAACACGGCGTGCAGAGCTGGCCAGGTGTGCAGTGTGGCCAATACCTGCCCAGCTCGCTATGGGCCCAGGAGAGCCCACCTGAGCCAGGGGGCTGGCCCTGGGTCACTGGCACATGCTGGAACCGCTCACTTGGGGGAGGGGGACTTGGAGCGCAGCCCCCAAGAGCTGTGGCTGGGTCTGGGCTGCAGAGGAAAGCCATGCCAGGCAGACTGAAGGTGAGGCCCAGAGGCAGACACTGCTCCAGGGGGTGCATGGGGATGGAGCTACCTCTCCACACACACCCCATTTCACAGAGGCTGGTCAGCGTGGCGGTGGTAGCATGGTGAGAGGCTGGGGGTGGGAGAGGAAGGGAACGCTGGCAAGGTAGTGATTGAACAGGCTAGGGGTGCAGTGTCTTGGCTCGGGGGAGCAAGGAAAGGGGCTGGGGGTCGTGCACAGAGGGCCTGCAGCCAGTAAGACTATGGGCAGAGGCCAGTCAGCAAGGAAGCCTGCCAGCAGCACTGGTTGCATGACAAGAGGCCACTTTGGGAGGGAGGAGGGCAACACAGTGACATGACATCACGCTGTTATCCCACAGGAAAAAATTTTTATGTATAGAGAGATGACATTTGCAAAAGTGATAGAATGATCTGCTAGTTGGCAGATGCCAACTATTACATAGTGTTTGGAATCTGAACAGCTCTTATTCACATCCAACATGTTACATAACCGTCTGCATGAAATTACTGTACTATTGTACAAACCCAGAATCCATTACACTCCTACAACCCATATCTCTATGTATTTATATTAATGATTCAGGTGTTACATCAATAATGCTGCAGACAATGGAAAACGTGGCCAACAGTAAAGCAGGACAAATAAAATGGACCACCTGGCAGATACACACACTCTGATTCAAAGGGTCCCCTCCACCCCCTTGATGGAACAAGCTGATCACAGCACATGTCATTTGCTTCCCTCGGGCAACAATGACAAATTTTTAAAAAGTCACATGGGAAAATCTGCCACCCACCCCAGGAGCTCTGAACTAATGAAGCACCAGCCGTTGCTCAGCCTGTGCTGGCTCTCCCGCCAAATTAATTCCACCTGGCAACTAACCTAAAAATTACACATTTCTGATGTGTGATAAACAACAAAGAGTTACAAGCTGCTAGCTTTATTTACTAGGGATGTTAAAATGTGGGTAATTAGGTGACTATGTAATTGCTGAAAAACTCAGCAGTTACACTGTTACATGCACCTGCAGTGGCTCCCTGGGAGCTGGTGAATGCCAGGAGCCTATAGTGCCACTCCTGGGAGCTGGCACCTGCCCCTATGAAGCTGTCACTGACACAGAAGCAGCAGCAACATGGGGTGGCAGCCAGCTCCCCAGGAACAGGATGGGAGCTTGGGTATAACCATGAACGTTAACCAATAAGCCCAGGCTTAACCTGCTCCCAAGATGTGCCCCGGATTAGCCAATCATCCAAGTGCGGAAAGACACCACACATTTCATAAAAGACCCAAGGAGTTGTGGCCAGGGTGAAAGGCGGCACCATGAATTGATAATGATGGTCCTCCACCACGAAGAGAAGGAATCAGCGTTGGGCTGGGATGATGGAAATGTGGAAGCATGTGTCCTTGAGGTCGGGGGGGGTGGCTACCGGGCCCCTGGATTGAGCGAGGGAATAACTGAGGCCAAAGACAACATACGAAAGTTGAGCTCTCTTAGGAAAGCATTCAGGTTTCTGAGATATAAAGGGGGGTCTGCACCGTATCCTACCTTTGGGATACGAATGTACTGGGAGTAGGGAAACCCCCCCCCCCCCAACTTCTGAGGAACTTCCTCAAGTGATCCCATCTCCTGGATAAGGAGTTGCTCATGAGAGGGATCCCTGGAGCAGGATGGCAAGAGGGAGTGAGAGGAAGAGAGGGTATAGAACTGGATAGAATATCCCACTCCTACCATGCTCAGGACTCAGTGGTCTGAGGTAATCTGGGTCCAGGCACAGCAGAAGTGGGAAAGACTGTTCAAAACTGGTAGGGAAGGATCCGGAATAGCTAGTGCTCTGCCCTCAAGTGCACCCTCAAAATTGTGACTTAGGCCCCAGTGGCTGCTTAGAGGAACCCTACTCCTGAGTAGATGAGGATTGAGGAGATCTGCTGTTGCATTGACCCCCATGATGCCTGCCTGCTGGCCTGGGAGGACCAGTGTAAAAACATAACAGTGGGTGCAGTCAGAACTGCTCCACTGAGGGGCTGGCATATGGATGCCTAGGGACTGCAAGGTTATTCTAGAATCCTTGAGGCTGTGTAGGAAGGCGATTGTCTTACTGGTGAATAGGTTCATCCCACCAAATGGTAGGTCCTGAATATATGTTGCAACTCTGCTGGTAGGCCAGACACCTACAGTCATGTGCCTGGAGCACAGTCCTGGTTACCGTGTGGCCTTCCTGCAGAACTAATGCAAACACCTGCCTTGTGTCTGAGGGGAGCAGCTCCTGGAATTTGGAGAGCGCATTCTAGGAGTTGAAGACAATAGCTGAGGAGCACCTGCTGGTTCAAGACCTGCAGCTGAAGCATCCCAATGGGATAAACCTTGTGCCTGAATAGGTCCACCATTTTTGCATCATTTTTGGGGGCAGGTCTGAGCTGACCTTGACACTTGCAATGGTTCACAGCAACCAACCCCAACTGGGGGTAGGTATAGAGGTGCTTATAGCCCCTCTGCAGTACTACGTACCGCCTCTCAATCCCTTTGGCTGTGGATGAAATTGAGGCCAGAGTCTGCCAGAGCATCTTTGTGGTGGTCTGGATAGACTTAATGAGAGGCAAGGCCACCTGTGCCAGATCCTCAGGTGAAAAAACATCCATGATCAGATCAGACTCCTCAACTATCACCTCCACCAGGAGGTTGTGGAGTTGGGCCACACACCTGAGCAAGTCCTGGTGAGCCTTAGAATCCATAGAAGGAGGGGGCAGGGAGGTGCCCCCCAATACGTCTGGTAATAATGAGACCGAGGCCACCAGGGAAACAGAATCATCCTGGCCCACAAGGTCTCCCCCACTCAGCATCCCCTTCAGGTTAAGGGTCAGGGAGAGTCACTGTAGGTGGGGCCACTGCAGGTACATGCTCCTCTTCTCCCACAGAGTCCTGCACAAGAAGGTGGGCTGGAGCCACCAACAAGGCAGACAGTGACTCCCAGGTGGAGGGTGCCACCAAGATGGCCCTGGAAGGTGGGCCTTGGCCCTGGCCCTTGGGGTAGGCCCATTGTGTCCAATAGGGCCACTGGATGAGCGCCAGTCATTGGGAAGGCCAAGCATGTGCTGGTGTCACAGGTGCCTCCAAGGTCAGTGCTGGGATCGGTACCAAGAGCTCCAGGATCCTGTTTCTGCTTCTGATGTGTACTCTGATGCTGACCAGAGGGAGGAGGTGAACTGTACGGTGCTGCCGATCAGTACTGAAAGGAGTGTTTGTGGATGCTCATGGCAGCAGGCTTCCCACTGTTACCTACCAGCCCTGTGCTTTTGGAAGCCAGAGAGTGACATTAATGGAAAACCATCACCCCCTTCCCCTAAGCCTTTGCTGGAATCAGACAAAGCAATGAAAAGGCCAGGGAAGACACACCTAAACTAATTAAGGAAACACCCCAGCCTCATCTGCATTGAAGATAGAGCTCATTAGCATACAGAGCGGAGACCAGCTCTTCCAAGGCAGGAACCACAGTGAACTATGGGATACCAAAAGCAGAGAAGCACTGCCTGATGGGAAATCTCTACTCCAGATGCTAATGAACCCAGGCCTGCTCACACCCAAATTAGGATCGTTACTAGAATTGGTCTGATAATGACTACTGACATCTAAAATACTGAAACTGCCTAGTTGCATTGTGAGCTCATTCAAGGAACATCACCCATAACCAGGGGTGATCAGTCTCTATTGTCTCTCCTCTTTCTCTTTGAACTATCCCAATAAAAACTCCTATCCTTGCCCCAAGAAAAACTGTTTTGATACCTGGATTTAAAACTGCATCAGTTCCATTGAGACTTCTTCATCTCCTGTCTGATCGTGCTGGGGGCTCTGCTCTGCTTGTCTCCTGCCCTCTGGACCCCTGGCTACCATCATCATCTGGGAACCCCGATCAGTGCAAGCTCCATGGAGTGGTGAGGTCTCTCTCTCTCTCTCTCTCTCAGCATAGCCTCCTGACCCTGCCCTATGTAAACTGTTATATGGTTACCTAACATTTGTAATCAGTTTCAATTAGAACATAAGAACATAAGAACGGCCGTACCGGGTCAGACCAAAGGTCCATCTAGCCCAGTATCCTGTCTGCCGACAGTGGCCAGCACCAGGTGCCCCAGAGGGGGTGGACCGAAGACAATGATCAAGCGCTTTGTCTCCTGCCATCCCTCTCCAGCCTCTGTCAAACAGAGGCCAAGGACACCATTTTATCCCCTGGCTAATAGCCTTTTATGGACCTAACCTCCATGAAATTATCTAGCTTCTCTTTAAACTCTGTTATAGTCAGAGTAAATTCAGATTTAATATTGTAACTTTTTGATATCTATTCACTACTCAGAAATAAATAACTTTCATTGTTAAGCTGGTTGCGTCTCTCTTTCTCTCTCATTCACTCATTCTTCCTTAAGGGGTGTTGTTTTGGCTTCTCCCATTCGCTCTGCAACAACGCTTCTTGTACCCAAGCTAAAGATCCCTGTAGTGCTTGCTCATCGTGTGGTTTACCAGTGAATGACTGTGGGGTGAAAGTGGGGATAGGGGGTACTGAATCTGGGGGCTTATGAGGATGGCAGCTTAAAGTGCTGTTTAATCCAGCCCACTGAGTCCAAAGGCACATGAGGGTGCAGTGTGGCATTGCCCAGCCAGCTGAGTCCAGGGACATATGAGGGAGTCAGCTTGTGAGTGCTGATTACCCAGTCCTCTCAGATGTGCTCTGTTAGTGGGTGTGAGTGTCTGTGTGTGTTGCTAAGGTGGTAAGAACCCAATCCTGAGGAACCTAGTTCCTGCAGGAGAGCTCCAGTGGGAGGGGGAATTGGCAGCAGGGAGAATTCAGTTCCATATGAGAGCACAAGTAAGCACAAGCAGCACACTGATAGAATTGTTAACCTTTCCCCAGTCCCATAAGAGTAACCCTGATAATGAGCATAGCCCAGAGTACTGGGCAAATCTGGTAACACCACAGTGCCATGATGCCAGCAGTGCTGAAGATGTCCTTGGTGCCGGGGCTGGCAGAGGCACAGGAGGTGCCTAAGGTGGTGCGGATGTTCCCTGAGCAATTCTGGACACAGCTCTGAGGTTGGCACGCTGTGCATTGATGGAGTTGGAGTGTCTGGCTGAGTCCTAAGTGCCAATTCCATGAGGATAAACCATTGGTCATTCTCCCTTTTAATCTGCAGTGTAACCCCCCCGAAGATATCTTGCAGGTGATCTTCTCAGATACTTTGGCAGGCAGTGTGTGGATCCCTCCTGGTCTTCAGCTTTCCACCTTTCCTACACTGGTTTGAATTGCTGGGCCCATGCATGTCCCAGGTGCATGAACAATAGGAGGACCTCCCCTCCCCCCCCCCGCCCCACACACACACAAACTAATCTACACTACAAAGAACAACTAAAGACTGCAATGCTAGGAATTAACTACTTGTTAAGTACTTTACATCTGTCATTAATGATATTGAAGGTGGAACTAACCAGGGCCAGCCCACAACATTTTGGCACCTGAGGCGGGGAGCTCAAATGACACCCCCATGCCCCCTCACTTGGGCCAAAACTTTGAAAGGTCTCAATTCTGCCTTCTTCCTGTTCTACTCCTCTCACGGTACTGCTCTGCTACCTACATATGCACCAGCAGCAGACACAATTGTCTACACTTTGGGTCCTAGTGGCGTGGCGCCCCCCCCCCAGTCTGGCACCTGAGGCGGCCGCCTCAGTTCGCCTCATGGTAAGGCCAGCCCTGGAACTAACAGCATATTAATGAAATTTGCAGATGATGCTAAAGCAGGTAGAGTTGCAAACACTAGTTGAGATAGCAAAAAAACAATAAAGGAAACCAAACAAGTCAGAAAGATAGGCAGAAAAATAACAAAATAAGATTCCACAAGGAAAAAATGTAACAAGGAAAAAATAAATCATCTGGACACATACACTAACTCTAGGAATCAGTAATTCTGATGAGAGCTAGCTAACAGTGACATTTCCAAGCAACAACTGAAAGGGGAAGAGAGAAATACAGTGAGAGTCCACCAGTATCTGAAATAGGGATGTGAAAGTTTAACCAGGAGTGGGGCAGCAGGCAGGAGCTGCATGTGCAGGTAACTGTAAAACCACTGAATTTTTCAGCAGTTACAAGTTTACCCAATAACCCACTTTTTAACATCCCTAATCTGAAACATTAACATGGGAGGGGAATTATTCAGTGACAGACAGAGAGATGGCTTGGAGTGATGTGCTGAAATGTCAGGCTATCCAGCCTTAATGCTCAAGTCAGCACATTAAAAATAATGATGCACAAGTGATGGCATGAGAGATGGCATTGGCTAGCCACAAGAATACAACTATGCCTGACCACCAGGGTGATCAACTCTGGTGGCTAGCCCATCCCACTGCTTATGCCACTACATCCACACTTATTTCAAATGTGCTAAGTCCTGAGTTGGGGGGGCATACTTCCAGCTGCAGAGCAGACATACCCTGAAATGAACCAGGCTGAGACAGTCTTTCAAGAGCATAGGTTGAAATATCATAGACTGGGACTTTTAAAACTAGATCAGACAAAATCCCAGAGAACGATCCTGCATTGGCAGGATAGATTAGATTATCCAGTCAGTCTGCTCCATTGATAACCTCTGTAATTCCTCTTTGATAAGCAATCTGTTACTCCTTTGCACATGTCTGTTTATAGATTTGACAGACACAGGAATTTAAAAGTGTGTAAAATGAACATGTATGTAGTTTTTGCAAGTAAAAACAGAGTAAAACAAGTCCACAAAGACAGACAAGAACATACATGAAAGAATTATATTTAAAAAAACTCCAAAATTACAAACATCACAGTTGTCACAAAATCTTAGCAAAAAATTAAAAAAAAAGTCAGCAAGCGTCAGCATGGTGAAACTCATACTGCATTTCTATCGCTTTCCTGCTCCCAACTTCCCCCACTAGTATAACAACTTATCTGGTTATAACCTTTAAGTATCATTTAAAGATCTGGAAACAAGTCTCAACTGGTATAAATAGGGCGTATCACCAATAAAGCCAATGGATTGTGCCAATTTACACCAACAGAGAATTTGGCCCCTACTTGACAACAGGAGAGAAACAAGGTGAGTGAAGCCTTATCTTTTATTGGCCCAACTTCTGTTGGTTAAAGAGAAAAGCTTTTCAGCTTACATAGAGCTCATCTTCAAGTCTGTGAAAGGCACTCAAGAGTCTCTCAGCTAAGTACAAGCTGTGTTTAGCATAAGAAGCTAACCTGCTGTAAGAAACAATTCAAGGTAAAGTGGGCAACTAACACCTCTGCAATCGTAGGCTGAAGGGAGGTTAGGGTTAATGGATTGTACATAGATTACTGTAAGGAGCCAATTAGGACCACATCCTGGAAGAAATATTTTCCAAACTCTCTCTTCCGGCCTTCAAACCCACTATCCTTGACAAGCTCATCAGAAGCAAGCTCCCCACAGGCCCAGCCCCATAAACTCAAAGCAACACTAGGTATTTTTGCATCTTTTGTACTGTTGACCTCTACTGATCATCTACTAACTAAAATTTATTAGTCTGACATTAAACAGCACACTTATAAACTTTGATATATATTTTAAACATATCAGAGGATTCGTCCACCCTGCTGGCTGATGACATGATCACAATAAAAATAATCTTAGACTTGATGAGAGCTTATTCACACATTTCTGGCATCATTCCCAACTTTACATGAAAATATCATCAAGTTCTCCCCACAAGGAGAAACAAACAAAAAGGAAGGACGGACGAGCAGGAGGAAATACCTTAAATAGAAGGGTGACATAGGCCGCTCATCATCTTGGGAACTAGAAATAAAACAAATTTAAGTTAGTATGTAGCTCTGTTCTTTATATGCAAGTTAATTTGTAGCAAAACATTTGTTCTTTCAAAAACAAGATATAAAAACCACCGTATGTCTGGCCCAGAAGCTATATTTAATTTGTGCATTTTGTTCTACATTAACTTATAGAAAGGAACTTTAAATTATAGTTCCGAAAATCCTGACATCCCAATTAATTTGCCAGAGATCACAAATGTGGAACAATCTGCCGTAGACCGGTCAGGAGTCACCGCAATTCTGCAGATTTCAGGCACTATTCCAATAACAATACAGAAATTCTGCAAACAGAATAACCAGGGCCTTTTGCTTCATGCAGTATCCGAATTGAATAACCGGATAATAAAGGGAAACAGAAAAGCTTCTGTGAAACAAGATTTTTTTTTTTTTTAAACAAACTTTTCACATGCCAATTTGTAACCAGGAATGCACAGAATTAAAAATTTCAGAACTGATTCACCACTCCAGTTTTATGCTAGTTTTAACTTCACTTAAATGAAATGGAGTTGAACTAGTATAAAATTAGAGTGATAGTCAAGGGCGATGTGTGGAAAAGACACAAGGAGCCATGTGCCCCAAATACCACGGGTGGAGGCAGTGCTCCCTGTAAAAAGCTGTGCACTTGTGTGGCTGCTCAGAAGACATTAAACTCCCATCCAACTGATTCGCAGTGTGTCCACAGCTAAGTTCTTAGTTTCTACTGGCGATGCACATTCACACATGCCTCAGTGCACATAAAAATGCACTCTGCACATGCATGGAAAAAATACGCACATGGATGGGAAAGATTACAGGGGAACATTGGTGGGAGGGGCAAGGGCCAGCCAGCAAGGAGGAAACCCTGGCACCCACAGTAAGAATCCACCCTCCTGCCTGCTCTCACCATCAGCAGCAGAGAAAGCAGAGCAAAGCGGCCCCAGCCTGCTCTACTCCTTCAGCTGCACTGCTCAGGGCAGGAGTAGAGCCGCCCCCACATTCACCAGAGCAACAAAGTCAGGGAAGCAAATTGAGCTGGGGCTACATTACTCCGCTTCCCCCATTGCTGCTGGTAAGTATGGGGTGGGAGGAGAGCGGATTCCGGATGCTTATGCTGGTCCGCTGGCTCCGGGCCACCTCAGTTGGGGAAAGAGGTGGGGCAGAAACAGAGCAAAGGCAGGGAAGAAGGCAGAGCAAGGGCAGGGAGGGGCGGGGATCACATGGCCGGTTGCCCCTCAACCTCCTCTTCACCAGTTGCCCCTGAACACAGTGGTGAGAGTCAGGGCTGAATAAAACTCAATTTGTAAACTAGATATAAATATACATTGGAAAAAAGCAGTTCCTCCTTGACTTGAGTCCCACCAAGTCAATTTGAGATCATTAGCCAAAGTTAAGGATAGGTTCAACTCCATTGATTATAGGGCTGTGTTAAATGTAGTGCTAAAAGGATTCTCCTGTCTGAAATATTGTTCAAAGTTTTGCCTTTGTATTGTTTTAGTGCTATGATCTTACTTTTATTTATGCACATGCTTAATTTTTCTGCTGTGAATAGTTTCCCTCAAATAGATTATTCACAACAATAAAGTGAAGTGTTTGCAGGATCAAGGCCTAGAAAAGCCTACCAGAAGTCTGTTTACTATTAGTAGTGGGGGGGGGGGGGGAGATTAGGGACTCATGTCAAGGAACTGAGTTGCAGTCTAGGTTGTATCTAGATAAGACACTGGACAAAGATTCAGTGTTCCCATTTCAAGTGTGGAATTCCCAGATTCTAACACAGATTTACCGGTGCAGGAAAATATTGTTTCTGGCACTATCAGCTCCTGTAACACCTTCTTCCAACACACATAGAATCATGCCCCAGCCACCACACAAACTTCCCTAATCAAACCACACAAAAATAAACATTATGGTCAGATGTGTAGGGTAGATATGCACTTTGATTACAGATCTTTGGGGCAGGAATCTTGCCTTACTCTGTGCACACAGGACATGACCTTGCGTGAGTGGAAGTCTTCCCAATATCTTCACTGAGCTCTGAATCAGGACCATAAAAAGCTGTGTATATTTGGGAATCCGTATGCATTTTAAAGGAAGTAATAATAGTAACTCATGTGCACCAGGAACCAAGTATTTCCCTCTATCATCTCCATTGTTTCACGAGCTCGATGTCAGGATCACAACCAGGATGTCAGCTGCAATGGTCAGAGCCAGGGGAATGGCCAGGCCTGGAGGTACGAGTACAGATTAGAAGTCAAGAATTGGGACCCTGGGATTCCCAGGAGCGGGAAGTCAGAGACAGCGATCAGAAGCTGAATGCCAGTCAAAGGGTGAGCCAAAGATGTGGTTTGGAAACAGAATCAGGGGAATCAAGGCTGGAGAAGGGCAGGAACTGAAGTGAGCACAAGAACAGGCTGGGCAGAAACAGGTGCAGAAAGCAGGACTCAGAGCAGCTGCAGCATGGACAGTGTTGAGCAATCAAGCAAGCTCTAGCTGCTACTATGTCAAATGGCACCCGATTTTGTAAAGTGAATGGTGCATGTCCCCACTGTGCATAAGAATTTGACGTAGTTTGATGTAGCACATCCCCAGTAGGGCGGATACCATTGATTCTGAGAGCGATTCACCGTGGGTAGCTATCCCACAATGCCTGCACCCCTTTGCATTCTGGATTATGTTCCCAGTATACACTGGCACCAAAATTCTGCGGCGGGTTGTTCTGTGTCCATGTCATTAACATCCCAAAATGCACTTTTTCTCCCTCTCCGCACCTGCTTGAGTGCAATATCAAACGGTCTTCTCTCACTCTTTCCCCCCTTGGTTATCCACACAGACACCATAGCAATGTAAGCATAGATCCGACGGGGGAACCCATTGAACATCAAAGCATCATGATGAGTATTTTAACCTTGGTGCGCCTAATGCTGGAGTATGTCCAGAGCATATCCAGAGTCTACAGGAACAAGGACAAATCTCAGGAGGCCATGAACATACTCCTATGTGAAGCACTTGAGTTGAGCGAACAGCACCGGCATTCAATCCTCTGGACACAGTAGAACACCATTTCTGATGCCATCAGACAAGCACAGATTGGTAGGGACCCTCTGTGATGCTGGTATGGGAAGATCCATATACATAAGGCCATTTTCATGGAAACTTGCAAATTGCTTTCCCCTGCCCTAGAAGTACAAGAATACCAAATGAGACCAGCTCACACAGTGGAGAAGCAAATGGCAATTGCCCCGTGGAAGCTTGCAATGCCGAACAGCTACCAGTCAGTTGGGAAACAATTGGGAGTGGGGGAAATCTACACGGGGGGGGGGGGGGTGCTGTTGTGATCCAAATAACCCAGGAAATCAATAGCCTTCTGCTACTGAGGATAGTGACTCTGAGAACTATGTGGAGGACATAGTGGTGGGCTTCGCTGTGCTGGGGTTCCCTACCTGTGGCAGGATGATAGATGAAATGCACATCCTCATCTTGGCACCGGACCAGCTTGCCAAGGAGTACGTAAACTAAAAGGGGCACTTCTCGATGTTGCTGCAGGGATTGGTGGATCTCAAGTCCTGTTTCACCCACAACGTGGGATGGTCAGGAAAAGTGCATGACGTGCATCTTTAGGAACTCCTGCCTCCTCAGCAAGCTGCAACTTTTTTCCCCAGACTGGAAAATGACAGTAGGAGATGTTGAAATGCCAAAAGTGATCCTTGGCGACCCAGCCTACTCCTTGTGCTAGTGAACCAAGAAGCCGCACACAGGCAGCCTGGACTGCAGTAAGAAACAGTTCAAGTGCAGAACAGTGGTAAAACGTGCTTTCCGGCATTTAAAGGGAAGGTTCTACATTCTATTGACCAGGTCAGACCTCAGCAAACACAACGTTCCCTTTGTGGTGGCACCCTGATGCATGCTACATAATACTTGTGAGTAAGGGGGGGAAAAGGTATGTGACAGAATGAGTGTGTGGGGGGTGGGGGGGGAGGGAGAGACTGAGGTAGAGCATCGAGCAAGGGATTTTGAGTGACCAGACACCAAGGTAATATGGAGAGCACAGCAAGGAGTAGAGCAAATCAGAGAGGCTTTGAAAGAAAGTTTTATGAATGGCCTGTTTTGAGAGTTATGCAAGTTGCTCTCAATGAGCTGCCCCTGAATTCAGTGTGCTTGCCTATAACCCTACCCCATTCAACACAAGCAATAAAGAGACTGTTGTTCAGAAATCACACATTTTTATTTAGGGAACACAGCAGGGACTGAAAAGTAGTCCAGGGCGGGAGCTTTGGAAGTGGGGTGGCAGTTGATCACAATAGCAATGAGGATAGTCTTTTGCTTAGCCACACATTCCTGGGGGTTGAGTGTGAGGCTGCCCTGGATACAAGTCAACAATGTGCCCTTGGGGCCACGAAGACTAATGACATACTGGGGTGCATTAGCAGGAGCATTGCCAGCAGATGTAGGGAAGTGATTATTCCCCTTTATTTGGCACTGGTAAGGCCACATCTGGATTACTGCATCCAATTCTGGGCCTCCCATTACAGAAGAGATGTGGGTGCATCGGAGAAAGTCCAGCGGAGGGCAACAAACATGGAACACATGACTTACAAGGAGAGGCTGAGGGATTTGTCCTTATTTGGTGTACAGAAGTATGAGGGATTTGACAGCAGCCTTTTACTACCTGAAGGAGGTTTCAAAGAGGATGGAGAAAGGCTGTTCTCAGTGGTGACAGATGATAGAACAAGGAGCAATGGTCTCAAGTTGCAGTGGGAGAGGTCTAGGTTGGATATTAGGAAAAAACTATTTCACTAGGAGGGTGGTGAAGCACTGGAATGGGTTACCTAGGGAGGTGGTGGAATTTCCATCCCTAGAGGTTTTTAAGTCTCGGCTTGACAAAGCCCTGGCTGGGATGATTTAGTTGGATTTGGTCCTGCTTTTAGAAGAGGGTTGGACTTGATAATCTCCTGAGGTTTCTTCCAATCCTATGATTGTGTGTCAGACATGGTAAGGGACATGCCAGGGTACAAGTCTGAGAGCAGAAAGTTGTCTGGACAAGGTGGCAGAACAGGGCAGGGGCTCACATGGCATTTCCTCCTCCCATTTGCTGGGAGACTGCAACTTTCCCTTCCCTCAGGAGCTAGCAGGCAGGAGGGGGCGGGGGGGAGGGAGAGCGTCCAAGCATGGTGGCAGGGCAGGGACTCATTCAGGATGAGCAAACAGAGTTTTACTGCAGAGGCATCAGCTAGTGATGAGCTTCTCCTGCTTCATCCAGGTTGCCATGTGAGATCTCAGTCTTCTCCAAATCACAAAGAGAGCAGATGCTGACTGCCTGTGACCAGAAACCTGGACCTTATGCTGCAGTGCTTTGGGCTGCAATGATGCCAGACCCCACACTGCTATCTTGGCATGGGAAGATGTCCTACCATGAAGGACAAAAGAAGACAGGTCTCCCCAGAAACAGTGTGAGAAGGATTTAAGAGTTCCTCTATGAGAGCTTTATGGAGATGTGCAGAGAGGATTCCCACTCCATCTCCAGACACATTAGCAAGCTATTCCGGGACCCCAGCTGTGTCAGCAGAGTGGCCACCATAGAACACATCCAATTGACTTGACCTACTTTTCACAAGATAAAAAATGTGAACTCACCAGAAGTGCCCTCTCCAGGATCACTGCCCCACTGTGAGACATCTGGGAGAAGGGGATTGTCTCCAAGGTTATAAAAAGTTATTGGCTCTCAATGACATTGGCTGTGCCACTCGCCTGCTGATGATTCTCCTCCATTTTGCTGACCCAGGCTGCCTGAGTGTCTTGGAAGGAATCCGTAGATTGGCTAGGAAAACTGATGCTCATTTGTGACACTAGGAACTCACAGAGCTCATGCTCAGGCATGCTGCCTGTTCTGAGGTCTGCTCGCCATGCAGGCGGTGAAATTCAAATTTTCCCAGGGCTTTTCTTGTTCACTTGGAGAGAGAGAGTTGAAATTCGTGGCCCGGGTGGTCACCACGGGGTACTGTGGGACACCTGCCAGAGGCCAAGAATATCATCTTTCAAAGAGCTGTGTCTTCACTACCACAAAGTCAAATTTAGCAGTTACTCCTTGTGAAACAGGAGTACAGAAAATTGACTTTAACAGCCCTCAAAGTCAGCAGAACAGGCTTGATGGTGTGGACTTACTATTTAGAAAATCAACCTAACGCGGCTAAGTTTGACCTAAACTCTCAGCGTAGATCAGGCTTCAGTCAACCAAGCAACCCTTGCAAGCTATGCACTGTGTGTTGCCAAGAGCTGACTGCCTGTCACTTAAGATGTCCCAGCTCTTGAGAAGGAAATCCAGAATCTTGGGCTTTGGTCTTCTCAGAAAAATCAAGAGGAAAGCCGAGTTTGTTATATGAAAGTTACTACTGATGTTTATGTTTACACGAAATGAGTTTTCGAAAAGTTCTCAGAGCTGGCCTAATTCTGCTTACACTGAGGTCATAAAATCATAGAATGCCAGGGCTGGAAGAGACCTCAGGAGGTCATCGAGTCCAGCCCCTCGCCCAAAACAGGACCAATTCCAACTCGATCATCCCAGACAGGGCTTTGTCAAGCCAAGATTTAAAAACCTCTAGGGATGGAGATTCCACCACCTCCCTAGGTAGCCCATTCCAGCGCTTCACCACCCTCCTAGTGAAATAGTTTTTCCGAATATCCATCCTAGACCTCCCCCACTGTAACTTGAGACCATTGCTCCTTGTTCTGCTGTACTGACAACAGCCTCTCTCCAGCCTCTCTGGAACCTCCCTTCAGGAAGCTGAAGGCTGCTATCAAATCCCGCCTCACTCTTCTCTTCTGCAGATTAAATAAGCTCAAATCCCTCTGTCTCTCCTCATAGGTCATGTGCTCCAGCCCCCTAATCATATTGGTTGCCCTCCACTGGACCCTCTCCCAATGTGTCCACATCCTTTCTGTAATGGGGGGCCCAGAACTGGACACAGTACTCCAGATGTGGCCTCACCAGTGCCGAATAAAGGGGAATAATATCTTCTCTAGATCTGTTGGCAATGCTCCTCCTAATGCACCTTAATATACCATTAGCCTTCTTTGCTACCAGGGCACACTTAGGTCCTTGAGTCAATTGAATTTGATTTTGGTTAAGTAAGTGTAAACTCCATAACTCCCTTAGGGCAAGGCAAGCACCCGAGGACTAGTGAAATACCGATCTCTGGCTCCATGGTTTAAGATTGCTTTTGTAAATTTACAGAACTCTTTGGTATACATGTTTAAGAACAGAAGTAAAAAAGTCTTTGGATTTGTTGTTACAGGGCCAAATGTTGTACTCCGGCCTATATCAACTCCCACTGGAGTCAAAAGGAAGATGTCTGAGCATCCAGGAGGTGAACTTCACTCAGAGCCAGCAACACACAATGCTCTTAAGCAAAATCTGCCTCTGGCTGTATTCGTGGACTCCAGCCTGTGTCATTACAGCCCGACCAAAATGAACACAATAAAGTAGCCTTTAACATTTAAAAAAATCAAAATGAAAATCAAACCAGCAGAGAGAGAGAGAATTTACAAGCATGTTTCTGCATTATCCTCTTCATCCCTACTGCAATGCAACTCAGAGACACGGCTAGACAAGATGACATTTTTCATGATGAAACAACAGCTCCACTCTGAGAAAACACCTTTACTTTTAGGTTCCACACTGGTCTAGAATGCTAAGGAAACACAAAATACCACAAGAAAGAGGATGGAGGCTACTGCTGATGTTACAAGATCTGGCAAAAACCCAGGATGATTCCCTCTGCAGTGCAACAATGACTCTGCAACATACCCATTCCTCTGAGTGATCCAACAATTCAACCGCCCATGGAAAATTTGTTCTTCATTTCCATAGATTAGTTCTGAAATGCTTAGGCAAGATTATACTCAGCTTTATATAGATGAGCAAGGCACAGAGAAAGGAGTGGTTTGCGCCCCCTCCTGTACTGGCTGGTTTAGGTATTCCTGTGTAGGGGAGCACACAATACAGTTTTCAAAGGTGCTGTACAATCAGGTTCCCTCTGCTGTGTCAAGTCACTCAGGTTATGTCTACCCCGCCGCGTCCAGGGAATGCGTTTGCACTTCCGCTCTTTTTTGCAGAAGTACAAATGCGCTCTTTTGGAAGCCCCAGTATCCCTCCTTCCATGAGGAAGAAGGGGGTTTCTGAAAGAGGGGATTTTTCCAACATTTGGCCCAGTCTAGACGGGGAAGGATAGCTCCGTGGTTTGAGCACTGGCCTGCTAAACCCACCCCACCTTGAGTTCAATCCTTGAGGGGGCCGTTTAGGGATCTGGGGCAAATCTGTCAGGGATGGTACTTGGTCCTGCTGTGAAGGCAGGGGACTGGACCCAATGACCTTTCAAGGTCCCTTCCAGTTCTATGAGATATACCTAGCTCCATATAGATTTATATTTATTTATTTAAAATGTCAGAAAAGCCTCTTCCAACAAAAGAACAGGGAAAAGTTATGCAAAATGCGGAAGCTTGAGTGGGTAGCCGAGTTTGTCTGTACAGGATAAACTTAAAAAACAACAAATAGTCTGGTAGCACTTTAAAGACTTCCAACACTCTAGTCATTTGAAGAAGTGGGCTGTGCCCACGAAAGCTAAACGTGGAGCACATTTTATGTAGCTTTTTCCAACAAAAACTCGTAGTCTAGACCTCGCCTTGGTTAGCAACTCTGTGTAAATTGGGAATAACACCTGCCTCCCAGGAGTGCAGAAAGGAATGGTTAATGCTTGTAGAGTACTCTGAAGAATTAAGAGAGTCATATAAAAAGTGCCAATTATTATTGCTTTGTAGAAAACAAAATGTAGACTATTTACACATGCTGTAAGACAAACTATAATATAAAGAAGCTAATCACAACAGCATATGTAGCTTTCTTATGTGTGCCTCATCTGTGGCATAATCTTTATCAATAAAAAAGTTTCTTATAAATTCATGAGGCTAGAAGCCGTGTTTCCATCATTTACGGATACTTCAATTACACAACAGCTTTACTTATCACCTGAATGCCAGAACTGTCCCAATGGATACACAGAACATAAAAAGTAAGCCCAGGTGCACAACAATCCACAGTGCTGTCAGAACTTATAGATATCAATGTAATTTGAAATAACATAAAATGCCTCTCTGCAAGGAAGCTGATGACGTCTGGCTGCTCTGTACAAACTACACACATTCTCATTCCCTATCTTAGGGCCACCAGTTACTTCAAGTCGCAGAAAACATTACAATGACATTAAAAGGTCAAAATAATTTTCTTAAATGCATATCCATTCTACATTTTTGGAGGCATTTGTTGGAATGGTAGTATTTAGAAGAAGTTGCTGTTCATTTTCTTTTCTTAGCAAGTAAAACTATTTGCATTATGAGTTGCATTAAACAAGTTTTCCATATATATATATATATATATATAAAAAATAAAACAGATATTCACGATTAGCTATTTTTGCAAAGTAACTTAGAAGAAAATATTTTCTGACAAGGAAAAAGAACCATTTCATTTAGCTTACAGAATTATAAAATATCACAGGCTAAATAATTTTAAATGCTTTATAAGTATATATCTAGCAACACTAACATACAGCCACCTCCGGAGTGAACAGTGGCAACTTACTGTGTCAAGCACCATCACAGGGAGAGGAGAAAACTTTGAACAAGAAAAGACCAGGGATGTGAAAGTGCATGATTACACGCAGGCCCCCCTATGCTGGTGGGGGTGCGTGGCAGCAGGAGCTGGTGTGCTTGGGGAGCCAACTTTTAAGCCAGCTCCCTGCACATCCTGAGCTGCCTGTCCTCCCCCTGGCACTGTTGCCTCTGATACAGAGGCAGCATCATGAGGGGGCAGGCAGAAGTACAGAGGGAGCAGCATGGGTGGGGACAGGCAGCTGCAGGGGCCATGTGCAGCTGTGAAAGCTGGAAGCCCAGAGGGAGAAGGGTAACACACACACTGCCTGTCCTGCAAACAGGCAGCTCCCATTGGCTGCAAACAGAGCCTTGCCATAGGAAAAGCATGCAGCAAATTTTGGGGATCAACAGTGAGGCCAGACAAAAGAAGCAATGGCTCTCTGAGCACAGAAGTTGCCAAGACCATGGTTCAAGCAACTGTGTCCACCACATTTGAGGCTACTCAAAGAGCTGCCCCAGCAGCTGCAGTACCTACCTCCAGGCACACTTTATAGTCTTTTTCCTATCGGTCTCAGGGAGGGAAGCCTTGAACTTAGATATACTCTGCTACAAGTTGTTCCACTCTAAGAGGGCCTGGGGGTTCACGACCCTCAGCTGGAAACATGGACAGTAGGTGAACTTAGGACTGGGGGAGGTAAGGTACAAGCCCTGCCTCTGGCCTCCAAGTTCCCACCTTTACTGTCCAGAGCCCTGTGGGAGCCAAGAGCCCTCCCCACTGTAAGGACAAGCCATCCCTCCCCCAACAGGAGGTGTACAGCACTAGCCTCATCCCAGCCTGAGAGCACAGGGGGCCCCAGCCCTCCCTGTCCCCAGGCAGAGCATGGGAGAAGAGAGAGTGGGAAGCCCCGGACTTCCAAGAGCTAACAGCATGGCTCCAGCCTTGGTGGGGCTGAATCCCAGACAACCCGGGGGAGACACACTGAAGCGGGGGAGGGAGGAGGCTGGGAGTAGAGTGTGGGCAGGGCCAGCTTACAGTTTAGGAAGGTACGGCCTTTCCCTGTTTATTATACCTGCCGCCCTTGGCTGGAAAACGGATGACTAAACCTTTGCCACAAAATAAGTCCAGTCTCTGGCAATCCTTATGTTTAGGGGGTGCTGCAGGCTCACCATGACACTCCCTATGGTTTACCACTTTCACCACTAGAGAGAGTTAGGGACCAGTGGGGGATGGCCCTTGAAGGGCATGAAATATTTGATGTTCTGCCCTCTTGGCGATACGGGCCAGGGAAGGTAGGGTTTATCACAGTGCTTTAGTGATCTTTGCCACCCAGCCATGGAGTGGCAAGGCCACCATGGCTGGTGCTGCAGCACAAGGTATACTGGAGCTCCTCTGCGCCCAAGTTAAAGTTGGAGGCCACTCTCTTCAATAGCCCCTGATGGGCTCTGCTGTCTTCCTGAGGAACAGCAGGAGAGGGAGCCATGATGTGCTCATTATCCCCAGATGAGGCTAAGGGCACTGTGCCCAGTGCCTCCCCCAGTATGGGAGGTTCTAAAGTCCAGTCTTCCTCCTCTCACAGGGCTGAAGCCTCTGTGAAGCCCTGGCCATTGATTAGGCAAGTTGGGAGAGGTAGGCTAGACCCTATGGAGTCCAGTGGTACCATAGTACCAACCATGGCCCCTGGGTGCCATTGAACTGGCTGTGGTGAAATTGCAGGGGGGGGGGGGCGGGGGAGAGATGGTGTCACCATGCAGTGCGCTACTCCAGCAACTGGTGCAATGTACAGAGATGCCTCTTGCCCCCGGAACGCATGTGCTGAAAGCCACAGGCAGTGAGCAGCAGGAAGCCGCTTTAGCCCTACTGCACACCAGTGGTGGTGGTGCCCCCCCCCCACCTGAGGGATGGCAGGAGGGGAGCACATGAAATGGCTGGGAGTTTAGGGGGGGTCACAGGACGGGGAATGCAGTGGGTGGCAGGTGATGAGCTTTGGTGGAGCCCAGCCCTGGACCAGCAATATTCCTGGTGCCGTGGCATCACAGGCCCTGTAAACTCGCCGCCTACAACATTTGCTGGTGTTGCAAGACTCGAAGGGGACCAGGTAACACGAACTACCACTAGGAACGAACGCAAAGAAAAAAGCCAAATCAAAAAAATGGAGAAGGCCACAGCAGATAGCTGGAGTGAAGCTGTTCCGTTGCACCCTCACTGGTGTCAAGTAGGAACTGAGTGAATCGTAAAAATCCATTAAAATAGTTAACTAGTTAAATGGTTAAAATTATATCATTTAACCACTGGTGTTAGGGGCTGCGGTTCCACTGCCTCTGAGGCAGAGATCCCACCTACAGGCACAGCAAGGGCTGCTCCAGGCATGGGCTGCCATGTCCGGGGTCATGCCAGCTGGCCTATTGTGAGCAGGCAGCTCCCCCAACTCTAACCTTCCAAAGCACCATGTGGTGTCTTTGATACATATGAAGAGCAGGTTCTCTCCTGCTCAGATCTATTGCTCCACCACATAAGTTCATGTTAGCTACCTGACCTACTGAACACTGGAAGGGTGAAGAACTGTAAAACCATGCCCAGGTTTGAACCACTGGATTGAGGTAATTTAGGCATTCCATATATTAGGTGTTAGCCCATGAAGCCCCTTTGACATCCAAACAAAATTCCCCACTTATAAATTTTTAATTTAAAATTACATTTCTTAGCCTGCTGCTGTAAGGTAACATCTTGTTTACACAATCACACTAATTGTAATAAAAGCAGAACTGGGAATCCGATGTAAGAGCTTTAAACCAATTTTTACCTATTGCAATACTTTGAAAAATCAGATGTAAGATACAAAAACAAAATCAGCAATAAGATTCAAACCATAAACAAAGTTATGCCATAAAAATCAGGATGGAAATGGATTTAAAAGTATTTTTTACAGGTCTTCTATACTTAGTGACTCAGGATGTTTCCTAAAAGAAAAGTGACACACAGCAAAAAGAGCTCTTCACGCTGTACCCTATCAGAACCCAGTGCTGAAAAAACTATTTAAATATTTAAGTGGAGTGCACTGTGTAATAGGACATAGCCAATGACCTCTTCAAAAAGAAAGAATTGCTTAGCACTTGCCTCTGTAAAACAAAGGCAACTACTTGCACAGGAGCAGAATAAGTGAGCAATTTCAAAATTAACTTCTTGTGCATTCTAGACTTCTGTTGCCTTTAGCAGAATATTGACAGATTAGACCTGCTTGTTGTATAAGCTACAGAACACATGGAACAAATAATTACTGGTATTTTAGTTGTAAATTGTGGTTTTCCATTCCCATCTCCCCATTAAAGGTTACATGCTATTTATGGCTACATGGCACTGACTATATATTATATGGGGAGGGAAAAAGTGATTTAAGTTAATCAGATTTCTGCTCCACTGCCATTCACTGGTATACCTAAGCTACTGACTGGGGAGCAAAGTGGTCTAACTCAGACAAACCTTCAAGGAGGCAAATATTTTAAGTAAATGTTTTCTTACAGAAGAAAACATATTTAGTGTGTGTTTTCTTTTATTCTTTATGGAGAATATTTAATGTACAACATCCAATGAGTCTGAACTTTTCATTGATACTCTGTCATAACCCAAACAAAACAACATTTGCATTGTAGTTAGCCAGCAGTCACTAGCCAGGAAAGAACTGTCCATGTAAGGAATATACTCATGAACTGTGACTCAATTCGAGTCTAAAGAGAGGGTTGTTGCTGTGTGTATTTTTGTGGAGAAAACAACAACATGTGAAAACCATTTTTATGAACTGGGTAAATGTGAGCATAAACTTTTGAATGGTTATAAAACACAGAATTCTGTCATTGCTTACCCTGAGCATTTGTGAGGGTATGTCTACAATTGCAGCCTATTTCGGAATAGGGCTGCAAATGTAGGCATTCGGAATTGCAAATCAAGCCCGGGGATTTAAATATCCCGCGCTTGATTTGCATCTTCCCAGCCGGGCGCCATTTTTTGAAATTTAC
This sequence comes from Pelochelys cantorii, assembly GCA_032595735.1. Classification (NCBI taxonomy): domain Eukaryota; kingdom Metazoa; phylum Chordata; order Testudines; family Trionychidae; genus Pelochelys; species Pelochelys cantorii. Next base: position 107,119,682 of record CM064331.1, on the reverse strand, counting down.
AAGCCCGGCATAACTTTCCGCGTCTACACACGGCAGTGAAACAGGCGTTTGAAATAAAGCCCTATTTCGAACTACCTGTTAAACCTCATTGCAGGAGGAACAACAGGTAGTTCGAAATAGGGCTTTATTTCGAACGCCCGTTTCAGTGCCACGTGTAAACACGGGCAGTTATTCCAGGCTTGTAAATTTAAAAAAAAAAAAAAAAAATGGCGCCCGGCCGGGAAGATGCAAATCAAGCACGGGATATTTAAATCCCAGGCTTGATTTGCAATTCCGAATGCCTACATTTGCAGCCCTATTCCGAAATAGGCTGCAAGTGTAGACCTACCCTAGGGCTGCACTGCACTGGCTCCCCAAGATAGGATCGTGCAAGTTCTCAAGGTTTTACCATGCCTCTGGGTGAAGCCAAACATTCACAGCCAACGCATCTGTAAGTGTCTGTCCTAGAAGCATCAGAGGGGTAGCCGAGCTAGTCTGTAACACAGGGGTGGGCAACAGGGCCTCTGCGGGCTGGATTCGGCCCACTAATCAGGTTGATATGACCTGCAGAGGCCCTGCCCCTCCCCTGACTTCAGGCCAATCAGGGCCTGGGGGCGGGGGGCAGCGTGTGCAGTTTCCGCCACCCTGCAGGGAGCGCACAGCACTTAGAAGTGCCGCACGCTCTAGGCAGTGCAAGAGGAGGTTTTGTATGCTCCCCCACCCCCAGGCCCTGATTGGCCTGGTGGTGGGGAAGCACGAGAAGTCTCTTCCCACCGCCAGGGGCATGGGTGCTTAGTGGGAAGGGGGAGCAAAGGGGCTTCCCCAACCCCAGACCAATCATGGTCTGTAAGTGTGGAAACCCGAAGCATCCTGGTCCCACCCTTTCCTTTTGAGGCCCCTCCCCTTTTTAAAGTGGCCCCTGGCAAAAAATTGCCCACCCCTGCTGTACCAGGAAAAACTTAAACAGTGGATTGCCCCCACGAAAGCTCAAGATACCATCTACATTTTTGTTAGTCTTTAAGATGTTACGAGTCTATTTGTTATTTTTTAAGTTTGTCCTACAAGCAGTTTCCTTTCTTTTTGCAACATGGGTATTACAAGTAGGCTGTACCTCCTACTGGCCTGTGTTCATGCTCTCAGGCAAGACTGTATTAATTCTTTTCCTCCCTTTCCCCTGTTATAATGTATTGGTTTTGTTATTTCCACTGCAGCTCATCTGAAGAAGTGGGTTTCACCCACAAAAGCTTATCTCAAGTCTCTAAGGTGCCACGGGACTACTTCTTTTTAAAGTTACAGACTAACACAGCTACCCCTCTGAGACTTATGAATTCCTCATGCTTCTCTTTGGGTAAAATAAGAACAGGAGAATCGCTCCCAAAGCCTGAGCTAATTCTTGTCCATTTTGACTGACAGTTTTGGATGTGGGTAGCCAATACAGAGGGCTGAAACTTTTCATCCCAAGATCTCCCAGAATCCTGGTAGCCCAAGGTACTTGACCAATCACACCCTTGTCAGAAAGGCAGTTCTACAAAGGTAGAGAGACTGGAAGACTATTTTAATCCGTGATCTAGTCCTTGATTTGTTTTAAAATTAGAATAGTGCAAGCAGTACTTTGAAATGCCAATGTTTTCCATTAGAGACAAAGGACCCACATATCAGCAGGATTGCACTGCTCAGTCAAGGTCATGTTTTCCTACTACCCCCACACCAGACTGCATGTTTGTTTTGTCCCCAAGCATTAGATAAAAGAAAGGCTCTGCTTTCCTCTCCATCATAGTTCAAAAAACTACCCTGGACTTTAAACAATTTATTCTGGAAATAGACTGTTGATGCTAATTTTAATATAGAAAAATGGAAGATCCGTGGCAAAGCTTATGGTATCAGTTTACCACTGGTAACTATGCTAAATCAGATTTTGTTATTTTGGGCTCACCTGGGAAATCTGCTATTCTGAGACCAAAAGACATCAGTCTAGCTTTCTTCCTTACACATCTGGACATACTCATTCTGAATGGAAGAGACAGCAACACTTTGTGTTCGCAAAATATTTTAGTGACACTGATGTTTTGCTTATTTTGCTATTCAACGTGTATAAATCTCTGTAGCATATTTCTTAACGAAGTGATTGGAAATATAAAATGTCCTCAGAAAAACCGATACATTATGGTATGGTATTATTTTACATGGAATGTATAGCTTTCCTCACAAATTATTCAGCACCAAGGTTTCTTTAAGCACATCCATGTGCCTGCACAACTGCCTAATAAGCTCTGCGTAGGGGCTTAGGGCTGCTGCACTGGGAGAGACCACACTTCTCCCCTGGCCAGGGCAGTTCCCCGTTGGGGACGGACGAACACAAAGGGGCTATAGGGCAGTAGGCTAGAGCCCTGAGCTAAGGGGAGCATCTGGGCGGCAGCCCATAAAGCCCTGTGTTCAGGTCCAACCCTTCCAGGGGCGTGGGGGTGGAAGATGGCTCTGCACACTGCCGTTCTGCTCCCCCTTGCCCTCCTTGGCTGGAGACACATGACCATGAACACCAGAAAGCTCTGTCCCCACAGGTGAGCACTGAGCCACCTGTCCCTCCCCCAACAAATGAGAGCTGCCCGAGGTAGTTGTCCTGTTACCCATTCCCCTGCCTCAGCCCTCTCTACTACCTTAGCTCCCTCCTAGACCCACCCCTGAGCCTCCTCTTGCACCCTAACTATTGCCCAAACCCCAAACCCACAACCGAACCTCCTGCCCTGAGCCCACTCCCACACCAAACTCCTTGACCTCATCCTGAAGCCACCTCCTGTTCTCCAATCACCTCACCCTCATTCCCACCCCCCACCCCGAACCGTAAGACTCCCTCCCACACTCTGAACTCCCAATTTCAGGGACGGAGATGGCTCTCCAATTAGGAAGGCAGGATAAGGGATGCCCTGAAGGTAGGGAGCTGTGGTAGGTACTGGAGTGGCCTAGGGGATAAGGCATTGGCCTGGAGACCCTAGGGTTGTACCCTCAAGCCCCACCTACCCTGACATTGTTCCTACACCCAGCACCAGTTGTCCCATGATGAAAGGAAAGCAGCAAAATACACACTCGACTTCAGAAACGCAGACTTTGGCTCCCTTGGAGAACTGGTGGGCAGGATCCCCTGGGATGCTAACATGAGGGTGAAAGGAGAGCTGGAAGTATTTTAAAGAAGCCCTACTGAAGGCAGAGGAACAAACCATCCCGCTGCGCAGTAAGAAAAGCAAATATGGTAGGCAACCAGCTTGGCTTAGCAGTGAAATCCTTGACAAGCTTAAACACAAAAAGGAAGCTGACAAGAAGTGGAAACTTGGACAGATGAGTAGGGGGAGTATAAATATATTTCTTGAGAATGCAGGGCTGCAGTCAGGAAGCCCAAAGTGCAACTGGAATTGCAGCTAGGAAAGGATGTGAAGGGTAACAAGAAAGGTTTCTACCAGCTTCTTAGCAGTAAGAGGGCAATCAGGAAGGGCATGGGACCTTTATTGGATGAGGGAGGTAACCTAATGACAGATTATGTGGGAAAAGCTGAAGAACTCAATTTTTTTTGCCTCGGTCTTCATAGACAAGGTCAGCTCCCAGCCTACTGCACTAGGCAACCCAGTATGGGAAGGAGGTAGGCAGCCCCCAGTGGAGAAAGAACTATTTAGAAAAGTTAGACACACACATCATGGGGATTTAACGCATCCGAGGGTGCTGAGGGAATTGGCAGATGTCATCGCAGAACCTTTCGCCATTATATTTGAAAACTCATGGAAATCAGGAGATGTAAATGTAGCGCCCATCATTTAAAAAAAGGGAAGGAGGACAATCCAGGGAACTACAGACCAGTCAGCCTCACCTCAGTCCCCGGAAAATTCATACAGGGGGATCCCCCAGAAATCCATTTTGAAGCACTTGGAAGAGGGGAAAGTGAACAGGAATAGTCAACATGGATTCACCAAGGGCAAGTCATGCCTGTCCACCCCGACTGCCTTCTTTGATGAAGTGACTGGCCCTGGGGAAGTCGGTGGATGCAATATACCTTTGTGACAGCATGTTGGGGACCCCCCCGATCCTGCACCCCCATAGCAGTGAGAATAGACTCCGCCAGCCAGTAGAATAGACAGGGTTTATTGCTTCTCCAGGATACAGAGCAACATAGATATGATATGGTTACAGGAGACAGGGCCAGGCAGCCTCAGATCCCTTGAGTTAGGGGGTCCATCACCCCCTCAACCCTCAGCTTAGTCTGTTCCCTTCATGTTTCCCAGTCAAAAACTGCCTTGCTCCCAGACCCTGCACCACAGCCAGGTGTTCGTCTCCATCTCCCTTCCTTTTTCTCCCCCCCCCCCCCCCCGGGACGAGCTTTGCTAACTGCCCAGGCTGGGACTAGGTGTCTGGGCCAATCCACATGTGGGTGAGTCAGTGGGGATCACACATCACAGCGCAGAGGAACGGTGAGTTACAGAGCAGACAGCACCCCCACTACATCACAACCTTGACCACATAATTCTTGCCAGCAAGTTAAGGAAGTGTGGATTGGATAAATGGACTGTAAGATGGATAGAAATTTGGCTAGACTGTCAGGCACAACACGTAGTTATCAACGGCTTGATGTCCGGTTGGCAGTCGGTTTCAAGTAGAGTGCCCTCAGGATTGGTTCTAGGGCCAGGTTTGTTCAACATCTTTATGAAAGACCTGGACGAGGGGATGGATTGCACCCTCAGCAAGTTTACAGATGACACTAAGCTAGGGGGAGACAGATACATTGGAGGGTAGGGATACGGTCAAGAGTGACCTAGACAAATTAGAGGATTGGGCCAAAAGAAACCTGATGAGGTTCAACAAGGACAAGTGTAGAGTCCTGCACTTGGGATGGAAGAATTCCAAGCACTGTTATAGGCTAGGGAGCAACTGGCTAAGCAGCAGTTTAGCAGAAAAGGACCTGGGGTTTACAGTGGATGAGAAACTGGCTATGAGTCAACAGTGTGCCCTTGTAGCCAAGAAGGCTAATGGCATATTAGGGCACATTGGGAGGAGCATTTCCAGCAGATCTAAAGAAGTTGTTATTCCCCTTTATTTGGCACTAGTAAGGCCACATCTGGAGTATTGCATCCAATTCTGGGGCCCCCACTACAGAAAGGATGTGGACACAGTGGAGAGGGTCCAACTGAGTGCAACCAAAATAATTAGGGGGCTGGAGCACATGACCTATGAGGTGAGGCTGAGGGATTTGGACTTATTTAGTCTGCAGAAGAGAAGAGTGAGGGGGAATCTGATTGCAGCCTTTAACTACCTGAAGGAAGGTTTCAAAGAGGGTGGAGAGAGGCTGTTCTCAGTGGTGACAGATTGCTTCTCATTCTGCAATGGTCTGAAGTTGCACTGAGGCAGGTGTAGGTTGAATATTAGAAAAAACTATTGCAGTGGGAGGGTGGTGAAGTACTGGAATGGGTTACCTATGGAGGTGGTGGAATCTCCATCCCTAGAGGTTTTTTAATATTGGCTTGACAAAACCCTGGCTAGGATGATTTAGTTGGGGGTGGTCCTGCTTTGAGCAGTGGGCTGGACTTGACCTCCTGAGGTGTCTTCCAGCCCTGGGATTCCTCAGCTCCACTGCCAACACTAACAGTCCATGGGTGGAATTACTTTTATGTTCTCCAATATGCAGGTGATGTGTCACACATCTCAATATTGGTGAACATAAAATTCATTCTGCATATGGACATAAAAAATTAGAGGGAACACTTCAGCATTTTTAAAGCCTATATGGTTTGAGTAAACAGTGCAAGACTGAAATACCTAATTAATTTTTATTACATGTACTCCTTCCTCCATAACCATAGGCAAAAGGGAAGGGTTGCTAATGGGAAATGTGATCAAGCTACTTCAGGTTCTTGGAAGAGAAGCAGCTGCAAACCAGAAACACTGGCGATTTAATGGAGGGAGGTGATGGAGGGGGGAAGAAAAAAAAAGCATAACAACCAGTAGAAATAAAATCCAGCTTCCTTTATGCAAATAAGAGGAAATAACCTTCAGCTACTAAGAGATATCACTGTGGTTTCCTACTTTAAATCACAGAAGGGGAAATGTGGCATTTCAGAAACCACTGTATAGTAACTGCTGGCATGTCCTGACTTGTTTTGTTTTCTTTTTTTTGCACACTGCCCTTCATCAGTTCTGTGGATGACCTAAAGATCAAATTTTCTATCCAGTAAACTTAGAAAGAGATTAAGTCTATAGCTCTTTTCTTCTCAATGGCCTTGAAGCAAAGTACTTAAGGACATGCAGAATTTTAAGCATATCAGCAGTCCCACTGATATCAAATTAGGCAAATAAGCACTTTTCTGACTGGGGCCTACGCAGCTGAATATTAGATACCTATTCAGTAACAGTTCTCCTGAGCCTGTGTGTCCAGTTCTGGGACCCCCACTATAGAAAGGATGTGGACACATTGGAGAGGGTCCAGCAGAAGGCAACCAAAATGATTAGGGGGCTGGAACACATGACCTATGAGGAGAGACAGAGGGATTTTGGTTTGTTTAGTCTGCAGAAGAGAAGAGTGAGGGGGGATTTGATAGCAGCCTTCAACTTCCTGAAGGGAGTTTCCAAAGAGGATGGAGAAAGGCTGTTCTCAGTAGTGACGGATGGCAGAACAAGGAGCAATGGTCTCAGATTACAGTGGGAGAGGTCTAGGCTGGATATTAGGAAAAACTATTTCACTAGGAGGGTGGTGAAGCACTGGAATGGGTTACCTAGGGAGGTGGTGGAATTTCCATCCCCTAGAGGTTTTTAAGTCTCGGCTTGACAAAACCCTGGCTGGGATGATTTAGTTGGGGTTGTTCCTGCTTTGGGTAGGGGGCTGGACTTGACCTCCTGAGGTCTCTTCCAGCTCTATGATACTATGTCACATGTATAATCTGAAAGGCCCTTAACACAATATTTCAGGGACCAACTTTGCATTGACTTGGAAAGTTCAGGAGTCTCCTACTCCATTTGCCGCAAAACCTGAGCTTTTCTCTTGAGGTATTGACCCAAGTGGACCTTGCCTTAGCTTGTAAGATTTATGGCTTGTGTTGGGTATGCCGGCAGGCTACAAGGAAAGCCAGATGACCTCTTAGTAAGAAATTTTCCTATTAGATATCAACTCATTGAGCCTCTATGTAGATTAAAGCACTAGTTTATAAGACTTTAAAAAAAATGGCCAGTTTTCTTCTGACTGGTATGAGAAGCTTGTTTTTATAACTTATTTTTAGTTAAACTATGTTTCAACAACAAGCTTCAGGGGTCAGTACCAAGTCTACATAACAAGTCATTCTCTTAACACCTAGAGAAAGCCATTATATAGTATGGATATGGCTACTTAAACCACTACTGAATATCTGTACATCTCTGCACACTGCCTCAATAATATGTACTGCTTCAGAAGGACGAGGCGATGAACAACTGCATACTTAATCATAGCAACCATCCATCTTGCCTGTGTTCTCACATTACAAAACATCAGTATGGAAAGACATCATTTTAACAAGGCTATGATTTTGGTCCAGGGATCACAGACTTCAAGGTAACTGAACAGGCATAAATTCCATACCACATTTGCAGTATCACAGTGCTCAGAGTGGTTCCCCACTCCATGGGACAGTATCCACTTCAAGCATTGTGACCTTGACCACTCAGGTTGGGTGCTCCTATCTTCCTTAGTTGGAGACAGAGGGACTGCCAGCCAAACTCTATAGCATTGTGACATAACACACAAAGCCATAAAGTCACTCAGTTTTGGATCATTTGCTCCCATTTATGGAGTAGTGCTGTGACCACGTGGGCCAGGCTGCAGAACCCAGAGCAGGGAGCTAGGCCCAGTCCCTTTAGACAAGAGCCATCACAGAAGGGGTGAGTGAAGGTGGGCTTGCTCTTCTACACCTCTCATGGACTCTCCATCCCTTGCCCCTCTCCAGACTTTCCCTTACTTATTTAAACTCAGACCTCTATGAAATTTATTAAAAATGCTGGTGTCAAAATTGTAGCGCTAACTATAGTATAGCAAGATTAGCAAAGTGGAAGTGCTCCTTCCCATTGCAAGCTAAATATTCAACTTTAGTTACATCTCTTGGAAACTTATGATTCTGTAATGTTGTAAATTATTTTCTGTTCAGTATCTTGTTATATTACTTATGTTTATCTTTGTAAGCTGCTTTAAATAGTATTCAACATATAATTGATATAATTTTTTTTTAATTTTCTGTCCCCCCCCCCTTTTTTGAAGATTAAAATTAGCTGAGGGTTAGAATTTAAAAAAAAAAGAAGGAAAAAAAAAAAGGGACAGGGCAGAGTTTTGTCTCCTGACCGGTGGTGTGGCAATGTCCTGCAGTAGATAAAAACCAGAAAATAAGTGAAGAAGAAGGACATGAAAGGAATGACTCCAAGTGTACTCCAGCCCGAGTTGCACCCTTTCCTAGAATTTAACAGTGGCAAGTTGTATAAACCTTACACCAGTGGTTTTCAGATTATGGGTTGTGACCCAGTACTTGGTCTCATTGCTGCAAAATGATCAGTTGACCAGTGGGGGCAATAAGGCAGGCTACCTGCCAGTCCTAGCACCACAGACTACACTGCGCCCCAGCAGCAGCTGGCAACAGGCCCAACACCTGGGAGGGAATGGGGGAGGGGCACACAGGGCCCTGTACAACTCCCCCTACTGAGCACTAGCTCCGCATCCCCAGTGGCTATTGGCTGGGAAGCTGCTGCTGGATTGCAGCATAGGCTGCAATGCCAGGAGAGGCAGGAAGCCTGCCTTCGCACCCTCATTGCACCACTGACCTGGAGCCGCTCAAGATAAGCCCCTCCAGCCACAGCCCTCACCCCCCCCCAAATCCAGAGCCCCCTCCTATGCCCCAAAACACTCATCTTCAGCCCCACCCCAGAGCCGACACTCTAGTACTGTGGTTCTTAACCTTACTGCAGCCTGCACCCCTTTGGTTCTCAAAATATGTTCTCGCACCCCTTATGAATAGTTGAAGTAGGTCAGTTCTTTAAACCCAAGATGTATCATAAAAATCTGGCATATCTCACACCCCCCAAGGGGTACATGCACTCCAGGTTAAGAACCACTGCTCTAGTCAAATTATGTTGAGTCATGGGCATCAATTTTCTTGAACTGGGTCACAAGAAAAAAGAAAGCCACTGGCTTACAAACATTTTATAATAATGAAACAAAATGGTGACTAAGTAACTGCAGCCTTTTTGTTTCTGGACTGCTTCTTAAAACTTGATGGATGTTAAGTGAACATACAGGCCCAATTTTTCAGTGTAAAAATCTAGATTTTCTTCCACAATCTGCTAGGTCTGACAAGATAAATTAATTGAACTTGGTTGCAGATAGTATATTAACTTGAACTATGCTTCATTCACTGGTTTCAGTGGGCAATGAGCTGCAGATCAGGCCTGGGACTTGAAGAGATATGGATTGTATTCCTGGCTCTGCCATAGCCTCCATGTCTGACTTAGCAGATGTCTTTAATTATCTGAATCTCAGTCTCTACAACTGTAAAATGAGTTTAATAATGCCAACAACTCCTCTCCCCAAGTTAAACTGTGATTTTAATGTTTGTAAAGCACTTGGAGTTCCTGGGAGGGAGTTCAAAGGATCAATATGATTTAATCAGGCTTATTTTATGTTCACCTGCTCATTGTTCTAGGGGGGGGGGGGAGAAAGAAAGAAAAAAAAAAAAAAAAAAAAAAAAAAAGCTAAAACAACCTGTTTATAGTTTCAGGAAGAGAGGGGAACCCCCCCCACCCCCCCCACACACACACTAGAATAGGAATGGCTTACTCCATCTAAAATACAATTCAACTTATAAAAACAGAGATGGTAAATGAAACAGATTGGTGATTGTGAACAAGCTTCACTCCTTAGCCACATCATTGGCCCGTAAAAAGGTTTACAAATATCTGACAGTTTTCTTATTCCTTCCTCCAGTTTACTTCAGCAGACAAAAACATTAGAGACCACTTAATTGCCGGTAGAATCTAAATCACATACATGGCTCTCTGATCAACCAGCTCCTTGAACCTGAAACGTGGCAAGTACATTTTATGAAAGCAGCCACGTGTTTCAGCTTCACTAAGCCATAATAGGATATATACACTCAGCTAGAATACAGTAGGAGTGAGTAGTGCTGCTAATAAGATACTTTATAAAGTTTGTCACTTATTCAGAAGACTATTTAATGTATTACCAAAAAAGAAGAGAAAAGTGTCATTGACTGATGCTGCTTCGGAAAACAGGAATGCCACAAAGTACCTGATCCACTCAACATTCCACCTCATGTGCCACAATGAAGTGCACTCTTGGCATGCATGCTGTATTTCTCTTACAAAGACAGCAAGCCTGGTCACATACCAGTCCTTAGATAAGCATCTATATAAAGTATGAAATGTGTATTTACAGCACACATGATTGTCCGCATACAACTATACAATACTGTGTCAGAATATCTAGACAGACCTTCATCTACACAATTAACTTGACTAGATCTGTGAAATTTTTTCTTGGCAAAAGGAAGTTTCAGCTGAAATGCAGATTTGGGTTGACCAAAACATTTTGTTAATGCGTGTCTATTTTGGCCACGTGCTTCAGCTGAAATTGAAAAAAAAAGTAGTCAGAAGTATTGACGAACTGAACCCTTTCACTTACAAAAGTAAATATAATCGATCTTGGGGCTAGATTCAGAAGGAAGTCATGGGCCAACAGTTGTGGGCATGACACAAACTCATTACTGAAAGATGGTTTGTGCCCCCAAGATCTTACAGTCTATTTTGTGGTTATGAGCCCTGATCCATGAAGCAGAGGCCTCTGCAAACCTGAGGGCAGGACTCAGGCCATGCTGGGAAGAGATTTGTTTTCTGAAAAGGGAGTAGAGGACTGAAGCCCATTGTACATATGCTTCAATTTGCTAGTCTATGGAGTAGCACTTAGAGGTTGTTAGTTATCAAGCAAGCCAATGGAAGCAGTGCACCCAGGAATCTAAGGATCTGTCTTCACTGTCAAAAAAAATTATGTTTAACCACAGGATACTTTAAACACACATCCTCTCTCCAGCTGTAAAGTATTAATGGTGCCAAAGCACTGCAGCTTTACCACAAAGTAAACTAAGCAAGGTCAACACCCCTCACCTAGCTAATTTTAAGGAAAATATAATAGCTGCCTTGTCGCTATGTGGATAGGTAAGGCATAGGATAGGACAGCAAGATGGGAAAGGCACTGTGGTCCCTCTTAAAAAAAAAAAACAAAACCCCACACACCACCAACCTACTGACTGTGCAATGGAAACAGCCTAGAAAGAAAGGAGATTCTAGGTAGGGAGTTCTAGGATGAAAAAATTGTATGATGGAGAGATATGGTAGAGGGCTCATAGGACTTGACCTGCAACTGCCTCGAGGTCGCGGAAATTAGGTGGTGTAGAAACCAAGGAGATACAGTATTCATGTACCTATCCTAAACTGTTATTTTAAATAGGAAATCCAAATGACTTTACACCATGTGCCGAGTTTCATCAATTTTTTTTTAAAAAGCTTCCTTTTTAAAATCAAAAGAGACAGGACTATGCAGCACTTTAAAGACTAACGAGATGGTTTATTAGGTGATGAGCTTTTCTGAAATTTGATTTGTCCTTTTCATATGTGTTCACTTCTTTTGATTGATTGTATCCCTTTGGTATATATAGTCATGCCAATTTTCTCCCACAATTTGATCTGAGGAAGTGGGTCTGGCCCACAAAAGCTCATCACCTAATAAACCATCTTGTTAGTCTTTAAAGTGCTACATAGTCCTGTCTTTTGTTTCAGCTAGACCAGATTAACACAGCTACATCTCTATTACCTTTTTAAATCAACTGTATTATTGTACACTGCATTTCTAGCTTCTCTCAAGTTAATCATTTTAATTAACAGAAACAAGTAGCACAGTCAAGGCAGCCCTGTGAATAAGAGGGCTATCTTCAGCAGCACACATTTACAGTCAAGAGGCTGCTACAGCAAACACAGTAACAGCTACTGGTTCCAACAGCAGAGAGACTGTATCTTGGGACTGAAATCAGCACAATAAATACTTCATTCTGTGTGTAAGGCACAGCCAGTATTTCTGTTTTCTGCAGTCATCAATACCAAGGCCTCTTGACTAGACTGCTGCAAAACAGAATTTCTCCACCAATATTTCCTCTAATTTTTGTTTTTTTTACACCAAGACCTGTGATTGTGCACCACCAGTAGAAACATGTGAGTGGCCACTGTTAATTAGCTGGATGACATTTGAATCTCTCCTGGGTGGCCACCCAAATGCTCATTCTCCATGCACCACAGTATTTTCAGTCCAATATCAAAGCAATATAGTTTGGACACCAAATTCAATGACTGTTTTTCATTGCAAAGAAGATACAGCTGCTTCAGAAGCTATTAAAACAACACTAATTCCATTTTAAAAAAGTATCAATCAGTGCATTTACTAGTCTTCAGTTTTCATGAAGGTGAATAGTCACCATATTTTATTGACGAGGTAGGCAAATGTGCACCATTTAGAATAATCAAAACACCAACCACCAGCAAAAATAATAAGTAACAAACAACAGATTGATTTCATTTTTTCCCTATTTGGTTTAACATTTCCACTGTAAGAGCCCAGTTCCAGTTTATCCTACAGTTCTAGCACAGGCACACAGCAGTCACTGATCTCTGTGTTTGTCTACATACCATGAGAAGAGAACAATCCTTTGATGAATACCCCAGCTTTTCTGGTTTCTAAGGCGACTGTAAAGGAGGATTACATCTGACATGTATCTAGGTGAAAGTATTCAGAGGATCCAGACAGCTCTTTTTCTGTCAGGCCAGCTGTTAATTCTTCATTACTGCACTACAGCTATCCATTACAGGAAAGGTATGGGAACCTCTATCAATCGATACTGGAGAATTTCACTAAGGGAAAAAGACCTTTTAGGCATCCAAATCTCTTAGCACCCTTTCAAGATATCTGTTTGTGCTCTCATGGTAGGATTCCAGCAAAGGAATCAAGTAATTTTTGTACTAAGCACTGAAAACCCCCCCCCCCCACACACACACACACAGAGCAAAAGATGTGGCTCATATGCTTCCAAAGGATTGGTAAAAAGTGATCAGGAAGGCAGTGGTCCTGCCTCAAGAACCCTAAATATTCAGCAATTTTCTCTTAAGAATTCCCTACGCATCTATGTTTAAGGTGGAAGAGGCTAAGGAGGCAAGTCTAGTACTTTACACATGGAGCTAATCAGGAGTAGGAGGAACTTCCAACAGTTCCACAAGTCTCACTCAGCAGTGAAAAAAATCACATCTTGTAAATTTATGGTTAAAAATTGTCCATATAGAATGCACATGGTACTAATAAAATATACAAGTACTACTGCCATGGCATCACTACAAATCTGGTAACAATTAATATAAACAAATCTAAATAGCTAGTAAAAACAGCAATATACCTTTGCAGAGGCATGATTTCACAAGCCATTCGTGAAATAAACGTTTCTATTCGGAACAAACAACTGTTTCTTCCACAACAGGGTTTTCTCTGCAGTGTAGGTCTTCTCACACTACCAACCGTGCATTCCTATCTTCTAGTCAGAGGGACGCAGGATTAATACTGCAATAGGCTACCCAGAGAAAACTCAACGGAGAACACAGCAAGCTACTTTCAGAGTAAGAAGCTAGCGCTCAAGTACCCTCGCCAAACTTCTCCAAGTAAAAGTAAGGCTGCGTTATCTGCTGCTTCTCGCTACAATATGCTGCTGCAGTACTCTTTGACCTTTTGTTCCGGAGAAGCAGCTGAAGCCTCTAGCCAATCAGCAATGGCAGCTGCAACAGTTCTGTCTGTCTGCCTGCCTGCCTGCCCCCTCCTCCTCCTCCTCTCCTGTGGGCTTGGCTTGCCATCCTGGTAACTTGAAACTTCCCCCAACAACAATCCTGCTGCTGAGACTGACAATCAGAGGACACGCAACCAATGGCTGCTCCCGAGAAAAACACACGCAGCCTCTTAAGGAGACAAAAGGTTCCAGCAAGAAACTGCACTGACAAGAGGAGGTAACTGCTATTGTCAGCCACACTAAGATCACCAGCAAGATTCAAACAAACAAGTATCAGCAGGTTTCTCTAGAGGAACCATTCTACGTGACCCCTGTGCATGCCATGCCTGCTTGTAGTTCCTGTAGATATTTGTTTGCACCCTGCTGCGGGCATGTCTGCTGCAGATTGCAGTACTTGCTCCAGACTTGTGACATCACGTCAGGCACGTAGCGCTCGCTTCTTTGGGGGTGGAGGACAAGAACAGAGCATCTTTTGATGCAACCCACTGCCCTCTTGCTCTTAAATAAACAACAGGTGCCACCAACCACTGGGAGCCACATACACAGCCAATCAATGGGGGCGGAATGGTTTCTGATGATTAAGGGAGTAGATGGCTCCACAATGAAAAAAACATAAAACACGTAGCTTTAGGGATTTAAACGTCATAAAGTCACATGCATAGTCCAAGGGAGATCAGAATCTCATTATACTGAAAATCCAAGTTAAAACTGCGGAGCCATTTAAGTGGAAGAGGTCTTTTTCTTTCAAGTTAATTTTGTGCAAGTTAAAAATGCCAGACTGAAAGCCCTGATGACTGAAATCGATTTGTCGCCAGAATAGGAACAATACAGGAAGCAGCATCTTTTATTTAAGTATAGCACCTTGCACAGAAAACTAATTTCTGCTAGGGTCTCCAGGTGCTCCCATAATGCAAGTAATTAAAAATGATGGTAACCACTTAAAGCCATCCTAATCTACCATAGAAAGGATGCGACACCATCAAACCCTCCCACTCTAGCTACAGCTTATACTTGCAAAAAGGAACTTTTGCTGCTATAGCTTATACTGGTTTGAGTCAGGAATGGGGGGGGTGGGAGAGAGGAGGAGCGACAATGGCAGATTGATCCAGCATTGCTGGGGTCCCTGTAGGTAGGCACTCAGGGCAGAGGGTGGGAGGTGCAGGAATCAATGCTGGGGGGGGAGGAGGACTGGGGTGGGCTCACAGGGATAGTCCACAGTGGCTCAAGTGGTGCTGATCCAATGACTGCAGCTCCTCAGGGTACCTGTGGCCACACTGCCTGGCTGGCAGTTCCTCCCAGGGGGGCCAGGACTCGGCTAACCAGCAACTCAGGGGTAGCCCACAACTCCTTCAGGAGTAGGCGGTGCGGTGCTGTGCTGTCCAGCCCCAGCCTAGGTCTCCTCTAGGGTCAGAGGGAGTGAGGGCTGCACTGCTCAGCCCTGGCCTCTTCCTGGGGAGAGAGGGGGGGCAGGGGCTGCACTGGCTGGCCCGTGTCTCCTCTGCCGGAGCGGGGTGTGGACTGTGCTGCCCAGCCTGCACTGGCTGGCAGCTCCTCCCCAGGAGGTGGGTCCTTCCTTGCTGCAGCCAAGGGAAAGGAGGAGGGGCTTGGGGAGGGGGCACTTACCCATGGTCAGCAATATGGAGAGCCTTGGCCTCAGCTGGCCTCTCTCTTCCTAGTGCAGTTGCCCCCTCTGGTCACTCTGCAGTATAACCGTCCCCCGTGCTTGGTGCCAGTAGTCATGGCAGAGCATAACTGTCCTTGCTTTCAGACCCCTTCCTTTCTGTGTTAGGGAAAACAATCCCATTCCAGGCACTTCCTGTTTTCCTGGCACAACCAAACCTGGACTTTAAGTTAAGATGAGAGGAAGCTGCATATCAAATTTTTAGTGGTCCTAGCTTTTATTGTTCAGGAGGAGTTGTTGAACAAACGGACTCACAGATGGATGGACTCATGGAGGGACAGACACACAAATACAGAAACTCTCTAAAACAGGGGTTGGCAACCTTTTCAAACCAAAGAGCCAAACTACATTAAAATTCAGAACAAGTGTTCAACAAAGAGCCGTATAAGAATCCCCATTTGCGTGATTGAAAATATACAACTTATTATTATTGATAACTGACATGATCATAAAATCAGAATACTAGGACTGGAAGGGACCTCAAGAGTTCATTGAGTCCAGTCCACTGCCCTAATGGCAGGACCCAGCACTGTCTAGATCATCCCTGATAGACATGATGATTAATAATAGCATAAATGAAACATTGTTTGTACTAAGAGTCATTATTTGATGGGACTTCTGCTGCTGCATCTTTTCACACATTTCTTTGAAGTTATTATCATAACTGGTCAAATTTACATTCATGCATGCATTCAAGCGACATGAGTAATTACACATTTTTAAAATTTTGAATTAAATATTCATTTTAATTTTAAAAATTGTATGTATTTTGGGAATGACAAAAGAGCCATATTTGGTTCCATACTGAGCCATATTTGGCTCAAGAACCATAGGTTGAAGACCTCTGCTCTAAAATATAGTGAGAAATAAGTTCATCTACATAGCTTTTACCAGTCTAGAAATGTTATTTTAAAAAAATCAGTCCTGAATCAACACTACTATACTGGCATAAATTGCTAACAAAGACCCAACTTTGGTGGCTACTGCAAATGCTACATACATAGGCAGGATGCCAAACTTGCATCCTTTGTATTCACAGTACAGATACAATTTAATAAAACACTAAGCAAAGCCTCTTGCCTAAATTATCATAACTAGAAGCTTATTTGTATTCTGAAAAAGTCATCCTGAGTTTTAAATTAATGACTCAGAACCACTAAAAATACAATGACCTATTCTAATCAAGCACACAGTTCCATGGGGAGGAGCTGTTGTCTCCTAGTGAAGTGGAGAGACTGAGATTAAAACTCCAGTCTCTCTTAGACATTTATTAACTGCAAAGGGATTCTCAAGAAATCACTGCTATCCTCAGCAAGTTGTACCAATGTTTCTAAAGATGCTTAGAATCCAGTGGCCCCCAAATGATCTCTTTGAACCTTATTAGTAATTAATTATCACATATTATTGCATTGTGACAGTGTCAACGAGCCCCAGTCATGGACTGGAGCCCCACTGTGCTAGGCACCACATAAACAGAACAAAAAGATAGTCCCGGCCTCAAAGAGCTTAAGCTTTAATTCCAAAAAAAGCAGTGTCTTAATAACAATGGGCCAAACTGAAACCTAGTGTAAGTAAGGACAACTCCTGTAACTTCAACAGGTGGCCAGGTGGCTTTTCTAAAGTAAACACCCTTCAAAGTTCAACAGTTACTTAGAAAAACATCAAAATAACTGAATCTCTGCAATGAAATTAAGCAGATAATAAATATTCTAATTTTACATTCCTCTAAAGTTTTACTGTCATATACTAACTGATGCAGATATCAAAAAGATCATAAAGTGGTGTTTTACTAAATTAGATATAGCTCTGAAATGCATCACTCTCTAAACACTAAAGGAGGAAGCAACCAGGAGGCAAAAATACAAATTACACAATAGTGCCAGGAGGTAAAATTCTCACAAAGTATACAGCATACACTCCCTACCCTGATGAAAAACATCTCAAGATCTTCCATAGCCACACAAAGGCTATGTCTACACTGGTGGCTCCTTGCGCAAGAGAGCATCCACAGAGCCAGAAGCGCAGCGCAAGAACGCTGAGTTCTTGCGCAAGAAAGCGTCCACGCTGGCGAGACGCCCTTGCGCAAGAACGTGGCCCCGGAACCACTTCAGCCATGGCAAGAGATCACCAGCGGCGTCTGTGGGTGTGCGCCAGACCCCCGCTGGGAAATGCGCTTAAAGAGACCCCCGGACAGCTGTTTCCCTGCTGCTGCATGCTTAGGCATCTCTTGGAGAGACCGAGAGCCACAGCTGTGCCACACGGAGCTTGCACCGCAATGCCTAGGGCACCACAGCCCCTGGCTACTGGCCCTGGGCACCCTTGCCCCCTCGGCCCACTGTTCCAGGCATGGAGCTGGAGGAGGACCCCGGCCACCAGTGTCCCCTCACGGCCATCAACGAGGCCACGGAGCAGCTGCACCAGGGAGCCAGGCTGCTCCAGCGGGAGCTGGAGACCAGGCAGCACCTGCAGGCCCTTGTGATCAATGCCGCAACTGTGCTCAGGCACTCCCACCCCACCACCGACAGGCACCTGCGGAGGCATGACACTAGCGGGGACTGGTGGGAGCACCTGGTGCTGGGACAATGGGGCGACCAGCACCGGATGCGCAGGGGGACCTTCCACGAGCTCTGCACCTGGCTCACCCCTGCGCTCCAGAGGCAGGACACCCGCCTGCGCCCCGCCATCCCAGTGGACAAGAGGATCGCGATTGCTCTCTGGAAACTGGCCACCCCGGACAGCTACCACTCCGTGGGGAACCAGTTTGAGGTGGGCAAGTCCACATCGGCATCCAGCAGGTAAGGCCCCCAAGGGCCCGCCCTGGGGGAGGGATGGGGCCTGGCCAGGAGGGGGGACTGTGGGGGTGGGAGGAAGCCCCGCACTTAGCGGGTTACGCCGTCCCTCTCCCCGGGGGAGTGGGCCCTGACATGCGTGGGGGGAGGGGGCATCAGAAGGGGGCAGGCACGTCTCAAGGGCCCCCGTATCCACTGCATCTCATTCTGTGCAGCCCCTGTGTTCCCACGTGCCCCTCTGCAGGTCGTCCACGCCATCAATGACGTCCTGCTCCAGAGGGTCATCCGCCCCCGTGACCTGGACGCCACCCTCGCAGGCTTCACCGCCCTGGGGTTCCCAGACTGTGGGAGAGAGATAGACGGGACCTACATCCCCATCCGGGCGCTGGAGTACCAGGCAGCCTGGTTCATCAACCGCAAGGGCTACTGCTCGGTGGTGCTCCAGGCCTTCGTGGATCACCAGGGCCAGTTCCAAGACATTGATGTGGGGTGGTCCAGATGAGCCCACGACGCCCGCATATTCCGGCATTCAGGCCTGTGCCACAGGCGGGAGGTGGGGACCTACTACCCCCAGTAGGACCGCACCAGCCGGGCCGTCAGCATGCCAGTGTGCATCATGGGGGGCACGGCTACGCCCTGATGGTCTGACTCATGCGGCCGTACACAGGCCGACTGGACCGCAGCCAGGCCGCCTTTAATGTCCACCTGGACCGGGCCTACAGCCCCATAGAGTGCGCCTTCGGGTGCCTGAAGGCACGCTTCAGGTGCCTCCTGACCCGCCAGGACATGGGGGTACAGCATGTCCCTGAGGTCATCGCGGCGTGCAGTGTCCTCCACAACATAATCGAGGCGAAGAGGGAGGCCTTCCTCCTGGGGTGGATGGCAGACAAGGGCCAGGCCTACCAGCAGCCTCGGACGGCCGCCACCCGGCAGGCCAACCACGATGGGGTGCGGATCTGGGAAGCCCTCTGGGTGCTGCTCGACCAGGCCCCACAGTAGGCCACGCCTACAACTCCGACGGCGGGGCTCCTGCCATGCCCCCACTTCCCGCTCCCATCACCAACCCTTCCCCCCATCCTTCCTTCACTTCCCAATAAATAGCACGCACTTGGGTAACATGTGACGGCCATTTATTTAAAAGGGGAAGGGGGTGGGCTGTGGGGAGAGGAGGGAGGCTCTCAACTGGGAGTGGGGAGGAGGACTCCGACCCGGGAGGGCCTCATGGGTGGGAGGGGTGGCCTCTCCCACCGCCACGGGTGCGGGGATCCTGGTGCCCCTCGTGCCAGGTTGGGGCGGGCTGCACCAAGAGGTGCCGAGGTCAGGGGGCTGCAGGAGGGGGCATGGGCACGGCCGGGAGGAGGCAGGGGGAGGGCTGGGCACACTGGGGAGGGGCCCCAGCCACGCTCTGCTGCGATGCAGGGCCCGTGTGCTCCACCATAGTGCCCAGGAGGGCGCACACATGGTCGCAGCGCTCCAGGTACTGTCCCCACACCCGCTCCTGCCATGCCTCATCTGCGCGGATCTTAGCAGCGAGTGAGTGCTCAACGTGCTCAATCATGCAGACATGGTGGTCCCGGGAGCGCTGCAACAGGCCCTGGCTCCTCAGCGCCAGCAGGACAGGGCTGGAGGGTCCCTCGCTGGCAGGGGGTCCCACTGCGGGGGAAACAGATGACAGCGAGGCGGTCAGTGAGCCCTGCCCCATGGTGTTCCAGGTGCCCCGTGCCCTCCTCCCCGCACCACACGTGCCATGCCACCTGGGGACGGGTGCAGCCAGTGTGGGGGGATTCCCCCCGGAGCAGCAGGGGGGCCTGAGACAGCCCAGGGGCCCCTGGGGGGACCACGGGTGTGGGGGGCATTGTGCCTTCCCCTGGGGCAGCTACCATGTCCCATAGGTGGCCATGGTGGCGTGCTGTGTGGCACCCCTCAGGCTATGTGAGGTCAGGTCTGTGCCCTTGGGGCTGGGCTGCTCCCGGTCGGAACCCAACCTCCCCGGGCTAAGCATGCGTGACCCCCAGGGTCCCGGGCATGTGCTAGGGCTACCTGCCATGTCCGTGTGCCACTCAGTCTGGCTGCATGTTCTGCATGCCGCTGCACGGTGTGTGGCCAGGCAGAGCCATATGCCACTCCCTCCCCCCCACCCTGTGGCCCCAGTCCCTTCTGCCCTTGCTCGTTGCACTCACTGGAGGATTCCTCGCCAGCCTCCGAGAAGGCCCGGGACACATCCTGGCTGCTGGGCCAGGCCAGTGGGGTCTGGCTGCTGTCCAACTCCTCCAGTTCCGGCAGCCAGACCACCGGGGTGACCACCACCCAGTCGACCTGTGCCTGCAGGGCCTCAGCCCTCGTGTCCCCCAGGATGCTGTCCAGGTGGTGGTAGTGGGGGCAGGAGGCGGCTCCAGGCCCCCCGCACTCACTGGCCCGCATGTACACAAGCCACAGGTCTTTGACCTTGGCCCAGACTTGTTCGAGGGTCCAGGCCGGGTGTCCGTTTGCGGCCAGCGCCTGGGCCATCCGGGCAAAGATGTCCGTGTTTCACCTCCTGGACTTGGGGTCCAGGAGGGCCTCGACCTTAGCGGAGTCTCAGCATGGGGCCCGCCGCTTGGTGCCCCGTGTGTCTGCTGGGTGCTCTGGGATGGCTCCTGAGTGGGGCCTGCAGGACATCGTGGTGGCTGGGCAGCTGTCATGACTCCCTCTGGCTGCTACCCAAGCTGCGTGTGCTGCGCAGCTCCGCAGGGTGCCTGTGCCTTTAAGGGGGGGGCCGGCTAGGGGGAACCAGCGAGTGGTGATTGTGTGTATGGAGTGTCAGAGAGGGCACCTGTGTTTTTTCCTGGAGGCCAGTTCTTGCGCAAGAAGCCCCTGCTGTGCGTCCACACTGTCCTCTTGCGCAAGGGAACTTACACTTGTTAGAAAAGAGCATAGCTCTTGCACAAGAAGCCCTCTCTTCTGATGCCGTACTGTAAATCTTCTTGCGGAAGAGCGGGCAGGCAGTGTGGACACAGTGCGGGTTCTTGCGCAAGGAGCCGCCCGTGTAGACATAGCCAAAGAGAAATAACCTTTACATATGTAATATCTCTCTAGCCTGATTCCTATATTCTACTCGACTACTTCTATCCTGGTTTTAAAAATCCATGCATCAGGACACATATATTGAATAGCTAGGAGATTAACAAAAAACTCAGCTTTCAAAACTTGCATTCAGTATTTGCACTTGAGAGCACATTTAAAGTAGAAGAATACAGGAATGGCCATATTGGGTCAAAAAATGGTCTATCCTGCAGCCAGCATCCTTTTTCCTGACATTGGCCAATGCCAGATGGTTCAAATGGAATGAACACAGCAGAGTCAAAAGCTCCATCCCCTGTCATCCAGTCCCAGCATCTGGCAGTTAGAGGTCTAGGGCAGGGGTGGTTAATATTTTTGGTGGTGGGGGGGGGCACACCATTCAGTAAGTGATCAAGGGCCACACATTTTTATGAAGGGAAGTGCAGAACCTAGGATGGAGGTTGGGTGAAGAAGGGCGCTCAGGGTAGGGGACTGGTATACAGGAGAGGGCATGGGGACTGAGAGGGGGTTTGTGTGAAAGAGGGAGTTGTGACCTTGGGCAGGAGATTGGAGTGCAGGGTCCCAGAAGGGGATACGAGAGCAGGAGAGGATTCTGACCTGGGGAGGAGTGTACGTGGGGGGGGCATGGTCTGGGAAGGAGTTATGACCTGAGGGAGGATGGTACAGAGGGTTTGGGTGGTTACCTGGAGCAGAGAGTTGGGGTGCCGGAGGAGGTGGGGTTCCAGAGGCAGGCTCTGGTCAGGAGGTGCTTACCTAGGCACCATGTACCACTCTGCACCACATGCCGGGGAAGGTGGGTGACTTCGTGCCCTGCCCCCACTTCCCACCCAATCATCACAGCTCTCATTGGCCAGATGATTGGGCTGGGGCAGCACGCAAAGTCTTCCCCTCTCTCACCTGTGCACAAGGGTCATGCGCTGCCCAGAGGCACATGGAGGGAGCAGCCAGCCATTTTGAGCAGCTGCATTCTGCCCTCGGGCCAGATCTGATTTCTCCTCCTCAACCTGAGGATCTGAGCAAATATGTTTTAACAAAGAGATATTATTAATAATATTAATATGGATTTTATTTAGATCATAGGCGCTTCAAGCCAGTAACGGTCTCTTACTCTGGGTATATACAGCGCCCAGCACAATGGAGCCTCAATATGAATTGCGGCCCCAGCCACTACTGTAATCCAAATAAATAATACATAACTTACACAATATTTAAAAATACAGATGCAGGCACCGTACAATGGAGGAGAATGGACAGGAACTGTACATTTCAAATAGTATAAGGAGAGCGCACTGCAACAACAGCACAGCTTAGTTCTGATGTTCTCAGTATGCCCCTTCTGATGCCCTCAAATCTGCTGCTTCCACATTCTCTGTAGCTGCTGCTAATGGCCATTTAAAATACTGAGCCTCAAACTTCATGTTCCAAGATGAGGAATGCTGGGGGCGGGGGAGGGGACATGGGCTGGGACCACCAATGACGGGATATGTAAGGTCACTAACCACTTATTTTATAATAAATTTTAAAATAAATTCTCCAAAACCTGGCACGTGATCCCGCATTGAAACTTTCCATGGACAACTGAACCAGACATTCAGAGCGTTTCTCTTTGGGATTTCTATCCAAGAATTCCCAAGAAATGAGCAGTGACTTTGCTGCCCCACCTAAAATAAATGTGAACAATGCCACCATTCAGCAAAAGTTACTCTTGGAACTGAACAATTTTGCTAGCTGAATACAGAAGCTGCTTTCTGCCATATTCCTCACTTTTGAAAATAGGAAGGGTCTCAGTTTAAAGGAAGGCCTAAATAATGTTTTGGATAATGTCATTTAGGAACTAAAATTCTAATGATCTATCAGCTGGTTCTAATAACCCTGCTTTAATAGAAACATTGACACCATCAGCTTTAAGATACATTAAAGCCCAGATGTGCCAGGCACAGACTCAGGGAAACAGTGGCCAAAACCCCTTAAATTAGCTTCCATGCTGATGTAGGTCATATGAATTAATCATGAGCAGTCAGCTCCTTGGAGCCAAAAGACCTCCCTCGATTAGCAAAAGTTTGCTAGACATCAGACAGGGATACTAAAATCTGCACCTCTTTGTCCCTCACAGCAGGAGAAGGAAGAGTTTGCATTTAAAAAACAACACAACAAAAGCAATGGACAGTCCTGCAGAGGCACAGGGGGCTAAAACTGTGCTAAGCTGTTTGTTTGATGCTTGCTACTGTTGACAGGTTCGCTGAAAGACGGTCATTAGCAATGCTTCTTTAAATTGTTTCAGATGTAGTGCTCTGTTGCATAACAGAGTCACACACATGCATATTATAAAATGGTGCTGTTTTTAAGAAAGAGCAGCAGTACTGATATAGGCATCTCTGCCATTTTAGATCCTGGGTGCCATTATCTGATCTCTCTCTCTCTCTCAAATAAGTGACTATTTGCAGCACATAATTGTCCATGCTTTCCTGTTAAATTAAATGTTTTAGTTACCTAAAAGCAATTAAATAAACTGCTCTTTAGCTAAATAAACCATCTTGTATAGTATAGTTTCTTGACTTGATATTAAATGCACCTGATATTTACTGGGCAGTGTTTATTTTTCATATAAAACAGCAATTATTGCTGTATTGTTTCTATAAATCTGGGTACAGTAGAACTTCAGAGTTATGAACATCAGAGCAACAAACTGAACAGTCAACCGCACAACTCACGGAAGAATGCAATGAGGCAGCAGCAGTGACAAAAACAAAAACAAAACAAAACAAAATGTAAACTACTAAAAATATAAGGGAAAACAACATTTTTCTTCTGCATAGTAAAGTTCCAATGCTGTATTAAGTCAGTGTTGGGTTGTAAATTTGAAGAACCATAATGTTTTGTTTAGAGCAGTGTTTCTCAAATTGTGCTCTGCGGAGCCCCAGGGCCCCACGAGACATCTCCAGGGGCTCCGCAAAGTTGACAAATTGTATGTGTTGTACCTATCGATGTTTCCAATCAGTGGACTGCTGGGGCTCCACATAAATTTTTACGCATGTAAAGGGCTCCTGAGCCCAAAAAGTTTGAGAACCGCTGAAATTACAATGTTTCAGAGTTACAAACAACTGCCAGTCCTGAGGTGTTCCTAACTTTGAATTCTACTGTGTTGCCAGGAGCTTTAAAAAGTCTTCCACATTTAACTAAATGTCTATTTATTGCAAAAAAATTTCAGATGAAAGTGGAGATGACAATTACCAAAAAATTAACTTGGAAATTTGCATCAGAAAAGGAGCATTCCTGGCATTATTGTAAAATAAGTTGTAGGGTTCAGGGGAATGTTAGTTATTTTCCTTAATGCTCCCTATGTAGCCACCACTTTCAAACTCAGCTTCAACTCTGTGACCTTTTCCCTTCAAGGGACTTTCTCTTTCCGCATCCCCTCCCCTAAGCTGGATCTTTAACATTTTAAAAATGCCAAGTTTGCGGCAAGGGCTCATGTTTCTACGTACATTTCACTGGCATGAAACTTTAATGCCCATTAAGTGTATGGCGATCAAAGATGGAAAAATGTAGCTGCTGGCCTTTTGGTAGAAGACCTGTTTTCCCAAGGCTTTAATTAATTCTGGAATAACAGCAGCTCTGAGATTCAAATGGTGTAGATATTGGAAAATGTGAAGAGGCGGACAGATGTACTATATGGAACTGAGGTCAGCCATGCCTATGGATAGGGTTATCTGCTATTCAAACTGCGGTAAGACACAGAAGTGCAAACTTGCATTTACATTGGTGCAGTGCAAAATTGGGGATTTTATCCCATCACCAGGCCTTATCCCAGAGGGGGCCAGGAGGGCCATTTGGCCTGGACCTCAGGAGACAAGGGGCCCCAAATTTTTCCATTTATTATACATCTTGCAGTTATAACAGAGACAATAAAAGAAGCTATATATACATGTGCAAAAATGATTTAATCATTGTGGGACCTCGGGCCTTCGCCAATTTTTCGGTCACATCTGAGTTTTCATCTGCAGGACTGGAGAAGCTTCTGTGATTAGTGATTCTCTGTTATGAAACACTGTTTACAGTCTCTGCATAGTTTAGAGGTTTTGAAAGTTGTAATTAATTCCGTTACAGTGATTTTGCTTGGTCTGAGGATGAGTTTAACCTTTACATTAGATGTTTATCTCTGCATAGGAGATTTTTGTATTCCCATTTTTTCTTATGTGTCTCCATATACAATAACCACATCAGGCTCACCTGTAAGCTACCTCTTTGTCTAGTTTTAGATTCACCTTTAAAGGCTTTTTTTGTGAGGATAAACTTTTAATTCTAGTTGTTTATTAAACTTTATATCTAATCTGGTAATCGTCCCGTGTTCATATTCATAATAACGCAGCAGTTATTAGAGGAATTTAATAACAGGAACATGTTAGCAGATGAAATTTCAAGACTTTGAAATAAGGCTATAAAGGCTGTAGTAAATAACACTCCCAAACTGTTACTATATAATATTCATTGTGAAGTATATACAATTAAAATGTTTTATAACCAATAGCCTTTAGCAAATTAATTTATTATGAGTTACTGTGTTTTAAAAGAATCCCTTCATAAAAATGAAGCAAAGATTTGAAAGTCGTGCAAGTAAGAGACAGTGAAAGCAACAGAGTGAAGCAGCAATTAAGACAGGGGTGGGCAAGAGGTGGCTAGCGGGCCAAATCCGGCCCACAGCCGTCTCACCAGCACCCTTACCACAGAGCAGCTGCAGCCACTTCAAACAGCAGGTTGCTAATTGCTATGCAGTTTGAGCAGAGAGGCGAAAGCTTTGCACACTGTCCTTGCCCCTAGCAAAATCCCTCAGCTCCCACTGGCCAGTTTACGGCCAATAGGAGCTGAGAAATTTTCTTGAAAGCAGGGGCAATGAATGAAGCCTCATTACTCCCTCACTTTCCCCTCCTCCCCTCCCTCCCTGCGCTGGAGCAGAGCCACATGGAGCAGCCTGCCCAGCACACAGGCAGGGAGCTTGTCTCAGGTTCCTGAAGGGCTGCTGGCTGGGAGTCACCTAGATAAATGCCTCCCAGCCAGAGACTGCCCTCTGGCACCCCACCACCTCTCCCCTCAACTGCCTACCCCAGGCCACTACCCAAACCCTGTATCCCTTCTCCCCACCTCCTGTAGGTCCTCCCCCCAGACTCTGCAGCCCCTCTTTGATACTCTCCCATGGTATTCTTGCCAGCAACTTAAAGAAGTATAGCTTGGATGAATGAATAAAGTGGACAGAAAGCTGGCTAGCTCATCAGGCTCAATGGATAGTAATCAACAGCTTGATGTCTAGTTGGTAACTGGTACCATGTGGAGTGCCCCAAGAGTTGGTCCTGGGGAAGGTTTTGTTTAACATCCTCATTTATGATCTGGATGATGGGATGGATTGCACACTCAGAAACTTCACAGATGACACTAAGATGGGGTGAACAGTAGATATGCTGGAGGGAAGGGATAGGGTCCAAACTGACCTAGAAAATTGGAAGACTGGGCCAAAAGAAATCTGATGAGGTTCAATAGGGACAAGTGCAAAGTCCTGCACTTAGGACAGAAGAATCCTATGGGCTGCTGCAGGCTAAGTGGAAGTTCTGCAGAAAAGGACCTGGAGATTTCAGCAAAGAAGATGGATGAGTCAACAGTGTGCCCTTGTTGTCAAGAGGGCTAACGGCCTATTGGGCTGCATTACTAGGAGTATTGCCAGGAAATCAAGATAAGAGATTATTCCTCTCTATTCAGCACTGACAAGGCCACATCTGGAGTATGGATCCAGTTCCCCACCCTCACCTACAGAAAATATGTGGACAAACTGGTGAGAGCCCAGCGGGAAGGCAAAGAAAATGTTTATGAGGGCTTGACTTATGAGAAGAGGCTGAGAGAACTAGGCTTATTTCATCTGCAAAAGAAAATAATGGAGGGGATTTGATAGCAGCCTTCAGCCACCTGAAGGCATGTTCCAAAGAATATATGACAGAACAAAGAGCAGTGGTCTCAAGTTGCAGGATATTAGGGAAAGCTATAGGTTGAACCTCTAAAATCCGGGACATTCTGGTCTGGCAACATCCGTGGTCTGACAGAACCATGGATATTACTGGACCAGAGAACCCTGGCTGGCCATGTGCAGAATCAGAGACCAGGCTGGGCTGGTGGTAGGAAACCTAGCCCCAGTGGGGCCAGTGTGGGGGAGAGCACAGCCCTGGCCAGGGCTGATGGCAAGGAGCGCAGCCTCAATCAAGGCTGGAGGCCACGGGACCGGTGGCCAGAAGCGCAGCCTTGATTGGGGCTGGCGCTGTGGGAAGCACAATCTGGGCATGGGCTGGAGCAGTGCAGGAGCACAGTCCTAGCTGGGGCTAGCAGCGGGAATCTCAGCCCTGGCCAGGGGTGGAGTCAGCTGGGCATGAAGCCTGGGTCAGTGCCATGGAGGGTGCAGCTCCAGCTGGGATTGGAGGAACTAGGGCTGGCCCCCGTCAGTGGCCGGTGTGGTGGGGAACGTAGCCCTGGAATGGTGTGGGAGTGGAGGCAGCAGCAGGTGGCAGGGAGTGCAGCCCCACCCGGAAGCAGAGCCTACTGCCGGGTAGGGAACCTTAACCTTCCCTCATCCGGCAAACTCCATTGTCTGGGACCATTGAGGTCACGAGGGTGCTAGACAAGGAAAGTCCAACCTGTATTTCACTAGGAGGGTGGTGAAGCACTGGAATGGGTTACCTAGAGAGGTGGTGGAATCTCCATCCCTAGAGGTTTTTAAGTCCCAGCATGACAAAGCCCTGGCTGGGATGATTTAGTTGGGTTTGGTCCTGCTTTGGGCAGTGGGCTGGACTCGACCTCCTGAGGTCTCTTCCAGCCCTAGGATTCTATGATTCTATGTTTGGTCATTTCAGAAATTAATAATTGCAGTAGCCAGTGCCAGATGCTAAAGAGGAAGATAGAAGAAATATTGCATACGCAGTTAAAAATAACAGATCTGAAGGGAAAGTTTTCTCTTAGCTGTCACTGGTTAGTGGTGATCTTATGCCTTAAAGCATGAGGGCTTATACCCCTCCAAACCTCTTAGGCTTTGTTTTGTTATTTTAATCCTTTCTATTGTAACTGTGGATGTTCTTGTTATCTATGCAAATAGGCTGGTCCTTTCCTGAATCAGGTAAGCTCTTACTCTCAATATCATCTTGTTCAGTCTAATATTGTTCAAAATGGCCACTTTTTAGAAACATGGGAGCATCTTCTGCCTCAGGTTTCAGAGGCAAAGTATGCTGGTTTTGCAGTTCTTGCAACCTGTATCAGCCTGAGAAGTAAGGATCAAATATTCAGCTGTTCAGGAAGCAATGTTCATGTTCGTTAATGTGATAGGTCAGGTAAACTGAGGCTAGAGTGCAGTAGAAACAAACAGGGCCTTAGCATAATTTTATGGGCCCAGTACAAACTTCTAACTTTGTCAAGCTAGGACTTAAAAACCTCTAGGGATGGAGATTCCACCACCACCCATTCCAGTGCTTCACAACCCTCCTAGCGAAATAGTTTTTCCTAATATCCAACCTAGAGCTCTCCCACTGTAACTTGAGACCATTGCTCCTCGTTCCCTCATCTGCCACCACTGAAGACAGCCTCTCTCCATCCTCTTTGGAACCTTCCCCCACAACCCCTTCAGGTAGTTAAAGGCTTCTATCCAATCACCCCTCACTCTTCTCTTCTACAGACGAAATAAGCCCAAATCCATCAGCCTCTCATAGAATCATAGAGCTGGAAGAGATCTCAGAAGGTCATCAAGTCCAGCCCTCTGCCCAAGGCAGGACCAATCCCAACCCAGCCAGGGCTTTGTCAAGCTGAGGCTTAAAAACCTCTAGGGATGGAGATTCCACTACTTCCCTAGGTAACCCATTCCAGTGCTTCACCACCCTCCTAGTGAAGTAGTTTTTCCTCATATCAACCTAGACCTCCCCCCACTGTAATCTGAGACCATTGCTCCTTGTTCTGCCATCCGTCACTACTGAGAACAGCCTTTCTCCATCCTTTTTGGAAACTCCCTTCAGGAAATTGAAGGCTGCTATCAAATCCCCCCTCACTCTTCTCTTCTGCAGACTAAACAAACCCAATTCCCTCAGCCTCTCTTCATAGGTCATGTGCTCCAGCCCCCTTATCATTTTTGTCGCCCTCTGCTGGACCCTCTCCAATGCGTCCACATCCTTTTTATAGTGGGGAGCCCAGAACTGGACACAATACTCCAGATGTGGCCTCACCAGAGCTGAATAAAGGGGAATAATCACTTCTCCGGATCTGTTGGCAATGCTCCTCCTAATGCAACCTAACATGCCATTAGCCTTCTTGGCTACAAGGGCACACTGTTGACTCATATCCAGCTTCTCATCCACTGTAACCCCCAGGTCCTTTTCTGCAGACCTGCTGCTTAACCAGTCAGTCCCCAGCCTGTAACAATGCTTGGGATTCTTCCGTCCCAAGTGCAGGACTCTGCACTTGTCCTTGTTGAACCTCATCAGATTTCTTTTGGTCCAAACCTCTAATTTGTCGAGGTCACTCTGGACCCTATCCCTGCTGTGACGGGGCATCCGAGCCCCGCACTCCTGCTGAAATGCTGCCACCTCAGGGAAGAGGGCGAGCAGCGCGGCAATGGCCCAATAGCACACGCGCTGGCACCTCAGGCCGCTCGGATATGGCCGCAGGGAGCGTGCGTGGGGCGAGGGGAAAGGAGGTGTCCGGTGCGCAGCACACCCAATACCTGCTGCGGCGCAACATTTAAAAATGGCGTGCCGCACGATCAGAGAGGGAGGAAGGTTAATAGCTGCGGGGAAGGAAGTCTCAGTGGCAAGGACCCGGAGGGGGAGGATGGCTGCAGGGGAAGAAGCCCCGGCAGCAAAGATCGGGGGAGGGCAAGGGTGGAAGCCCTGACTGAAAGCCTCCCAGAACAGGACTGCGAAGGAGCTGAGGACCTGGGCGACGGACTTCGCAGGTAGCAGTCCGTTAGGTCGGCGGAGTAGGAAGGTGGCCCAGGGCAGGGACTCTTGGCCGGGCCCGCAGGTTGGCAGAGTAGGAAGTGGCCCAGGGCAGTGTCCCCATCAACCAAAAGGGGGAGAGTGTAGTTTTCTACCCTCCAGGGCTCTGGGCCGGCACCCGGCAGAGAGGGTGGGCCTGGGTCCTCCTACCCCTCCCCCCCAGCACCCGGGTACGCCGGCGGAGGTTTTGTTAGCTGTGTACCAATTGAGGCACTTCCGACGTGAATAAAGACACCCTGGGACAAGTAAAGGTGTGATAATTGAAGGATAACAGTGCGGCCGAGGGTGGTAGGACCGCAGGTCTCAAGGTGGATCGCGTGGAACACTGGTGAAATGGGTGGAGGGAACACAGCAAAATCGTAAGGACGGTGGAGGAAACATTGCTGAGTGCCCCGGGGTAGGAGCTACAGAAAAGGGGGGGGGGTGCGTGTTCCGTTCCCTAAATGCACCCCTACACCTGCCCTCCAGCATATCTATCTCTCCCCCTCTCCTCTCCTCGAAGGTCATGTGCTCCAGCCCCCTAATCATTTTGGTTGCTCTCTGCTGAACCTTCTCCAATGTGTCCACATCCTTTTTGTAATCAGGCACCCAGAACTGGATGCAATACTCCAGATGTGGCCTCATCAGCACTGAATAAATGGGAATAATCACTTTTCTAGATCTGCTTGCAATGCACCCTAATACGCCATTAGCCTTCTTGGCTACAGAGGCACACCGTTGACACATATCCAGCTTCTCATCCACTGTAATCCCCGGGTCTTTTTCTGCAGAACTGCTGCTTAGCCAGTCAGTCCCTAGCCTGTAACAATGCTTGGGATTCTTCTGTCCCAAGTGCAGGATTCTGTACTTCTCCTTATTGACCCTGATCAGATTTCTTTTGGCCCAATCTTCCAAAATTTTTGGTCACTCTGGACCTATCCCTACCCTCTCCCCTTAGTTTAGTGTCATCTACAATCTTGCCAAAGGTGCAATCCATTCCCTCATGCAGGTCTTCAATAACCATGTTGAACAAAAGTGGCCCCCCTTGATGCCAATCGCCAATCAGACATCAAGCCATTCCTCACTACCTGTTGAGCCTGATTATCTAGCCATCTTACAGTCCATTTATCCAATCCATACTTCTTTAGCTTGCTGGCAAGAAATCTGTGGGAGCCTGGATCAAAAGCTTTAATGTTATAATTTTTATATATTTTCTCTGGAATCTCTGAAGTTTGACTATACCTTAAATGTGGACCTTGACAAAAATAACTGAATACCCTTGTCATAGAATCTTATGGTACCATCAATTCAAAATAAACAATTCCTGCTAAGAAGATTTGGAATAAATGTTCAATCTTGTAAGTATCTTGGAGCAGAATGTGTTTGAAAAATGCTGCATAAACAATGGTACATTATGCAGAGCAATAATAACCAAATTATGTTTGGGTAATTTCTAACAGTGATAGAACTCACTACAAATCCCTACTTAATCCTAAAATTCTGATGGAGTAAAATAAAATAAGGAAGTATAAAAATCATGAGAGTCCTGAATGACTCAGTGAATTGATAAAAGGATAACAGAACCTTTTGACTCTGGGTCAAATTACTGCCAAGTCATTAATGACTGGAAGTAATTAATAGCAGATGGACATTTGGGAGTTTCCTAGTCATCCACAGCACCATTGCACTTAGATTATGCTACCACAATTGGCAGTGACCAGGGACCATAAGGTACGGAGGCAAAACTACTTTCTGACCCCCTGAACAAGGGATCTTTCTGAGTCAGGCTTGAGGCATGCTGCCACTGCAGCAAAGTGCAGATTCCACTACTTGTGGGTAAGCAGACCCTTTCATTACCCAAATCACTTACCAAAAAAAAAAAATTTTAAAAACGTTTTGCCTTAGGCCATGGGGGAGAAGGATTTTACAGGACAGAAAATGCTCAGATTACAGATACAATTAAAATGGCAGGAGCACCAACAGATAAGCCTTCTTTTCTAACCCCTCCTCACTAGACATCGACAAATCACAACTGAGCTCCTTCAGCAAACACTGTACTCAACACAACATTCAACTTCAAATTTTTTTTGCAGCTGAACTGGTGACCTTTACTTGAGATGGCCAAGGAAGATACTCTGTGGAAAGCACAACATGAAGAAAAATCACACAACTTCAAGTGCAAGAATAACTGGTATATTCATGTCTAATCCTGCTACATTCATCTTGAGTGCTGAACAATGTAACCAGCACATTAGGGAAAACACCAAGAATGAAAGAGAAAAGGATCCACTGATTCTCCAGAATTAAACATTAAATGCCTGGTGCTCAAACTGTCAATTTGACCAGTTTATAATGAGCTGCTAGGGAGGTGTAGAAATGGACAGCTAGGTGTCAGGGTTAAGAATCAAATGAGATTTGAAGGATGGATAAGCTGAAACTTCACAGCCACTGACTGCTGCCTGTTCTTCTATGCAAGAGACCATTGGTATCTCATGCTTGAAAAGGCCTCCAAACTCTTCAAGGAGGAGTGTAGTCCAATTTGCTTAAGGCAGGGGTTCTCAAACTTTGATACCATGATCCCCTAAAATACTCATTGAATTTGTGTGACTCCCCCCCACCAAAATTGTTGAGCTACACAGCTGTGGGAGGGGAGCGCACTTCCAGAATCCCCGGAAGTGGCGCGAAGGATCCCGGCAGCTGTGACCCCCCTCACTTTTAGAAACGCTGGCTTAAGGCGAAATGTAGCATGGACAACTCCATCTGACTCTTCAGATATCAGAATAAGTGATATGAAAAGTCCATCAGAGAAAAAGCTCAAAGTAAAAAAACATCATCCTATTCAGGCCTGAGCTCTGGAAGGAGTTTCATTTCAGATTCCTCTTTATGCCTGAAGTGGGATAAAGAATCATTCTTGGAATGGCATGTGTTTGTTGGGGCTTGTAAGCCATTTGGCTCTGGGAGGGGCGCCTCCCCTTCGAGGTCAGTGGGTGGCCACTCCAATCCACTATGCCTGGTTTAGTCTCTGGGAGAAATTAGCAGTGGTTCTTGTCTCCTGCTGCGCCCTTGCCCGGGGCAAGCAGCAACAAAGAGTCCAACTCGAGCCTTGATTCAGATGGGGTGGCCATCCAATCAGTGCGGAGTCCCCCACACCCTTATCTCAGGATGGGGTGGCGAAGTAAACAATAAGAAGCCCGGCCTTGGCTCAGGGCAGGGCAACAAAATAAACAGTCTAAGGCCCGGCCTGGGTTTGGGGCAGGCCAGCAAAATAACAGTCCGAAGCCCAGCCTTAATTCAGGGTGGGGCAACAAAGGCAATAGTTCAAAGCCTGGCCTTGGTTCAGGGCACGGCGGCAAAGGAAAGAGTTTGAGGAGCCCAGCCTTTTGTTAGGGCAGGGCAGCAGGCAAACAGTCTGGAAAAGCCCAGCCTTGGTTCAGGGCGGAGCAGTAAAGAAAACAGTTTGAGAGTTTAGACTAGCGTTTGTCTCCTTGCTCAGGAGGTGCAGGCAACTCGACTGCAGTGGCAGAGAGGGGGAGACTGCCACCCAGTAGGTGGGTAGCAGGGGGGACGCAGGCCAGCCCACTCCACTGCGTCCCAGCCCAGGGCCCTAGAAGCAGCAGTACTAACTGCTGCTGGGTCAGCAGGGGCTCCAGCCCCAAACACGTTGACCCAGGCGTCTAATTGTCAGTGCTGTTCCCTGGGCCACTTCCCTTCTCCCCTTCAGCGTGTACCTGGGTGTCCAGTAGGTCTCTCGGGTAGTCAGAGGGTTCCAGATCCAGCTGGGGTCCAGGTGGTCCAGTCTAGTCCACAGCAGCTTGCAGCTTCTGCAGAAACCCTGGTGCGGTAAGCAGTCCCTCCTGGTTGCCATCCAGTAGGGGCCCCGGCAGCCTAAACCAGTTCTCCACCTCTCCTGGATCCAGCTCTTCTCCTGGGTGCACAGGGGAGGCTTCTGGCTCCTTTAGCGGCCAGGCCCTCACTGGTCTCGCTGGCAGGCCTTTTATCTCTCTGACCCCGTCCCCTGGCTTCTGGCCAGGTGGATCATTAGGGCCAGGTGCAGCCCACCAAGGCTCTGGGAGGGGTGCCTCCCCTTCGGGATCAGTGGGCCGCCACTCCGACCCACTACAGGGCTGCTGAGGCTGTATCTACACTGCAAACAGCAATCTGCAGCTGGTCTGTGCCAGCCAACTCAGGCTCCCAGAGATCCAACTGAAGGACTGTTTCACTTCAGGGTAGACTTGGGCTGCAGCCTAAGCTCTGGGAACCTCCCACTTCACATGGTCCTAGAGCCCAGGCTCCAGTCAGAACCTGGAAATCTACAACTGCAAATAAACAGCCTCACAGCCCAAGTTAGCTAGCACAGGCCAACTGAAGATGCACCCTTATAGTTCTTGAGCCCCCAGAATACTTTCCAAAAAAGGAAAGGAAGTCACTTTGCACATAAAATTGAAGACGACTCTTTTTCCCCAGACAGCCACTAAAAAGGTGGGTCAATCAAATGTAGTTTCTCTCATACAGCTAGTGTTAGACCCTTCTCTATATGTACAACTTTTCATTCAAATTAGGTTTAGATAATTTCTAAGAGTAATAGAATTCACTAAAAATCACAGGTTTCTGAATTCATCCCTACTTGATCCTAAAATAAACTAAGGAAGTATAGAAATCATGAGAGATGCTGCTGGGGCCAAAGGAGCGCACTTCTCCCCAGGCTGCAGCAGCTCTGTGTTGGGGCCAGGGGAGAGGCACATTCTTCTGAACCCAGCAGGGAGCTTCCACAGCCAGGGGAGAGGGGCCTCTCCCTGGCCATGGCAGCTCTGTGCATGGTAGCCCTGACCTGCTGCACAGAGCTTATTAGACAGCTTCTCGGCCAGATAGCTTAGAGCAGCGGTTCTCAAACTTTTTGGGCTCTGGAGCCCTTTACATGCGTAAAAATGTATGCGGAGCCCCAGAGGGCCACGGATTGTATGTGTTGTACTTATGCGGAGCCCCAGCGGTCCACTGATTGTATGTGTTGTACCTATCGATGCTTCCAGTTTGTCAACCTCGCGGAGCCCCTGGAGATGTCTCGCAGAACCTTGGGGTTCCGCGGAGCACAGTTTGAGAAACACTGACTTAGAGGGAACCCTGGTGTAGACAAGCCCTCAGAATGCTCTTCAGCTCTCCTGCCACCACTATGCCACCAGAGAAATTCTAGACAAGGAGGCAAAAAAAAAAAAAAAAAAAGTTGCTAGAAAGAAGAAGGTGCCAATGCCTATGTGGATTAATAGTAAGGTGCTTTGAATCTAGTGTACAGAGCTTAAGCCCAAGAGGTAGCAATTTACCTGCCCTGGGCTGACGAAGACAGGGCATAGGGGTTTTTTTGGCAATCAAACCAGGTGTTTTATGAGTGGAAAATAATGTGTTCACATGTTATTTTAATTGGCAGTATGACCTGGACAAGGGACAAAATGGAAAGTTCTGAGCACACAACTCCTAGATCACAATCACCTAAAATGAAAAAAAACGTAAATCACAAGAGTCTTTGTTGCTTTTGTTCTGGGAGAATGCAGTTCTTGAAAACTCATTATGTAACAGCTCATACTGCCAGCGTCTCTCAATACAACAAAGAAAGGAATTGATTGCATATGAGGGTGGAGACAAATGTACTCTCAAAATGAAGTGAGTTAGCTTTGAAAAAACTAACTCAATAGAGCCTAAAGCAAAGAGAAAACAAATCTCAATTAAATGAAAAAAATTTGCCTCATGAATTAAATGAAAAAAATTTGCCTCACGAAGACATTTTTATTAAAGGTAATAATACAGCCCCACAAAGGTGCTAGACACTATTCAGACATATAGGGAGATATTCCTTGTTCCAAAAAACTTACACTCTCTATTATCAACCTCACCGGGCCTAAATCTTTGCTCTGTTGTTGAGCAATCAGCAATTTTCTCCAAGATTCAGGGGACCTTACCAGGTGGGAATTGTTGTTTGGCTCTGCTCCCTTATGTAAACCTGTTATAGAGGCTCCTAAGTGATAAGAGAAGTTGTTAGTTTGAGTAATAAATATGTACCAAATGTAATACCTAGATAAACTTAACAATAAAAAAGCTCTATGTGATTTGTGCAATATGTAATCAAGTTCTTATCACGTGCCACAGAACAATGATAAGTTTTTGCTTGTGTTGCTTTTATAGGAGAGTTGATGAAAAAAAAGAACACCACAAAGAAGAAAAAGAAAAGGGATATGTTTATATTATGTACATATTTTCAAGTGTATAGCTATACGTACTGACACCTCCGCAGTTTACAGCTCAAAGACACAAACATCGTCCTTAAGGATAGGGTGCAGCAATGTACACACACCCACACCCTGTTTTAACGACATATGAGCATGGGACCAATAAACTGACAGAAATTAGAACAAGAGACCATATAAGTTACTTGGTGAAAGAAATGTCAGCATAAACAAAGCTTTCCTTTGAAAACATTCAAAAGTAGAAAGCTACCACAGGGTAGCTCTGCTGGCAAATCCTATGGCAGCTGAGACTGCTGCCATAAACAAAAGTTTATGATCTATGCCACACAGAGAGAATGGAGGGAAAGCACTCCAAAAGCCAGT
Source organism: Pelochelys cantorii (assembly GCA_032595735.1). NCBI lineage: Eukaryota > Metazoa > Chordata > Testudines > Trionychidae > Pelochelys > Pelochelys cantorii. Next base: position 107,082,710 of record CM064331.1, on the reverse strand, counting down.
TTATACTTTATGACTTCAGACTGGTTACTGTAATATTCAAGGTGCAGGAATCTTCAAGTAATTTTTCTTTAAAATTTCCCCGAAGATTTTTTCCCCCACCACCTGAATATGTAAATTGGTGATAAAGGCAGGTACTAGGAAAAATGCTTCTTCTCCAGATAAGCCTGTGTGCAACGACTGTGTCTATCAAGTAGGGTGTTAGTCTTGACCTTTAAAATACTGCCAGGATCAAGAATGGATGCAGCCCTAATATGCAATGGCTATGAGCGTTATGCAGCAAAGTCTTATTAATTGGCAGGAGAGTCCTGATAGCGATGCTAACAGGTCTATAGGTAGCAAACATCTGGTAGTCTGCAGGAACAGACACATCCGGAAAGGACCTCTACTCAATACAACACATCCCACTCTGGGCTTCGGCTGGGGAAGCATTTTTCACTCTTCCCTTTGGGATATAGAAAGCCTTGCCCTTTCTATTAGTTAACACATTACTTCAACTTTTATGTTAGAAACTTTGGCAGAGGAGGCCTTTCCTCTTTTGTGATTGGTTACTGAATAAGCATCACATACCTGGTTTCTGAAACAAAAAATAATCCATTTTTGCCTCAATCCAAAACAGTTAAACCATGAATAACTTTATGTGAAAAATTAGTCCCAATGAAGTTAATGGGACCAGTGCTTAAAGTTAAGCGTGTGCTTTGCTGAATAAGAGCAAATGTATGTTCCTCTTTTCTACCTGGCAGAGCTCTGACAGCCTGCACAATTACAAAAATGGGAGAAGTCCCAGGAAAATGTGTGTGCATGCACATTTTCATTCACTTTACCCCTTCTTCCACAGGGCCTGGTTTAAAGTTGTGTTTTTCTGCTATTGTATGCTAAGCTGTTTGCCCTTAGCACATAGTTTAAAGGTGATATAATTCGTGAGAGAACATACACATTAGGGACTAGCACAAATTGCTGGTACAAACAGTACTCCACCTATTTTGGAAAGACATTATCTCTTTTTATACACACTGAAATATGTAAACCTCAAAATCTGTATCAACAGTCAACATATAGTATAAGACAGGGAATTCAGAAAAGGTAAAATATATATTGTATGCTTCGTAATATACCTTGACTGCAAATACTTTGCACATTTAAACTTATAAAGGGGTTATCATGCCTCACCAATGTATTAGAATTCTTTGAGACAGTCAAGAAGTATGTGGATAAGGATGATCAATGGATAGCCTTTGGGAAAGGTCCAACACCAAAGGCTCTTAAGCAAAGTAAGCAGTGTTGTGATAAGAGAGAGAGGATCAGTTACTGGTTAAAAATAGAAAACAAAGAACAGAGGTAAATAGTGGGGTCACCAAGGATCTGCACTGGGACCTATGCTGTGCAAAATATTTATAAATGATTTGGGAAAAGAGGGTGAACAGTGAGATCACAACATTTGTATAAGATACTAAATTACTCAAGATATTTAAGTCCAAAGCAGCCTGCGAAGAATTCCAAAAGGATCTCACAAAACTGGATGACTGGGCAACACGATGGGAGAAATTCAGCGTTCATAAGTGCAAAGTAATACACATTTGGAAAACATAATCCAAACTATACATACAAAATGAGCCTGTCTAAACTGACACCCAAGAAAGAGACCTTACAGTCATGAAGGATAGTTTTCTGAAAACATCTGCTCAATGAATAGTGGCAATACAAAGAGCTAAGAATATTAGCAATTATTAAGAAAAGGGATAGATAATAAGATAAAATATCATATTGCTACTATGTAAATCCACAGTACATCTACATCTTGAATACTGCATATAGTACTGGTTGCTCTATCTCAACACAAGTATAGTACAATTGAAAAAAGTACAGAAGAAGTCAAGAAAAATGACCAAGGATGTGGAACAGCTCTATCTGAGGAGAGATTAAAAAGATTGGGGATATATCTATACTACAGAGTTTTGTCAGAAAAACAGCCGTTTTTCCGATAAAACCTCAGTTACGTCCACACTGCAATCGTGTTCTTCAAAAAGTAAATTGAAAGAACATAGGGGTTTTTCCAGCATTGGTAATCCTCTTTCTATAAGGAAGAAGCCTTTTTCCGAAAGAGCTCTTTCGGAAAAAGGCATGTGTGGACGAGGAGGAGGGTTTTTTTTCCCCCGAGAGAAGAGGCCTCCAGGTGCCCTGGTGGACACTCCATCCAAATTAATCAGGACTCTATAGTTCCTGTCTTCTGGCCCCTTTTAAAGCTGCAGACACCCTGAACAAGCCTTGTGGCAGGAAGCTGGCCTGAGAACAGCACCTCGCTGCGCGGCTCTCCCTGCCACAGGCCTTTCCACTCATGGCCCAGCCTCAAGCCCGCCGCAACTCCCCTGGCCCTCACAGGATTAAGTTCTACCAGTTTGTGAAATTTGTTTCTATGCAATATTAAACTTAATATAATAAACTGAAAAAAGCAAAAATGAGTTGATGCACTTTTATTACAGTTTGGCTCAGAAATTTTATTTCTGAATATTTTAAGATACCCTTCTTCCCTCATCACTGGCTCATACCAGAAATAGTTAGAGTGTCCCCCTCCCCCCCACCTCTGGCCCAGGAAACATAAAATTGAAGACATTATAAAAATGGCTTAGGGATGTATCCTGTTCATAAGAGTATATTTGAATATTTTCCCCAGTTCACAGCTAGCATCTTGGAAATACATTAGTCTTAAATCATGGATTTCTTAAATTCCATTTCTAAGAGTGTTAGGGCATTCTGGAATCATGGTCCCCTTGCTTAACAGGCATGCAGCATAACGCTCTATTCCATGCGGATGGGAATATGAAGCAGGCCCTATATAATGTGAAAGGTGCTGGCTGCTTTAAGATTAAAATATGAGCATCAGCATCATTTACAATATTCCTACAAAGCTACACACTAGTTTTATGTCCTGGCTCTATATTAATACTCTAAATAGAAACACATTCACCAATGTATTTATGAAAAGAAAGGAACACTAACCTGCAGAAGAATGCTGCACTGTTAATGAAAGAGATTTCATCTGCTAAATCCATCTCCTGCAAACATGCACTGCTGTCAGTTAATCGGAGGCTGACCTGAGGAAATCCATATGACAACTCAGGCTGTGGCAAGAGACATTCCTGTATAAATCCTTCCCTAGTGGACTTCGCAATCTAGAGAAGAAAAGAAAGAACAAAATGAAAATGAAAGATGAGCAGGGCAGCCTTTCCAGCTAATTGGTAACAGAAAGACATGTTAGAATAGTGTATACATAACAAAGGATGGCAGGCTGCAAGACATTTGTATAAAATACATATAAACCAAATCTTTTACTAGATGAATGCAATTAAAAAATGTAAAGACTGAAAAGATGTATCAGTTGATAGCATAAGAGCGCCAATGAAATTAACCAAAGGATGGGAATTGCAGTCACTGGAAGTTACTTTCTACATGATGATAGAATATCATAGATGACTAAAAGACAAATTAATTCTTTTTTCTTGAGATCAAAAGGAAAAATAGACTAAAAGATAGGAAGTAACAGCAATGGAATTAAAAACTGTTAGGACTGCTCATATTTTTAAACATTAAAGTTAATGTCAAAACATACTGTGTGATTGCTCTCCAGAATAAATATATTTACAAGGATGCTCAAAAATAGCAAGGTTTAATTTTTGGAAAAATCTCTCAGTGATGAATCCCGCACTCATACATTCATGCATGACTCTCACTGACATACACAGAGAAAGAGAGACAGACAGACTTTGACCCTGAAAGTATAGGAAGCATACACAGGTCTCCAAAGAAAAAAAATTTACAACACAAGAAAAATATTAGTTCTTTAGAAGAGAGGTAGCTGTGTTAGTCTGTAACTTAAAACAAAAAACAAAACCAACAATGATCCTGTAGCACCTTAGAGACTAACAAAAATATATAAATAGTACCATGAGCTTTTGTTGGTACAACCCACTTTTTAGATGACAAATGGAATGGGTTGTGCCCAGGAAAGCTCATGATACTATTTATATACTTTTGTTAGTCTCTAAGGGTATGTCTACACTACAAAGTTAATTCGAACTAACAGTCGTTAGTTCGAATTAATTTTAATAGGGGCTACACATACAAACCGCTAGTTCGAATTTAAATCGAACTAGCGGAGCGCTTAATTCGAACTAGGTAAACCTCATTCTACAAGGAGTAACGCCTAGTTCAAATTAAGTAGTTCGAATTAAGGGCTGTGTAGACACTTAATTTGAACTAGCTGGAGGCTAGCCCCTCCCAGGTTGCCCTGGTGGCCACTCTGGGCCAAACCAGGGAAACTCTTCTGCCCCCCTCCCAGCCCCAGAGCCCTTAAAGGGCCACGGTCTGGCTACGGTGCCCGTGCCCGTTGCAAGACTGCCAGCACCCAGCCAGCAGACCCTGCACCTGGCACGCCATGAGCCAGCCACCCGCTGCCACCCAGCCCTCCGCCTCTTCCCAGGACCAGGCTGGCGGCTCACAGGAGCCTGCCCGGGGCCGCAAGAGGCAGGTGCCCGCCTGGTCTAGTGCGGAGTTCGTGGACCTCATCGAGGTTTGGGGGGAGGCCTCCAACGTCCACGATCTCCACAATAGGCACAGGAATGTGGCCGTCTACAGCTGCATGGCTGCCAGCCTGTCCACCAGAGGCCACATGCAAACCCAGGAGCAGGTTTGCATGCAAATCAAGTTGGTCCAGTGAGACCCCCGACCCTGAGCTTAGAACATAAGAATGGCCGTACCGGTTCAGACCAAAGGTCCATCTAGCCCAGTAGCCTGTCTGCCGACAGTGGCCACCACCAGGTACCCCAGAGGGGATGGACTGACGACAATGATCAAGCGATTTGTCTCGTGCCATCCATCTCCAGCCTTCCACAAACAGAGGCCAGGGACACCATTCCTACCCCCCTGACTAATAGCACTCCACGGACCCAACCTCCATGAATTTATCTAACTTCTCTTTAAACTCTGTTCTAGTTCTAGCCTTCACAGCCTCCTGTGGCAAGGAGTTCCACAGGCTGACTATGTGCTGTGTGAAGAAGAACTTTCGCTTATTAGTTTTAAACCTGCTGCCCATTACTTTCATTTGGTGTCCTCTAGTCCTTATATTATGGGAACTAATGAAGAACTTTTCTTTATTCACCCTCTCCACACCACTCATGATTTTATATACCTCTATCATATCCCTCCTCAGTCTCCTCTTTTCTAAGCTGAAAAGTCCCAGTCTCTTTAGCCTCTCTTCATATGGGACCTGTTCCAAACCCCTAATCATTTTAGTTGCCCTTTTCTGAACCCTTTCCAAGGCCAAAATATCTTTTTTGAGATTAGGAGACCACATCTGTACACAGTACTGAAGATACGGCGTACCATAGTTTTATACTTCCCCTCCTCCTCCTTCCCCTGGCTTCCCCCTCCCAGCTCCCTCCTCCCAGGTTTCCCCCTCCCCTCTCCCACCCTCTCTCTTCCCCTCTCCCACCTCCTTTTCCCAGTCTCCCCAGAGGTTAATCCCCCCCCCCCACACAGTTTTGTTAAATAAAGAGAGTTTCTATTTTTGAACACACGTGTCCTTTATTTTTTACATCAGGAAGGGGGGCTGGGGAGGGGTAAGTGGAAGGAGGTGAGGGAGGAATGGGGCATGAGCCCCTGATGGGGAGGACTGGGGTGGCTCTGCGGGCTCCTCGGCGTGGAAGCTCTCCTGCAGGGCTTCCTGGATCCTGACAGCCCCCTGATTGACCCCCCCCGGATGGCAGCCTGCGGCAAGTGGAGCCGGGCTGATGGCCGAGTGCTGTGATGTGCCGAGTGTGGGCACTCAGGGCACTCCAAGACAGGACTGCTTTGCTGTCCCTCATCGAGTTAGACAAGCAAGCGGGGAACCCTGAGAACTGTCTGTCCGGGGTGGGGGTCGGGTCCCTTTAAGCACAGCCCTCAACTAGCCTGAGGCAGCAGCTCCACACTCTAAGTCCTAACTTGATGCCCTGTGGCCACTGGTTCCGGCCAGCCTTAACTTCGGTTCAGGGTCCACTCGCTGTGGACATGCTATTTTGAATTAGCAAAACGCTAATTCAAATTAGTTTTTAGGTCTAGATGCACTAATTCGAATTAGCTTATTTCGAATTAACTAATTCGAATTAAGTTAGTTCGAATTAGTGCTGTAGTGTAGATATACCCTAAGGTACTACAGGACCATTGTTGGTTTTTAAGTTTTAGTAGTTCTTTAGGAGAGCTATAGCAGTCTTGTAGGAATTAGGCATAAAAAGGAGGGACTGGATGAATTTCCTTGAATTAATCAGGGGTACCAGGTTTGAAGACATTTTGGTGGTCCCAGAATGCCTAGATCCTGCACTCTTTCCCACCCAAAGTCCCTCCCCCCATACACACCTGCCTAAGCCTTTGAGATGGAGTTTGGGTGGAGACTTTGGGTGGGCTCTTAGAGAGAGTTTGGGTGCCGAGTACAGGCTCTGGGCTGGGGTAGCGGTCTGGGGTGCAGATTGGGGTGCAAGAGGAGGTACAGGCTCTCAGAGGGAGTTTGGGTGCAAGAGCGGGTGAGGGGTCAGGCTGTGGGACTGTATTTAAGTTTGGGAGGGGTGGGGAGTGCAGGCTCTGAGATGGAGTTTGGGTGCCGGGTGCAGGCGCTGGGCATAGGTAGATGGGGGTGCAGGATGGGGTGAGGGATGAAGGCTCTGGGAGGAGGTGGAGTGCAATGGGTGCAGCCCCTGGTACCTGGGACAACCACCTCTGTCAGTGGCTTCTAGGCAGGGTGGGCCAGGGGAGTCTCCATGCACTGCTATCCATAGGCATTGCCCCCACAGCTTCCTATTTGATGCAGGGGCACTCGGGGCAGCGTGCAGACACACACCCCAGAAGAATGCAGGTTTACACATGTTGGTAGCTGCTCTAGCCCTGCTGCTCTGCCTGCGGTGGGAGTCCCCAAGACATTTTTATATCAGCTGGCGAGCCATAGGACACAGAAGGGGGGTGCATGCAGGAGTGGCAGGCAGGACCAAGGGAGAGATTCGGCCCCAAACTCTGGTGGAGCCAGACCCAGGCCAGGAATATTCCTGGGGCCCAGGGCCCATAGAACTCGCTGCCCATGGAAGTAATTACACATGGAACAACTGTTACTTGGGGAGGTAAGGGATTTATATTGTTCTGTTGCCAATGAAGCCACTGTGTGGCCCATGAAACATTTTGTTTACAGTTGCCCACGTGTAGGGTTGCCAGATTCCTCTGGTTTCAATCTCCATAGTTTTTTTCCACCAGTGTTACTGAAGTGACACGCATGTTAAAGCAAGGGCATGTGAAGAGTGGTGGGAGGTGACTGTTCATAACATTGGCTGTGGCCTTTCTTTGGATCATGGATGTTTCCAGATCAGAGAGCCCTGGGGCCAGGAGCTCAGTGGCAGCCTGGCTGGGGCTGATATTCTAGCCAGGACAGAGAATGAGGAGCCAGCTGAGGTAAAAAAGGAGGCAGAGGCAAGGAGGGGCAGCAGGCTGGAGGGGGCCAGTGGCAGGGGCCCTCCCTGGTCCGGTAAATAACCTTTTTCAGGACCAGTCACGTCCCGAAGGTGCTGGACCAGGGAGGTCAAACCTGTGTAATACCACTGCTGGGTGGTGCTGTGTATCACATACAAACTCTGAGGAACAATTATGCTTGAAGGACCACATTTAAGGCTAGGATTTTCATTGCACAATTACAACACATCAGTTACACACAGAGATGAAAAGGAATGCTTCATTCTCTATTTAACTAGCCAAGTAGCCCATCATAAGACAGGATTTTCAGGTCTCTCCTCCACCTCGGTCTTCTCTCCTGAGCCTCCGCTCTCTCGCTCCGTGTCTTTCTCTCTCTCCTCCTCCTCCCCTCTCAGCTCTCCTCCACCTTCTGCCTCTCTCTCCGTCTCTCCCTTTCTCTTCTCCTCCTCTCCCTTTCTCTTCTCCTCCTCCTCCTGCCTCTCACTCTTTCTCCGCTCTGTCTCTCTCTCTTTCTCTTCTCCCCCTCCTGCCTCTCTCCCTCTCTCCGCTCTCCTCGGTCTCCGTCGGGGATGCACGCTAGTCCAGGCCCCGCCCCCTGGGCATGTATGTCACCGCCCCGCCCCCCTTCGCCTCCCGGCGTGGCGCTCGGCTGACTTCTGTGCCGCGCAGCCGGGCCGCCGCAGGGGAGCAAGCGGCACAAACGGCCTCTCTCTCTCCTCCTACTGCCTCACCCTCTCTCAGCTCTTGTCCACCTCCTGCCTCTCTCTCTCTCTCTTCTCCCCCTCCTGCCTCTCACTCTGTGTTTCTCTTCTCTTCCTCCTGCTGCATCTCTCTCACTCTCTCTCACTGTCCTCCACCTCCTCCGTTCTCCTCTCTGCCCCCTCCGTTCTTCTCTCCACCTCCTCCACGTCCGCTTCGCTTTCCTCCTTTTGAATCCAGCGCCCTTTCCTGATGTCAGAGACTCACGCTCGTCCAGGCCCCACGCCCTAGCTGTTCCCTCTGGGCGGCGCTGTTGCCTGAGTCACATCCTTCGCCTCACACCGTGGCGCTCGGCTGACTTCTACGCCGCTCAGCCGGGCCACCGCCTGGGAGCAAGCGGGAGGTGAAGGGGGGCGGGGTGGTGACGTACACAGCATGGGGGTGCTGCATGGGGACCACGGCGCCCAAACGGCCGCTTGCGCCGCTTGCTCCCCCACGGCGGCCTGGCTGAGCAGCGCAGAAGTCAGCTGAGAGCCACGGCGTGAGGCGAAAGATGTGACTCAGACAACAGCGCCGCCCCAAGGGAATAGCCAGGGAGGCAATAGCTCTGCCCAGAGGGAACAGCCAGCATTTCAGCATTACAGACTCTCAGACATTGGGCTACTATATATATAATACTATTTGCAACTTAGCAACATGACAACTTTGTCGCATAATGCCATATTAATGTGGTTAATTTGCCCCACAACATAAACACACAAATAGGAGCAATGTACTTTTATCCTAACTTCACTGCATTTTTACATCCTTTTTGGCCCAAATTCTGTTTTCATTTACACCCATATAAAACTGGAGCAACTCCCTTTAATTGAATAAGATTACTCTGTAACTAGAATCTCTTTCATCCAGATGAATGACTGAAAGACAATGCCAATTATCTGGTACTACAGTTTAAGTGAGTCTATGAAAAAAATACCATAATGACAATGATAAGGACCCTGGATACTGCATCAAAAAAATGAACAGTGAAAAATGAACTTCTCAAGAGGTTCAACATAGATTGGTGAGGCATGCAGATGAGTGAACTCTTGCAACAGGATGAATCACCAGCACCACTGGCCATTTGTTCATACCCTAGTCATGTCCAGGAATGAGGAACCACAAAGTGACATAGTGCTCTCCCATCAGCCCACAAGGTGGATGGTATTGCCCCTAATGGCCCCACCTTGACACAGCAGCAGGACTCAATAGACTACGGTTCAGTGTCCCCTCCTTCCCTTCCCCTCCCCTCCCCTCCCGACACACATCTATTTTCAGTGAGGATTTGAGTTTGTCGTTTACCAAACAGCAGCCACAGAGCCAGAGGCTCATCTAGTGATTTTTACACTGGCACAGCAAATGCAACATTCCCTGCAGAATTCGGGAAAAAAATCAGGTCATGTAACTATCATTCCTCCCCCACAGCAACAACAAAGAAATGTTAGAAATGTTCTCACATAGCAGAAAACTCACTGATGGATATCAAGACGCCCTGTAACACAGTAGATCAGAAACCAAGAAGTAAATGTCTAACCATCACCTTCCTTGTGTTGAGAACAACAGCCATAGCTATCCTAGGGAATTTCTACCCTTGATTTTAACGTCAAGACTGCACAGCTTCCTGGATCGCCGGGAGCCAGTGCTCGCAGCTTCAGCCCTATGGGGGGAGAAGATGGATGCCAAGGTTCAGGGCTTCCAGCATGCAGCATAGAGACTTGCCTGGACTGGATGAAATTAAGCAGGAGCTCCGATCCGGCCCGTGGGCCAGAGGTTCCCCACTCCTGTTCTACACACTGGCCTGACAACGGCTGGTTAAGAACAGGAGTCCAAGGGCTATACAGTGAAAGCTAGTAAGGGTAAATGTCATGAATCTGTGAGGTTAAAAATTTAGACAAGTTTCCCTTCCCCAATCCCTCACCCTTCGACTCTTTCCACATTCACCAAGGATATTCTTTAGCCTGGGTCATACCCCAGCACAGGTTGCATAGATAGGGTTGCCAGGTGTCCGGTTTTCGCCTGGACTGTCCATTATTCGGGTCCCCCATCCGGTAAAAAAAAAAAAAAAAAAAAAAAAAACACAAACCAGAAAATACCAGACATGTGAAATGTTCACATGTCCGGTATTTCCTGTTTCCTTAGGACGGAAGCCCGGCGGGGACAATTTTCCCCTGCCGCATCTGGGGGAGGAATGGGGGGAGGTGAGTGAGGAGCATGGGGCCATTTAAAGACACAGCACCGCCCCCCCTTTTTTTTTGATCAACAACTTTGGTCTCTTCCCCCCCCTTTTTTTTGGCTCAACAGAATTTTTTCTCCGGTGGTTTTTTTTTTTTGGGGGGGGGTGTTCGGTATTTTTTGTTAAACCATCTGCCAACCCTGTGCATAAACAATCCTGTGACAGTCAGGAGGACAGAATCCTCCCATTGCAAGCTCTACAGCAGCAGGGCCCTCACATGGCTGCCCTAATACAGTCAGCACTAGCAACCTTTGCCTCATTGTGTTGGGGTTAATAGGTTTATGAGTCCTGGCCTGAAGTCCTGCCTATTTATGTCTGTCCCATCCCCCTCTCTGCAAAGAGCCCTGCCTCCAGCTCATAAGAGCCACATTGCTGGGATCTGTTGCACTCTGTTAGGGTCAGTATTTGCTGCAATCCCAAATGTATCCTTAATTCCTCACAAACAGGGCAATGCTAACACTACATGGCAAATTTGTGCGGGTTACTATACTCTTAAACAAAAATCAGAAACTCTCTGCTGTGTTCAAAGGTCAGCCCAAGGGAGGCAAAGCTATTGCATACATGAGAAGTTATTTGTAGTTACTGAGGACTGATTTTTTTAAAGGCAGGATTTTTCTTTGGGAGATGCCTTAAAAATTCTGTATGTTTCCCACCATATCCACAAAAGCGTTAACCTCACTATGATTGTTATCAATGTCTTGCATTCCCACCCACCAGAACACAGTAATCATGTTAAAAATAGGAGTTGCTGAAGACTGCATTGGAGGAAAAAAAAAAAAAAAAAGAGAGTTACTCTCCCTGTGCAGTAGCGAGGTTTCTTTGAGATGTGCGTCCCTGTGGGTGCTCCACTGGGGTGCGTTCTTACGGCGGTGCCCGGAGATTTTTCTAGCAGTGCTCTGCTGCGCCGCCCATGCTCTATCACTAATCTGTGCAAGTAAGGGAACCAAGTTTGCCTCAACCGTGCTGGTGCAATCGAGGCCACACAAGCGCATTCTTGCCTAATTTTCATGATAATTCTGTGCATTAAAGGAAACAGTGGGAACGCGTATAGGAGGGTTGTGTCCCTTTTCAGTAGAAAGTATCTTCTACAGATTCCTTTCCCTGGGCTGCTCTGGAGCAGAATAGATGGCATTTTTTATTGGCTCGGGTTGTGAATAGATCTAGGTCTAGCTGTCCCCATTTGAGGAATACTTCACTGAGGGCTCGAGAGCCTATTTCCCATTCATGATGGTCTGGGAAGATACGGCTGAGGGAGTCTGCTGTCACATTGAGTACCCCTGGGAGGTAGTTGGCTAGGGGGGTGATGTAGTGTGTAATGCACCAGTTCCATAGTCTCAGTGCTTCCATACGCAGGGAAGTAGACTGGTCCCCACCCTGCCAGTTGATAGAACACACGTACATGATATTGTCTGTCATGACATTGGTGGTCTTGTGAGATATGTACTGTAGTAAATTATGGCATGCATAATGGACTGCCCTGAGTCCTAGCAGGTTGATGTGTAATGTTTGTTCGCTGAACTACCATTTGCCTTGTACAGTGTGAGGTCCCAAGTGGAATGGATCTGTAGTAATGGTAACTGTGGGGGTTGGTTGTTGAAAGGATACCCCCTTTAGTATGTTGGTTAGTTCCATCCACCAGTCCGGAGAGTTGAGGACATGTGGTGGAATAGTGATGGTTTTGGAGAGGGGGTCCCTGGAGGAAATATAGAGAGTAGCTAGCCAACACTGAAGGCACCTCTTGTGTAGTCTAGCCAATCGCACCACACAGGTGGTTGCAGCCACATAGCCCAGAATTTTGAGGCATTTGCGCACTGTTGTCATTGGAGTTGCACATGCTGCCACTATGAGGTTTTGAAGGGCTTTGAATCTGTGCTTGGATAACGCTGTCCTGGCTGAAATGGTATTGATGCGTGCCCCTATGAACTCCAGAGTTTGAGGAGGTTGGAGTGTAAATTTTTGGTAGTTTATGTGAAAGCCAAGTTCAGGTAGGAGGTTGATGGTCGTATTAACCATGGTCAGTGCTTCTTGAAACGATATGCCCTTTCTTAGGCAGTTGTGGAGGTATGGAAATATTATTATGTCTTGGTGTCGTAGGTGTGCCATAACAACTGCCTGAGTCTTGGAGAAAACTCCGGGGGGCTGTTGAAAAGCCAAATGGGGGAACCCAATATTGGTAGCATTGGTCTCCCACCATAAAGTGTAGGAAATGTTTGTGAGCAGGATGTATCGTTATGTGGAAGTATGTGTCCCGAAGGTCAAGAGCTGAGAGCTAATCTCCCTAATCCAAGGCTGGAATAATGGTGGCTAATGTTATCATCTTGAACCTTCTGTTTGTTACGTATTTGTTGAGCCTCCTTAGATCTAAAATGGGTCTCCACCTACCAGTTTTCTTTTGGTTTAGGAAGTATGTTGAATAGAATCCCCTCCCTTGAAAGGCTGTTGGCACTGCCTCTATCGCTCCTATATGCAGAAGGTGTTGGACCTCCTATTGGAGGAGGATATCGTGACAGGGGTCCCTGAAGATGGACATGGAAGGGGGGACGGATAGGGGGAATAGCGATGAAGGGGATGGAGTAAGCCCACTTTGATGAGCTCTAGTACCCCTCTGTCTGATGTTATTTGTGCCCACTGGTGTAAAAAGGTCCGGAGGCAGTGACTGAACTGTAGTTGTCCAGTTGGTGATGTGGCCATAGCAGGGATGTCTCTTTGGCTCTTAATCAAACCTTCAAATTTGTTGCTTAGATGATGAAGGCTGGGACACTGTGGGTTGCTGTTGGTGCTGAGGTCTGCGCTGTTGAGCTCTGTGTTTGTCTAAAATTGTACTGAGGTTGCTGTCTGTACTGCTCCATAGCTCTTGGATAGGTGTTGTATCTGAACTTATTAGGTGGTGTGTACATGCCAAAAGTTTTGTGTTGTTCGAGAGTCCTTCATAAAGTCTAAGACTTCATCCGTTTTTGCAGCAAAAAGGTTAGTTTTATCGAATGGGAGGTCAATTTTGTGCTGTAGCCCCTTGGGTACACAGGATGCCTGGAGCCATGAAGCCCTATGCATGACAATGGTGGTTGCAGGGGTGCATGCTGCGGTGTTAGCCATGTCTTACCCTAAACAATTATTCTAATCATCTCTTTCATAAGCTAAGCAGCCGCCTAGCTTGGCCCTGATCCTCCCCCCTGTTCAATCTTAGATGTTTCCAGCAGGCATCTTAGGTAAGTGGGGGTGAAGGAGGTTTCATGGCTTCTGGCGACTGTCCCTATCATTTGCCCAAGGTGAGAATTCTTTGGTTCCAGTTCATGTTCCAAAATGGGTTTCAGCATCAGGTGGCCTGGCCATATGCCTTTGCAGGACCAACCACAGTTTGGGATTTCTGGAAAAACATGGTTACCTATCTTTGGTAAATGTTCTTTGAGATGTATTGCACATATCGAGTCCAATAGCTGGTGCATGTGCTGTGTGCACAATCATTGTAAAGTTTTTCCCCTAGCAAGGGACCAGGCTGGGCTACAGACCCTGCAGCTATTGTCAAGAGCCATCACCCAAGAAGAATGATGCCTCTATGGAGACTGGGGCAGTACCACAGCTGGCCTTCCTTTATGGTGTGGTCCCACAGCTATAGGCAGGAGTGGCACTGGCATTGACAGGATGTCCTATGCTGCCTGCTCACAGCGTTCCAATAGGTGACATGCAAGCAGTTTACCTGGAGGAAGGGTTGGAGATCAATGCGCAGCTCTCTGGAGAACTACCCTCCCAAATGCTGCAGCATCCCAGGCTTGCTGCGTGATGGTGCAGTGTGTCATGAATGTGTGTATGGAGAACCACGTCACTGCTCTGCAAATGTCCTGAACGGGAACTTGCACAAGGAATGGCAGCAAGGAAGCCTGCATCCTTGTGGAGTAAACGGTTAGGGGCAGAGCTGGGACTCTGAGCAGGTCCTGATCCAGGATGTGATCCAGGAAGAGAGACACTGGGACAAGATGGGAAGTTCCCTCATCCATTTTGCTATTGCAATAAAGAATTGTGGTGATTTACAAAACAACTTTGTGCATTCAATGTAAAAATGTAAATGCACCTGACCTCCATGGGCAGAAAAGTGTCCTGGTTGACAAGAAAGCGTCAGAAAAGCCAGGAGCTGACAGAGTTGCACTTTTTCCTTATAAAAGCCCTGTGACAGGGTGTCTGCCCCTCACTGGCTTTTTAAGGGTAAAACCCAGCCCTGGGAGAGGCCTGAGTGCAAAGCCCACAGCTGAGACAGGTATTGCCCATTAGGGCCCAGCTGTGCACTGTATAAATAAGGGCTCCAGGAGCATGGAAGAGCAAGATTCTTGCTCTAGCTGGGGAGCAGGAGGGAAGCTGGAGGCTTCCTGGGGCAGAGCAGTGCTGGGGAAAAGCAGGCAGGGCTCGGGAAGCTCTGGCCTGGTCTCACTCACTGGCTGCAGAGCCTTAAGCAAAGTCTCTGAGTCCTAGGGCTGTGGGGAGGCGGCCAAGATAGGCAAAAGCAGCAGGCCTGCCCCCTTCCAATGATGAGTGGCCATTTCAGACTGCAGTTTACCCCTGTGGCAGGGGTAGATGATTACTGGCAGTGGGTCAGTTAGGCAAGGTGGGCATAAGAGAAGAAAGAGTTACTCACCTTGTGCAGTAACGGTGGTTCGAGATGTGTCCCTGTGGGTGGCTCCACTCTGGGTGGCTCCACTCTGGGTGCTGGTGCGTCCTCGCGCCAGCGACCGGAGACTTTTCTAGCAGTTTCCACCATGCCGTGCATGCGCCACAGTGCCCCCTTGTGTCGTTGGAATCCATTAGGCATGCGCGGCGCGGCTCCTCCATTCCTTCTCTACCCGTTGGAGCATAAGGCTCCAAAGCAGGGGAAGAAGGGAGGGTAGCAGAGCACCCATGGGGACACATCTCGAAGAATTACTGCACAAGGTGAGTAACTTTCTTCTCCGTCGAGTGGTCCCCGTGAGTGCTCCACTCTGGGTGACTACAGAGCAGTTGTCAGCTTGCGGAGGTGGGTTTGGAGCCATGTGGTAGTCACTGTGGATAGTACTGTGTGTCCCACCGCCATGGAAGATGCAATCGAAGAGGAAAGAGCGTAATGTTGCGCGAATGTGTGGTTGGATGATCAGGTGAGGTGTTGCAGATGTCTTGAAGAGGAACGTTGCTAAGGAAGGCAGTTGTGGAAGACATTGCTCTGGTGGAATGAGCTGTGATGGTTTCAGGTATGTCTACACTACATGGCTCCGTCAACTGAGCCATGTAGATGAGGGTTGTAGACATAGCAAAATGAAGCGGCGATTTAAATAATCGCCGCTTCATTTACATCAAAATGGCTGCCGCGCTGTGCCGATCAGCTGTTTGTCGGCACAGCGCGGTAGTCTGGATGCTCCGCGGTCAACATCAAAAGCCTTTGTCAACCGCCCCGGTAAACCTCATCCCATTTCAAAATCCTCTGAGATGAAACTGCTTGTCCTTTGGATTATTCAGTGTAGGACAAAAACAACCTAGGGGAGACTCGCCAGGGTCTGGTTCGTTCCACATAAAACTCCAGTGCTCTACGGATGTCGAGAGTGTGCCATGCGGCCTGAACTGGATTGGCATGTGGCTTAGGAAAAAAGGCAGGTAAGTGTATGGGTTTGTTGACGTGGAAGGGAGAAGGGACTTTGGGGAGGAACTTTGGGTGGGGTCAGAGTATCACTCTGTCCTTTGTGAACACCACGTATGGGGCTTCAGCCATCAAGGCGGCGAGTTCGCTCACCCTCCTACTAGAGGTTATCGCGACCAGGAAGGACGCCTTCATGGAAAGGTGAGACCAAGAGCAGGTGGCTAGAGGCTCAAACGGTGGCTTTGTCAGGCTTTTAAAAACGTGGTTCAGATCCCAGACAGGGACCAGAGGGCAGACGGGTGGGAAAGTGTTTTGCAGGCCCTTAAGGAACCATTTTGTTATCAGATTAGCGAGGAAGGAAACCTGATCGGTGGGATGATGAAAAGCTGCTATGGCAGCAGCGTGGACCTTGATGGTGCTAAGAGTGAGGCCTGACTGTTTCAGGGATAATAAGTAGTCCAACAAAATAGGGAGGGGGGCGGACTCCGGACGTGTTGTGTGTGAATGATTAAACTAGTGAGAAAATCTATTCCATTTATATAGGTATGTTCTCCTGGTGGACTGTCTTCTACTGTTGATCAGTATCTCTTTCACTGGCTCTGAACAGGTATTTTCGGCATCCTGGAGCCATGAAGAAGCCAGGCGTGGAGATGAAGCTTGTGGAGTTCTGGATGGAGAGTCCTCCCGTAATTCTGTGACAGGAGGTCGTGATGAAGTGGGAAGAGATACGGGTCCATCATCGCCATCTTGTGAAGGTAAGGATACCACGTCTGTCTAGGCAACGCTGATGCCACTAGTATGACCCGAGCTTGGTCTGTCCTGATCTTGTTGAGGACTTTGTGTAGGAGGGGAAAGGGAGGGAAGGCATAGAGGAGAGGAGTGTCCCACCTGATGGAAAAGGCATCTCCGAGGGAGTGTCTCCCAAAGGCTGCTCTGGAGCAGTAGAGGTGGCACTTCCTGTTGTTTTTCATGGTAGAATAGTGGGGCAAGAGCATGTCTGTCTATCTCCCATTCGTATTGATCGTGGAATGTGCGGCATCCACTGTGACGTTGAGTACCCCAGGAAGGTAAGAAGCTATTGGGGTGACCTGATGTGCCAGGCACCAGTTCCATAACTTGATGGCTTCCATGCAAAGGGATGGGGACCATGCACCCCCCTGCCGGTTGATGTAATACATGCAGGTGGTGTTGTCTGTCATGATGGTAATGGACTTGTGAGCTATGTACGTTTCAAAGTGTTGGCATGCATATCTGACTGCTCGGAATTCGAGGAGGTTGATATGAAAGGTTTGTTCCATGAAGGACCATTTGCCTTGTGATGTTCCCTAAATGGGCTTCCCAACCCGTAAGTGAGGCATAACTGTGAGCATGGGGGATGGACACTGGAATAGTACACCGTGTAGCATGTTTTGAGGAATTGTCCACCAATGAAGGGAATTGAGGATGCATGGTGGAATAGACACTATTTTGGAGAGCTGGTCCCTGGAAGGCTTGTAGGTTGTGGCCAACCATGACTGCAGGCCCCTCATGTGGAGTCTGGCCAACCTGACGACATACGTCGTAGAGGCCATATGTCCAAGGATTTTGAGGCATTCGCGTACCGTCACCGTGGGAGCTGATTGCGCACTCATGATAAGGTCATGAATGGTGTAGAATCTGTGTTTGGGCAGAGTAGCTTTTGCTGCTACCGTCTCAATGGGGGCCCCTATAAACTCCAATTTTGGGGTTGGAAGTAGTGTAGATTTTGCGTGGTTTATATGAAAGCCCAGGTTGACAAGAAGGTGCATAGTGGTGTCGGTCAGGGCTTTGGTTTCCTGAAGGGATGACCCGTTTATGAGGCAGTCGTCCAATTATGGGAATATCATGACCCCTTGACGCCAAAGTGAGGCCATTATGACCGCCAGAGTTTTGGAAAACACCCTGGGGGCAGTTGAGAGGCCAAAGGGGAGCACGCAGTACTGATAGTGTTGGGTGCCCACCGTAAACCGTAAAAAATGTCTTTGAGCAGGATGGACTGTGATGTGGAAGTAGGCATCCTGGAGGTCGAGAGCCGAAAGCCAGTCCCCCTGATCCAACACAGGGATGACTGTTGCTAAGGTCACCATTTTGAAATGGTGGTAGGAAATGTATTTGTTGAGTCTCCTCAAATCCAACATAGGTCGCTATTCTCCACTTTTTTTCTGGGTTAGGAAGTAAGTTGAATAGAAGCCTCGACCTTGGAATTCTAGTGGCACTTGTTCTATGGCACTCAGCTGTAGAAGGTGAGAAACCTCTTGTTGGAGAAGGGTTTTGTGAGATGGGTCCCTGAAGAGGGACAGGGTGGGAGGGTGGGTAGGAGGCAAGGAAGTGAAAAGGATGGCATAACCGTATTGGATCAGTTCCAGGACCCATTTGTCTGATGTGATTTGGGTCCATCAATGGAAAAAGGCCTATAGAGAGTGGTTGAATTGAGAGAGACTGAGCGCAAGTGGTGGTGGAGTGGCTTTCTGGCTCTCAACATATTTTTCAAATCTGTTGTTTGGTTGCAGGTGGGTGGGTTGCGGAGGAGTGTTGTTGGCATTGGCGTTGGGGTCTGTGACATTGGGGGTCTTTGTTTCTGACGGAAGTCATATCTGGTCTGTTGTCTGAAGAGCTCCCTGGGCCTCTGGTAAGTTGAGTACCTCGTTCTTTTAAAGAGGGGAGCGTACATTCCCAGGGTCCTGAGGGTGGTATGGGAGTCCTTCATAGAATGTAACACTTCGTTCGTCTTGGCTGCGAAGAAGTTGGTCTTGTCGAAGAGTAAGTCTTTGACTTCCTGCTGTAAATCTCTCGGGACTCCTGGTGCCTGAAGCCACGAGATCCTTCGGAGTACAATTGCAGATGCTGTAATATGGGCCGCGGTGTCTGCTACGTCCATTGCGGACTGCAGGGCAGTACGGGAGATGGTGTGACCCTCCTGCATGATATTGAGTAAAGTTGGTCTCTTGTGTTCTGGAAGGTGTTGAACCAGATCTTGCAGTTTGGAGTAGTTGGCATGGTCATAGTCCGCTAGCATCACCGTATAATTTGCCAGTCTAAGGAGCAAGGTGGCGGAAGAGTAGACCTTGCGGCCCATGATGTCAACGTTTTTGTGGTCTCTGTCCTGTGGAGTGGTCCTGAGGTTAGGCTGTCTTCCCTTATGTCGAACAGAGTCCACGATGAGTTTAGTGAAAAGAAAGTCCATGTTTTTAGGGGCGATAAATTATTTGCGGTCAGCCCTTTTATTTATCGGGGTAACGGACGCAGGAGTCTGCCAGATGTTATCCTCAGGATCCATAATAGCCTCGCCCATGGGGAGTGCTATTCTGGAAGTAGTGGGAGGTTGCAGTGTGCGTAAGAGTCAATATTGAAGGTCTCGTTCCTGCGCCAAGGCTACTCTTTTGAAAAGGTCTTGGAATTTTCTCACATTGTCACTGGATGGTGGAGCTTCGGCTGTGACTGCCTCATCGGGAAATGAGGAGGAATTGTGTAGGGGGGAAATCTATCCTCCTCTTCTGAGAGAGAGTCCTGTATTTCGGAGTGAGCTGGAGAATTTGGCTCAGTCACCAAAGCAGTGATAGGAGGCAAGGCCGGTGGTCTAGAGATGGTAGAAGGGGCACAATGGTGGCTCTTCTTGGGATGTGGCTCCCATGGCTGCGACTGAGTGGTATATGGTGGCGGTGGGTAGGCATACTGTTGTGCATACCATGGTAGTGGAGGAGGAGGGTATGTGTATTGTACTGAACCAGGCTGCCAAGAGGGAGGTCTGTGGGCCGGACTGGAGTGTTGGGAAGAAAACCTACTCCTTGATTCCATCCCCACCTCGCTGGGAGACCGAGAAACATTGGATGACCTGCGGGACCACACCAACTGTATGGAAGAACCTGGTGAAAATCGGTGCCGTTGGCATGTGACTTCGCACTGGGGATCGGTAACGCTCTCGTCCTTCTATCGGTGCTGAGGCGTGTGGCTTAGTTGGTGCCGGAGGCGGCACCGGTACCGAGCGATCTGGCGGAGGCATATCGGTGCTGGGCTTTTTCAGCATGGATACCGGTGCCGTTTTGGTATGGTGCTTTGGTGCCGAGCAGTCCTTATGTTGGCCCGCCGGTGCGGCCGGTGCCGTAGGTATATCTGGTGTCGTAGCTGTGAATGGTGCCAATGGTCTCTGTTTCGGCTCCGAGTGGGCTCTCTTGTGTGGTGCCAACGTCTTGGATGGTGCTGTACCAGATGTGCCGGGTCTATCCTCAGTGCTGACCCGTGTGGCAGTCTGTGCCAAGGATAGTGAACGGGCTGGGGAAAGGCCTGTTTTCGATGCCGCGAGGCTGGAGTGGGTAGAGGGATGAGCTTTATCCATACCCTTACTCTGGGAGGTGGTTTTGGAGCCGCAGCAGAGTCTTTGACGATGGTCGAAGGGACTTTTCGTAGGAGTGTCTTCAGCCTATTAGCGCGATCACGGCGCACCCTTGCCATGAGTTTAGAACAGTGGGGGCACTTTTGTGTCTGATGTGACTCCCCCAGACACTTCATGCACTTGGAGTGCCCGTCAGAAACGGTCATAGCATCCCGGCACATCTCGTACCTCTTAAAGCCGGAAGAACCGGGCATGAGGTGCCAGGGAAAAGCAGGGCAAGCCGCAACGAAAATTTTTTTTTTCAGATTGTTGACTGGGATGGAGAATGGAGTTGAAAGAACTTGGATGATGAGGTAACTGTAGGGATTAACTAGGTATTTATCTATTATTTTCACAGAAGTCAAAGAGAAAAGAGAGGCTCCATCTGCTGCCGAGGACAGTAGAGAAGGAACTGAGGAGCCGTGCCACGCGCCTAACGGATTCCAATGACACAAGGGGGCACTGTGGCGCATGAGTGGTGTGGTGGAAACTGCCAGAAAAATCTCCGGCGCGAGGACGCACCAGCACCCAGAGTGGAGCACCCACGGGGACCACTCAAAGGAGAACTGGGGTTTCCCTGGGAAGGGAGGACCCCAGAGTATAGAGACTGATAAACAATCTCCCCTCCACCCCCGGAAGGGGGCTAAGAGACACTGGAGCGGGCACTGCCGGAGGGCAGTGTCCTGAAGAAAACATGAGCAACACAGGGAGACACCAGCCAGAAGGAGGCAATCAGTGAGCTGATATTAGTTAATTCCCAGAGCAACCAGCAGGAGGCACCGTGGCTGAGAGTCCACCCCATGACACGCCCATATACATGGGTTCAGAGATGAGAGCTCACAGCCCCAAAACCCACCTGTCTGAAATTATGGACACTAAGAAGGCAACCTTCCAAAAAAGATAGGACAGGTAGCCAGAGGCTCAAAAGGAGGTCCCATGACCTGGGAGAGGACCAGGCGGAGATCCCACTGAGGGATAGGGTGTTTAACCTGGGGTTATAACTTTTCTATTCAGGAAGCGCCCTGTTGTGGGCTTGGCAAAAAGGGACGTATTTCCCACCCCAAGGTGGAAGGCTGAAATGGCAGCCAAAAGGGACCTTGAGAGACTAATACTGAATTTGCCCAGGTGCATTCCTCAACTCGCCTCTGATGCATTCATGACCAGAGACAGGGAGGATTAGGGGCTGGTCAAAGGGACTCCTGCACACACTTCTTGGGGCTGCAGACACCAGTTCAGGGAGTGGAGAACCAACATGGGAAGGGTGACCAGACTGTCCAATGGGTGCCAGCTGGGCCTCTGTACCATGAGAACCAGGTCTTAAGAGACCAGAGGTGAAATTTCCACAAATGTGCAGGCTGCCATGTGCCCCAGGAGCCTCATGCAGTTCCTGACTGGAGGGGTAGGGAACTTTTGTAGGGTGTGAATAAGGTCCATGAGTGCCTGAAAGCAAGATCTGGGCAGGAAGGCTCTTGAACAGGTGGAGAATAGAAGGGCCCCAATGGACTCCATTTACTGAGCCGGGACCAGCTGAGACTTAGCAACATTTAGAACGAGACTCGGGGCTGCAAAGGTCACTCTCACAAGTTCCACATGCAGGTGGATCTGTTCCTGGGATGGGCCCTTGACAACCCAATCGTCAAGGTAGAGGAAGCTCGTGAAGGAAGGCCATCTACCACCGCCATGCATTTCATGAACACTAATGGTGCCATCAAGAGGATGGCATACCAGTTTCCCAGATCTAGGGAGGGATAATAGTGGCCAGAGAAACTCTGAGGAACCTGAGAACTTTTTTATGAACAAGTTCAACTTTCGAAGATCCTGATGGATCTGAGTCCACCCTTGTCCTTGGGGATAAGGAAATAGTGGGAATAAAAACCCCTGCCCCTGAATTCCTGAGGAACCTCCTCTGTTGTCCACAACATAAGGAGGGACTGAACCTTCTGATTGAAGAGCCCTGTGAGAAGAGTCCCTGAAGGCAGAGGGTGGAAGGGCAGAGAACTGGATGGAATATCCCACCTTTACCACGTTCAGGACCTAATGGTCCAAGGTAATATTGCCCAAGCATGGTAGAAGTGGGATAGATGGTTGCCAAATAGGAGAAGGGAGAGCCAGGAACTGGGCTAGTGTTCCATCTTCAAGCATACCTTAAAAAGTTGGGTTTAGGGCTAGGGGAGGTTTGGAGTGGCCTTGGCCTTCACCTGAGGAGGACTGGGAAGGCTGCTGGGGCTGTTATTTCTGCCCCCTCTGCGGGAATGGTCCTACCGATGGGGACCTGGTGGTTGAGAACTAAAATGACCTGAGATGAGGCGCTGGTAGCCCGAGCAACTTAAGGATCACCCAGGAGTCCTTAAGACTGTGCTGTCTGGTATCCATCTTCTCAGAAAACAGGCTTGCATAGTCAAAAGAAAGGTCCTGAATGGTGGTCTGGACCTATGGGGAGAGACCAGACACCTGGAGCCAGGTGTTTCACCTCACAGCAATGGCTACGGCCACTGATTTAGTAGCTGAGTCAGCCAAGTCCAGTGTCACCTGAAGGGAGGATCAGGCCATCTTGCCCTCTTTCTGGACTGCTGTAAACTCCAGGCACAAGTCCACAGGGATCAGTTCCTGGAACTTCGACAATGTATGCCAAGAATTACAGGAATAGTGGCTCCACAGTTCCTGCTGATTGGAGATATGAAGCTGGAGCTCACTGGTTGTGTAGCCTTTACGACCGAAGGGGTCCAGCTTCTTGGCATCCTTGTTCTTAGGAGCCAATCCCGGCTGCCCCTGGCATTCCTTGAGGTTGATGGTATCAACTACAAGTGACATGGGTAGAGGGGTGGGTGAATACCCCTGCTGAGAGACAAAGTAATGCCGCTCCACCCCTTTTGCCGTCAGAGGGAGGGAGGCCAGGGTTTGCCACAACACGTTGGTGGTGGACTGAATAGTCTTGAGGAGGGGTAAAGCTAGCCTGTACAGATCTTTGAGAACCAAGATGTCCACCACAGGGTCTGCATCTTCCACCATCTGCTCACTAGGAACATTAAGGTTGTGGGACACCTGTTGCAAAAGGTCCTGGTGTACCCTTGCATTGGGGTAGGTGGGACCTAGAGTCACAACAGTAGCCAAAAGTGCTTGATGGAAGGAGTCCACCAAAGCTGCTTGCAACATTGGGTACTGACTTTGATGGTAGACTCAGGATGTCTGTGCAGGCAGCTGCCATCATGGGGGCAAGGATGCCTGCAGTGTGGGGGAGTAGCCCAATGATGGTGTGGGGAATGGTGCTGGGAGCAGGAGCTTGAGTGGTCCTGGCCACTGTGGGACGTGAAGGACCCCGCCTCCGATTCAGATGTGTACTCGGAGCCAGACCACGGAGGCATGGTCCCTAATAATGCCAGGGAAAAGTACCCAGGAGATGGGGAGCGATGCTGCAGTGGGGTTGGCTTATCACAGAGCCACACAAGTCCCTGGGAAAGCATCAGCGCCCAAGAGGGGAAGCAGGGGCTGCACCCTGGGTGGTGCCAGTGGCCAGGCCAGTGTCAACAATGCCTCACACTCAGTGCCAATGTCATAGCTGGTGCTTGTACAAGGGCCACGACCTGCGTTGAAGCCAGTGCTGTGTATTGTCTTTGGATGAGGTTCCTTGCTGCCTCAAAAGGTATAAAAGGGAGATCCAGATCTCCTTCCGGGAAGTCCAACAACTAACTCACTCAATGGCTCCATCTTCAGGAGCCAGTATGGATGGTGCCGGGGGTGCCCCACTGTCCTTAAGGTATCCCACTGTGGGATACACAGGAATGGTGGGTGCTGGCATTCATGGCCAGAGACTGGCCCCTGCTTGGCCTGGCCTTCTCGTGCAGAACTGGAGATGGAGAACAGTACCGAAACAAAGAGAGTGCCTTTCGAGCTGGAGACTGTTGCCAATGCTCCTTAGGGCCTTCTTTACGAGGCGCTGATGTGTTCTGTACCAAAGCTGGAGTGCTCTGCATTGAGGCCTGCGCACCAAAGACAATGGTGCCAAATCGAGCACCGAGGGTTAAAGTGCTGACTCCATAAGCAGGAGTTTCAAGTGCTGATCTCTTTCCTGCTTAGTTCTGGGCTTGAAACTCCTACAAATACTGCACTTATCTGTTAGTTGGGGTTTTTTTGCTTATATGCAGCCTCTGCCTGATTTTTTATGGGTCAGCAGCCACCGACCCAAAAATGATTTAGGTGAAGGAGATTTGAGGCAAGTCATATTCAGATTGCCTCTGGGCATAGGCTTTCCGCAAGAGAGACAGTTCTTAAACCTCCACTGCATGCCACAGGGGGAAACTTGAACAGAGAACAAAAAATAAACAAAAAGCGAGGAGGGCAGACCCCCAACTAAAACTATCAACTAACTCACCCTTAACAGTAACAGCTAACTGACTATAAGCAGGAAACAATCGAAGAAAACAGCTAAGGTGGTCTTGCAGAACAGGAGAACAAATGTTCCAACAACCATCTCTGGCAGTAAGAATGAACTGGCAGGGGAGGTGCCACTCCAGGGGGCTCCACAGGTACTGCAAGGGGAAAAGCCTTCTCACAAACATGTACACAACATCCCCACACACATACTGGAATGCACATGAGCAATCACTGGAAGAAGAATAAAACCATTCACAGGTTGCTGGCTTGATCAGCGAGCCATTAAGTTTCTATAGTATCAGTAATGGCTCTCATTAGCACATTTAGAATTATAATCAGTTCCAACCTTCATATTTCTAATTTCATATACAGTATAAGAATGATACATGCACAAAAATAGGATACATTCATTCAACAGATTATAACTTCAAAATTGATGTTACATGAGGTATTTTGTCTAAAGCATCTCCAAGATATGCATATTCATAAGCCAATTTTTATAAACCATCGGGGGAACCCAATTACAAACAGAGCGGTGTGCCTGCCAATATACTCATTTTACTGTACCTTGCTTTGTGGCATTGACTTCGGTGCCTCTCTTTCTAAAGTTCTTATCAGACTGATTGGCAGGGACTGCTCACAAGTGGCCTGATATAAGGAGACCCCAAAAATAAAGAGAAAATAAAATATTTAAAACAAACACACACACACACACACACACAAGTATTTCTCTTTACTCAGATCACTCAACATTACTGCCAAGCACCTGCCTGCTGATATATAAAATAGGGGACAAGGTAAATGCAAAGCTCTTTAAAGATTTCAGTGACAAAAAATGTGGTGGTGATCTTTAAAGAAGGTACTCAAGAAACAGATGGAAGGAGGGAGGAAGGGTGAAAAAGATTTGCTATCAATCAATAACATTGAATTTGAATTTGCAATTCAATCATAGTTGAGATATGCTATACCGTAAGTACTCTATTTTATTCTCACAATACTCTGCATTTAAATAATCTAACATGTCACAGTGGCATTCTACATAAAATAAACAAACAAAAACAAACAAACAAACAGCCATCAATTTGTCATAATTTGTGCATATGCATATCTGTGTATTCAGGATTATATTAATGGATAGTTAAAGTAGTTCCCCCAGTGACAGAAACTATACCAGCAACTTAATATTGGTATAAGTTGTGTCTACATGGAACGAGGAAGCATAGTTATGATGGTCCTAATCAATAAATCTATGCCAACAAAGTGTTGTAGTGTAAATCTCTCTTTAGTAACACCACTATCTACTGATTTATAATTTATCAAGTGCTTCACCTAGATTCAACTAAATGAGCTATTATATATTACTGTAAACTATTAAAAAAATCAACTTGCAGATAAGTACAACGTGTAGCACAATGGGATCTTGCTTTATTAAGAGGGCTTCCAGGTGTTATAGTAATATAGTTAATTAATCAATAATACTAATAATATTTAGAGCTGCTTAGTCAAGAGCACTTGAAAGAGATGCCAAAATTATACATGTGATTATCTGAAGATCATCTGATCTTTCCCGCTTCTGCTTGACTTATACATAAACTAAACATAATAGCATAATTTCAGTCCCCTTGGCATTCAACAAGGTTTTGTACTCTTTGGAGGCTTCTAAACTTTCATCTCATATTGCTCATTTCCTATCAGCGCTCATCTTAAAAAATGTTGTCTTGGCTGAATCACTTTTCACTCCTCATAAATATGCCCAGCTGCTCAATGGTGGACAATTGTGAAGGTCAACATTCGCTAAACAAAGGAACATTGCCCAGAAAGCCTATGAAACATATCCACAGTTGCTTTTCTCCATACTGCTTTGTTACCTGCTCTCTTATTTGAATCTGCTATCATAAAGGCTGATTGCTGTTTGGCGCTGATGGGACAGACTTGTTCTTGTCTTGTCCAAACATGGTAATACAGAAAAGAAAGAGATTACACCTTTCATCAAGGCAATTAGAGTATAGCCTTAAATTGGGATTTTCAAACAGGATCAATTCCCACTTATTTCAATGAGAGAAGAGTTAGGCCAGTGGTCACTAACCAGTGGATCAGAATCTACTGGTAGATCATGGAGCCTCTGACAGGTGATCCTGACTGGTGTGGCCAAGTGGCTATCAAGTGCAGCACTTCAGCTGCCCCTCCCCCTACTGCTATGCAGCTCCTGCCCTTTGCCTTGGAGCTGCCCCTCCCCCTGGGAGCCTTCTGCTAGCTGTGCGGAGCAGGGAAGGGAGAGAAGGGGGCACGGATGCCAGGGTGCCCCCCCCTTCCACCCTGTATTCTATCTCCACAGAACGGAAGGGGGGGGCCACAAAAGGGCTTGGGATGGAGGGAGTTTGCTGGCTACTTTTGAGAGTGGCCGTGGCCAGGGCAAGGGCAACCCTGCTTTAGCCCCCGGACCACCTGAGGTAAGCAGTGTTCAGCTGGAGCCAGCTCCAAACCCCTGCCCCACTTATGCACCCCCTCATACACCCCAGGCCCCTGCCCTAGCCCTGAGCCCCCAGACCCAAACTCCCTTACAGAGCCTGTACCCTGAACCCCCTCCTGCACCCCAACTCCCTACCCCAGGCTTAGCTCTGAGCCCCCCCTCACACTCCAAATCCCTTAGCCCAAGACCAGAGCCTGTGCCCCAATCCTCTGCCCTTGCCTGGTGGAAGGGAGGGAGAATGGGGGTAGGGTTGCCAGGTGTCCGCTTTTGAATCGGACAGTCCAGTATTTGAGCTTTCTGTTCAGGAAACAAATTGAGAAAATGTAAATGAGAAAATATAAATGTCTGGTATTTTCTAAATAAGATGTAACGTAGATTGTGATGTAAAGTAAAGTGTGTCCGGTATTTTTGTTGAAACCATCTGGCAACTCTATTGCCAGATGGTTGAAACAAAAATACCGAACAACCTCCCCCCCCCCCAAAAAAACAGAAAAAAATTTTGTTGAAGGGGGAAAAAAAAAGGGGGGGGTGTTAGGAGCCGGGGGGGAGGGGGGGGAGGGGGGACGGTAGGCTGGGTGCTGAGTGTTTGTAGGGTTGCCAGGTGCCCGGCATTTTCGCCTTCTGGCTGGGGAAAAATTCAGAAAATACCAGACATTTTAGGTGCCCGGTATTCTCTGAATTTTTTTACCAGACAGGAGCCGAAAATACTGGACTGTCTGGGTGAATACCGGACACCTGACAACCCTATCTGGCAACCCTAAATGGGGGAGGGAGGGAGGATGGTGTGAGCAGGGGTGGGGCCTTGAGAAGAGGCATGAATGTGGCAGGGCAGGGGTATTTGTGCTTGAGGTAGTTCCTGGATTGCATTTAAATTCAAGAAGTGATCTTGTGCTTAAAACGGTTAGAGACCACTGAGTTAGGATAATGCTGAGCCCTTTAGAAAACCCTAGCCTTAGCAGAATGTTAGAATGACCCTGAAAAAATATTAACTGGACAGAAATACAAGGAAGCTGTTCAGAAATTAAAAATCTTCCAGGTGCATGAGACACATTTGGAACTAGAACATGGGTCCTTCTTTTCCTGACCAGTCAAAGAACAACTCTAGTGTTTGTTACATATCTAACATCCAGGCTACGTCTAGACTGCAGACTTCTTTCAGAAGAAGCTTTTCTGGAAGAGAACTTCCAAAAAAATTTCTTCCGAAAGAGGGCGCCTACATAGCAAAAGTGCATCAAAAAAGCGATCTGCTTTTTCAAAAGACAGCGTCCACACTTAATGGATGCTATCTCGCATTTAAGCTGTGATTACTACGGACAGAGTGGCCACCAGGGCACCTGTGCTTTTTCCTCTTTCCTCTTCTTGCAAAAGAACTCCCTCTTCCCTGTCCGCACACACCTTTTTCCAAAAGAGCTCTTTCAGAAAAAGGATTCTTCCTTGTAGAAAGAGGCTTACCAATGTCGGAAAAACCCCTCTGTTCTTTCGATTTTTTTTGAAAGAACGCAATTGCAGTGTGGACGTAACTGGAGTTTTTTTGGAAAAAAATATACCCCCAGTGTCTCAGCCGAGATGAGTGGGAGAGGGGTGGTGGAACTAGTTGATTAGAATTAGAAAGGAAGGTGAGGGACTTCACCAGGGACACTTCTGGGCAACTTTTCCTAGCTGTTACCATAAATGTGCTTAGACTGTTTTAGAAACTTGTGAGAAGGTGGCTGAGGAAGACTATTATTTTAAAAATTGCTAAGTGCAATAGGGATGTCAACATGTAGATGACTACACAATTAACCAATAAGCCCAGGCTTATCTGTTAATCCTGTCAACTACACTAATTCCCCTCCCCCCACCTTGCTGCCTCTGATACAGAGGCAGCAAGGCGGGGCCCCCGCAGGAGCCGATAACCCCCCCCCCCAGTGTTCGCAAAGATTGAGGGGGGCAGTTGGGAGCCGATACGCGCAGGTAGCCAACTTTTAAGCAGACTCTCAGGCTTCGGGGACCTGCTGGCTTCCCCTTGTGGCAGTGGGGGGATGGGAGGGAGGGCCAAATCTGGTGCTGGGAAAGCTGACTTAAAAGCCGGTTCCCTCCCCCACCGGCTCTGCAGTGCTGCCTGCCTCCCCTACACTCCCCCACTGTCAGAGGCAACAGCGTGGGGGGGGGGGTTAGGGTTAGGAGAGCCAGGGGGGGCCTGAAGCAGGTTACACAGAACAGCCTCTGTCCATTGGGAGCTTGGAACCCCTGCAGACGGGCTCCTGCCTGCCACCCCACACAGCTGCCTCTGAAAGAGAGGCAGTAGCATTGAGTGGCAGGGGGCACCCTGGGAGTGGGGCCTGGAGTGCAATGGCTGCCAGCCCCACCTCTGGGGACTATCAAATAGTCATGTAACCTCTAAAATTTCATGTGGTTACACAACTATTCGATTACACACTAACATCCCTAGCGTGCAAGATGATTTGTTTCCAGTTAACTCAGGGAGGGGTTTGCAAAAGCACAAAGTGGATAAGGAGTTTTACCACTAGCAACAAAGGGAGCAAGTTAGACCAACGCTGACTATTTCTGAACATCCACCTTCATTGTTCTACCTGGAGATAACATGATGGATTCTGCAAGGAACTGAGCCCTCTAGCCAGATCCAATTAAATATTTAAATATGTGGTTAAGATTGAAGTCAATGGGATCGCTCCCTTTTTTTTTTTTTTAAATGTAAGGCACGTGCTTACTTACATACTTGGCTTTGCTGGGCTGGGCCCAGAATGCTCAGCATTCTGAGGATTAGGCTGCAAATGATTTTATTTCCAAACCCCACTGCACTGGATAGCTCTCTCACCTACGCCACAAAAATCTAACTTTGCATTCATAGATCAGCAGTGGACATAACACTGTACTAGCAGAGCACTCACTGCTGCTCTGATTTAAAGTGCAGAAATCTGTTTTGCCAGCTAATTCCTTATGTGAAGTGGACCCATTTAGCTGAAGAGTAGAAATGGATGAAGGAAAAGGAAATACATTGCAGGAGACCAGTTTTAGTATCATTTGGCAGTTTAAAATATCCTAACTTCCCCTCCCCTGCTACTCATTGGAACGTACCTAGAGATGACCTGCAATTCGATTACAGAGCATCCAGGTAAATAGGAGCTATCTGCTGTCAATAAGCCCCGGTCTACACTAGGGGAGTTACTTCAAAACAACTCCCATTATTTTGAAACAACAATTGGAACATCCATACTACCAAGCCCGTTATTTTGAAATAAGGGGCTGGTTATTTTGAAATAACTCCTATTTCCATGAGCAATAATGCTTATTTTGAAATAGCGGTAGTGTGGATGTTTCACTGCTGCTATTTTGAAATAACTGCTCCCCAGAGTCATTCAAAGTAATTACTCCCCAGTGCTTCCCGGGGCTTTACGTTGAGGTAGCACATCCATTAGTTCTTGCCTGGGACTAATTTTGAGGCTCCCCTGTAGTGTGGACACGCTATTTCAAAATAGTTATTTTGTGAATTATTATTTAGAAATAAGTTATTTTGAAATAATTTCCTAGTATAGACATGTCCCAAAAGGGGTGTGTGAGCGGGTACGGGGTGCAATCACCCCCTGACCTTCTGCAGGGGGGCTCAGCGGACCCCGACGCCCGCTTCTGGGTCACCGGTCGTCGGACCAAGTCCGGTACCGACGCGATCGGGTGTGATCACTCCATCCCAGCAGGACTGGGGGATCTGCGGACCCTGAACCCTTCTCCCCTCGGTTGGGGCCTTTCTGTCCCTCGACACTTACGGACTTTACTTTCACAGGGCCGTACCAATGCCAGTTCCTGCGGGGATGTGTGGAGAGAGGGACCCAGGCCCACCCTCTCCTCCGGGTCCCAGCCTGGGGCCCTAAATGCAGGGGTCTGCTAGTCCCCTGCACGGCAAACGTGGGATGATTCCCTCAACGCGTCTGCCCACGGGCGCCAAAAGGGCCCTGCCCCGGGCTGCTTCCTCCCCCCCTGCGAGTCTCGGGGCCCCACCCGAGCGGTCTCTGAGGCCTACCGTGGTTCGGGTGCTTGCCTCGGTGGACGTCTTCCCTCGGGCTCTGGTCACGGCTCCGGGAACGGGCGATCTCTGCGGGGGTCCTGGGC